>CM068715.1:10000-1210000 GCA_035079005.1 Fraxinus americana | reverse complement strand
TCATGTAAGCTGTTGTTGACAAAAAAATGACCAGTAGCTTGCTAAATAATGATAATGCACGTGGACTATAAAGCAATAAGCAGCTGTAATTGAACTCAATTGCTGAACTAATGTTCATTTTTTTTTGTTTTTGTATTGAGTGTTGCAATGAGCATTTATCATTTAATGTAATGCTTCAGATATTTGTTCCTTTCTGGGACCCTCTTGGCTCTTGTTTGACATGCACATTTCCCTGAACTATAAAAACATTGTCTCAAATCACTGGAGACCTAGTCCCTTTGATGCACGTGTCATTTGCATTTTCCCTTGCCAGTACTCGTAATGTGTTTGAAGATTTTCGTACCTTTATTTCTTACCTTTTTCTGTCTGGAGATATATTGCTTCCATTTTGATTTTGATTTCCTCATTTCCTAATGGTGTACAATATTTTTTCGAAAAGATTTGTGACACTTGGGATATTTTCTCTGTAGTCTGTGTTTACTTGTATTAGTTTGTTGATGCATTTCATACTTTTATACGAGTTTAAAATAATATATTCTGGCCCAGGGTTCGGCTGAAGTGGTTTTTGCCAGAAGAAGTGATGCATTCAAAGCACTTAAGAAATATAACAGTGTCCAATTGGATGGGAAGCCTATGAAGATTGAGATAATTGGTGTCAAAGCAGAAATCCCTATTTCAGCTCACGCGAATGTAGTTGGAAGAGCAAATGGAAAAAGTACAGTTATCATGGTGTACGTTACTATAATTCCTTCTAATTTTTTGTGTGCTGATTTTATTTGTATTCCCTTTTTTCCTTTGGTAGTGTGTGCCTTGAATGGTGGCGCATTGAACATTGAAAAAGATGACTTGGATTTGTTTCTTATCTTTGTAAGAGTTTGTTTACTTAGATTAAGTTTACGTTTCTGAGTATTTAATTTTTGATAATGCCTCGTAACACAAATTTTGAGTATTAGTATATTTAATTATTTTGCCTATCTATTTTAAAAAGATTTATCATTTAGACAACAAATATTTAACATACATGATATTGAAATTATTTGACAAAATTTGAACACTATTTTTCGAAACATTAAATTAAATTATTTTCTGCCTCTTAATTTCATTTAATATTACTAAATTACAATAATAGTTATATTGAATAATTAATTTTTCTTATCTTATTTATTAATAAACCAAAAAGGGTGTTTTGAGTCATTTCGTTGATCAACATAGAAATAAGTAATTTTTTGTAGCTTGTCCAAATAAGTAATTTTGCTTGGTTGGGGAAAAAAAAAAGGCAAGCCCCCAGCTGAACATGTTTGGATTGAGGTACTCATAAGCAGATTTACTTGGTTACTTGCTGATAACCTTGAACCAAACATGCTCTAAGAGAGCCTTACTTCCTCTTGATTGATATTCCATTCTTGTGAAGACAACCCATGGTAATGTGCTTGACTATGTTTGCTGTACGATGTTTGTTCAGATCACTCCAAGCAGTTATCATTGGATTTTGTTTTATATTATACTTGATAGACATAGTAATCTAATGTTGCAGCAAGGTTTTAAACTGGATGCCGTTTATTGTGCAGGCCTCGACAAGGTTATCCCACAAGCAGCTCTGTTGCTTCCAATCGAAATTATATGTAAGTTGCCTATGACCATTTCTTTGTGCATGTTGCATTATTGAAATTGTTATTGATATTTAATCTTTTGAACCACAACTTTTTTGCTTCATGATCTTATGATGCATGTAGTGGTTTTTGAATTCAATATTTGTTGCTTCTTGAAAGTAATTTATGGTTTTCTGTTCTTAGTTCATACTTTTCCACAGTAATGAGTAATCATGGTGCTTTGATGGGAATGGGATTAAACTATGCTTGATAGCCAAATAACACACAGAAGCTTGTTCAAATGCATGTTTGCATTACTAGTTAATTGTCTGAGTTCACTTGAACGGAAGCTAATGGATGTGGAGTGAGCATGTCTAATTTCAAATTGATTTGTGGAAGTTAAGAACTGCAATTCTTTAAGCAGGTAAAATGAAGCATCACAACCTGGCTTGAATTCCTCTGAGTGAGTTTGGGCCTTGTGCAGTTCTTTCAAATGTATTGCTTCAAATGTTGGTTGGTTGACAATTTGCAATGCACCTTGTGCGCAATCTTTAATAATCTTTTGATAACTGTGTTAAAAAAATAGAGCGAAATATAGAAACACCGATGCCCCTGGACGCTGGCCAGTAGGCAAACTTTTGCTGTTTCTTATCCACAGTTTTATGCAATTAACAATTTGAGCCTAATGTGATTGTCTATATTTTGATCAGTCAGAGGGGCCGTGGTGGTTCATACAGTGGACGGGGAGGAGGACGTGGCCGAGGCCGTGGCCGTGGTGGAGCTCGTTGGATTAAGAAAAATGTGGATAAATCAGCTGACGATCTTGACAAGGAGCTGGAGAGCTATCATGCAGAAGCGATGCAAATTTAGATGATTCTTGAAGCTCTTTTTGGATAGTTGTCTATTTTAAATTCTAGCCATAAAATGGTAAACGGTTGCAGTGGTTTTTGGTTGCGTTTCAGACATTTTTGGACGGATGATATGCTATATTGGGCTGTAGATGTTTTACTTTCATTGATTTGAAATAGAATGACGTGTTTGCATATGTACAAGTTGCTAATTTGAGAGCTTTAAAACTGCATTTTTGTTTGTGCTCTGTCATTTTCTTATCTAGTCGATGAAACAGCATTTTTTTTCCTTTTTTGTGCATGTTTGGTAGTGCTTTCGTGTAGATAAAAAAGTATGTTTAATCAGTTTAAATTATAACTTGGCAGAGCACAACACAAAGGGCTGTCTATTAAGTGCGTTCACAATGGCTTCCTTATATTTCTGAGCTTTATGTTGGTTAGGATGTGCTTTTTGTGGAGGAGTTTCTTCCTTGATCTAGCTTCCTCTAGAAACTCCTCCATTTAGATAAAACACTTTTAGAAAATTATATAAGCAAGTAGCTTTTGCCTTTTAAATGGGTCCTTTGTCTCAGGTGAATTCTAAGAATATATCTCGACAATGTCGTAGCTTATTTTAAAGGATGCACAGTTTCCTTTAAGCTACTACACAAAATGTACATTATCCTTTACAAGCCAAGGATAATTATGCATCAACAGTAGTCAAAGCACATAGACCTGTGTACAAGAAAGAATGGTAAGAACCAACAAGCGGAAAAAGATTAATCTCTATACCAAACCTTTCATTACACTGGCAATATGCTATCGATGAGGTATAAAAAAAAAAAAAAGGTCAAAACGTTCATCATTCAGTAACAAAGGGGTCTCTTTTCAATGACAATTGCCCCGTCTCATCCCTCTTGAAAAGCTTCTCAACTACTTCATTCCAATTAGTTCTAGCATTTTTACTTGTCGGTTTTTTAGTTTTATTGGAATCCTCTATTTCATCCTTTGAAGATTCGACCTTCTTGTCCCCTGAAGATGACTCTTCAATGATGCCAGAGGATTCTTCTCCAGTAATGGTTACAGCATGTGGTATATTCAGACTCACAGCTCTCTCTAAAGCATCCTTGTGTTCCTTTTCAATTGTCTGCTTCCTATCAAATTTCTGGACTTTAGGCGGTGTCGTGGTAGTTTCTGTACTAAGCTTTTTCAGCTCCTGCACGACAATATATGTTCGTTGTTACGTACGTTTAAAGAAGAACGTCACCCATTGCAAATATTTGGCATGGTTGAAGCATTTGGTTTTCCAGCCAGTAGATCTTTTATCATTTAAAGGTTTGTAATAAGGAAGGTCATGCTGTTCAAACAATCTAAAATCCAGATATGATGACAAAATGCTTGGGGGTCTTAATTCCTATAATTCAACGGGTCCAAAGATTTAGTTAGCATCTTGAAAAAATCAAACATAATATAGGACTGGTACTAAATTTAGTCAGCTTTATTTTTACCTTATTGACACGACAAGATTCATTGAATTTAAGTTAATCAAGTACAGTACCACCAACTGATTTCATGCAGATTAATTCGAACTCATCAGTGCACTCCGATAGCAACATTAATTGAAAGAAAGAGTTTTTAGTCATTTTCTCTAGGATAATGAAGAAACAAGAAAAAATAGTGCATCCAACCTAGGTTAATACTTGATTATAATAGTAATTTTATATGGTAGATGCAAAAAAAAAAGGAAAAAAAAAAGAATCATATTTTAACCTACTTACTTCTAGAGCACGTTCTGCCTCTCGTTCTATCCAAATAATAGCATGATCAGATGTAGCATTGCATGACAAGACAATATGTTCAAATCTCCCATCAACAGGGATGGCTGTTCTGACCTCTGGAGGGTACCTTCCACATCTGTGAGTACCAAACAGTGAATACAAGTTAAGAACAATCAATCTGTATGTTTTTCTTTTGTTGGTGCAAGTATAAAAAAATTTCCGAGCATCATTTCTCTTTCAAAATAGATGAATATAAATTAAATGAAAATAATTGCTGGAAATGACAGATGTTCTCAATTATTGGGGAAAAAGGGTTTTCCAAAGTACCCAAATAAAATAGAAAGCAGTTGAGATTTGGAATATTTGCCAACCCCAAGGCTTGCAATGGTAGGATATACTCGGGAAACACTTGTGTGAACACCTTCTCAAGTAATGTTCAACTTCACTTTACAATGACTCTATTGGTTGGCAAGAAACACTTCTGACACAATCAAGCATGACATAAAATATGTTCTACTAGTTATACAGCTATATGTGTCTAGCTAATCAGAGAAACATTGACTACTTGCATAAAAAGTTTTGTAGTGATACAAAAGTCCCAAAGCTCTCATAGTCGAGACTTGACAAATGAGTATTTGTTAAGTTTCTGTAGATGACTATTACAGTTTTGCACACTAATAAAAATATCTAGCGAATTAAAAAAAATAGGCATGGAAAACTGGACGAAGAGAAGAATGAGTTAAGTTCTCAAGGAAATCATACATCGACGAAGTGAATTTATTTGGTTTAATCAATCTAAAATTGGAAAGAGGCTTAGTGCCCAAATAGGTATGGAAGTTAACTTTCCCCCCTCTCTTTTTAATTATTATGATAACAGAATTTCGTGTAAAGTTAATGTAGGATGCACATAATGTGTTTCGCTCTCTGACACTAAGAAAATAATCTTAGCAATCAGGAGCAGATGATTATGATTGTCTCAATACAGTAGCTATTCACAGATATCTTCACACTGTACAGCATCAAGGCCAAGTAATACTACAGGAAATAAAATGTAAAGTTAAATGAATTCACAATCTGTAGGGTGTAATTTCGATATGTAAAACAGGATTATTAAGAAGATTCCTTTATTGCACACGGAGTGGACAATGTTGAAAAATTCCTTTCCCTATCAAATTATATTCTAGAATAGGGTTGTGCTATGTGTACACAATGGTGTACACAATGCATTACACCCCCCTCACATGAAGGGGGGCCAACACACAATAAAATATTTGTGGGTCCCCCTCCATGTGAGGGGGGTGTAATACATTGTGTACACCACAAGGTGTACACATAGCATTATTCTCTAGAATAATATAATAGGGTTATGCATAGAGCATCGAATTCCGATACTGAACGAGTCACCAGAGCTATGGTAGGACTCCAGAACAGTCACAAAAAGGATTCAATTCGTTATGATAACAATCAATTAACACTAGTGTTTGATAAGCCAACAAAACCATGATCATTTCTTACATCACTTGGATAAAAAGCGTAGAAATCATGATTTCACGTAGATTTGATGCAATTTTACCTGCAAAATTTTCTTTCCACAATGTGATAAATTCGACCGGGTGCATACAGTCTTCTTGGATCTCTGAGCTTTCTACCTTCAGGTATAAAGGTATCCCTCAGGCACACGAGAAATAGTAAGCACGGCAAACTGTCCAAAGCATTAAGGCCTGGTTTAAAAAATGACTATAGCAATTCACTCCTTTTAAAGGCAACAAATCACATGACTATAAAATTGTTATCAGCATCATAGATCCTTGAGTATTATGAGATGTGAAAACTAACCAGAAGATGGATTTGAATATATCTTCCAATGGAGTGGGTGTTCTTGGTAAGAAATCATCCTGGACAGTTATAGCAGTATTACTACATGATAGTACTCGCATAATATTCAACCAAAACTAAAAATATCAAATTATTAAGATTCACATTACACATTTTCATTTGCTATAGCAGATATAGCAAAAAGTTAAAGGGTCTTATATCAGGTAGTACACATTTTAAGAGATAGTACTCCATTAAATAGTGGCACTATATAAGAAGGCATTATCATGGTTTACATTTCTCATGTGTCAATTGTGTAAAATATTAACCAGGGTGATGTGCAGAATGACATTTTCTACCTAAACTACGGAAGCTAGTTTTACAGGAACATCCGATTTTAACAAGTTTTGATGTGCTATTATAATCAAATCAATCAAATTTTACTAATTTCCAAATTAATCTTTATATCTTCCCAATTCTGCCCTTCCTCTCTATTTTCATATCGATCTTTCTTTCTTTCTTTCTGTTAGAATGCCTTGGCAAATTTCAGAAAGAATACAAATCTTGAGCTTTCTCTACACCTCTGTTCCCCCGTGGGTGAAAATGGAAACCATGGCTGTCACCAACAAAACCATAAGATTTCTGTTTTTTTTTTTTTTTAATAGCCAAAAATCTATAAATCTTCATACTAAACCCGATTGCCCACATTCCTTGAAGAAATCCTTTGATAATAATTCGGCAGGTAGGTTAAATATTCCGTTCCTATCAAGCAGCCTTCTGAAGAAGAATGCAGAAGCTTCGCTCTCGGTTTGCATTGATTGAAAAGTTTTCACACCTAGTTAATTATTTTGGTTTTAAAGTAGAATTTTCTTTAGGATTCATTATAGAATATCCTTATTATTTTCAAGAACAAGAAGACTACATAAGTGTTGTCAAAACCTTTATGGTTCATTTTTGTAGGATTTATTAATTTACTATTTTCAAGAAGAACACTACGTAGGTTGTCAAAACCTTTATGGTTTAGCCATGACTGTCCTATTAGAATTTTAAAGCGGTCTTATGATTTCAATCGGCAGTTGGATTTCTTGCCATTGTTTGCCCTCATTTTTTTCTCACGGAAGAAACTGAACTTTTCTCCATTACTAGAGCTTTAGGATTCCTTTGAGGACAGGTGAAGCAACAGCCTACAAAAGAGGCCTAGAGTAGCAAAAATTTTTCAGAAAATTAATTTAAGGCAACGTAGGATTTCAAGGATAAGAGGTAACAATATTTTTGGACAACCTCTCTTATTACGTATGAAATATTTGCCCAAATACTGTCTGCAATGGTTGACTTTACATCTGGGTAATAACTGTAGTGAATGATTTGAGAAATCCCAATTACAATTTGTCCGACTGAGATCACATCATTAAATCCTAGTTTGTTAGTGATTTTAAGTGCTTAAAAGATGTAGGTCCTAAGGAATGTCGGGATAGTAAGCTCCACGACTGTGGAGAAAAAGTATGTCTGACTAGCTTAAAATAAAAGTTAAGCTTTGCCAAAGCATGTGGTAAACACGACCTTCTTTAGGTACGCAAGACATGCCGTAACCACATCATTCTAGTAAGTGGAGTTGGCACCAATTTAGGATAAACAAAGGGACAGAACACCTAAGGTGGTTAGGATATGTCATGCCTTGAACTAAACAAACCAATAATGCACAATTCAACTGATAAAAATGATGGAAGCAAAGGATGAAATCACATCACTCCTACTGGTTTTCACAAGTTGCAGCACATTTTCGCATTCAATTGATTGCCTTCATAATGGTGTAGTGATCACGTCCCACCTTAGGCCATTGACTGGATCTTAAAAGCATTACATAGATATTAATTCTGGTCACGCAATAAGTTATCAACCACAAACCAATCCCCGTCCCTTCCCACATCTCACTGCACCTTTAAATTCTTCATCGTTAATAATTAATTCCAAAATTTCTAAAAACACTACACAGAGTCAGGTATAATATGCTTGAGAGTTAGTTCTACTAAAGCAGTGTAAGGCGGCTGCAAGATGTTAATTATACAGAATCTTTTATCACCTCATTATGAAATACGATCAAATTCTTACAAGAATTTCAGTGAAAACTTTGTTTCCATTTTTTCCAACAAGTGGAGACCCTATATTTATCCAGCTGAAGCGTAACACAAATCATATTAATACGTACATCAACATTTACCTTTCAAAAATCTAGTAATCTGATTCATACCAAGGAATACAAAGAAAATCACTCACCTGCAACACGACTGAGCATATAACATCAGCGTACTTCACGGCCAAGTTGAGCGACATACAGCGTGCCGGAGCCACAGCGTAACACTTCACCAAACTTCGCGGAATCCCCCCTAGTTTATCCCCATGATTCACCACAATCACAGTCAAAAGCGCAGCGACCCCTGACCCCAATGAATGCCCCGCAAAAACCATCTTATACTCTTTTCCATTATCATCCCATAGTTTCTTCAAGGTGTCTGATTCATTGTTCAAAACCCATATAGCCGATTTCAACAACCCATGATGCACATACCCTCCATCAAACATCTGCATACCCAACCGATTATTCAATAACAACTTATAATCACTTTCTTTAACTAAATTCAACCCACGAATGGCTAGTACTATTTCACGATTGTCGTGGTCAAGGTAAATTATGTAAGGCGGCGCGTGGCCTTGTGCGTCCTCGTAGCTGACACGCTTGATGACCCAGTCGGGGTTCACGCGGTAGCCACAGGCGGAGGAATACTTGGGGCAGCGGATGTCGGGCTCGTACACGGCCAATATGATGCGGCAGGCACGAGGGATAGGCTCAAACTCCTCGTGGGTGGCGGTGGACCAGGTAGCGCTGTCGTCGCTGCCGATATAGGTGCAGCGCTTCCATGCCCACCTAACGCAACCCAAAATCACCACACATTCCACCCCACAAGAAACCGACATCCGATTAACTAGTTAACACTTTTGCTTCCAGAATTGATGAACCCTTTGAAGTTGTTTAAGTGTCTGCATATATAAAGGTATAATATATATGAGAATTTAATGTGGGATAGAGAGAGCTGGAAGATTCACGTGGTGGGGTACAAATACTTCAAAAGTTTCTCTCTTTTGAGGGTGTTCTTTGATTGAAGAATCTAGAAATGAAAATTGAAAACTTAAAACTGGGCATTGTTCTTTACTTGTGATTCTCGGTGAATTACTTAATACGAATTACCAATTCATATGCATTGATTTGCAACTGGAAAAGGGGCAAGGAATAAAAAACACGTTCTCGATGTGTTCGATGAATTGTTTAGCTGTTAATGAGTAGTAGTATCCATGAAGAAACCACCAAAGGCATTGTTCTCAAGTGTTCCACAGCTGCCAATTGGAAACTAACTCGGGCGTTTATCCGAAGGTAATTCTAGGGTAAATTGTATTGGATTTTGCCATGTGTACGTTAAGATTTTGTCATCCTATAATTTGCCAATTTAAAATATAGTCAATTTTTCATCCAATTTTTCCTTCATATCGATATTTCACTCCAATGTCAGTCAAGTAATCACACTTTAAATTTATTCAATCGTTTATCTTACTTTAAATAGATTTTAATCAAGTAACTGCATTCAATTTCGTTTTCTAGATTGATGAAAATCAATGAATTGATAGTCAACAAATAAAGCCCACAATTTATTTGACCTAACTTGTACGTATTTCACTTCATCAACTAATGGCTATGCCTGATGACCATCATTTATTAATTGACGCATCCATTCCTATCAATGAAATTGGAGAAGTTGTCTTAATTGAAATAAAATTAAAATGTAGCTACCCAATTGAAATAAAATAAAAAGTACTATTACCTGATTAAATCATATTAAAGCATAGTTACTCGATTAAACAAGATGAAAATCGAAATATAATTACCTGATTGACGATAAAATATAATATAGTCACCGTGAATAGAATTAACTCGAAAATTATACAAATTGTTCTCGAACTTGCACGAGCGTAAACATGATTCCATCCTCTAAAGTCAGACTTTTTAAGCTCTCCAAGTTGGGCATTAAAGCCTGGTGCAACGAATTCAAAGGGACAAAAATTGAAGAACATTGTATTATTGACATTTCATGGAAAATTAGTTCTGAATTAAATGACATCGAACAATTTTCAATTACTCTAATATATAGACGTTGGCACTTCACTAGGTAGAATGCAAAAGTCACGCGGTAACAAAAAGCCTAACAGTCTAACCACTATATATAGCCTATATCTCGGTATAAAATATCAAAAATGTGTATAATAAATGGATAGTAGTTGTGAATGGACGGTTTGATGAAGTGAAGGACACTCGATGGAATTGATAACTTTTTCAATCTATTTCATTATTAACTTATCCCCCCAAACTTTTTTCATATGCACTATAGTCCATGCAATATTAATGCATAATTTGGTTTCCATTTCCTTAACTCTTAGATATATGCATTTCCCCCCTGCTATTCCTATTTCGATCGTTTATTTTATGGAGAACTCTAGGGATATTATAATTTAATTTTTTTGTTGTTAAATAAATTATTTTGATTATTGTTGACTTTATAATTTTGTTGTCATTGTGTTTGAACTCGAACATGTTGTCATAAGAAACAACTTAATACAAGGATTGAGGAAAAAATGTTATACAAAGATTTTGTTTAAGGCGCATTATTTAGCCAAAAAAATGAAGAATATAATCGTTTGCCATCAAATTCAGCCCATATTTTTGACTTCTTCTCTCTAAGGTGGGGGCCAGCTACCTGTGCAACTATCATTTTTTTCATTTTCATGAGGCAGGAAATGTGCTCCGAACATGGGCAAAACCTTAAATCACAAAAACATAAGTATTGAAGATGATATTGGCCAATCACATGTACATTTGACCTACCGTGTTGGTGGAATTAGATCGAAAAGGCATTTAAAAGCTTAAGCGGAGCATCTTGCATAATAGATATTTAATACATGAAGTTATGAATCAACTAAAAAATATGTTTGGGAGGTATTTATAAACGATTTAAATTATAAATATATAAAAATAAGTGGTGAATAAGTGACCAGTGATTGTGGTTCCCTCAAAATATGTGAAAATAAGGGACTTAAACATTTATAAATAGTTAATAAACATAAGTGAGAACATATTGAAAGAGTTGAAATATTGAAATTATAACTATAATATACACACGACTTCCTTCATTTCAACATATGGGACTTGGACCGTTGCCAACGAAGTTTAGAACCGATCTATATAGATTATAGAAATAAAACTTGCTTAATTAAAATGTTTGGATATCAAGTCAAGAATCTTACATCCTTAGATCTCAAACTAGAGGTCGTGGGATTGTGTTCAAAGCCATAAATATGTTTGAAAAGTGTTTATAAATTATTTAAATTATAAATAAATCGAAATAAATGACGAATAAGTAGATAGTATTTGTGAGTCTATCAAAATGTATGAATAAAAAATGATTTGAATTACATTTATAATCGGTTTATAAACGTGAGCCAAACATAAGCTCATTTTTCGTTGGATATGAATATTCCATAGACCTTCAAATAGGAATTTCTTCTAAAGAAAATCTTTTATTGTTTCATCTAACACTTCTATGTATTTTCGATCTTCTCCTCCACCCCTCCTCACAAACTCCGCCTTGCTCTAATACCACATGATGTGCGAAAGAATAAAAACATTAGAAATTTATGTGATTTGACAAATGGTCTACTATGATTGGTAGAATACGATAACTTCACTATTCTATGTGGAATTAGCTTCAAAATTTATAGTTGCAAAACCATCATTGTGACAATTGCTCTCACGACTAAAGACCTGTTTGATATAGATTTAGTGAAATTTATATTTTTGGAAAATATGTGGTTAAGAAGTAGAGAAAAATTACGGATCCAAATGCAAACTTAATCTATTGGTAGAATATGTAATTGAAAATAAGTTTGAGAAAAATGAGTTTTAAAGAATCTGAACCAAATATGGCTAGAGTAACAATAACTTCTCCAATTAAATCCAATTACCTTATTTTACTCACACAAAATGTTTGATCATATTAAATGTAGACAATTTGATCTTAGTCATGCTGATTAAATAAATAAAATTAAAAGCCACGACTATGAGTAATGCAAGCACACAAAAATGAGTGAGTAATCGAATGAGTGACTGAGTCTCGACTAATAAAATGTCAAGAAACTAGTAATCGAATAATATTTCTATTAAAATGGATTTCAGAATTAACATTTTACACTTCAATTGTTTTCAATAACATAAGAGGTTAAAGAGTTAAATGTATATAGTGCAAAAAATGCTTCCCTTCTACAAATGAGATGCCCTTAGATACTGAGTTTTGAAAGTAAAGAAAATGCAAAGAATAAAGCAAAAATGAGTTTGCATGCTGGAAAGACATTTATTCCTTATTTATTATTCTTTGCTTTACAACTTCAATATTCCTTCACTTTTCGAATTTAAACATTAGGTAAATGTGTTTGGAAAATCAAATATAATTCAGATGGTTCCGTTGAACACTCCTTCACTTTTGAAGGATTGGATTACAATGAAACATTTGCACCGGTCACTAAACTTGTTAAAGTTTGATGTTTTCTTGCCATAGCCACTGCTAGAAATTGGTCCCTCCATCAACTAGACGTTCAAAATGACTTTTTCCTTGTCGACCTTCACGAGAGAAGTGTACATGCTTTCGAGATCATATGTAAAGGTATAACGCTTTGATCTTTAGTAATGAATAACAATAGCTCAAAAATCATTTTGTGTATGAAGAGTTATTTTCATATCACTTGCATAAAATATTTTTGATCAAAAGTAAAATTGATCTTTCAAAGTGTACTCGAACTTAGATCATATATTTAAAAAATAAATAAATATATTTGACCGACGGTCAATCGGTGGACCAGGCGGTCGATCAGACGTAGTGGTGGCAATGGGCCGAGCCGAGCCGGCTCGGCCCATTGACGAACGAGCTCGGCTCGTGTTCGCACGAGCCGAGCTCGTGGCTCGTCGGCAATGAGCCGAGCTCGAGCTCGGCTCGCGCCCGAGCTCGCCCAAAGCGAGCGGCTCGGCGAGCCGAGCTTAAGCTCGGCTCGCCGGCTCGCCCCCCTTTTTTTTTTTTTTTTTATAAATAAATAACGCTACTATTACAAGTCTATTTTTTCTATTTTTTTTAAATATATATTTTCCAAAAGATTTATCGGGGCTCGTCAAAACATTTATAATTTTTAAAATAGTAAATATACATTTATTTAAAAAAAAAAAAAAAAAGATAAACCCTCCTTCTTTATCCGGGCTTGGGACCGGCTACTTCAATTTCGTGTAAGCGGAGTTAAAATTGTACACGAAAAACTTTTTACGTGTACAATTTTTTTTAAAAAATTATAAATGTATGAAAATAAAATTTTGTAATGAATGTATTGAAATTAAATATCACTTACTTGATTACATGCAATTTCGGCATATTTATGTTGAATTCGATAATTAGCGTCTTCCCAATCCTTCACGCACATTAACGTTTCCAAAATATCTTCTTTTAGTCGACTTCGAATTTCAGAGAGAACCCTCTTCCCTGCACTAAACGGACTACGAAGCTACGGTGCTAACCGGAGGTGTTAGTAGATCTTTTGCAATTGCGAAACAATTGGCCATCGACGTTCATTATTTCGCGAATTCGATTACATCTTCGAACTTTTCTTGGTGATTTGTTACTAGACATAGTATAACGAAAGTAATCAATTAATTCGAGATGGCAACGCATTTAATTTGCTACTCGAAGTTTGAGTACATGCGGTGGAAGACATACTACTACTACTAGAGGAACCATATGCATATGCGGTTGAATCATATCTAATTGAGTCTATGTTTTCTAATAAATTAATTACTTCGACGTCGTCATCATTTATATTAGTGGGAGGAGGAGTAGGTACACGAGTAACTTGTGTACCTATTCTTGAAGTATATAATTCATACATTTCAGTTAACGTTTGTTCCAAATTCCTATAAGTAATAGGCATATTAAAAGTTAAAGCATTTGAAATTTGGTCAATTATAAATTTAGTACCCGATAAATTGTATTGGGGGTCCATGACGCATGCTAAAGGAAATAACATAGGTAATTCTTCCCAATATTTTCTAAATTTTAATTCCATAGCATATATAACAGCATGAAAATCAGGGTCATTTTGATATCTATTAAAAGCCCTAGCAGTTATCTAAAGACGTTCAAGAACCATGCAACTAGTTGGATAATAAACACCAGACAATATATTCGTAGACGTATAAAAACTTTCCAAAAATTTCTTAATTTTAAAAATCGTATTCCAATCGGATTCATTTAAGATATCATCGTCGTCGTCTCTAATATGCCTATTGTTATAAAATTCAGTGATAAACGGTTCAAAACCTTCACATGATTTTAATAATAAGTAAGTTGAATTCCACCTGTGACATACGTCAGTAATAAAAGTTTTTGTATTAGAGTTCCCGGCTTGTTCACAAAATTCTTCAAATGCTTGTTTTCTACTAGGTGTAATCGTGATATACGTAAGTGCATTCCTAATTCGACTAATTTCGTCTTTCACATGTTTTAAACCGTCTTGTACAATTAAATTAAAAATATGGCACACACATCGAATATGGAATAAATAACCACCAAAATCGGGTTGAAGTACTCTATGCAATTTATCGATAACTACTTTATTTACAGAAGCATTGTCAAAAGTAAAAGAACGAATTTTACTCTCGCATTTATATTCTTTAATTATTAACATAATTGCATTAAATATAGTGTTAGCATTATGAGGATACTCAACTATTTTAAAAGCAATAATTTTTTTTATGCATAACCCAAAGTGGGTCTATATAGTGTGCAGTTGCAGCTATATAACCTCTCATATTAATCCCTTCCCATAAATCCGAAGTTAAAGATATGACACCCCCATATTTTTCTAAATCCCCAATCAATAATCGTTTTGCATTAAGAAAATATTCAATTGTATTAGAACGAAGAGTATTTCGACTTACCCCAACGTACCTTGGTTGAAGATATTGTTTGACGTAGTTTACGAAATGTTCGTTGTCCACTATTGCTAGTGGCGACTCCGCTGACAACGAACTTCACCATTCCCTTTTCGTGCTTCCTCCTCCGAATACATCCACGTAGAAATTGGCGAAGTAAGTAGCACCGTCTCTACTAGTACCAAAGCGTAGTTGCGTTTGTCCACGTTCAAGAAGCCCATGTTTGGCCGTACATGCTTTGTAATGACGGTTGAGGTGAGTGGTTCCAATACCTTTTGCCATGCCGATCGTTGTTGACGATATTTACATCTTGCTTTCGTTTCTGGAAGTCCATCGATCACACGACCAGTGTTAACCAATTTGAAATGGTCCCAACATTTTGCCTGCTTCTTCCCCTTTCTCTTCCCTCTTGCATCGGGAATATTTAGTGCATGTTCTTCATCTTGTTCCA
Source organism: Fraxinus americana (assembly GCA_035079005.1). Lineage (NCBI taxonomy): Eukaryota > Viridiplantae > Streptophyta > Magnoliopsida > Lamiales > Oleaceae > Fraxinus > Fraxinus americana. The sequence continues at coordinate 1,194,470 of CM068715.1, read as the reverse complement.
AATCAATAGGAACACTAGGATCAATATCAACGTCATCCAAATCAATCGGATCGGCATCGGCTTCACGAACGTCGAAATCGTCAATGTCTTCTGGAATTGGTAGTTGGTTGAGACCGGCAAATTCATTCCCAAATTGATTTTGGGCAGGTGTTTCACCTTCCATATCGAACAAGTTTTCAACAAATGCTCGTGGATCCATTTGTAAATTGTTGAAATAGAATGTAAAAATATAGAAATGACGATTATGTACTACTGGCTAATGTATAAAATGAGTTGTAAAATGAAGATAATAATGTAAAAAAATGTAGAAGAGAATTATAGAATTGTTGATAATGATTTGTAAATTGTAAATTGTAGAGTAGAGAGTATAGAATGAAAGTTTGGTGGGAAAAAAATGTTGTAATGGGTTGGGTATTTATAGGAGAAGAATTGGAGAAAAGTAGAAAAAAAAAATTTTTTTTTTTGGAAAAAAGTGACCAAACGGTCCTTTGAATCGATGATTTGGTCACCATGACAGCGAAGCAGTCATTGGTTCGATGACCGTTACAGTCACCGCGCATTTTCGGCCAATTTTAATTTTTTTTATTACTTGGAGTGAGGTGGGCTCGTCTCCACGAGCGGCTCGGCGAGCCGCTCGTGACGATGACGTGGCCGAGCGGGCTCGGCACGTCTAGCCCATGAGCCCGCTCGGCTCGTGCTCGGGCTCGTTTTTTTACGAGCTCGAGCGGCTCGTGGGCGTGAACAGTACGAGCCGAGCGGGCCAGCCGACGAGCCGCTCGGCTCATTTGCCACCACTAATCAGACGTCTCCAACGGTCAGATTTTTTACTGTTATGATGGTACAAACTGTTATATTGGTCATCCGAAAATTGACGGTCGACCGGACCGGTCATCCGGTTTGACAGAAAGTTTGACGTTTTTCACTTTTATAAATACCAACTCAATTGATATTCCTTTGAGCTTACATTTTTACATTCATTTCATTTATTTTTTCATAGCAAAACTTTGATTATTTGATCAAACTTCTTGTATCATTTCTCTTATCAAAGTTTTTCATCTCTCTTTGTACTTAATTTATCTATATAAATTTTGAAAGATATATATATTTTTGAAGAAGATTTTTTACACTTACATTGCGTAAACTTTTATTCTTCCTCTTCATATCGAAATTTTGATTGATTGAACTAAACTTGTAAAGTCATCATATTCATCAAAATTTTTCATCTAACACTTGATCTATCATTTATTACTATTCATTGAAGTGTTAACCTCTCTTAGTACTTAATTTGATTTGTTTGTATTATTTATCAAGAGAGGAATTTCATTGTAAAATCACTTTGATAAAGTGTGGGTCGTGTTGAAGTCCCTTAAAAGATTAACATTGTATAAGGATCGGTGCTCCTTGTTGTAAGTCATCGTGTAGGTCATATTGGGATCCCGTAAAGCTCAATAGTGTGGGTCGTGTTGAGGTCCCGAAAAGCTCAACATTGTATAAGGATCGATACTCCTTATTTGTAAGTTACCGAAAGCGTTGTAAAGGGTTAGATTGTATAGTGAAAAGGCCTTGCTCATGCCCAAGAGCTTGGTAATGAGGGACGTAGATCATTGATTTGGATCGAACCTCCACAAATATATCGTTTGCATCCTCTCTCCCTTTTACTTATCGCTTTTATATTGGCACTTATTATTTGAATTAATTAGTCTTTACTTACTTGAATTTAGATTAATTCTTCGAAATTTTTTTAAAAATCAGTTCACCCCCCTCTTAGTTAGTTATTCTTGGGCTAACAATTGGTATTAGAGTAAGGTGCTCAATTTTAAAGATTTCACAATATTGAGTAATGAGTAACCACATTTTTCATAATCTTGAGGGCCGTTATACAAATTGTCCTCCTTTATTTGATGGTAATCATTATGACTATTGAAAGACTAGGATGACGATATTTATTCAATCAATATATTATAATATTTGGGAAGTTATTGAATTTGGTCCCTATGTGCCTAAAAAGGTTATTAAAGAGGATGGTAAATCGAATCAAATAATTTCTAAACCTAGAGAGGAATATAACGAAGATTATAAAAGAAAATTGTCTTTAAATGCTAGAGCCAAAAATCTACTATATTGTGTTTTAGATAGAAATGAATTTAATGTTGGAAATTGAATGAAAATCATTCCACTTCCTTCAGTTTCAGTCTCCTTCAGTTTCAGAATTGAATACGTTCATTACACTTCCTTCAGTTTCAGAATTGAATGGCAAACGTTCCACTTCAGCCGTTCCAGAAATTGATGGCCATGTTCTTCCTCTATGGCTATAAATATAAGAGTCTCGTTGGTTGAAAATACACACAGAACATAGCACAAACAAAACAGGGAAAAATCATTTCAGCATCAAGCTATCAACCTTCCTCCCTCAGTTTAAACCTTTTCCTTTTGATTCGTTTGAGAGATAGACACAGCTGGTTCGTAGGTCGGTAACGTAGTGCAACGTGGATCGATAACCAATTGTATCGTGGGAATCGAACACCGATCAAAACCTCGTGCACCCGGTGAGGCGGCGAATTCGATTTAAGGAAACCGTGTAAACACGAGCCTTCGGTTTGGTTTGATATTTCTTGATTCTCCATTATTTTATCCCACAAGCTTAAATCAACTTCCGGTTTTGGAGGATCAAATTCTTTTAGTTGTTCATCAGTTTCTGCTTTTGTTTTTTTTTCCCGATTTCTGTAGGTTTTCTTTTCTTCCCGGTTCCTGTTAATTTTTTTTTTCCAGTTTGTTTACTTGGCTGATCATTTATATATTTAATTGTGAGCATTAAATCATTAAGTTCGAAGAAAAAAAAAGGGGAAAAATTAGTTACAGAAAAGGATTCCTTCACTGCTGCGTATTTGGTTTCAAGTTTAGGTGGTTTTGCATGAATTTTGCATGGTTTTACATGGTTTTCAATGATTAGTAATGATTATATGATTGGGTAATGATTAAATGATTATTTGATTATAAGATTATTTCCAATGATTAGTGATGATTGATTATTGATTGGTTTACTTTTTCTAATGATTAATTTTAATCATTGGTTAAATGATTTCTAATTTATGTTTAAATAATTGATAAGTAATTGAAAATTTGACTAAATATTTTGCTGTCATTTTCAATTCCGAAATTTATTCCGAATTGATAACATAGATTTTGAATCTATTTCTAGTTTACAAACTCACTATTGTTCTAAACGTTTTGTTGTCGTTCTTTAAGGTTAATAGCGTCACATGGAAATGACGATGTGAACAACAACACTGTTGGTACCGATGTACCAAATCCCGCAATGACAGCTGTCAACCCTGTGGGGACCTCGACTGACATTCTTTCTGTTGATGAGACTATTGGTGGCGGAATTTCTCATGTTAGAATGAACCCCACTTTGCCTACGGCTGCGGCCTCGGCAATCCAATTTGGCACAATACCTTTGCCAGTACGTAGGGCTGCGGCCTCGGTACCTTTACCACCTTTTCCGGCTCAATTTCCGATGAATCATGCAATTCGACAGGATAAATTTGCTGGCACTGATTTTAAGACATGACATAATAAGATGATTTTTTATCTTACTACTTTGGGCCTTGCACGGCTCCTCACTAAGGATGCCCCTGTCGTGGCTGAAAACGACACTGATATGTATAGGCGTGCAGCTTGAGATGCATGGAAAAGTGCTGATTTTTTGTGTCACAACTATGTCTTGGATGGCTTACAGAATTATCTGTATCACGTGTATGTGGTAAAGAAAGACCTAAGGAGCTTTGGGAGTCCTTAGAAAAGAAGTACAAGTCCGAGGATGCTGGGTCTAAGAAATTCTTGGCCAGTCGGTGTATAGACTTCAAAATGGTTGATTCACGTTCAGTAGTGAGCCAAGTGCAGGAGTATCAAGTGCTCTTGCAAGAAATGCATGTTGAGGGTCTGACTATGTCAGAATCTCTACAGGTGGCTACTGCTATTCATAAGCTACCTCCTCAGTGGAAGGCTTTCAAAAGCTATTTGCAGCATAAGAGGAAAGAGATGTCTTTCGAGAATTTAATTATCAAGCTGCGCATTGAGGAGGATAACAAAAAAGTTGAACGTAAGTCAGGGAATTCTTACTCTGAGAAGGCTAATGTATTGGAACACGGTCAAAGTTCTGGTACTAAGAAAGGTCAATCTTTTAAAGCCAAACATGGTAACGGGAATTGGAAAGACAAAAGGTAGACCATGAAAGGGTCTCAGTTGAAGCCTACCGGTGCGGTAGGAAAGAAGCCTAAGTTCCAGTTCAATGGAAAGTGCTTCAATTGTGATAAAGTTGGGCATTGATCAGCAGACTGCCGTCATCCGCGAAGGGATAACAAACAGCGCCCTCAGGCTAATATGGTTGGAAATGAGAGAGATCATCTCTCAGATGACATGTCTGACCTAAATCTCACGGCTGTGATTAGTGAGGTTAACCTGGTAGGGTCTAACCCCAAGGAGTGGTGGCTAGACACTGGGGCCACTTGCCATGTCTGCTTCAACAGGAGTATGTTCACTGCTTTTGCACCAGTTACAAATGGTGAAAAGTTGTTTATAGGAAACTCTGCAACTTCTGAAGTGCTTGGTAAATGCAATGTGATCCTGAAGATGACCTCTGGCAGAGAGCTTACTCTGAATAATGTGTTGTACGTGCCAGAGATTCGCAAGAATCTAGTCTCTGGGTCTCTTCTGAGCAAGAATGGTTTCCGCATGGTCTTTGAGGCGGATAAATTGGTGATTACCAAAATAGGAGTTTATGTTGGGAAAGGCTATGTGACTGATGGCCTGTTTAAATTGAACGTAATTGCTGTAACCCCAACTGTTATGAATAATGAGAAAACTCCTTCTGTTTACTTGCTTGAGTCGTCTAATCTATGGCATGGTAGATTAGGTCACGTAAATTACAATGCATTACGTAGACTAAGCAAACTAAACTACTTGCCTAGGTTTTAAATTGATTCAAATCATAAATGTGAAACCTGCGTTGAGCCTAAGCTAACTAGGTCTTCGTTTCATAGTATTGAAAGAAGTATCGAGCCATTGGGACTAGTCCACAGTGATATATGTGACTTGAAATTTATCCAAACAAAAGGCAGCAATAAGTACTTTATTACTTTTGTCGACGATAGCACGAGATATTGCTATGTGTACTTGCTTAAAAGTAAAGACGAAACTATCGATAAATTCATTCTTTATAAGAATGAAGTTGAAAATCAACTTAGCAAGAAAATAAAGGTGCTGCGAAGTGATCGTGGTGGTGAATATGAATCACCATTTGGTGAATTTTGTACTAAACATGAAATAATTCACCAAACTACCGCACCTTATTCACCTCAGTAGAACGGAATTGCTAAGCGTAAGAATCGAACGTTAAAAGAAATGATGAATGCTATGTTGATTAGTTCTGAATTACCACAGAACATGTGTGGAGAAGCTATTTTTTCTGCGAATTACATTTTGAATAAAGTGTTAAGAAAGAATATGGATAAGACTCCGTATGAACTTTGGACAGGTCGTACACCATCGTATAAATACTTACGAATGTGGGGGTGTCTTGCCAAAGTTGTGGTGCCTCTTCCTAAGAAGGTCAAGATTGGACCTAAGACAGTTGACTGTGTGTTCATTGGTTATGCACAAAATAGTGATGCATATAGGTTCCTTGTGCATTATTCAAATGTACCTGATATTCATCCGAACACGATTGTGGAGTCTAGGAATGCACAATTCTTTGAGAATATATTTCCTTGTAAATCTCCTAAACAGTTAACTCCTGTTAAACGGACTATGGAATCTTCTGCTACTAGCAGCAGTAAAGATCCAGTTGAAGAAGGTGAGGATGAGCCTAGACGGAGCAAAATGACCAAAACTTCTAAGACGTTTGGCCCTGATTTCCTCACATATTTGATGGAGAATGATCCTCAAAGCTATATCTTTTCCAGATGGTCATCTGTGGAAAGAAGACATAAATAGTGAAATTGATTCTATCCTACAGAATCATACCTGGGAATTAGTAGATCTTCCACCGGGCTGTAAGCCTTTGGGCTACAAGTGGATCTTCAAGAAGAATATGAAAGCGGATGGCTCCATTGATAAATAAAAAGCTCGGTTAGTAATCAAAGGTTATAAGCAAAAAGAAGGCTTAGATTACTTTGATACTTATTCTCCTGTGTCGAGAATAACTTCTATCCGGATGATAATTGCTATTGCAGCCTTGCGAAATCTGGAAATACATCAGATGGATGTAAAAACAGCTTTCCTAAATGGAGATTTGAATGAAGAAATCTACATGGAGCAACCAGAGGGGTTTTCGGCTCCAGCTTAAGAAAGGAAAGTCTGTAAACTAGTTAAATCGCTTTATGGTTTAAAGCAAGTACCGAAGCAATAGCATGAGAAATTTGATAATGCTATGATTTCTAGTGGTTTTAGAATCAAAGAGTGCGATAAAGTGTGTATATGTGAAAGACACTAATGATGGATATGTCATATTGTGTCTGTATGTCGATGACATGCTCATTGTCGGCAGTTCTGATAAGATTATCAAAGCCACTAAGAATATGTTAAACTCAAAATTTAACATGAAAGACATGGGTCTCGCGGATGTCATTTTGGGAGTAAAAATCACTCGAATACCAAATGGACTTGCGTTATCTCAATCTCATTACATTGATAAAATACTAGACAAGTTCAACAAGTCAGATACGGCTGTGGCCAGGACTCCAGTTGATTTGAGTCTCCACTTATCTAAGAACACTGGTGATGGTGTGTCACAGTTGGAGTATTCACGAATAATTGGGAGTTTAATGTATTTAATGACTTGTACAAGACCGGATATAGCATACTCAGTTAGCAGATTGAGTCGCTACACAAGTGACCCAGGTGCTATCCACTGGAGAGCCATTTTCAGGGTGTTACATTATTTGAGGTACACTCGTGATTTTGGACTACTTTATTCTAGATACCCTGTAGTAATCGAAGGGTATGCTGATGCGAACTGGATATCTGATATGTCAGATTCAAAATCTACTAGTGGATATGTCTTCACTCTTGGTGGTGCAGCTGTCTCTTGGAAATTGTCCAAACAAACTTGCATCGCGAGATCTACAATGGAATCAGAGTTCATCGCTCTGGACAAAGCAACTGAAGAAGCAGAGTGGCTTCGTCAGTTTGTTGAGGATATTCCAAGATGGTCAAAGCATGTGCCTGCAATTTATGTTTATTGCGATAATCAATCAGCAATTGGCAGGGCACAGAGCAATATGTATAATTGTAAGTCTCGACATATTCGAAGACGACATAATACCATTCGACAACTACTCTCACAAGGTATTATCACTCTGGACTATGTGAAGTCAAAGGATAATATTGCGGATCCGTTAACCAAAGGGTTAACTCGAGAGCTAGTTGAAAAAGCATCGAGGGGAATGGGCTTGCAGCTTATGACGTTGAAAGGTATCATGGTGGAAACCCAACATAGCTGAATGGAGATCCCATGATCTAGGTTCAAAGGGACAACTAAACCATATATATCTATGTAAATTACTGAGAAGGTTTTCCTTCTACTCATTCCTACGGATCTCACAGTGATTGGAAGATGCAGGTTAAGTTATGCTTTTAATGACCCTTAAGCGTTGTTGTGAAACGCTGAGTTAAAAGGTCACCTATGTGAGTGTGAAGTGGGGCCACTTCTATAAGGATTGGGAAGGCTACATCCTTGAACAAACACTTACAGAACCAGGCGACGTGTTCATGGCCAAAACGAACACAACATTTAGAACTATGATGTGTCTAGAATGGTCCTGTGTGAGGTCTATTGTCTTGGTTTACACAAATGGCGAAACAATTCAAGGCATCAGATCCACTGGTTTGCTAGTAATACTCGATAGATTTTCACAAGGGAAGGTTCAAAGCTAAATGCTACCTATCCTATGCAGGATTGATTCGATTTACTCACTCTCCTTCTCTCTTGAGTCTCTTGTTTTCGTGAATTTTCATTCATGTGGGGGATTGTTGGAAATTGAATGAAAATCATTCCACTTCCTTCAGTTTCAGTCTCCTTCAGTTTCAGAATTGAATACGTTCATTACACTTCCTTCAGTTTCAGAATTAAATGGCAAACGTTCCACTTCAGCCGTTCCAGAAATTGATGGCCATGTTCTTCCTCTATGGCTATAAATATAAGAGCCTCGTTGGTTGAAAATACACACAGAACATAGCACAAACAAAACAGGGAAAAATCATTTCAACATCAAGCTATCAACCTTCCTCCCTCCGTTTAAACCTTTTCCTTTTGATTCGTTTGAGAGATAGACACAGCTGGTTCGTAGGTCGGTAACGTAGTGTAACGTGGACAGATAACCGATTGTATCTTGGGAATCGAACACCGATCAAAACCTCGTGCACCCGGCGAGGCGGCGAATTCGATTTAAGGAAACCGTGTAAACACGTGCCTTCGGTTTGGTTTGATATTTTTTGATTCTCCAATATTTTATCCCACATTTAATCGTATTAGTACATGTGATTTCACTTATGATATTTGGCATGCTCTAGAAATTACTCATACTGTAACTAACTAAGTGAAAGAAACTAAGATAAATCTCTTAGTTAAATATTTTGAAAATTTCTTCATGAAAGAGAGCGAACGTATTGTTGACATGTTTACTCGCTTCACCGATATTGTTAATGGTCTCAAAGGCTTTGATCGTAAATTTACTAATTGTGAGCTTGTAAGTAAAATACTTAGGTCACTCTCGAAAGAATGGAGTCCATTGAGAATGTTGATAGAAAACACCAAAGACATCAACACATATCCATTGAAAGAGCTTTATGGAATATTGATGTTGTATGAGCTAAATCCCACCAAGACAAAGGAAAAAACGTTGAAAAGCAAAGAAGAGAAAATGCGCCAAATTGCGTTAAAATCCATAGTTGATGAAGGAACTTCAAACGAAAATATGAATGATGAAGAACTTGATGATCTAGTTCTTCTTGTTAAGAAATGGAAAGGCTTTCGCAAAAATTATCGATTCCAAAAGAAAGAAGAAAATGGCGAAATGAAGAATATATTCATCGAAAAGAAAGCATTTCAATCAACATGGGATGAGAGTGATGATAATGATCATGAAGAAGATGGAAGTCAAGAGAAAATTGTCAACGTATGCTTCATGACTATTGATGATGAGGTAAATTCGAATGAAAATTGTTCATACGATGAATTATCTACTTCTTATGATGAAATTCTTGAAGAATTTGAAAAACTTGTTTTAAATCATTCGATCCTCAAAAAGAAAAATTCTTTATTGGAAATTGAGATAAATGAACTTTTAAAAATTAAAAATGAGTTTGAAAAACCAAAAGTCGATTATGATTCTTTAATCAATGAGAATTCTTCTTTACAAGAAAGGATTTTAGATTTGACTCAAATTATTCACAAATTTACTCAAGGCAAGAAAAATTTTGATTTAATGCTCAGTGAGCAAAAATGTGTTTTTGATAAAGGAGAAATTGGATATAAACCATTTTTGAAATAAAAGTCTCTTAAAAATTTCTTTGTCAAACCTTCCACTTCTCCTATTTCAAATGTCATATGTAATTTTTGCAATAAAAATGGACATGTAGCTTTTTATTCTTCTATCAAAAAGAAATTACATTTTGAAGACAACGATAAGTGGATTCAAAAATCCACTAACACTAACTATCAAGGACCCAAGGATGTATGGGTACCAAATACCAAAAATTGAATTATTTTTGTAGGTATCAATGAAAATGGAGAGCAAATGAACCTTGGATAGTGGATGCTCAAAGCACATGACCAGAATCAAGCTTTATTGTCAAGTTTCAAAATAAAAGATGGCAGTTATGATACTTTTGGAGATAATGCGAAAAGAAAAATCGTTGATATTGAAATTATTGGTAATCATTCATCTCCCTTTATTGAAAATGTCTTCTTAGTAGATATCCTTAGACGTAGCCTACATATTTTTAATCAATTGTGTGATGAAAGCTATCATATCAAATTTGATTTTTCCAAGTGCATTATTGAGAATACTACATAAAAAGGGTTGATGTTTATAGGAAGCTGAAGTAAGAATGTTTATGTCAATAACACTAAGTTTGAATGCGGAGAAAAATGTTTATCGAGTTTAAAATATGACACTTGGTTATGAGATAGAAGATTAGGTCATGCTAGCATGCACCTACTTTCAAAATTTTCAAAAAATTATTTTGTTTAAGGTTTGTCAAGTTTGAAATTTGAGAAAGACAAAATTTGTGATGTATGGAAAACAAGTAAAGAGTTCTTTCAAATAAAAGTAATATTCTTCAACTATAAAATCTTTTTGACTTCTCCACATGAATATTTTTGGATCATCTAGTATCACAAGCTTAAATGGTAGACATTATGCTTTCGTCATTATTGATGACTTTTTTAGAGTTATTTGAGTCCTATTTTTGAACATAAAAATGAAGTATTGAATGCATTTGAACATTCATGTAAAAAGGTTTACAATAAAATGGATACACTACTACTACTACTACCATTAGGAGTGATCATGGTGGAGAATTTGATAATATTGCTTTTAATGATTTGTGCAAAACTTATGGTTGTAAACATAATTTTTTGGCTCCTAAAACTTCTCAACAAAATGGTGTAGTAAAAAGAAGAATCGCACATTGCCAAAGAATGGCTCGAACTATACTAATTAAAATAGTTTACCAAAATGCTTTTGAGCCAAAGCCGTCAACACTATTTGCTGTATTGTTTATAGAGTTTCAATTAGTCGAAAGAAAACACAAAACCCCTATGAGATTTGGAAAAGTAGAATTTCAAATATCGGCTATTTCAAAGTTGTTAGTTGTAAATGCTTTATTTGGAAAATTTGATTTGAATCGATATTGGAATCTTTCTAGATTACTCATCGACTATCAAAACTTACAGAGTCTTTAACAAGAAAGCTCTAGTCATTGAAGAATCTATACATGTTACTTTTGATAAAACTAATCATCTTGATCAAGAGAAATGTACTGATAATGATATATGTTTCGAGATTTCTTTTGACCAAAGAAAATTCAAAATCAAAACAAAGAAGATCTTAAAGATGTTGAAAATCAACATGAGGAAGAAGCAAAACTTGCAACTAGATGAAGAAGAATCCTCTGAAGTATAAAGTGGTCAATCTCTTCCTAACCAATGAAGTCAAACAAAGCACATCACGAATATGCTCAATAAGTTTGAAATGGAAGAGTTGAAATCAATGAACGCTCCAATATGCTCATCAATCAAAAAAGATGATCTTGGTACTTCCAAAAACACAATAAAATATTGAGGTATGATCGGATTTCTTATTTGTATTAAAATTTGTAAATAAGGAAAATCAATTGGTCGATATTCTCATTAAACCTCTAATACTTGATAGATTTTCATATATTCTAAGAGGGTTGGAAATTATCGATGAATTTGAAGTATGTGACTAAATTGAATTCATACTAAATGCTCTCGTATAAATTTTATTCAAATGATTTTGTTTTTGTCATTTTCATCACTTATACTTTGATTAATATTTTACTATAAAGTGATGCTTATTCTTTTCTTAAATTTGTATACATTTAGTAACTTGTGCTTAATTGATGGGGAATATATCATTCTCTTATGGTTGATTTAAAGTTTTAGTCTTATATACAATAATATTCCTCTCATATGTGCTATCATTTTGCTTATGCTAGGAGGAGAAATTGAGTAAGATAAATTTTGAAAAGTATTAAAAAGGAGGAATCTTTTATTGTTTCCTATAATTGTCTTTTGATTTTAAATGCTATATTTTTTTTGCTTATGTCAAAAAGGGAAAATGAAAAAATATGATTATACATGCTTTGAATATATGATTATTGATTTGTAAAAGATAGGGAGAATATGAATTGTATGATAAATTTATAATATATATTCTTTTATCAATATGATATCACTACATTTTTATAATATGGTTGACTTCTTTCTCGTATTTCTTTTTGCTTATGCCAAAAGGGGGAAGATAAATTAGATGATTATGCATGATATGGGGAATGTTGAAATGGGGAATATATGTATGCAACTTTATTCCTTATCAATTTGTTTATTTTGTACATTGCAAATCATTTTGTTTGTCATAATCAAAAAGTGGGAAATTATTGACCTATGGTTGATTTCATCCTCAATGTTTTAATTGTAAAAAACAAGATTAATATTGTTTTTAACAATTGATTTTGAGTGATGATAGTTCAATGTTAAAATCTATCGAGTATTGCCAAAATCAAGACATCATAAATCAGACTTGAAATGAATATCAAAGTGAAAGTTAAGCATTCAAGTCAAATCATTCGAGATGAGAGCTTAAAAGATCAAAATCAAGACTATCAAATCAGACTCATGAAGAAGAACAAGATCAAGAGTTTAAGAGTCAAACACGAAAGAATTTCGAAGCAAGATCAAAAACTATGCTTTCGAGATCATATGTAAAGGTATAACGCATTGATGTTTAATAATGAATGAAAATAGCTCAAAAATTATTTTGTGCACGAAGAGTTATTTTCATATCACTTGCATAAAATATTTTTGATCGAAAGTAAGATTGATCTTTCAAAGTGTACTCGAACTTAGATCATATTTAAAAAAAAATTAAATTTGACCGATGGTCAACCGGTTGACTAGGCGGTCGACCGACCAAAAATGGTAGTCGATCGGACGTCTCCAATTGTCAGATTTTTGACCGTTCGACGGTACAAACGGTTGTATTGGTCATCCAAAAATTGACGATCGACCGAATCGGTCATCCGATTTGACAGAAAGTTTGGTGTTTTTCACTTCTATAAATACCAACTCACTTCTCATTTATTATAAGAACTTGGAGAGCATTCAATTGATATTCCTTTGAGCTTACATTTTTAAATTCATTTCATTTATTTCTTCATAGCAAAACTTTGATTATTTGATCAAACTTCTTGAATCATTTCTCTTATCAAAGTTTTTCATCTCTCTTTGTGCCTAATTTATCTATATCAATTTTGAAAGATATATATTTTTGAAGAAGATTTTTTACACTTACATTGTATAAACTTTTATTCTTCTTCTTCATATTGAAACTTTGATTGATTGAACTAAACTTGTAAAATCATCATATTCATCAAAGTTTTTCATCTAACGCTTGAGCTATCATTTATTACTATTCATTGAAGTGTCGCCTCTCTTATTACTTAATTTGATTTGTTTGTATTATTTATCAAGAGAGGAATTCCATTGTAAAATCACTTTGATAAAGTGTGGGTCGTGTTGAAGTTCCTTAAAGATCAACATTGTATAAGGATTGGTGCTCCTTGTTGTAAGTCACCGTATGGGTCATATTGAGGTCCTGTAAAGCTCAATAGTATGGGTCATGTTGAGATCCCGAAAAAGTCAATATTGTATAAAGATTGGTGCTCCTTATTTGTAAGTCATCGAAAGCGTTGTAAAGGGTTGGATTGCACCATTAGTCAATCAACATAGTGAAAAGGCATTGCTCGTGCGTGAGAGTTTGGTAACGGGGGACGTAAATTATTGCTTTGGATCAAACTTCCACAAATATATCGTTTGCATCATCTTTCCTTTTACTTGTCGCTTGTATAATTGTGATTACTAATTGAATTAATCTATTTAGTCTTTACTTGCTTTAATTTAGATTAATTCTTCGAAAAAGTTTTAAAAACCAATTCACCCTACTCTTGATTAGTTATTCTTGGGCTAACAAAAATCACTCAAATCCATTTTAGAAACAAATAGAAACAAGCTTCTCGGAATTGAAATTCCAAATTTTCTATAGTTATTCAAAAGGCTGGTTTCAAACAAGTGTGAAAAATCATTCATTGCAGATTTACTTAAAGGCTTCTCAATCAAGATTTGGAAAATTGAAATACTTCTCAGGGAATTAAAGTGGCTCGTTCTAAAGACATTTCTATCTCACAACGAAAGTATAATTTGGATGTTCTTGATGAAACGGATCTTCTTGGAGCTGCTTCAGTCACATTCCCTATGGAACAAAACCTAAAGCTTTCACCATTAGATGGTGAATTATTCAAAAATCCTGATCAACATAGAAGATTCATTGGTAATTTATCTTTACAATCAGAAGTCCTGTTATCATTTAATCAGTGTGTCTTCATAGTCAGTTTATGCAACAACCACACAAGCCACATCTTGATGCAGCAATTCAAGCTTTGCGCTATATATTCACGGTGAAAACTTAGAAAAGGTTATGAATTTAACTGGATATTGAGGAAATCAGTCTCCTGTTATGTTTTTCTTAGCAATTCTCTAATCTCTTGGATGACAAAGAAACAACACACTGTTTTCGCTCCCCAACAGAAGCAGAATATAGGGTGATGGCCTCCTGTATGTCTTGCAGGATCTACATGTCAATTTTTTGAGCCCTGCTAAATTATACTATGATAATCCAGTAACATTTCGTATTTTGCAGCAAATCCAGTCTTCCATGAACGAACAAAACATTTTGAGATGGACTGTCATAGGGAAAAAATTCAATCAGGTAATATAGCAACATCCTTCACTTCATCGCATGCTCAAATTGCAGTTATTTTTACTAAACCACTTCACTTCATCGCATGCTCAAATTGCGGTTATTTTTACTAAACCACTTGGAAAAGCAACTTTACATTCTCATCTACGGAAGTTGGGCATTGTCAACATCCATGCTCCAATTTGAGCGGAAGTGTTGAAGTTTCGTTAAATAATATTACATCTTCAATCCGGATTTTTATTTTTCTTTTTCCCAATATTTCAATTTTGTACCTAACCCCACCACTAAAGTTAATTTCTTTTTTTCCCTTTATCTGGTTTTTTTTCCCTATCACAAAATTATTTGCTATGGGTAAGACAAGATCCAAGGACCACAGTACCAAAAGAAAAAAAAATGTATATGTGACACATCGAGAATGATTTTTACCAAACTTGTGAGCAAGTGGTACAATTTTCAAAATCATGAAAGCTGTCGAAATTTATTAATGACCTGAGCAACATTGAAACACAATTTACTACAAAACCAAATCGAACGAAGCACTAATAATATTTTTGCACGTTAAGTAACAAAAAGTAATACATTGCAAGATCTATAATAGGAACGCGATACATCAACGCCCATCTCCGTGATTAATCAGATCGAATAGGATTTGAAGAGCCGCCACGATCATTTTCATAAATTTCAGCAAGCAGGAAGGGCACGGAAGCTACCCTTTCTAGTCCAATTCTCTATGAGAAGCCTGAAAAGGAAATATAAATGTTCATTAGATAAAGATCTCTTTGAACTAGAATGGATATTATGGATTATGGATATGCCTTAATGTAGGATCATGTCCAGAAATTATATGACAGTAATCAAAGATCCTTAACTAATACAAATACAAATTGCAGGATGGTCAGAACAAGAGTAATTCTAAATATGTATATAGTAGTCCTAAAAGGCTGTAAAACCTAAGATATTACTTGTTCATAAATAGCCCATGTCGTTTAAGCTTAACATTTACTGGCTGATGCAACCTATGGTAAATAGTTCCTTTCGTCACTTATGTGTCTTCTACTCCCCTTATCTCAACTGGGAAAAGAAAAAAGAAAAAAATAACAGTGTCGGTATCAGTAAAATGCCGCCACATTTGGTTTGCTGGATACTAAATGCATGCAATTCAGGGCATTTGCACATTTCCAGGGCTTAAATACACAAAAAATGCACCCCTTTCAAAGAAACACAGGCTAAAATAATTTTATATTTAATCCAACTTTGATTAATTCTTCTACTAGCTAGCCGAGAAGCTATAGAAGTAGAGGAGAAATACAAAAAGAAGACAAAAACTCAGTTTCTCCTTTTCATTCTTCAGCTTTTCTGCCAGACAAAACACAATCCAAACTCCAGGACAATGATTACTTACTATTCTATGCAAAAAAAAAAAAATTAATGCAGTTCGTGAGCAATGGTAGTTCCCACTCCACTCCACTCCACACCAAGATGGTGTTAGAAGCTGCTGATTCAAGCTCAGAGACCCCTCAAATGACAGAGAGACGAACAAGTGCATTTGCTGTTCACCCCTCCAACACCACCTTTAAAACAGATTTACTGATTAACAATTATTTTTACTTGCATTTCATTATAAAAATCACTACCAAAAACCAGCAAGAAAACAAAAAGATCAGTCCAATACAAAGATCCAAGAAACAAGGGCAATGAATTCAAAATAGTATTTGTAATGGTAATCTCTGTCATCACTTGTGTCGAATTATATATGACAGTCAATTTCAATCATAAAAAAAGGTCAGACGGCAGCAGAAAAGCCTCAAAAAAGAAGTTTGATTGTACGAGGGCTTGGCATAATACTGATACAAATGATAAAGCCTCAAAAAAGAAGTTTGATTGTACGAGGGCTTGGCATAATACTGATACAAATGATAAAATTATTTACAAGGACATTCCACACGTAATAATATTGCCATTTAAGATGGCAACACATTAGCCGTAAATAATCTAGTCACTTGGTCGTGAATTATTTTATAAAGGGGTAATCTTTGGATTTGTATATTTTCCTTGGATACTAGGATGCCTCAATTGACTGTGATGATACAATCGGTTTTATGGGATAGTTTGGAGAAGTTCTTTACTAATTTTTCGTGTTGGCCTGTTTGAGCCCCATTTTTTGAGTATAATGCATTTTGGAATAGTAGATTGATGGAGAATGTATGGTTAAAAAAGTAGGAAAAGTTTTTGGGTTGTGTTTAATATTATTTTATTAAACAATGTGTGGTTGAAAAGAAGAGAAAGGAAAATATATTTTGAAAAAAATGGGAATCATAGTTAGATTGTTTATAGAACCTATAAATAGTCGTGTGTGCTTAGGCATCTTTGCGAAACAAATTCAAGAATTAAAGTAAAAATTTCCTTAAGAGTTATCCAACAAAGATGAATCATAGCTATCTTGAATTAGGGTAATCCAAAATAACGTCATTCCTCTTTTGACTTGTTTTACTGGGTTTATGTAGAATTGCTGAAAAAGGATTTGCCTAGCCTGAAAATGAAGATCGATTATTTCAAGCTTTGAAAAATTGGTCGAATGAAAGTACATGGGGGGACAACAAGGCAATCTTCCAAATTTGTTGAGTATCGGCATGAGTGTCTACGAAAGAATTGCCAAGGTACAAATTTCTAGGAAGTGAAAAACTTATTGAGTTACCATATGAAGGTGAAGATCAAATGAAGGCGTATGTTGGTAGTCACAAACCTTGAAAAGACAATTCAGAAAACTAGAGATGAAAAAAAATAGAAAATGTTTTCGAATATTTTACTAGAGGTAATTTCATTGTACATCAAACAGTTGAACATAGGTGAGCAATATAGCTATATTATTATCATTAATTTAAACGAACAAAAGCGCTTGGAATATTATATACAACACTTATGAGGCACACATAAAATTTAAAAAAGAACTCACAGCTTCAATGAGAGATTGAATCCACTAAATGACCATACCTTAAACTGGAGGTACTTGATGAATTCTAAACCAGTTCTCCCCTCTGCGATCTTGAACTTTCAATTCAAAATCATGTGATATGTATCCTAATTTCAGATCTCTGAGAGTAGTCACAGGATGCAATCCATTTGGAACAATCTTTATTTGTTTACAGTCGATGATCTCTAGCTGCCTGAGGTTGCTTAAAGCCCCATAATCTATCCTCAGTTTCTCCACAGTAAGGAAAGAAAGCTTTAAGAAGTGAAGTTGAGTAAAACCTCCTCTTGAACAAATTAATTCTTTCCCGAAGAATGAAGATTGTTTTAACTTTAGAACTCTCAAGTTTGGAAGCTTCTCCAGCTTCAGCATAGGGTCTTCCATCAAGAAGGAACCTTCTAATGATAGTTCAGTTAGGTATGGTGGGAAATCTTCTAAATCAGGTAGCTTTTTGATAAATCCTCCAATATGCATCTTAAAAAGACGGCAATGACCTGAAAATGTCATCAAATTGGGAATAGAAATGTATGTTCTGTCAAAGTTTTCAAATGTAGAAAAATCATGAAGCTTCAAACATTCAAGGTTTTTGCATGAAGAAATCCATTTAGCTAGAGCCTCCTCTTGCAAATGTAATGCTCCACGCAGCTCTAATTCCCTGATGAATGTCAACTTGTCCAAGCCACCCTCCACACGGCTTTTGGAGCCAATGCGTATCCCACGCAATATCTGGAGATTAGCCAGAATTGGGCCCTTGGGTGGATTGATCACCATCTCTTTCTGCTCATTCAGATATAGATTTCTCAAATGTCGAAACTTCCATATACCAAATGGAACAAGGTCTATTAAAGTAGATCTCAAGTCAAGAGCCTGCAAATTGACAAGGTATCCTATTGAAGATGGAAGCTTCCTTAACCAAGTTGCTCTCAAGCCCAAGTACCTCAAATGAATGAGATCTCCAACAGCACAATCCAGATTAGGCAAGTAAACACCTTCCAGATCAAGAACGTGCAATAGTCTATATCTTTTCAAATTTCGAATATCTATTTTGTTCAAATCAAAGCACAACAATGAACGGAGTTTTGAAGCATTCCTTCTCCTAGAGGTGGGAAGGACGCCAAAATGAAGGCCAACTCGACGACCTCCTGTAAGAAAACTGTCGCTTGAATCTTCATGGACAACTTCAAGAAAACGATCCTCCTTGGCCTTTGATATGGAAAACTCTCTAAGAAGATCATGCATGCTACAAGTTCTAATTCTACCACCAGACTTTCTTTTTCTGGCTAGAATCATACTCCTTCCAATCAGCTCTTCCAAGTAATCCTCTGCTATATCTTCAAGTGGCTCCTGACCTCTGGATTGCACAAAACCTTCTGCAACCCACAACAATATTAATCTCCTTGCCGAGATTTCGAAATCCTCAGGGAAGAGACTGAAGTATAAGAAACATGGTTTCAAGTAGTACGGCAAGTCATTGTAGCTTAATGCTAAAATTTCTGTACACTGTGCAGGATCTTGACTTAACTGCCAGTGAACACTCTGCAAAACCTTTTGCCACTCTATAAAGGTCACATCCTTTCTGGATAAGAGGCCACCCAATACTACAATGGCAAGAGGTAGACCCCTACAGGTTTTGACAATCTGTTTTCCCAATTCTTCTGCCCATGGAGGTAAACTTCCAAATGAGTCGATCCCTACACATACCTTCCTCGAAAATAATTTCCAGCTATCTTCGTCGTTCAGAAGTTTTAGTTCATGGGGAGGACACTTTGGGTCAGCACAGAGAGGAACTTCCTTGAAGCGAGTTGTGAGCAATACTCTACTGCCATTGTTCTTCTCAGGAAAGGCTTCCTTTAGATCATTCATAACTTCAGTCTTCCATATGTCATCCAGAACTATTAAATACCTCTTGTCCTCTAAGAAAACAGAAAGAATCTTGAGCAAATCTTGACTGTTCCGGTGTTCTAAGTCTGCTTTACCCAGCCCCAATAAATTTTTACCCAATTCATTCAAAATATCTTTTGCTCTATATTCTTGAGAAACAAAAACCCAAGCACAACAATCAAAATGCTTCTTAATATCAGAACTTAGGTAAACTTTCTTGGTAAGAGTGGTCTTACCGATGCCTGCCATGCCAATAATTGAAATGACAGATAGCCGGGACTCTCCATAAATCAGCTGTGCTTCAACTGCTTTTGTATCTTCAGCAAGACCAATGACATCCTCCTCACAATCATAAGGAGAGGATCGTCTCTTCTCTTGGAGACTGCCAGCTGCAAAACCTGCTTTTTGACTCGCTTCAACAATATTTTCAATCCCATAAGTTGATCTACTGTTAGTTATATCTTGAAGTCTAATCCGAATCCCTTTGATCTGTTCCCTAACCTTACGACGCAAAATCAACTCATTGGAGAAAACGTACCTTTTGAAAAATGGCAAGAATCCTTTTCTCCTACATTGGGCCAATCTAAAGGTGTAATATTCAACAATATCCTCAGTATCATATGCAACATCACTTATGTCTGCCACCCAATTTCTGACTCTTTCATTTGCATCCTGTTTCGAATCTGCATCTCTAAGGAAGCATTGCATTCGCCTTAATTCCCCTTCAATCGAAGCAACCTCATCATGTATATCAGACAATGAATTAGCTTCCTCTATCAGATAGCTGGCAATTTTATCCAAAACAAAGGTTACAACATATTCAGCCATGAATCTCGTTATTTGTTCTTAGATTCAATGATCAGAGACTGAAAAAGCTAATGATTAAAGAAAGAGGCTGCTTTTCCACTTATGCTTCAATCTTCAAATACAGTGTGAAGAGATCACAACTTATCCATTAATTAAATTTGTTCAAGTCAACTAATGCCAACTTCTATTTGTTTAACCTCAAAGGTCGTTTTACTTAGTCAAGCCAATCTAATAGAAAATTCTTGTTCAACTCTTTATATTGCGTGTTCAAATAAAACATGGCCCAGATGACACAATTTCCTCAAGCATTTGCCATTCAAATTCTCAATCCAAGTCAACAAGTCATCTTATAACATGAAACAGATATTTAAACAAATAAAATGGCTTATTCTTGTTCAACTCTTTATATTGCTCCTCCAATTGAACTAATGAAGCTGTGCCGCTTCCTTGTTCATAACCAAATCCAATTGTTTCCTCATACGTGGACTTTGTTCCCCCTTCTTCTCCAATTTGTTGTCCAAATCCTCGATATTTGTCCCCATACAGGATTCCAGAGGGACAAAGGCTTGATTTCCTCAGGCCCCGGTGAGAATTTAGAGAAACGGAGTGCAATAGAGTGAATAAGTAGGAAAATGTGCAGGGCTGGAAATCGTCGGTTCTCTTCCTGACTGAATTGAATAGGATTTTTCGGATTTTTAGGCCCTGTTTGGTAGGGCTGTCCGTGGGTCGGTTCGGTTCGATTCTGAAGATACCCGAACCGACCCAAAACTTTCGGGTATTTAATAAATGGACCCGTCGGGTCCAAATATAATTATGGAACCGTTCGGGTTCGGTTCCGTTCGGTTCGGTTCGGGTCGGTTCGGTTCCGTTCGGTTCCGTACCATAATTAAATTTTTTAATATTTTCAGCAACACTACATAAATACAATTAATAACATTTCATTCGTAACTTTTACAAATTAACGTAACCCAATTCAAAAAAGGAAAATACTAGATGTACTCCATGAATTACTATATGGAGTACATCTTGGACAAGTGGCGACCACCTATTGGATAAGTGTAGCATGGTCCTTCAAAAAAATATACAAAACTCGGCCCCACAGCCGACCCTCCAATAGGTGGTCGCCACTTGTCCCTTAAGTCATCCATGTAGTAATCCATGGAGTAAGTGTAGCATGGTCCTTCAAAAAAATATACAAAACTCGGCCCCACAGCCGACCCTCCAATAGGTGGTCGCCACTTGTCCCTTAAGTCATCCATGTAGTAATCCATGGAGTAAGTGTAGCATGGTCCTTCAAAAAAATATACAAAACTAGCCGTCCAATAAGATTAATTCAATGCATACAAATACCAAAAAGTAGATATTAATATTACAGCAAAATTACATAAAGTATATTCATTTGCTTCAAATTAAAATGGGTTAATGGATTTTAAAATGATTTGGGCTTAAAAATTAAAATTATGAAATAATCTAATTTATTCAATTAATTTGCTAATTTGTATAGGAAAAAAATAAAATAATTTAATTAATTCAATATAAAAAATAAAAAAATTATTTAGTTTCGGTTCTTGTTCGGTTCTTCGGTTCTTGGTCTAGACCCGAGACCCGACCCAAACCCATCGGTTCTCGATTCGGGTACCCGTTCGGGTATTTAATTTATGAAGAACCGCTCGGTTCGGTTCGGTTCGGTTCGGGTTCGGTTCGGTCCGGTTCGGTTCGGGACTTTTGGACACCCCTACTGTTTGGGATGGATTTAGATTTTTCTACGGGAAATCATTTCTCATTTTCAACTACACATTCTTCAATAAAATAATATTTTCCATCACATCAATAATTTTTTCTTCTTTTTCAATCACACATTTCCCATTATATCAATATTCAAAATCAATTCTTCCCCCAAAAATCCATTCCAAACAAGCTCTTAGTAAATAGATCCCAAAATTAGAACCGTTCGGGTTCGGTTCCATTATGCAATTTGGTTTGGCTCTCGAGTTTCGTACAATAATTAATTTTTTAATATTTATAACAACGTTACATTAATTCGATTATGACATGTCCAATCTTAACTCTATAAAATAACGTAGTCCAATCTGGTAATATCTTTTGCAAATCTCTTTGTTGAGTTCTTCATAAATTTGACTGTTAAAATCACAAGAAGAGAAAAGTAGCAAGTTCACAATAATATAACGACAGAAACAATACTACGGTAGAATAAGAGATTTGAGTAAAATTTAAGTTAAATTGATTAAGTTGGACTTTGCTGAAAATTAAAAATAGTAAAATCATATTTTAGGTATGAGCTAAATTAATTAGTTAGCAAATTCATTTAGAAAAAAATAAAATAATTTGACTTATTTAAGATAAAAAAATTAAGGAAATTCGGTTCTTATTTAGTTTTTCGGTTCTAAGTCTAAAATCGAGAACCGAACTGAACAGTTGGTTTTCTATTTAGATACTCGTTCGAGTATTTAATTTAAGAATAACCGCTCTATTTGATTCAATTTGATTCGAGTCCGGTTCGATTCAGCTCGGCTCGGGAGTTTTATCCGGTCCTAAAAATGTGCGCTTAGGCCAAGAATGCATTGAATAGTTGTACTATTGGTAGTCATAGAGGACATTTGGGTGAGCTTATAAGATAGTCAAATTTGCTTATAAGTTCAAATTTCGCCAAAAAGTATTTCTTAGTCCATGGGTCCATATTCTTTAAAACTCATTTATTTTATCAAACTCGTTTTTAATAAAAAAAAATTTGTGAAATTCACAGCTTTTATTAACTTTTTAATCACATATTTTTTGTGATTTTGGAGTGGCAATCAAATTTTGTAGTGATTTTGAATAAATAAATTATTTTTCTACCTTGTTTAATTTAAGAAAAAATGAAAGACCCTCCAAATATTCAATTAACAATATTATACTATTATTTATTATTTGAAAATATATTTATTTATTTTTATTTAACTTTTCGATTCGACCCCGATTTTATCATTTATCCCTTGAACGTTTTGCTTTTCCTAGTCAATGTCCGATCTGGGTTTTAAAACATTACATCCAAACATATGAGCTTTATAATAAGTACTTATTTTACTTATAAGATGGCTACTTCTCTTATGCCCCAACCAAACATGCTTATAGTAGCACAATGCATTGTACCCTATCTCGTTGAGTCTAATTGCAACTATGTTGGCTATATTTCACGTGAGAATGAATTCACAATTTTTATCAACTTTTCAACTATACATTTTATCAAAATTTACTAAAATCCAATTTTTAACAAAGCCAAATAAGGGTTTAACCAAGGGTGCAATTGAACGTCATAAAATTCAAAGTGGGTTAGAGGTGCCACAGGTTGTTGTATGAATATTGATTGCAAAAGGAAAGATAAAAATGCATCACAAAAAGAAAATTAAAATACACTACAAGCTAAGCTAGTGTTACTTAATGTAGATGACACGATTATTATAGGAAATGATTTTTCTGCCATAACAAATGTGAAAGGCTTCTCAATCAAGATTTGGAAAATTGAAATACTTCTCGGGAATTAAAGTGGCTCGTTCCAAAGAAGTCATTTCTATCTCACAACGAAAGCATATTTTGGATGTTCTTGATGAAATAGATGTTCTTGGGGCTGCTCCAGTCACATTCCCTGTGGAACAAAACCTGAAGCTTTCACCATTAGATGGTGAATTATTCAAAAATCCTGATCAATATAGAAGATTCATTGGTGATTTATCTTTACAATCAGAAGACCTTGTGCGTCCTCGTAGCTGACACGCTTGATGACCCAGTCGGGGTTCACGCGGTAGCCACCTGTCACGACTCGAGCTCCAAACTCAGCTCATGTTTCACTGGAAAGCTTCTGTGACTGGATTCGGCTAAAATCAGCTGAATAATTGAACAATTAATGAAGGAAAATAGAAATTGGGGAGGGGAAAATGATGGAAAATTGCGAAGAGGTGAGAGATAAGCTTGAATTGATAGTTCAATCCAATAGCTAACAGAATTTCATAACAAATCACGTGAATAAAATGCAGAGAATACATGGCTTGTGTGTATATAGGTTCCACAGAGAAAGCGTGAAATAGAGACAGATGAAAATGAGGAAAAACATGTTTCTTTATTACAATTAAAATTAAATCAAAACGACACCGTTTCGTGATGAACCATACGACGCCGTTTCCGATTTCGAATTTTTGTTAATTCAGGTTCTTCTTCTCTTCTTCTTCCTTCTGGTTTCTTCTTTTTGGGGAGCTTCTTCTTGCTTTTTTTACCCCAATTGCTCCATCCATAACAATCCTTCTCCTCACCTTGATCTTGTCCCCAAGATCGACATTAAGGAACTGAAACTTAATCCATTCGGAGTCCTCCCAAGTTGCATTTTCTCGTGAAGCATCTGACCAATGAATAAGCCACTGGATGGCCTGATTGTTCCTGCGCTGTACCTTGCAAGATTGAAGGATAGAAAGAGGCTGATGAAGAGAGTGTAGGGTCTGGTTCCCTTCTGGTAATTGAAGGACTAGTAAGACGTTACTTCCAAGTTGCTTTTTCAACAAGGATACATGAAAAATTGGGTGGATTTTTGTTCCTTCTGGTAGGGCCAACTGGTAGGCTACCTCTCCAATTCGTTTAACAATCTGATAAGGGCCAAAGTATCTAGCATTCAGTTTGTGATGAGCTCTTTGTTCGACTGATTGCCGAGTATAGGGGTGTAGCTTAAGGAAAACCCAATCACCTTCTTCAAAAGATCTCTCCGTTCGCTTCTTATCAGCATAAATTTTCATCATTGCCCTCGCCTGTGTCAGATTTTCCTTCAGAAGTTGATCTAGCTTGTACCTTTCTTGTAGCAAACTGTCAACATCAGCTACATTGGATTGCTGATAGGCTCCTAGTGCCAGTTGAGGAGGTTTCATCCTATATAAAGCTTCAAACGGGGTCATCCTTATAGCAGTGTGATAGGTGGTGTTGTACCACCATTCAGCCAGAGCCAGCCATCTTTCCCATTGTTTAGGATGCTAGTAAAGTAAGCATCTTAAATACATTTCCACCCATTGGTTAACTCTTTCAGTTTGCCCATCCGTTTGAGGGTGGTATGCTGTACTGTAATGCAACTTAGTCCCTAGGAGAAGGAAGAGTTCTCGCCAGAACTTGCAGGTGAAGACCTTGTCTCTGTCAGAGATTATACTAAGAGGCAAGCAACGTAATTTGTAGATGTTATCGAGGAAAAGTTGTGCCACTAAGGAAGCAGTAAAAGGATGTGTCAAGGCCAAGAAATGTCCATATTTTGTGAAACGACCTACCACCACCAGAATCGTGTTTTTCTCTCCAGAGTTGGGTAATCTCTCAATAAAGTTCATGCTGATGTGACTCCATGAGTGTAAAGGCTGGGGAAGGGGCTGTAATAGCCCTGGGTAGGGAACATGTTCCCCTTTGCATCTTTGACAAACTTCACATTGAAGTACCACTTGTCTGATTTCCTGTAACATTTTTGGCCAGTAAAATAGTTGTTTTGCTCGATAGAGGCTATTATAACGCCTGAATGGCCTCCTTCGGCTGAACCATGTAGGTTCTGAATCAGTCTGGATCGAATGTCCCCTCCAGTCCCAACAAATAACTTCCCTTTGTGTTTCAATAATCCATTTTCATAAGTAAAATCATGGTCAGAATTGGGGCTGACCAACAATGATTGAATCTTCTCCTCTGCCTCCCTATCATCCTTATAGCTCCCTAGAACTTCTTCAACCCACGTAGGTTGGACCACTGTGATGTGGGAAAACTCAAGAACCCCTTCATATCTCCTGGAGAGGGCATCTGCAACAATATTATCTACTCCCCTTTTATAAATGATTTCATAGCTTAGGCCCAAAAGTTTGGTAAGCCACTTTTGTTGAAGAGGAGTTGTGATCCTTTACTCAAGTAAGTAGTTGAGTGCTTGATGATCTGTCTTAATTATAAAGTGGTGGCCCTCCAGGTACTGTCTCCATTTACAAACCGCTGTAACTAGTGCCAGTAGTTCCTTCTCGTAAATGGACAGCCCCATATTCCTAATGCCAATTGCCTTGCTTAGATAGGCTAGAGGTCTCCTTCCTTGCATCAGAACTGTCCATATGCCTCCTTGACTGGCATCAATTTCAATGATAAAAGGCTGGCTGAAATCTGGAAGGGCTAGCACGGGGGTAAAACATATTTCTTCTTTCAACATTTCAAAAGCTGATTATGCTGTTTTAGACCATATGAAGCTATCCTTTTTGAGCAGGTCTGTGAGTGGTTTGGCTATGATTCCATAGCTTCTGAGACGAATTTCCTGTAGTAGCCAGTGAGACCCAGGAAACCTCTTAGTTGTTTGATGTTCACTGGCCTAGGCCACTGCGTCATTGCATTAACCTTGATGGGGTCTGCTGCCACTCCTTGTTGGTTGATGATATGTCCCAGATATTCCACCTGTTCTTGGCCAAAACTGCACTTGATCTCTTGGCATACAACTGATGTTTTTGCAGAATTTGGAGGATTGATCTGATATGGTGGCAATGTGAAATCAGATCCTTGCTGTAAACTAGAATATCATCAAAAAAACCAATACATAATCCCTCAGCTGATCCTTAAAAACTTCATTCATGAGGCTCTGAAAAGTGGTAGGAGCATTGGTGAGGCCAAAAGGCATCACTCTAAATTCGTATAACCCTTGGTGAGTTTTTAAGACTGTTTTATGTATGTCAACCTCGGTAACCCGTATCTGGTGATACCCTGCCTTGAGATCAATTTTAGGATGAAATTTCGAACCGTTCAATTCATCTAAAAGCTCATCAATCAGAGGCATGGAGAATTTGTCTTTGATAGTGAGGCTATTCAGCTGCCTATAATCCACACTAAATCGTCATGATCCATCCTTTTTCTTGACCAAAAGTACTGGGGAAGCAAAGGGACTATTGCTGTGCTTAATTATGCCACTGACTAGCATCTCTTTTACCAGTTTTTCAATCTGTGATTTCTGGATAAAGGGGCATCTATATGGTCGAATCTTGAAGGGTTAGGCACCTTCCTTCAAGGGAATGAGGTGATCATGGGTTCGAGGAGGGGGTAGGCCTTTAGGTTCCTCAAACACTACATGAAATTTATCAACCACTTCAGTTATTTGGCTAAGAACCTCTTCTCTTCCTGTTTCCATAATAGCATAGAAGTGCCTCATAACATCATATTGCCCTTTCCTGAATAAATTGTTCACTTCCTCTCCGCCATCATCAGTACTTGAGGTTCTGAATCGTCACACCTTAGTGTTACCTCCTCTTGTTCACATTGAAACCTAATATAACTTTGCTTGAAATCGAATGTGACAGGCCCAAACTGGCTCATCCAGTTAACACCCAGTACCATATCACTTCATTCTAATTTTAAAGTCCTCATTCTATACTGGAACTCCCAGTTTTGCACCTTCCAAACCAGTGGCTGAATTAGAGCTTTAGTCTCCAGCTTTTCTCCATTAGCTACCTTTACTGTCATGGTTTTAGTTCCCTCTATGGGATAGTTTAGTTCCCTGGCTAGCCTCTCATCTATGAAGCTATGAGAACTCCTTAGGGGTGTCCAAAAGTCCCGAACCGAACTGAACCAAACCGAATTGAACCGATCGGTTCTTCATAAGTTAAATACCCGAACGGGTACCCGAATCGAGAACCGATGGGTTTGGGTCGGGTCTCATTTCTAGTCCAAGAATCGAAGAACCGAATAAGACCCGAAACTAAATAATTTTTTATATTTTTTATATTGAATTAATCAAATTAAATTATTTTTTTCTACATAAATTAGCAAATTAATTAAATAAATCAGATCATTTCATACTTTTAATTTTAAAGCTCAATACCCAAATCATTTTAAAACTTATTTTAAAGACAAGAAATAGTGGAGTTTGGGATCCATTTGCAGTTTTTGATATGGATCACCGATATTTTAATATTAACATTTACTTTTTGATATTTGTATGCATTGAATTAATTTTTTTTGGATAGCTAGTTATTTATATATTTTTGAATTGGACTACGTTAATTTATAAAAGTTACGAATGAAATGTCATTAGTTGTATTTATGTAGTGTTGCTGCAAATATTAAAAAAATTAATTATGGTATGGAACCGAACGAAATCGAATGGAACCGAACCGAATCGAATGGAACCGAACCCAAATGGTTCCATAATTATATTTGGACCCGACCGAACCGAACCGACCCACGGACAGTCCTAGTACTCCCACTATCTACTAGAATAGATATGTTCCTTCCTTTGATGGTTCCTGGAATTCTGATGGTTCTATGCCGTGGGTTTCCAACAAGGGTGCTGATAGATATTTCCATCACTTCTTCATCATCTGATTCAGGTCATTGCTTTTCTTTAGTCTCATCATCTTTTTCATCCACCAATACGAAGTTTAGTGCCATGTTTTTACACACATGCCCAACTGTGTACTTCTCATCACATTTGTAATAGAGCCCCAAGTTTCTTTTGGTTTGGAAGTCAGTGGGAGTGATGGTTTTAAAATTGTTTGGTGGCTTAGTCATTTTTTGCCATGGTTCTGTAGGTTTGGGACTTTCAGGGGGCTTTGGTGGGTAAGGATTCCATTTGTTAGGTGTGAAATTCTTGGGTTTTTGGTATTTGTTTAGGGTTTGGATGGTAGATTCTTATAGGTTAGCTATCTCAAATGCTTTTGCCAATGTGTTAGGCTTTATCATTTTAACCGTGGATTTAATCTCCCCTCTCAATCCACTGGTAAACACAGCAATATAGTAGGATCAGGGACATGTGGTAGGGCTACCATTACCTGGGATTTAAGCTCCTTGAACTTCTCCTGGTATTCTTCGATGGAGCCCAGCTGTTTGATTTTACTGAAGGTTTCTACTATCTCCTCTCCAGTAGTCTCTGCAAATCTCTTGCATAATGCTTCTGAAAACAAGCTCCAACTAGCCCCTGGGTGACTGGCAATGAACCCATCAAACTAGATATCAGCCTTCCCCTTCAAGCACATTTCTGCCACTCCAACTCTCAGTTCATCTGGGATCTGATGCAATTGGAAATACATCCTAGCTTTCCTCAGCCATTCCCTGGGTTGTTCCCCACCAAAGTGAGGGAAATCTATCTTAGGTAACCTGGTGTTCACCATCAACTCGCCCCTAGAGACAACACTAGCCGCCATACTGTTGCCTCCTGGTGTGTAGGACTCACTCCCAAACTTCAAATTCCCCATAGATTCCTCCATCCCTTTGTTTTTCTGGTTGGCTCTCAAATCAGTTGAAATTTAAGCCATGAATGCAACAACCTTCTCATACTTTTTGTTCAAATCTAACACAGCATCCTTGATTTTTCGTCTACGACTCAACACCTGAAGAGTTTGGTCTGTAGATTCAAGTTTATTCTCCAATCGGCCGGTAACCACCTTGAAGCTTACACCCAGATCAGCCACTTCGAGATCTAACTTCTTCAAGTGGTCACGACTCAAGCTCTAAACTCAGCTCCTGTTTCACTGGAAAGCTTCTGTGACTGGATTCAGCTAAAATCAGCTGAATAATCGAACAATTAATCAAGGAAAATAGAAATTGGGGAGGGGGAAATGATGAAAAATTGAGAAGAGGTGAGAGATAAGCTTGAATTGAGAGTTCAATCCAATAGCTAACAGAATTTCATAATAAATCACGTGAATGAAATGCAGAGAATACATGGCTTGTGTGTATATAGGTTCCACAGAGAGAGCATGAAACAGAGACAGATGAAAATGAGGAAAAACGTGTTTCTTTATTACAATTAAAATTAAATCAAAATGACACCGTTTCGTGATGAACCATACGACGCCGTTTCTGATTTAGAATTTCTGTTAATTCAGGTTCTTCTTCTCTTATTCTTCCTTCTGGTTTCTTCTTCTTGTGGAGTTTCTTCTTGCTTTTCTACCCCAATTGCTCCCTCCATAACACCACCGACGGAGAAATACTTGGGGCAACGGAGGTCGGATTCGTACACGGCCAATATGATGCGGCAGGCACGAGGGATAGGTGGCCGTGGACCAGGTAGCACTGTCGTTGCTGCCGATATAGGTGCAGCGCTTCCATGCCCACCTAATGCAACCCAAAATCACCACACATTCCACCCCACAAGAAACCGACATCCGATTAACTAGTTAACACTTTTGCTTCCAGAATTGAGGAACCCTTTGAAGTTGTTTAAGTGTCTGCATATATAAAGGTATAATATATATGAGAATTTAATGTGGGATAGAGAGAGCTGGAAGATTCACGTGGTGGGGTACAAATACTTCAAAAGTTTCTCTCTTTTGAGGGTGTTCTTTGATTGAAGAATCTAGAAATGAAAATTGAAAACTTATAACTGGGTATTGTTCTTTACTTGTGATTCTCTGTGAATTACTTAATATGAATAACCAATTCATATGCGTTGATTTGCAACTGGAAAAGAGGCAAGGAATAAAAACCATGTTCTCGATGTGTTCGATGAATTGACTAGCTGTTAATGAGTAGTAGCATCCATGAAGAAACCAAAGGCATTTTTCTCAAGTGTTCCACAGCTGCCAACTAACTCGGGCGTTTATCCGAAGGTAATTGTAGGGTAAATTGTATTGGATGTTGCCATGTGTACGTTAAGGGTTGCATAATATGTTATATAATGTCACATGTCATCCTATCATTTGTCAATTTAAAATACAGTCAATTTTTCATCCGATTTTTTCCTTCACATCAATATTTCACTCCAATGTTAGTCAAGTAATCACACTTTAAATTTATTCAATCGTGTATCTTACTTTAAATAGATTTTAATCAAGTAACTGCATTCAATTTCGTTTTCTAGATTGACGAAAATCAATGAACTGATAGTCAACAAATAAAGCCCACAATTTATTTCACCTAACTTGTACGTATTTCACTTCATCAACTAATGGTTATGCGTGATGACCATCATTTATTAATTTACGCATCCATTCCTATCAATGAAATTGGAGAAGTTGTCTTAATTGAAATAAAATTAAAATGTAACTACCCAATTGAAATAAAATAAAAAGTACTATTACCTTATTAAATCATATTAAAGCATAGTTACTCGATTAAACAAGATGAAAATCGAAATATAATTACCTGATTGACGATAAAATATAATATAGTTACTGTGAATAGAATTAACTCGAAAATTATACAAATTGGTCTCAAACTTGCACGAGCGTAAACACGATTCCATCCTCTAAAGTCAAGACATTTTTAGCTCTCCAAGTTGGGCATTAAACCCTGCTGCCACGAATTCAAAGTGACAAAAAGTGAAGAACATTGTATTATTGACATTTCATGGAAAATTAGTTCTGAATTAAATGACATCGAACAATTTTCAATTACTCTAATATATGGATGTTGGCACTTCACTAGGTAGAATGCAAAAGTCAATCGGTAACAAAAAGCCTAACAGTCTAACCACTATATATAGCCTATGACTCGGTATAAAATATCAAAAATGTGTATAATAACTGGATAGTGGTTGCGAATGTACGATTAAAATTTGACTTTGACTAAAATTATAAGTTACTAACAAGGACGGAGTCTGGTGACAAAAAAAGACGGGGGGCTGTGACCAATTTGAAAGATGTATAGTTAAAATAATTGAATTTTGGACGGTTTGATGAAGTGAAGGACACTCGATGGAATTGATAACTTTTTCTATCTATTTCATTATTAACTTATCCCCCCCAAACGTTTTTCATATGCACTATAGTCCATGCAATAATGCATAATTTGGTTTCCATTTCCTTAACTCTTAGATATATACATTTCCCCCCTACTTTTCCTATTTCCATCGTTTATTTTATGGAGAACTTTAGGGATATTATAATTTAATTTAAATATAAATTGTTGGTGAATAAATTGTTTTGACTATTGTTGATTTTATAATTTTGTTGTCATTGTGTTTGAACTCGAACATGTTGTCATAAGAAACAACTTAACACAAGGATTGAGGAAAAAATGTTATACAAAACCTTAAATCACAAAAACATAGGTATTGAAGATGATATTGGCCAATCACGATGTACATTTGACCTACGGCGTCGGTGGAATTATATCCAAAGGGCATTTAAAAGCTTAAGCGGAGCATCTTGCTTAATAGATATTTAATACATGAAGTTATGAATCAACTAACAAATATGTTTCGGAAGTATTTATAAACGATTTAAATTATAAATATATAAAAATAAGTGACCAGTGAATGTGGATCTCTCAAAATATGTGAAAATAAGCAACTTCAACATTTATAAATAGTTAATAAACATAAGTGAGAACATATTGAAATGAGTTGAAATATTGAAATTATAACTATAATATACACATGACTTCCTTCATTTCAACATATGGGACTTGGACCATTGCCAACGAAATTTAGAACCTATCTATATAAATTGAATAATGCTAATTGCAGTCGTTCACTGCAGCAGTCGCCCTATGTGGCATACACATGTCAAGTGTGTATTTGATGCATTAAATGTGGTAAAAAACTACCACATTAATGCATCAAATAACTACATGCCATGTGTGCGTCACATAGGGCGACTGCTGCAGTGAGCGACTGCAAGTAGCATTACTCATATAGATTATAGAAATAAAACTTGCTTAATTAAAATGTTTGGATATCAAGTCAAGAATCTTGCATACTTAGATCTCAAACTAGAGGTCGTGGGATTGTCTTCAAAGCCGTAAATATGTTTGAAAAGTGTTTATAAACAATTTAAATTATAAATAGATCGAAATAAATGGCGAATACGTATATAGTATTTGTGAATCTATCAAAATGTATGAATAAAAAATGATTTGAACATTTATAATCAGTTTATAAATATGAGCCAAACATAAGCTCCCATAGATCTTCAAATAGAAATTTCTTCCAAAGAAAATCTTTTATTGTTTCCTCAAACACTTCTATGTATTTTCCATCTTCTCCTCCACCCCTCCTCACAAACTCCGCCTTGATCTAATGCAAAAGAATAAAAACATTAGAAATTTATGTGATTTGACAAATGGTCTACTATGATCGGTAGAACACGATAACTTCACTATTCTAGGTGGAATTAACTTCAAAATATATAGTTGCAAAACCATCATAATGACAATTGCTTGCACGACTAAAGACCTGTTTGATATAGATTTTGTGAAATTTATATTTTTGAAAAATATGTGGTTAAGAAGTAGAGAAAAATTATGGGTCCACATGCAAAATTAATTTATTGGTAGAATGTGTAATTGAAAATAAGTTTGAGAAAAATGAGTTTTAAAGAATCTGAACCAAACATGGCTTAAATAACAATACATTCTCCAATTAAATCCAATTACCTTATTTTACTCGCACGAAATGTTTGATCATATTAAATGTAGACCATTTGATCTTAGTCGTATTGATTAAATAAATAAAATTAAAAGCCACGATTATGAGTAATTCAAGCACGCAAAGAAACCATTGCGACATTCACTAAAACAAGTAAATAGTTTGATTATGCCCATTTACAAGAAAGATCGAAAAATAAGTGACTGGGTCTCGACTAATAAAATGTCACGAAACTAGTATTCGAATAATATTTCTATTAAAATAGATTTCAAAATTAACATTTTACACTTCAATTGTTTTCAACATCATAAGAGGTTAACATTTAAAATAAAGAAAATGCAAAGAATAAAGCAAAAATGAGTTTGCATGCTGGAAAGATATTTATTCCTTATTTATTATTCTTTGCTTTACAACTTCAATATTCCTTCACTTTTCGAATTTTTTTTGAAAAATTGATTCATATAAAATCAAGATAGCAAATAATGGATACAAGGAGAGAATTCCTCCTACACATTGCTCTCCTCAGAGAGTTTAAGTGCACCCAATTGCAAAAGTAAAAATCAACCACCAACACTACCCATGGTACAAGACCTAGCAAACCACACAAATAGAACAAGCCCTGGAAAATGTGTTTGGAAAATCAAATATAATTCAGATGGTTCCGTTGAACATTACAAAGCCTGATTGTTGGCCAAAGGTTATACACTTTTGAAGGACTGGATTAAGATTAAATATTTGCTCCAGTCACTGAACTTGTTAAAGTTCGATGTTTTCTTGCCATAGCCACTGCTAGAAATTGGTCCCTCCATCAACTAGATGTTCAAAATGACTTTTTCCATGGCGACCTTCATGAGAGAAGTATACATGCTTCCACCACCTCGCTACAGTTGATATGAAGAATCAAGTTTGTGGGTTGAAGCTGTTGGAAATTGGTTTAAAAAGAAAAGTAAGATGGTCAAGTATGTATGAAACCATAAAGTGAGAAAAGTGACCTTTAAGTCAAATTCGACCAAATATTCGGACTTGATCTGATACTCAAATTAAGAAAATAAATAGACTAACTTGTTCTACTCATCAAGTAGATCGTCGTGATATATTTGGAATCTCAAATCAAATTCTGAATGAATAAAAAATTGTGGTCCAAAGTTGGAGGAAAAATCGAATTTTCTGCATCTAAGACTGTCACTCGAGCGGCGGCCAGGCAAGGGACAAATTCTCTGCTTTTGGCGCTCGAGTGGTGCACGGGAGACAGCAAAGGCTGCAACCCTTGGCAAATATTGCTGAGTTTTAGGGCGTATTTCTTTCGTTCACAACGTCTCATCCTCTATAAATAAGACCCTTTGGACGTTGTATAACCTATCACAACCATATGCAATCATAAAATGACATAAAAATCATATTTCCTTGGTTGAAATTCTGCATTTAAAAAAAAAAAACTGTTTTTCATTTCATTCGAAAGTAGTACAAAAGCCATCTTTTTGGTTCGGTGTTCTTTTATTTTGAAGTACTACAAACACAAAAAGGGAGTCGTTGTATCTTGGGAGTTGATTGTCATAATCTGTAGGCACCGTTGCGGGGCAAAATCGACTTAAGGACAAAGAGTTCAACTCTTGTCTCCACTTTGCATCCATTTTTTTAGTGTTACTTTATCCATTCTCGTTGGCGTTTTAACTTCCATTTCTTTGGTGTTTATTTCTCAATTCCTTGCTATTACTCTGTCCAAATTTTGGTAAGATTGGTAAGTTCAATTTGTTAAAAAAAATCACTCAAATCCATTTTACAAACAAATAGAAGCAAGCTTCTCGGAATTGGAATTCCAAATTTTCTATAGTTATTCAAAAAAGGCTGGTTTCAAACAAGTGTGAAAATTCATTAATTGTAGTGTTACTTATTATAGGAAATGATTTTTCTGCCATAACAACTGTGAAAGGCTTCTCAATCAGGATTTGGAAAATTGAAATACTTACTCGGGAATTAAAGTGGCTCGTTCCAAAGAAGGCATTTCTATCTCACAACGAAAGTATATTTTGGATGTTCTTGGAGCTGCTCTAGTCACAGTTCCTATGGAACAAAACCTGAAGCTTTCACCATTAGATGGTGAATTATTCAAAAATCCTGATCAACATAGAAGATTCATTGGTAATTTATCTTTACAATCAGAAGACCTTTTATCATTTAATCAGTGTAACTTCTTAGTCAGTTTATGCAACAACCACACAAGCCACATCTTGATGCAGCAATTCGATCTTTGCACTATATATTCACGGTGAAAACCTGGAAAAGGTTATGAATTTAACTTGATATTGTGAAGCTGATTGGGGAGGTTCTACTACGAGGAAATCAGTCTCCAGTTATGTTTTCCTCAGCAATTCTCTAATCTCTTGGACGACATAGAAACAACACACTGTTTTTCGCTCCTCAACAGAAACAGAATATAGGGTGATGGCCTCCATTACTTGTGAACTTACTTGGTTGAGGTATGTCTTTCAGGATCTACAAGTCAATTTTTTGAGCCCTGCTAAATTATTCTATGATAATCCAGTAACATTTCGTATTTTGCAGCAAATCCAGTCTTCCATGAACGAACAAAACATTCTGAGATGGACTGTCATGGAGAAAAAAATTCAATCAGGTCATATAGCTACATCCTTCACTTCATTGCATACTCAAATTGCGGTTATTTTTATTAAACCCCTTGGAAAAGCAACTTTCCATTCTCATCTACGGAAGTTGGGCATCGTCAACATCCATGCTCCAACTTGAGAGGAAGTGATGAAGTTTCGTAAGATAATATTACATCTTCAATCCAGATTTTTATTTTTCTTTTTCCCAATTTTTCAATTTTGTCCCAAACCCCACCACTAAAGTTAATTTTTTTTTTTTTTTTTTCAGGTTTTTGGAGTGGACAACATATTTTACATTGTGTTTCCTCATTGTAATAAAAAAAAAATTAGCAAAGAAAATGCTTTTATATGTTTAACTTTTATATTAATCGTCTCTTCGCATTAATCACTACAATAAATTTGAATTTTTGAAAGGGAAAAAAAATCATCGCCAAACTATCACAAAATTATTTGCTACGGGTAAGACAAGATCCAAGGACCATAGTACCAAAAGAAAAAAAAATGTAAATGTGACACATCGAGAATGATTTTTACGAAAATTGTGAGCAAGTGGTAGAATTTCCAAAATCATGAAAGCTGTCGAAATTTATTAATGACCTGAGCAACATTGAAACACAATTTACTACAAAACCAAATCGAACAAAGCACGAATAATATTTTTGCATGTTAAGTAACAAAAAGTAATACATTGCAAGATCTATAATAGGCACGCGATACATCAACGCCCATCTCCATGATTAATCAGATCGAATAGGATTTGAAGAGCCGCCACGATCATTTTCATAAATTTCAGCAAGCAGGAAGGGCACGGAAGCTACCCTTTCTAGTGCAATTCTCTATGAGAAGCCTGAAAAGGAAATATAAGTGTTCATTAGATAAAGATCTCTTTGAACTAGAATGGATATTATGGATTATGGATATGCCTTAATGTAGGATCATGTCCAGAAATTATATGACAGTAATCAAAGATCCTTAACTAATACAAATACAAATTGCAGGATGGTCAGAACAAGAGTAATTCTAAGTATGAATATAGTAGTCCTAAAAGGCTGTAAAACCTAAGATATTACTTGTTCATAAATAGCTTGCTGAATTCGCCCATGTCGTTTAAGCTTAACATTTACTGGTTGATGCAACCTATGGTAAATAGTTCCTTTCGTCACTTATGTGTCTTCTACTCCCCTTATCTCAAGTGGGAAAAGAATGCCGCCACATTTGGTTTGCTGGATACTAAATGCATGCAATTCAGGGCATTTGCACATTTCCAGGGCTTAAATATACAAAAAATGCACCCCTTTCAAAGAAACACAGGCTAAAATAATTTTATATTTAATCCGAATTTGATTAATTCTTCTACTAGCTAGCCGAGAAGCTATAGAAGTCGAGGAGAAATACAAAAAGAAGACAAAAACTCAGTTTCTCTTTTTCATTCTTCAGCATTTCTGCCAAACAAAACACAATCCAAACTCCAGGACAATGATTACTTACTACTCTATGCAAAAAAAAAATTTAATGCAGTTCGTGAGCAATGGTAGTTCCCACTCCACTCCACACCAAGATGGTGTTAGAAGCTGCTGATTCAAGCTCAGAGACCCCTCAAATGACAGAGAGACGAACAAGTGCAGTTGTTCACCCCTCAAACACCACCTTTAAAACAGATTTACTGATTAACAATTAATTTTTACTTGCATTTCATTATAAAAATCACTACCAAAAAACCAGCAAGAAAACAAAAAGATCAGTCCAATACAAAGATCCAAGAAACAAGGGCAATGAATTCAAAATAGTATTTGTAATGGTAATCTCTGTCATCACTCATGTCGAATTATTTATGACAGTCATTTTCAATCATAAAAAAAGGTCAGACTGCAGCAGAAAAGCCTCAAAAAAGAAGTTAGATTGTAGGAGGGATTGGCATAATACTGATACAAATGATAAAATTATTTACAATGACATTCCACACGTAATAATATTGCCATTTACGATGGCAACACATTAGCCGTAAATAATCTAGTCACTAAAAAACTATTTTGCTTGGTCGTGAATTTTTTTTATAAAAAGGGTAATCTTTGGATTTGTATATTTTCCTTGGACACTAGGATGCCTCAATTGACTGTGATGATACAATTGGTTTTATGGGATAGTTTGGAGAAGTTCTTTACTAATTTTTCGTGTTGGCCTGTTTGAGCCCCATTTTTTTTTATCATAATGCATTTTGGAATAGTAGATTGATGGAGAATGTGTGATTAAAAATGTAGGAAAAGTTCTTGGATGACAGCACATGGGGGGACAACAAGGCAATCTTCCAAATTTGTCGAGTATTGGCATGTGTGTCTACGAAAGAATTGCCAAGGTACAAATTCCTAGGAAGTGTAAAACTTATTGAGTTACCATATGAAGGTGAAGATCAAATGAAGGCGTATGTTAGTAGTTACAAACCTTGAAAAGACAATTCGGAAACTAGAGATGAAAAAGAACAGAAAATGTTTCCGAATATTTTACCAGAGTTAATTTCATTGTACATCAAACAGTTGAACATAGGTGAGCAATATAGCTATATTATTATCATTAATTTAAATGAATAAAAGCGCTTGGAATATTATATACAACACTTGTAAGGCACATATAAAATTTAAAAAAGAACTCACAGCTTCAATGAGAGATTGAATCCACTAAATGGCCATACCTTAAACTGGAGGTACTTGATGAATTCTAAACCAGTTCTCCCCTCTGCGATCTTGAACTTTCAATTCAAAATCATGTGATATGTATCCCAATTTCAGATCTCTGAGAGTAGTCACAGGATGCAATCCATTTGGAACAATCTTTATTTGTTTACAGTCGATGATCTCTAGCTGCCTGAGGTTGCTTAAAGCCCCATCCTCTATCCTCAGTTTCTCCACACAAAGGAAAGAAAGCTTTAAGAAGTGAAGTTGAGTAAAACCTCCTCTCGAACAAATTAATTCTTTCCCCACGAATGATGATTGTTTTAACTTTAGAACTCTCAAGTTTGGAAGCTTCTCCAGCTTCAGCATAGGGTCTTCCAACAAAAAGGAACCTTCTAATGATAGTTCAGTTAGGTATGGTGGGAAATCTTCTAAATCAGGTAGCTTTTTGATAAATCCTCCAATATGCAGCTTAAAAAGACGGCAATGACCTGAAAATGTCATCAAATTGGGAATAGACAAGTATGTTTTGCCAAAGTTTCCAAATGTAGAAAAATCATGAAGCTTCAAACATTCAAGGTTTTTGCAAGAAGAAATCCATTTAGCTAGTGCCTCCTCCTGCAACTGTAATGCTCCACGCAGCTCTAATTCCCTGATGAATGTCAACTTGTCCAAGCCACCCTCCACACGGCTTTTGGAGCCAATGCGTATCCCACGCAATATCTGGAGATTAGCCAGAATTGGGCCCTTGGGTGGATTGATCACCATCTCTTTCTGCTCATTCAGATATAGATTTCTCAAATGCCGAAACTTCCATATACCAAATGGAACAAGGTCTATTAAAGTAGATCTCAAGTCAAGAGCCTGCAAATTGACAAGGTATCCTATTGAAGATGGAAGCTTCCTTAACCAAGTTGCTCTCAAGCCCAAGTACCTCAAATGAATGAGATCTCCAACAGCACAATCCAGATTAGGCAAGTAAACACCTTCCAGATCAAGAACATGCAATAGTCTATATCTTTTCAAATTTCGAATATCTATTTTGTTCAAATCAAAGC
Source organism: Fraxinus americana (assembly GCA_035079005.1). Lineage (NCBI taxonomy): Eukaryota > Viridiplantae > Streptophyta > Magnoliopsida > Lamiales > Oleaceae > Fraxinus > Fraxinus americana. Next base: position 1,154,569 of record CM068715.1, on the reverse strand, counting down.
ACAACAATGAACGGAGTTTTGAAGCATTCCTACTCCTAGAGGTGGGAAGGATACCAAAATGAATGCCAACTCGACGACCTCCTGTAAGAAAACTGTCGCTTGAATCTTCATGGACAACTTCAAGAAAACGATCCTCCTTGGCCTTTGATATGGAAAACTCTCTAAGAAGATCATGCATGCTACAAGTTCTAATTCTACCACCAGACTTTCTTTTTCCGGCTAGTATCATACTCCTTCCAATCAGCTCTTCCAAGTAATCCTCTGCTATATCTTCAAGTGGCTCCTGACCTCTGGAATGCACAAAACCTTCTGCAACCCACAACAATATTAATCTCCTTGCCGAGATTTCAAAATCCTCAGGGAAGAGACTGAAGTATAAGAAACATGGTTTCAAGTAGTATGGCAAGTCATTGTAGCTTAATGCTAAAATTTCTGTACATTGTGCAGGATCTTGACTTAACTGCCAGTGAACACTCTGCAAAACCTTTTGCCACTCTATAAAGGTCACATCCTTTCTGGATAAGAGGCCACCTAATACTACAATGGCAAGAGGTAGACCCCTACAGGTTTTGACAATCTGTTTTCCCAATTCTTCTGCCCATGGAGGTAAACTTGCAAATGAGTCGATCCTTACACAGACCTTCCTCGAAAATAATTTCCAGCTATCTTCGTCGTTCAGAAGTTTTAGTTCATGGGGAGGACACTTTGGGTCAGCACAGAGAGCAACTTCCTTGAAGCGAGTTGTGAGCAATACTCTACTGCCATTGTTCTTCTCAGGAAAGGCTTCTTTTAGATCATTCATGACTTCAGTCTTCCATATGTCATCCAGAACTATTAGATACCTCTTGTCCTCTAAGAAAACAGAAAGAATCTTGAGCAAATCTTGACTGTTCCTTTGTTCTAAGTCTGCTTTACCCAGACCCAATAAATTTTTACACAATTCATTCAAAATATCTTTTGCTCTATATTCTTGAGAAACAAAAACCCAAGCACAACAATCAAAATGCTTCTTAATATCAGAACTTAGGTAAACTTTCTTGGTAAGAGTGGTCTTACCGATGCCTGCCATGCCAATAATTGAAATCACAGATAGCCGGGACTCTCCATAAATCAGCTGCGCTTCAACTGCTTTTGTATCTTCAGCAAGACCAATGACATCCTCTTCACAATCATAAGGAGAGGATCGTCTCTTCTCTTGAAGACTGCCAGCTGCAAAACCTGCTTTTTGACTCGCTTCAACAATATTTTCAATCCCATAAGTTGATCTACTGTTAGTTATATCTTGAAGTCTAATTCTAATCCCTTTGATCTGTTCCCTAACCTTACGACGCAAAATCAACTCATTGGAGAAAACATACCTTTTGAAAAATGGGAAGAATCCTTTTCTCCTACGTTGGGCCAATCTAAAGATGTAATATTCAACAACATCCTCAGTATCATATGCAACATCTCTTATGTCTGCCACCCAATTTCTGACCCTTTCATTTGCATCCTGTTTCGAATCTGCATCTCTAAGGAAGCATTGCATTCGCCTTAATTCCCCTTCTATCGAAGCAACCTCATCATGTATGTCAGACAATGAATTAGCTTCCTCTATCAGATAGCTGGCAATTTTATCCAAAACAAAGGTTACAACGTATTCAGCCATGAATCTCGTTATTTGTTCCTAGAATCAATGATCAGAGGCTGAAAAAGCTAATGATTAAAGAAAGAGGCTACTTTTCCACTTATGCTTCAATCTTCAAATACAGTGTGAATAGATCAGCCGCGTCTATCTTTTTTCCACAACTTATCCATTAATTATGGGTAATGTTACATGTACACACACTTTTACACAATCTTTTACACCTCTCTCACATGGAGGGGGGTCCACGATTATTTTATTATGTGTGGGCCCCCTTCCATGTGAGAGAAGTGTAAAAGATTGCGTAAAAAATTGTGTACACTTAGCATTATTCATTAATTATTGGGGAAATTGCTGCCACGGTTCCAAAAAGTTAAAATTGACCAAATTGGACAAAATATTAAAGTTTACATTTTTACATATAAAATAATTATTAAGAAAATAAAATAAATAAAAAGGCTAGCCACCCCACACCACCGGACCTTGATTTCTCTTCTCTAGCCAACAATAATGCTAGCACACCGCGACACCTCCACCACCTCTGTGCCGACACAAACTTGTAAACCCGCACCCCACAGTATCTACCATGTCTTCCTTGAATTCCCCTCAAACCCGTGAACCCAAATCCTAATCTACAGAGAATTTACAGAGAATTCCCACAATGAATTTAAAGAGAATTCCCACAATGAATCCTGCCATCACCATCATAATGACTATAGCTTGCACGACTAAAGACGTGTTTGATATAGATTTTGTGAAATTTATATTTTTGGAAAATATGTGGTTAAGAAGCAGAGAAAAATTATGGATCGGCATGCAAAATTAATTTACTAGTAGAATGTGTAATTGAAAATAAATTTGAGAAAAATAAGTTTTAAAGAATCTGAACCAAACTTGGCTAAAGTAACAATAACTTCTCCAATTAAATTCAATTACCGTATTTTACCCACACAAAATGTTTGAACATATTAAAAGTGGGAGAATTTCAAAAATGACCTAGTCAAATGGCTTGTTTGGATTTTTTGTGTAAAAGTCAATTTTGCCCTTAATGAAATGGTTTTTTATTGCAAATTATGTCCTCAAACTTTATAGTTTTTTAGAAACTAGTTTTATTCTTATTTTTATTCGTCATCACTAGATGTTTCTTCTAAATCCGATTTTTCTTCAAAAATTTCTTCGTTAACTTCTATTTCTTCAATATTAACTTCTTCACATTCATCTCTAATTTGTTCAAAATCTGTAATTAATATCCTAACTTTCTTTTTTTGGCATTCAGTGCTTATATGTCATTCTTCATTACAATTTCAACATTTACATCGTTTTTTATCTAATGATTTTTTATTATAAGGTTTATATTTTCTTCTAAAATATTTTCTTTTTTGTTTAAAATATTTCTTTTTAAACTTATTATATTTTTTATATTTTTTGGGTTTTATTTTTCTTTTTCTTTTATAATCATAACATCCTCAATTTCCTGGTACTTCGATATCTCTACAACAAATCTTATCTTGTATAAATCCTAATTGTTTATAAATTACTTGATTACTACACATAGTACTTATTTCATCTTTTATAGTTCTTATAATAAATCATAATGTATAACCTTCTTCATTTCTTCCTAATTGTTTTTCTTTAATCTTATTTTGAAAATAATTATTCCATGGTGATGGTAATTTTCTAATAAAAACTTCTTTATAATAATTATTATCAACTCCACTTCCAAACATCATATAATAATATTTTCTATATTCACAACAATATTCTTTAAGATAACACATATTACAAATTTGGAAATGTTCCATTCTGTTTTTAGCATCTTCTATTTCTTCTAATCTAGCCTTAGTACTTTCATTTACCCAGTCTTCTCCAGCAAATTCTCTATAAATTCTTGTAGCGACTCTATTTATTCCTTCTATTATACTAATTTCAAATCCTGCTTCAATACTATCTTTCCAAACACCTTTTGTTGTTTCTTCTAATCCTCTATACCAATTAAATACATTTCCTTTAAATATTGCTAATAAATATTCAATTCTATTTTTATTATCGGTATTACTGCGATTATAATTAAAGTGTGTTATCATATTAGTACTCCATTCATTTATAACTCTTCGAACATCTAATTCACAATCTAAATTTAAATATGATCCTACAATTTTCATTGGGTTTGATTCTCTTAATACTGGTTTAAATTGGTCTCTATACATTTTTTCTTTAGTAGTTTTAAAATCTACTTTTGTATTAACATATCTTCTAGGGTCTATTTCTGCTTCATATCTAGTTGTACTAGTTTCTCCATATTCTTCTTGTTTAACTGCTCGTGGTCCTTTCGTTTTTCCTACCATATGATTTTTAGTTATTTCTTTACAAATTTTTAAATCTTCTAAATCAAATATTAAGTTTTCCATATCTTCGTTCATTATTCTTCTATAACTAATTTTCCTTCTTCTTTTTCTATAAGATTTTCTTCCTGCTTTCTAAAATCAATCAATAATCTTTCAATATCTTCTTTTAATCCTCCATTAAGTTTTATTAATTCTTCATATCTTTCAATTTTCTTTCTAACTTCTTTAAGTTCTTTGACATAATCTGGTTTAAATGGTTTTCTTTATTTAGATTTTCTATTATTCTATTTAAAAGATTTTCCATTCTTAAAAAGTTATTTGTAGTTTTTCTTTTTCTTCTTCGTAACCTATTTCAATTCTAGTTATTTTTTCATCAATTGTTTTTATACTTTTCTTAATTAAATTGATTTTATCATTCATACTCATGCTTTAGATTTTTTATAAGATGGTTTTTCAATTTCAAATCCTAATTTATTTAATAGAATATCAAATTTATAATTAATAATATCTATCTTTTCTTCTAAAGTTGCTATTTTATTAATACTATTTTTCTGTGCAATTTTTGATATTTGATTTTGGATATCTTCAAGTTTAGCTTCATCAAATATTTCTAAATTATTAATTTGTTCTTTTATTTTATTAAATTGTTTAGACATATTTTTACTTAAAACTTCTAATCTTTCTTTAACTATTTCATCTTTTGGATCTATATTATTTATTTCGTCTATAACTTTTATATCTTTAAATTTTAATTGTCATAATTGTTGCCATAAAAATGCATTAGTCCAATTTGTAGTCATATTTAACCATTCGTCTATATTTCCCCATGAGCTTAAAGGTTGAAACAAAGTTGTATTCCATTTTTTAGTTTGATAGCTTCCTATTGGTAATCTAATATTTTCTATTTCTTATTTATCAAATCTTATTTTTGTTGGTAAACTCATATTAGTCTGGTGAATTTAAGGAATTAATTATTATATTATTTATCATTTGTCTTATTTCTCTTCTAAATTGTTCTTCTCTTCTTAATTCTCTTGTAATTTCATTTCTTAATAATTCTCTTTTAATTTTATTCCAATTAGAAATTTTTTTTTCGATTTCTCTACGATTATTATTAGTTATTATTTGTTCTTCTAAAATTTTTATTTTATTACCACAAAATTTTCTAGTTATTCCAGGCATATTCTTATTCTATATCGTCAAAACTAAGATCAAAATCATATAATTCAGAAACTTCATTATAACTTACATGCTCTTCTATAGTTTCAAAAGTTCTTTCACTATTTTCACTATCAAACCAGGAAAATATAATTATTTTTATTATTTCTTTAGGCAATCTTTCTTTTAATCCAAATGATACAATTGTAAGACATTTTTCATAATATCTAACTTCTCTTTTTATGAAATTTATTCTTCTAGTATAAATATCATAAGTTTCTGGAATTTCTATCATGTGACTATAATCAATACTATTAGTATATCTAAAACTCGTAACTTTCCATGATAAAAGTTCTTTAAAGTAATCAATCTTGCAAAAATTCTTATATAATAATTTTCATGCAAATCTTCAGACAATAAATTTTCTTGTGGTTTAAAATAAGGGTCTTACCACGCTTCGCCAAATACCAAGAATGTTACATGTTCCTGGTCACCTTCGTCACAAGAGTTGGCCAAAGTCCCGACAGCATCACAGCAAAATGGACACAAAGGCACTCAAAACTCTTAAACAGACTCACTGTGTAGAACAACACTCAAAGCGTAATAAAAGATTTATTTCAAACTCAAAGATTTTATTGATATGATGATAGCTTAAAAGCTATTAAACAAAGATTTTTACAAAGATTGATACTCTGAAGAGTATTTTCTACTCTCTAAAGAGAATGATTACAAAGATCATTTTTGGAAGTTTGAAATGGTAGTTCAGGATGAGATTTCAAATGGCTAATTTTCGATGATCTTTTCCTTCAGAAGAGTCTCAATTTATAGAAGGCACGCACTTCACCGAGAAGCTTCTGGCCAATCAAATTTTTACAACAAAAAAGTTAAAGCACAATTATTTCTTCAAAGTGGTTGAAATAATTAAAGCACTGTCGGCTGCTTTATTCCAGCTTTTAAGCTGTTTCCTTCTACTTTAATGCTCACATGGTGCTGTCTTGTGATGTCGCTTTCTTATCGTCCTTTACTTGTGGACGTGTCCCATGAGTCGGCAAGCCTCTTTAATGCATTCTTCACTTCCAAAAAATTGATCGTTCATAATTCCACAGATTTTTTCTTCAAGAATTTTTGATTCTTTATCTCCTCTACAGATAAGGATCCAATTATTGCGCATACCATAAACCATGTATCTTTCTCCATAAAAGAACTGCATCGTTGAGCAGACTGATTTTATTCCAAGAGCTCTTCTATAAATCATCCATTTCTTATTAATAGTACGTAACTCTTTAAAAATCTGAATCTGCTTGAGTGAATTTCCATTATTTTTCTGAATAGTGACAAGATGATGTTCCCCATACCATTCTGGTTCTTTACAGGACTAATTGTGTAAAACCTCAGTTCAACTGGTTGTTTATCACTGAATTTTTTAACACAATTAATAAATTCTTTATCAAACTGTTCAATTTCTTTTAGATCTATTCCTGGGAAGAGTCAATCTAAAAATCTAAATGCTGCCAATTTTCGAACAATATTGGGATCTGCTCCTTGAATTGCACTGATCCTTGAATAAATCGCCGTTGGAAGGGCTGTCAAATATAGAGAACTTCCTTCTCTGAAATTATCAGTGTTCTAAAAGGCGCCAAAATGCGCCGCCTAGGCGCGAAGCGGGGACCAAACGCGTCGAATTGGTGCAATGCGCGGAAAATGCGTTTTTGACGATTTTTGTTCGAAAATTCGCGCGCCTAGGCGCGCATTAGCGCGCATTAGCCCGCATTAGCGCGCCTAGGCACGCCTAAGCTCGCATTTTAGAACAAATTTTTTTTTTTTTTTTTTTTTTTTGGTAATTTTTTTTTTTTATATAAAAATATATTTAATGCCTTAAAATATGAAACGCATTATGCCGTTTATTCTTCGCATTGACACGCCTAAACTTGTGATTCTTGATTCTCGGCCTCGACGCTTCGCTACGCATTACGCATTTTAGAACACTGGAAATTATATACTCATTCTGAAAATTCATAATACCCCTTCTCCATAGGATGTAGATTATTTCGAATATGATGAGTTGTAATTATTCCCTTTGGTGATTTGAGGTCACCAACCGGTACATTTTTATTTTCTTAGAATTCACTGATAACAGTAGGCTGTTCCAATGGGCCTTTTGATAAGGATGTTTGAGTACTAGACTCAGCGGCTCTTTTTCCACTTGTAAATTTTTCCAACAAGTTGTCAATACTAACGAGTAATTGTTGTAGACCCTTTGTTATGACATTTTCCTCTTGCGAGGTAAGAGGGTCATTTCTCTTAAATTTCGAATTTCCACTTGAAATGGATGTATTAATCTCCCGAAATGGGATATGACTCGCATTTTGGTTGTATTCACATTTTTCTAAAGGAGGGTACTCCTGGCTGCAACTTACAAAAAATTCTAAACATTCTGTCAATTTTTCAACTATTTTTTCTTTATTATCATTTAGTTTATCAATCTTTTTTCCACTTTCAACAACTTTGTTTGATAAATCGCACAAAGTTTGTCTGATGTCAAGATGATTATCTTGAATAGCAAGATAATCTGCATTAAAATCTGTTAGAAAATTTTGCAATTCCTTGGTAAATGCTTCAACATTGTCCAAAATCATGATTCCTGCTCAAGAAATCAGCAAATAAGTTATCTTTTCCTTTAATATATTCAAATTTAAAATTATAAAAAGATAATAGCACTTGCGATCCGTGTAATCCTCTATGTTGAGGTGAATTTGGTAATTTATTATTTACAAGTCCATTAAGTTGAGTATTATCAGTTTGAACAATAAATTCCTTAGGTAGTAAGAACATTTTGAATTTGTTTATTCCTTTAACTACTGCTAATAATTCTTTTTTATTAGTTGAATAATTTATTTCAGCATTATTAAATGTTCCGCTAGTGTATCTACAAATCTCATTTAAATCAGTTTTTAATAAAGCACTCCAATATAAATCTGATGCATCTGTTTGAACAATTAGCTTATCATTTTCATCTGGGAGTCTAAGTTTAGGTAAATTTTTACAATTTTCTTTTAAATTTTTAACACAAAGAGTATGTTCTTCATTCCATCCTAATTTATTTGATTTTCTTAATAGTTTCTGAAGTTTATTTCTTTTATCTGCAAGTTTTTCTATAAATCTTTCAGCATAATTAAGACAATCTAGAAACTTTTGAATTTGTTGCTTATTTTCAAGTTTATTAAGAAATAAAATTATCTTCTCAGAAATATGAGGTTGTAATTTTATTCCTTCACTATTTATTATCATTTCTAAAAATTCAATTTCATTTTTTGCTATTTCTGCATTTTTCTAACTAAGTATTATACCTTCTTTTGAGCAAAGTGTAGCAAAACTTCTAAAATGTTTAAGATGATCTTCGTATATTTCTGAACAAACAAGTATATTATCAACATAAACAATAAGAAAATTATAAGTTCTAAAGATTTCATCCATTCTTCTTTGATAAATTTGTGGTGCATTTTTTAATCCAAATGGCATAACTAACCATTCATAATGTCTTTGAGGGGTACTAAATGCTGTTAATGGTATACTACTTTCTTCAAGCTTAATTTGCCAAAATCCAGACTTACAATCAAATTTTGAATAATATTTTTTATTCTTAGCTTTATTTATTAATACTTCTTTATTTGGCAAATAGTATCCATTAAATTTAGCGTTTTTATTAAGTTCTTTATAATTTACAACCATCCTAGGTTTTCCTCTTTTTATTTCTGAATGATTTCTAACCATAAAAGCTGGACTATTATGAGAGCTATTACTTCTTCTTATAAGTTTTTGATTAAGAAGTTCTTGAATTTGTACTTGAAATTCATCTTTATCTTCTTGATTATAGAGCATAGGTTTGACTCTAATAATAATTGTTGGTTCTAATAGTTCTATTTTAGTTATTGTTTTTTATTTTTCCCATTTTTCAAGTGGGTTTTCATTATAATTTTTAGCTAAAAGATCTTTTATTTGATCAAGAGTAATTGTTTTGATTGAATAATTGAGTAATTTTAATATAAATTCTAGCTTTTCACCACGCTGAGCTGGCTGAACTCTGAATGGTTTAAATTCTCTAACAATTTTTAGTAAATGTCCACATGGGATTTTTAATTGAAACGTATAAATATTTTGACTATATTGACTAAATTGTTGAAGAAAGTCATTTCCTAGAATAATATCACAATCATTTATATTATATTGGTAAACATTTCTTATGATTACTATTTTAGATCCTATTATAACTTCTATATTTTCATTTTTATATTTTAAAGATTCTCTTACTCCAATTATTCCTTGTAGTGTTAATTATTGTTTATTTTCAATCCATTTTGGTAATAAAAATTCTTGAAAGACAGTTATCTCAACTTCTGTATCAATTAGAGCACAAGTAGTTATTTTTGATTCAAATACAGTTATTTGTATATATACACTTATTGGGAATTTTATTTCTCTACTCATTTAGTCATTTTCCTTTAAGGCAATATGTAGTTATTCCTTGATGTATAATAAGAATTCCTTCCTTGTCTATTTTATAATTATCAAGACTATTTAAAAATGAATTTCCTAATAATATTGGATGTTCATCAAAATTCATATTATTATCAATATAGCATTCTATGCTTAATAATAAATCTCCTAATTTAATTTGAACTTGTCCTATGATATCACAAGAGTTTATTTTTCCTTCAAAGTCTCTATAACTATAAAGTTCTACTTTTTTCTTTTTAATTCCTTCATCAATAAGAGAGCAAATATGATTCTGACTTACTCCAGTATCAACAAGTATTTTAATTTCATTTATCCATTTATTTCCATTCAAAAACTTTCATTTGATTCCATAAACACTATTATTTTTATTTTGTATTATTTTGAAATACTAGGTCTTACTGTATTATCTCCAATAATTATATTATTTTCTTTATATGTTATTTGTTTTGGTATTATAGGTTGATCGATACTTATAGCATCATCATGTCCTATCTCAAAATTTTCTATTTCCTCTATATCTTGTTCTCTAGGTAAAATCGCTTATCCTATATCCCTAAATTTTTCATCAATTTCTATAAAAGGCTTTTCTTTATATATATTTCCATAATTACTATTTGTATAAAAATATAATCCTTGATATAATATAGTAAAAACTTTATTATCATCTTTTAATATTTTATTAGTCATCTTAAAATGTAGACTAAGACAATCATCTAAATTTTTATCATTTATATGTACATAATATCTTGGATAACAAGTAAATTTTAATTTTTTATAGGCTAAATTTCCTTTCACTATTCCTAAATTTCTATTTTCTGCAGTTATACATCTTTCATCTTGTAGATTAAGTATTATAGGGCTATTAATTCTTTCTTTAAAATATGATTTTATTATTAATTGTATTCCAGCAAGGTAGACATAAAATATTTTATTTCGTTTTTCTTGTTTTAATTTTTCTAAAAATTCATTAATATTTCTTTTTGTTATAAGATTTAATTTTATTTTTCCTTGTGTATGTTTAATATCTATGGCTTTTTCTATTTCATGATATTCATTAATGACTAACTTCTTTCTTCTAAAAGCCGATCCTAAAATATTAAATAATCTATTTTCTCAGGGTGGTTTTAGACTTAATTCTGCTTTATTAATTTTTCTAAATTTTTCCCAATCAAATTTTCCTTTTAAAGTATATCCTTCTACTCTTTCATATACTTCAGTCTCTAAATCCTCTGATTTTTCAATTTCCATGATTTCTAGGGCTCTGATTTTTCAATTCTCCTAATTTCATTATTAAGAATTTTTTGAATTCTTCTTAAAGTTTTCATTTCAATGAGAATAGGTATTTTAACAAGATATCCTATATTTTCATCTAAAACCTCATCAAAGTCTATTAAAAGAAAAGTAATTTTCTTTTCAAATTTTTTCTTTATTTTAAGACTAGCCGAGTCTTTTATTTTTCCAATTAAATTTCTTGATTTATTAACAAGATGTTGAATATAACTATTAGTATCTAAATATTCAGCAAAATTGTTAACGTACCATCCTACGCAAATATCTTTATTATCTTCCATTTTCTAATGACTTTAAATTCTCAGAATATAGGGCACTAATACCATTTTTGAGTAGGGTTCCTAAAAATGCAAAAATACAATTACAATTAATTCAAAAATAAAATTATTAATCAATATCAAATTTTTCGGGCTCAAGATAGGTGGAAAGAGTTAATGGTGAAGAAAAGTTAATTTTTTATTGTAAGGGGCAAACAATTTTGTCGAATCCAAAATTAGAATTAAAGTTTTAAGGACTAAAATGACTTGTTTTGAAACCTTTTATGTTAAGGGTATTTTAGATAGTTTATATGGTTGAATAGTGAAAAGGGTTATTTTGCAAATGTTATGGTTGAATTTAGGTCATTTTCAATAATTTCCCATTAAAAGTAGACAATTTGATCTTAGTCATGTTGTTAAATGAATAAAATTAAAAGCCACGATTATGAGTACTTCAGAATTAACATAAGAGGTTAAAGAGTTAAATGTATGAATAAAGCTATTTGTACAAAAGGAATTTGACAAACACTCACATGATTGCCGGCCCCACATGAATAAAAAATTGAAAATAAAAAGTGGGCCCACCCAAATGTGAGTGTTTGTCAACATTTTTGTACAAATTCTTTTGTACAAGTAGCAAGGTCCTAAATGTATATAGTGCAAAAAATGCTTAGAGTGTTGTAATTGTAATTATGATATTTTATCCAAATACAAGAATCCCCCCCACGCCCACCCACAAACTTCCAATGATTAGAGTGTTGTAATTGTAATTTTTACAACACTCTTACATTAGTTTGGGACACACACTAATGTCACTCTAATGATTGTACACACTAATGACTTGTTCCATCTTATAATATGAAACAGTTATTTAAACAAATAAAATGACTTATTTTTACTAAAATTACTTTTTTCCTATGAACAAAAATGACTTATTTTTAACAGCAATAGGAATACAGTTTAAAATATTTTACTTGATTTCTCCAATAAACAAATTAAATGAATCGAGTGCCCTTACTAATTTAAAAATATTACAAATTAAAAGAACTGTCATTTAAATTAAGTAATTTCCTGTGTAAAAAAAATTTAACATCAAAGAATAAGTTCATTGGCAATCTTCTTCTTTACAATGCCAATAATGTCTTTACAATATCTTCGCTGAAGGCAGTATTATGCCAATATATTGTTTAAAAAAAAAGCCGGTTTTACTAAAAAGAACTATTTTAATATAAAAAATAGGGTAATTGGCGCAAAACGTCCCTACCTATGATGGGTCTTGTGGAAAACGTCCCTACGTTTCATTTTTTGGCGCAGAACGTCCCTACCTTTCACTTTGTTTTGCGCAAAACGTCATTTTTCCCAATTTTTGACATAAAATGACCAATATACCCTTCAATTTAAATAAAACAAAAAGGAAAAGAAAAGAAAAATCAAGAATAAATTGCAATCTGATCCAAAACATTTTAAAAAGTGCAAATCAGTCCAAATAAATTATTAAAATATTAAAAATAATCAAAAATAAAAATAAAAACTCTCTCTCCTCTCCCTCACCCTCACCCTCACCCTCCTCCACCACCACCGAAAATCAGACACTATACCGACGCCTCATCACCCTCTACAATCCCAGTGGTGGAGGAGGCTGTGGTAAGAGGAGGCTGAGGGAGAGGAGAGAGAGTTTTTATTTTTATTTTTGATTATTTTTAATATTTTAATAATTTATTTGGATTGATTTGCACTTTTTAAAATATTTTGGATCAGATTGCAATTTATTCTTGATTTTTCTTTTCTTTTCCTTTTTGTTTTATTTAAATTGAAGGGTATATTGGTCATTTTATATATATTTTTAAAATATATATCAATAACAAAACCAGAGCTCCTCCAATGAACTAATGAAGCTGTGCCGCTTCCTTGTTCATAGCCAAAAACAATTGTTTCTTCAAACGAGGACTTTGTTCCCCTTTTTTCTCCAATTTGTTGTCCAAATCCTCAATATTTGTCCCCATACAAAGGGTTGATTTCCTCAGTCCCCGGTGAGAATTTAGAGAAACGTATTGCAATAGAGTGAATATGTAGGAAAATGTGTAGGGCTAGACATGTCCGGTTTGGTTCTCTTCCGAACTGAACTGAATCAGAATTTTCAAGTATTTAGTAAATGGAATCGTCAGATCCAAATTTAATTATGGAACCGTTCGAGTTTGGTTCCATTCTATGCAATTCGATTCTATTCAGTTACCGGATTTCGTACAATAATTTTTTTTTATATATTTATAACAACGCTATATTAATTCGACTATAACATGTTCAATCTTAACTCTATAAAATAACGTAATCTATCTTTTGCACATTTCTTTGTTGAGTTTTTCATAAATTTGACTGTTAAAATCACAAGAAGAGGAAGATAACGAGTTCACAATAATAGAACGACAGAAACGATACTACGGTAGAATAAGATATTTGGGTAAAATTTAGGTCAATTTGATTAAGTTAGGCTTTGCTGAAAATTGAAAATAGTAAAATCAAATTTTAGATATGAGCTAAATTAATTAGTTAGCAAATTCATTTAGAAAAAAATAAAATAATTTGACTTATTTAAAATAAAAAAATTAGGGAGATTCGGTTCTTATTTAGTCATTCGGTTCCAGGTCTAAAATCGAGAATCGAACCAAACCCGTTGGTTTATATTTATATACTCGTTCGTGTATTTAATTTAAGAATAACCGCTCGATTTGATTCAATTTGATTCGAGTCCGGTTCGGTTCGGGAGTTTTATCAAGTCCTAAAAATGTGCGCTTAGGCCAAGAATGTATTGCATAGTTGTGCTATTGGTAGTCATAGAGGACATTTAGGTGAGCTTATAAGATAGTCAAATTAGCTTATAAGTTCAAACTACGCCAAAAAGTGTTTCTTAGTCCATGTTAACATGGTCCCTATTTCTTTAAAACTCATTTGTTTTATCAAACTCGCTTTTAATAACACATTTTGTGAAATTCACAGCTTTTATCAACTTTTTAATCACATATTTTTTTTTTATTTTGTAGTGGCAATCAAATTTTGTAGTGATTTTGAATAAATTAATTATTTTTCTATATTGTTTAATTTAAGAAAAAATTAAAAACCCTCCAAATATTCAATTAACAATATTATACTATTATTTAATATTATTTATTATTTGAAAATATATTTATTTATTTTTATATTTAACTTTTCGATTCGACCCTGATTCTATCATTTAGCCCCTTGACCGTTTTGCTTTTCCTAGTCAATGTCCTATCTGAGTTTTAAAACATTACATCCAAACATATGAGCTTTATAATAAGTACTTATTTTGAGTGTGTTTGGTAGGGATTTTTAGGGGAAGAATTGATTTTTGAATAGTGATATGATGGGAAATGTGTGGTTGGAAAAGAAGAAAAAAGTATTGATGTGATGGAAAATATTATTTTATTGAAAAATATGCGGTTGAAAATGAGAATTAATTTATTGTAAAAAATGAAAATCTGTACCAAACAGGCTCTTTAATTATAAGATGGCTACTTCTCTTATGCCCCAACCAAACGTGCTTATAGTAGCACAATGCATTGTACCCCATCTCGTTGAGTCTAATTGCAAATATGTTGGCTATATTTCATGTGAGCATGAACTTACAATTTTTATCAACTTTTCAACTACACATTTTATCAAAATTTACTAAAATCCAATTTTTAACAAAGCCAAATAAGGGTTTAACCAAGGGTGCAATTGAACGTCATAAAATTCAAAGTGGGTTAGAGGTGCCGCAGGTTGTTGTATGAATATTGATTACAAAAGGAAATAAATGTTCTTATCATTGACTAAGATAAAAATGCATCACAAAAAGAAAATTAAAATACACCACAAGCTAAGCTAGTGCTCTTATCCCAAAAATCTTTCCTCTTAATCTTCAATCGTGTCTCATTACGATGGCCCTCAATGGAGGAAGAAAGTTGGAATGTAAATTGTGGACAAGACGACTTTTCTCGGAGCGAAGTATATTCATCGTATAAACTAGTAGTTATTTCAAGTTTAAAAAGCATGATAATCTACGCTATTTCGGTCATATTTCAAATATATTGAAGTCGATTATACTCGATAATAGGAATTGTAATACCTATTGTCTTTTTTAACCCCTGTTTGATCTACATTATTTCAAAATTCATTTTCAACCACGCATTTTTTAATAAAATAATATTTTTCATAACATTCAAAAATTTTCCATATTTTTTAACCACATATTTTCGATCACATTATTATTTAAAACATATTCTTCTCTCAATAATATTAATTAAATACCCCTCTACTTAAATTTTGAGAGAGAGTAGTAATGGCAAAAAAAAACCCGCCCTGATGGGTTGGTGGGGCGAGGCGAGGGGGTGCCCTGCCCCGAAACGCTCCGAACCTGTCCCGTGAATTATAAAAAAATAATTAATTACAAATTAAAAACATAAAATAGTTAATTTGAAGTTTTTGAAAAAATAAAAAATAAACGGAACAGGTTACGAGACAAGTTTGTACCCCGAACCTGCCCCGCCCCGTCTAAGGTGGGGCGGGGTGTGGGACGGGATGGGATGGGGGAGTGGCGGGGCAGGGTGGGACGAGGGTGTCCCGCCCCGAACCTGCCCCGAGAGAGGGAGAAGGAGAGGGAGCATAATTATGATATTTTATCCAAATACAAGAATCCCCGCACGCCCACCCACAAACTTCCCCTCCTCCTCCCCCGCGCCCCCACCCTCTCTCTCACGGAAAGGGCATTTTGCAAGTTAGAATCTTTGTACTCTCTCTGCGCGCCAACTCGCATTGCCATCACCCCACCCCACTCCACCACCCGCCTCTACATCCAAAACCCACGTAGCTTCATCCCCTCTCCTCTCTCCACGTCCACAGTTTGTGTACACATCACACGCTACTGCTACGTGACTGTGCACAAAGCCCTAGCTTTATATCTTTGACGCTTAAAATGATTCCAAAATCATCTTAATCGGCAGTAGTAAGGAACCATTTTTCCCCCTGAAATGGCTCAATCTGAAATAAAATCCGAAAATGAAGTTCAGAGATCCATTTGGTCGGAGGAGCAGGAGCGTGTGCCGTTAAAGCAGCGATTGAAATTGTTGTTAGCAAGCCAGCGTCTGCATTTGGGCTTCGATGCTAAACCGGACAGCGAAATTGGAGTCGAACCCATGTGAGTTATTAAATTTTACCCCTTTTTGTTACAAGCTGTTTTTGATTTTGATTTTAGAGTTTTAAGCTTTGTTTGATTGCTGCAGAAATTCGACTGGCATTCTAGTTTTTAAAAAGGAAAACGATGAATGTGATTCACAGGTATTATTTTGGTACTTTTTATGTGCAAACATTTATGGGTCTGATCTTGGAACTTCTGAAATGTTTGCAATGTGCACGATTTTATTGTGCTTTAGTTTTGAGAAGTAATGATGGGTAGTCATTTCAAGTTTGTCTTTTTGATTCACACCACAGAATTAATAAATGGCGGTCTTTTCACATAAACAGATAGATACATTTGGTATGTGCAATATTAAGGGCTCTCCATCCCCTGGTAGCATCAAAACTGCCCTTTTGGTCTGGTATTTCTTAATTTTGAAATTACCAAGTTGGTAATCCTAAAAAGACATTGTTAAAATGGCTTCTTTTTTATTCATCACCTGTTGCGTGGCCCTCTGATATGGATGTTAGTAGTATTGCCGCCATTGTTATGGATAGTGCCAGCTGCTGTGTATGCAGAACTTTTTTCAGACACCAAGTTCAATCATGCTTCATTTAGCATTGAGGACATAAGATTTTGGAAATTGAAATCCAAAAACAATCATAAAGTTACCGTATGAAATTCGAATGGAAAATTTGTCACGAGGATTCCACGTTGCTAAAACACAGAGTGTCAGTAGATGCCAACTTCATGATTTTACGTATCTAACTTTACATGCTGGGAAAAAATTCCCTCGGGGTTAACTCCCTGTCAAGGAGGTGCTGTGTAAAGTGCTTGTTAAGCTATCATCCTATCCCTATATTTATCAGTAATTTGTTTATTTCGATTCTTTGACCTTCTACAGCATTCCAATTCTGGTTCTGTTCAAGAAGAGATTATTGAGAGGGTATTATGGGAACGAAGGCTTTCTGGTAATTAATCTTATGCTGTATTTTTCTTTGTTAGAAGTATTTGAAAATCATAGGAATAAAAAAATAGCCTCCACATCGACCACTCTTCCACTCAAGGAACAAGAAGAAAAAAAATCTCCCAAGTTAGTGTCCTTCTGTTGGATCTATTTGCACATAATATTACTTTGACAAATTGCAGGTGGGTCAAGAGAATGCAAGAACCAAGGAACTGTAGCAGATAATTGCATGACTACGAATCAGATGACTTGTGTTGTCCCAACACCAGAGAAAGTTGATTCTATTGATAGTATTTCACTCAATGAGTCATTATTGTCAGAATGTCCTGTTGTGGTGAAGGTTGAATGCACTGACAATGGTGTCATGAACCCATTAAGAAAGTGCACAAAAGGTTCCATTGGGGCTGGCCTCGAAGCAGTTAAAATTAGAACTCAGATCTCTGATGACATTCTTGATGATCTTGATCATGTTGTACTAAAAGAACGACTAAGGCGGCTTCTAACAAGGTATCCATTTTCACGATAGCCTATTCTGGTGGCTGCTCCTTGTTCATTAAACATGTGACACATTATACCAAATTCTCCAATCAGATTCTTTCAATTTGAGTTCGAGAGAGTAATTGTTACAATGTATATTATACTTCCTAGTTTTATCGTCAATAGTCTCATAAGGTTTTTGAATATTTGGTTCACATGGAATTGAGTAACATTTTTCTTTCATTTTGTTTTGCAGTAAATCCTTAGGAACGTTGGCAACTACTCCTGAGGTAATTCTTTGTATTTTGTTAAGTTGAAGTGGATGGTAGTTTGTTAAGGTCTTGGAACTGATATCTAATAAAATTTCTACCTAAAGGCTATTACTTTCTTTTTACTCCCTGGTTTTTGTGGATTTTCATGTGTGCATCATACGTGCTTCTTCAACTTTATTAAACTATGTGATTTTGTAACATGGGTGGTGACCTGTAACTTTTATCTTTTAATTTGGGCGACTTGACTCTGTAGGCTTGTGCATCTGTCTTACTTTCTATAAGAAAACTATTCTATTTGGTTTTTTCATTGGCATCATAGTGGTGCACCAACCACCTCTGCAAAGTAATTGCTATGGCACTGCATAATGCAAAGCAACAAACTAAGAATTGCACTTTTAAATAAATGAACTCTTCAAGCGTAGCCATTTGGGCTATCTTATATATTTCTAATAATAAAATAAATATTAGGGGTGTGTTTGATGCACATTTTTTAGGAGAGAATGCATTTTTTTTTGGGTGATGTGATGGTGAATATGTGGTTGAAAAAGAAGGAAAAGTTATTGATGTGATGAAAAATATTATTTTATTGAAGAATGTGTGGTTGAAAATGAGTAGAAGAATGAGAATGTAGCTCAAACAGAGGCTAGTTACAAAACGCCTATAAGTGAATATATTAGAAATGAGAATGTTAAGATGGTTTTTTGATGACATTAGAATGGGCAACATAAGAAATGGGGATATATGTCAAAAGGTAGAAATAGCATAAATTTAAGATTAATTAAGGATACGAAGAATTTGCTTGTCGGACAAGTCTCGAGTCCTAAAGCAACTCTTATTGACACGGACAATGCATGTTTGGACTTGTTAGAAAGAATAAGAAGTAGACCAAAAATGTCGTGTACAGAGTTGGGTGTAAGAGATTTGACTTCGTAGAATTTTTTAGTAAAGGTGGTCCTTGATTGCACGGTTAAGGTTCGTGTACCTTACCCTTGGTTTATGTGGAACAAGCTTTAAATTTTTCATTTGTGGTATTTATAGATAATGTAGTCCTGCACTCCTGCAAAACTTATCCTATAAAACGCCAACTGTTGATATGTTTGCAGGATTCCTGGTCTTAACTAAAAGGTGTTAAATTTCGATTATCACATGGCTAATCTAATCACCTGTCATCGACTTCTTGTACGACTTAAATATGTAAAAAATGTATGGTGTCTTATTCAAGATTTAATTGGTCAATGTTGTGAAACATTAATTATGCTTGCAAGTATTGAGCAATGAGGCCGAACCCTCAAGGAATGCTAAAAATTAGAAAGCCTAATCTAACTTTAAAAGGATATTCTTAGTCTAATGCAGTTTACAAGAATTGAGTTTGTTTGAAATAATTAGGATCAAACTAAAACAATCATTGGCCTTGGTGTGGTCAACCTGTATTGCAACACGCTTTGCTTCTTTCCTTTTCCTGGATATGTGAACTCATTAGTAAACTAAGGCTTAAATTCTTGTCTTTTCAATTGTCTGTTGACCTCAGAAAACATTTTGCAACTTACTGCTGACACAATGTGATGATAATTTTGTGAGATTTGTGATATAATTCCAATATCCCTAGTTGGCCTTGAAATTGGACCTGCATATATATGCATTAGTCTCATCAACTGCCCGAGATGGGTAGGCTAGCTGATAATGTTTGAATGAAAGGTAGGCTGGCGATCATGTTCAAATGCATATCTTTTCCGTGTTTGAATGAATGAAAGGTGTTATGCTTTTTCTACGCATTCATCTTATGCGTGCATCATTTTTGTTGTCATTTTCTCTCTATCTCTCTCTTTGGAAGACTGGCCTCAAAGTGAGTATGCTGGAAAAGAAGAGAGGCACTTATGCATGTCACACAGATTGGCCAGCTTACTAGGCTTCAAGCTGTACAAATTCTTTAAGTGCAACAGTATCTCTTCTTGGGCTAAGTCCCCATTTTTTGAACTCTATGTTGTAAACTACTTCCTGTTTTCTTACTATATTTTTGTAATTCATTAAATCACTATCTTGATCCCAAAAAACCATAAATTAATTAATACTCATCAATGAAATTGTCAAACAAAAAAGGTTAACGGCAATAATATGGTAAAAATAATTTCATCAATCAAATGAAGAAATATGGTATTTTAAGTAAAGAGCATTTAATGGAGCTGAGCCTGTTCTATTTATTCGTCTTCCATGCTCTTTGATTGTGCTTTTCCTTTGTTCTTTCTTTAGTGTTCTAAATTTTCCATTATTGAAGCACTGATTTATTTTGTGTTACGTTATTTATCTTGTCTTACAGTCACGTGTTAGTGAGGAACTTTCTTGCATGTGCATATATTACTTGTTTCATTAATGATGTGTTTCTTGTTGTCTTTCCAACATAATCTCCTTTTTTATGAATTATATTCTCCTATTTGTTAATTTTCATGAGAATCAGAATATTCTCAAAATATTTGGTTTGACGTGAAATTTCCTGTATCTATACCTCTCAGTGACAACACCACTTGCAGCAACCAAGTTATTATTCTCCGTCAACAGCTTTTTTTTCTTTCTTTTTTTTTTTTTTTTTATCTATGAAGTGTGTACACTCTCACTATGGTGGCGTGTCTGTATCTAGCACTTGTCTATAAGGTGTTCTTCAATTAGTGGTTGTAAGGCTTCACACACACATGCACTGATACACATGCGGGAAATTTTTTAACAATCACGAATGTTAACATTTTTGCAGAAAATATGTTACAAATGCTAAAGTATATTGTATTCATTCTTAACCTTGTCCCCGTGTTCAGCTTTGACATTGTTTAGTTTCTAATGCCCAATTATTGAAGAAATTACTTAAAATTTTCATGAGGATGAGAAACTGATTTTTCTTTTTTTGCATACAGTAATGTAGTTCTTAAAGATGAAACTTGACAAATTCGTTGTCTTGTCTTCTTCTTTTCCTGGCTTGATTAATTAACTGGTGGCTTATTAGAGCTTTCTCAATATAGAGATTTTTGGTTTATGTTATTGTGACACGCAAAAGTTTTTAATATGGTTCTTGTGATATATATCATACTCTTTATGGCCTGAATATAATATGTTTCTCCATTTACTGATGATGTCCTTTTTGGTCTTTCTCTGTCGTATATTTCTGCATAACGTGGGCTTCCTAATACTTCCGAAACCGCTCCTGCAATTAGAAATTATATTTGCATATTAATATTATGGCAATGGTCCCCACGATGATAAATGAGATAAGTTGATAGAGACTTTTTGTTTCACCTTTTGCATTTTCTAATAAAGTTGTGATTGCTGTTTGCTACACAGGATATTTCTTCTGGGATAACTAGCCCATATTCAGCAGACAGACATAAGCAAAGGCCCCGAAAAAGAAAACCAGAACAAGATTTTGGTCATGGAATATTTTCTTCATCTGGCAATCAATTTCATGAGATTGACAAGACTTTGCCATCTGATTCATTTGATGCTTCTACTCTGAAAAAATCCTGCAAACCTCTTCAATGTGCCATACAGGAGCATCGCTGTCAAGAAAACAAATCAACTAATCTAGGAAATATGCCAAGCATTCATAGAAACAATAGGATATACTCTGAAAAAAGTTTCTCCGAGCATGAACCAAATGAACAGATTCTTTTGTCTGCTGATATTAGGAATATGCCAAGTTCAGCAATACTGAACTTAGCTCAGGTCAAGGTCGAGCCTTCAAATCATTATGAGTTTATGAGAGTGGATGGAATTGCAGGTCACATGTCCTTTGATGTCACTGTTCCAGTAAAAAGTGAATTAGAATTACCTGATGAACATGGAGATGAACTGGATCACATGATACTGCAACATCGGATGAGATTGTTTTCGTCAAGAGAGGTTCCTCGTTTGGGTATTTATGGAAGTTCAGGATGCCAAAGCAAATTTTTTCCTTCGGACTTGGATTGTAGATCAGTTGCATCAAAACCTGCAAAACCTTTGAAAGTCAACCGTCCACGGAAAAGGAGAAAAACTGCCACGTAAATTTTCGCTGTCTTTTCAAATTTACGCTTACATTATTACATTTTCCAGAATTATGTACAAGATTAAAATACTGTACTGTTCATGGTGCTAATTGCAGAGATTCAGTTGAAACAGCCATGGAAGAAGATGCTCCTGGACTCTTGCAGGTATATACAGATTTAAGCTCTGCTGTCCTCTGAATTGTGGGCTGTTCATTGAAATCTTTCTCCTGGATAGGTGTTAATTGAAAAAGGTGTAACAATTGGTGAAATTAAGCTTTATGGTGAGTTGGAGAGCAATGATGCTTTGGATGATTCGTCCACTGAAGACAACTTTGCAGAGCTTGAAGACATTATCTCGAAGGTTGTGGCTATATCATAATTGACAAATTTATATTTTTCTGTATGATTTATATTGCATCCGCCATCTGCATGATGGCATCTTTACTGTATCAAGTAACTGATGAAATGGAATTATTGAATGAATGGGGGGACAAGATATTTGTTTTTGATACTTGATATAAAGCATTTTCCTCAAACATTATAGGGACAAAAGTCTTGGGGGTTCAAACCTGATAGTTGGCTGACTCAATTATCCAATCTGACTTACGGTGTTAATATTAAAACGCATTGATTGAGTTATTACTCTTCCTTGCTGCCTGCTTTAATTTGCTGTCGGAGTACATCCTTTTGATTGGCATTGCACTTATATGCAAACAGGATATGCTTTATCATGAATACTTTTTTTCTAAAATGTGAAAATTATTATGCTGTAGCTAGTATTAGAAGTTTTAACATATGTTTTTCCTGCTTTACACTGTTGCTGAAGGTTTAATTTGTTCATATATTACTCATTTATTATTATTTACTAGCATTAAACATGTGCAAGTGCACTGGATGTGACTATTAGGGAATAGAAAAACTGGAAGGCTTTTTGTTGGCAAAGTAAAACTATTTTATTGAAATAAGAAAATTAGTTTTGTAATAAAGTGTTAATTATTTTAAGATAAGATGCAGAATCTCCAATATTGATGAAAAAATAGTAAAATACACTTCCATGGTCACATTTCGCAAATGCCTTTTCTAATAATGCTTCTGCCATTATTTCATGACAAAAAGACCTAAAAATTTCTCTTCACACTTCTAAATATCGAAATGTTTGTGAATTTAAAGTTGAATCCTTTTAATAATTTTTCTTTTGACATGTTAAGACTTAGTGTGTGTTTGGTAGGGATTTTTTGGGGGAAGAATTGATTTTGAATAGTGATATGATGGGAAATGTGTGGTTGAAAAAGAAGATAAGATTATAGATGTGATAGAAAATATTATTTTATTGAAAAATCTGTGGTTGAAAATGAGAATTGGTACCAAACATAGCCTTAATATGTTTTATTTGCTCAGCTAATGGTATATTCTGTTATATGTTTTCCTAATGCAGCAACGCCATTATATTCAGTATCAGAGTGTTCATATATTTCAAAGAGGCACTTTCTTGGGCAATTTCATATCTTTCAAGCATCTCCCTCCATGTTGTGCTATCTGCACTTGATGACATGGGGTCTGCATCACCTGCAGAGCTAAAATAGTTTTGAATTATATAAGCTTCAGTGATATGCAAATATTTTTCCATTGCCTATCAACTGAAAGAAATATTCCTTCATGGGTTTCCATTCCTTGCCAACATGGAATTTATATAATACTCCTTGTGCAGAAAAAAAGTTGATCATCATTGAAGAAGTTGGTCACATCCTGTTTCTCATCTTTCTTTTCTTTTTCTTCTCAGTATAGGGGGGAAGCGATAAATGAAAAGAAAAATTTAACTTTTTCCTCGTGGAAGAGCTAAAAGCATCGAATGAATGAATGGTTTTGGAAAATGCATAGCATAAATGAATGAATTTTGGAAAATATATAAAAACATTTATAATGATGTCACGCCAAGAATGTCTAGAATGTAGGGATTTCAAAGTGTTAAACAGTATATACGATGATACATTGTGATGGGTGAGGCAAAGTGCTTCTGATCACAAGAGCATATGATTTGCCACCCTTTACCATTATTTGTAAGCCCTTACAACATGTTGTTACATTTCAGTGTACTTGTGACCCTTCAATAAAATGTTATGGTGCAATATCTTTTTACATTTCTTGAGCAATAAATGTATGATTTTATTCTGTGGGTACAGATTTTCTCTCAGCGGCACACATTGTTAAAGTTTGCTCCGTTACGACATGCTAAGGGGGAGAGGGCTACCTATTGCTTGGCTTGTCTATTTTCACTAGTGGAGCAGGTATTAACTTCCCTTCAGATTTTTGTTTATTATCCAGATAAAGACTAAATCTGTGTGCGTCATCTACTTGTATTCCTACATGAAATCATTTGCTTATGCCGTTTGATAATTTGATAATTTAACCCATTCCTTTTGTTCTCAGGCACGATATCTGCAGTTCCGAAAGTGGCCAGTTGAATGGGGGTGGTGCAGGGACCTCCAGTCATTTATTTTTGTCTTTGAAAGACATAACAGGTGTAATATTGTTTGCATTAATTATCTTCTATAATATTCAAATATATCCACGTGAGGTGAAGAAGAAACTTGGTTCTTTTCATGATTGTAGGATGGTGCTTGAACGTCCTGAATATGGTTATGCGACGTACTTCTTTGACTTGGTGGATTCCTTACCTATAGTTTGGCAGATAAAACGACTGGTGACTGCTATGAAGCTTACTAGCTGTGGCAGGGTTACCTTGATCGAGAACAAAGCATTGCTGGTAATAACTCTTGCCCAAATCTTTTGCCCAAGTGAAAGTGTAACACTATTTAACTTATGTATTACTGTTTGTTTTGCAGTAGTGTATTAATCCACTTGATGGTCTGCTTTCAACTCTTTGATATACAAGAACTATATTGAAGAGCTGGATTTCCATGCTTTTCTTTGATTATCTATTTATGTATTGTTCCTTAATAGCATGTTTCTTGAGGAGGATTGGAGATAACTGGACAGTATTAAAGAACACAAAGAAGCAAAAATCTTTGTCCATTATACTTTCTAGTCCTGCGCACCGAACTTGCTATATGTGGTTTGTCTGTTTTACTGGGTTTTGTTATGGATATTAGTGTTGAGACAGACAAAATATTGGACCTTGTAACAATATATCATTCTTCTGTGATTAGCCATCTTAGGATCATTTTCCAGATTCTCAAAATTCTTAATAAGCCTCAATTACATACAGGTAGGAGAGGATTTAACTGAAGGAGAAGCCAAAGTGTTGATGGAATATGGTTGGGTACCAAATACTGGTCTTGGAACAATGCTAAATTATCGTGATAGAGTTGTTCATGACCACAAGAATGAAAAGGATAGCTCAGAATGGAGGTTGAAAATTGGAAAGCTGCTTATGGATGGTTATAATGGTGGCACAATAGTCTCTGGTATTCCGAGCAAGTTAATGGAATCCAACGTTGATCAGCCTCATGAAATCAAGCTAGAACTTAATTGAAGGTAGCTCGGTATTCCAATTTGCAAGTTTTTGCTAATAACAAATCAGCATGTAGTAGGGCTTTTTGTCCAAAGCTGTTGCACAGATTTTGGCTATTGCACCAATTATATTTTAATCTAGTAGTTAAGCTTATTTGTGAGAAATTTCCCCTCTTGTTCACTGTGTAAATATTTATCTGTCCTTGAGGCATACAATTTGGAAATATGAATGACGTGTGCAAGTAGCATTTACATTAAGCATCTCTTGGATCATATTTCATAAATGTCTTGATTTGATGATTATGCTGAATGCAAGATTGAAAAACAATAATGCTAGGAAGCACTATGGGTGCTTACCATCTATATTGCATGGACGGACATGACACGGCATGGATACACTGAAATATGATTTATTTTATTTTATTTTATAAAGTAGGACGGGACATGCCGGTTTATAGTTTAATACTTTTTTTTGTTTGGATAAAATCATTTTTTTAGTTTTGCTTTTTGATGATAAAATTGTAGATTATTTGCTTTTGCTAAAATAATTTTGAGTTAAAATTATATATTATGTTACAGTGTTGGTGTCCGACTTGACATGTGTCAGACATGTCATAGTAGTTAGAGTGCAATATAGCTTACCGTCAATATCAATATAGCACATGTTTGCCTCCCATTAAATTAAATTACATTATATTAAATTTCTCTCTTCATTATAATCACACATTCATCAAATAAAATAATATTACACAAAAATCTAAAAATTTTCATTACTTTTCCATTACACATTCTTCCATCAATCACTATTTTAAAAATTTTCAACTATAAAAAATGCCAAAAAATTGGGACCAAACAGGGGCATAGTGGGCGACGAGTCTAGTTTTATGGTCCTCATCTCTCTATCCCCTTGATTATCTCACTAATCAAGTTACAGCATGTTACTATAATTTTGAAATTTCAAAATTTTAGTGGACAATTTTTTATGATGGATTATATTCCACTAAAATTTGACACTTGAAAATTACAATGAGACCTTGATGTATCAAAATTTAGTTGGTGGGATTGCTAAGGAGATGTGGATATGAAGACATCAAATCTAGACTTGTGAATCCACGGATTTATTTTCCAATGAATATTGGTGCTACACAGTGTTACTCAAATGAATTAAGCTACTCAAACAGGAATTTTTGACAGAAAAAGTTTACGGAGTCGACGTGACGAATTGTGATTTGCCTATTTTCCTTTAAATTTTTCCATTTTTCAAAGAATGCACGACCGTCATCATTTCCCCGTCAAAATTTCCTCTTTGGGTAGCATGATTGTACGCTGTAGTAGTGTTTTAGGTGGGGTCACACCCAAAAAATGATTGGTGGCCAAGTCAACATGACTTTTAGTCAACTGATTGGTGTGCCTCTAGAAAAACGCGTTTTTGGGCAGCAATTTGTCTGTGGTTCTTTTGATTTTATTAGGTGGCTATTTGTAGATTATGGAACTTGTAATCGCATTAGTGACGTAGATTGACAAATTCCACAAGGAATTAAAAGTTGACGCAAGTGACTCAGCCCGTCTGGTAACCCCCCACCCCGACCCCCACCACTTTTTTTTTTTGAAAAATATTGTTTTAAACGATGATTTTTGGAGAATGTATGGTTAAAAGTAGGAAACATTTTTAGATTTACATGTAAAATATTTTATTGCGTGAATGTGTGATTGAAAATGAGTTCGTAGAATTTTTATTTTTTTATTTAAAGAAAGCATGAGAGATAAACATGTAATCAATTTCATTATGCATAGTTTTGTTCGTGGCTCTTCAACTTCACTAGTTGATGCCGATATTAGCGTCCGAGTACTTTGACATGTTCATCATGTAAAAAATAAGTAACCAAATTAACTTGTTGCCAACCCAAGTCAAAATGTGCTCCAAGTCTTACACACGGCCACTATTGTGGAATCTATCCATATCCCATAATTTAACATTTTCGTGATATTTTATCATGTAATTTCGATGATGTTTGATAAGTTGAACAGGGATACACTTGCAAATAAATGACACTATTGTCGAATGTAGTTATGTCCCATTGTTTAATTTTTTGAGATACTAAGGGTCTGTTCTTTTTACTATTTTCAAACAGTTTTCTGTTTTCGAGTTCCAAAACAGTGAAAATGCGCTCTCTTTCTTATTTTGGAAAACGCGTTTTTGAAAACAAATTAAAAATTTACAAATAAAACCCAAAAAGACAAATTGGG
This sequence comes from Fraxinus americana, assembly GCA_035079005.1. Taxonomy (NCBI): domain Eukaryota; kingdom Viridiplantae; phylum Streptophyta; class Magnoliopsida; order Lamiales; family Oleaceae; genus Fraxinus; species Fraxinus americana. The sequence goes on along the minus strand of CM068715.1, from coordinate 1,126,766 downwards.
TATTTTCTGTTATAATCAAGTTAAAATTTTGATAACTCGTTTTGGGTGTTTTCAAAATAATTTTTCAAAATGCCAAAAAAACAAAGTTTCAATAATCTCAAAATGGACACTCAAAACACAAAACTCAAAATGAATTGAAAACTCAAAACACAAAGAGAACAACCCCTAAATCTTGCAATTTCGGGAATTTTTGATAATTTCAACAAGAACATAAACATGCGACAAAATTTGACCATTATATAGTCTAACATATCAAATATGTAATGATACAAGTATTATTTGGAGGATTAAACCCCTATTTAGAATGGACAAACAAAAACCTCTAAAAAAGAGTGTGAATGGAATCATTCTTAGGTTGAAAGACTCAAATAATGAAAAGTAGTCTATTTAGACGGCATCCGCTTTCACATGGGAAATTTGGTCATATATCATGCAAATTTTCTGTAACCGCGTCTTGATGGTCACTCACAAAAAGTTTTAATCTAGAAAAATTGGAAATAAGTTTTAAGCACACTCAAACTAATTAATTAATGTGTTATTTACTTTGTATTCCCTATTTGATAGGGTTTATTTTCAATGGAAGTTGGAAATTATTTTTCATTTTCCAAGTTATTGCATGTTTGATTGGCCAAAAATTCCATGGAATTCGTTTTCCATCCAAAGCTCCGCATGACCCTCTTTTCTTGCTATTCATTAAATTGGTTTTCCCACCACTTTTTTTTGGCAATGGAAATAAATTATATCCCCAATTATAACAAATTATATTCATTTAATGGATAATTTTCATGTAAAATGAAACCAAACGAACAACAAAAAATCCAAAATTTCAATATTTTTCACGCGAAAAATCGTATTAATCAAACATAATTAATTGAAAATTCTCAGGAAAACAATTCTAGGCAATTCAATTTCCTCGAATTCATTTTCTTTCCACTCAAATTTCACTCTTGCAATCAAACGGACCCACTTGAATTTAAATTTCCTAAAGAGCGAGAAGTAGTGAGTACAAAAATATAGAAAAAGAATTAAGTATTTTCCACGAGAAAGACAAAGATGAAGCTCTTTAAAGTTTGTGTATGGGGTTATGATAATTATATCGAGGGGAAGGCAAAATAATTATCTCACTTTTTCATGATAAATAAGATCAGTTCGAGCAATTAATTATCTCAATCGCATTTCGACTTGTTACAAATAAAAAACGACTTGATCATTTAGAAACTTCTATAACAACGTTTTTCACATAACATCATAAATAAACCTTAAATTATTGTGTGTGTAATAATTAATATTAGTCATTCAATCGAAGAATTGTTATGTCAATTTGGCAATAATAATTTTCATTACTTTAGGTTTTTTCTTATCTTCTAATCTTTGACCAAATTAAGTTCGGATAATTTTGCTTTGCAAATACGATTGTGGGTCCCATTTAGAGTGCACAAAAAATAATTTTCTACTACAAGTATAATGACAAGCATTGTTATGTCATAATTATAATTATTATTGTAAAGCATTTGGTGTCTTCTACTTTTAGCTTTAAGGCGACGTATGTGAATTTTACGGAATGTGTGGATAAAAAATACGAATCCTATAAAATGTGTAGATAAAAATGATGTTTGATCACTTTATAAGCTTTACTAAACTTATTCTTAATATATCAAAAAACATTTAATATCTTCGTACACGTCTTTTGGAGTAACCATGCTAAGGTAGGAATAATGAAACGGGACGAAATTCAACATATCAAGTACTGAAGAGCTTAGGTTGAAATATTACATATTACTTAGGAATTTGTCGATGGAGTGAGTTGTCTAAAAAGAGTAAAATCTACACTTGCGTGGACCTCTTCTTGAGGCTTTTATTAGTGTTTCGGAATTTATTTTATTGCAAGCGAAAATTACTTGGCTCGAAAATACATTTTTTTTTTCCTATTTTCATCTTCAGCATTCGGGAACTCGACTCTTCACTTACAAACTTCCAAGTGCATTTCAGAACTAGTTATTCTTCTTATCTTCCGCATGTTTACCATCAATTTCGTCCTAAGAAACAAAAATTCATTCTGAAACACCAACAAAGAGGCCAAGAGAGTGTAGATTTTTACACTTATTAACGGCCCAATTTCCACCTTTGACTTATCAGTATTTCTTGCCTTTTGAGTAGGAGATATTACCTAATTGTCAAGTCAACTTTGGAGGACTCCTATTTTATCAAATTTCACACATGATAATGGGTTGCCACTCATAATATCATACAATTTAAGATTATTTATCACAAGTAAAAAAAAAAATTTAACTACATTTATCTCATTTTGTGCTTTTTATTCTAGTAAATTAAGGTAGACACGAACATGCGGGGTCATATATTATGGAACTCCTATGCCAGACAGACAATTTGAAAATACCAAATTAATGTTTTTTTTCTTCTTTTTTGTGTTGACTGAACTTCTTATAAATGTATGTGTAGGTATGTTCTGTAAGTAGGGAGTTTGGTGTTTTTCTCCAGTTTCCTATTCAAATCTGTACTGTTCTCTCTTCATTTTGATTAATCACTTGAAATAAATATAGAGTTAGAATTGAAAATGGGAAGGCAACCATGCTGTGATAAAGTTGGACTAAAGAAGGGGCCATGGACTGCTGAGGAAGACGAAAAACTCATCAATTTCATTCTCACCAATGGCCAATGCTGCTGGAGAGCTCTCCCAAAACTTGCAGGTAATTTGTGTATGATCGGATCTTGAGGTTCCATCCTAAAAAAGTCACCTTGTTAAGAAGAATAATTCAAACATTTATGTATCATATATCTATTTCACTTTTTACATACCCATCTCATGCTTGTTTGAGCTTAATGGGTTCGAGGATTTTGAGGTCCATCTTAAAAAGTCAATCTTATTAAGAGGACTTATCCAAGCCTTTAAATGTTGAATATTAATACGTACCTATATAGATAGATAAGTAAAGGGAGTTTCTTCAGAGTCTGCCTTGATTTGGTATTGCGCTCTCTCAGCCGAAATAGTTCTTTACCCCTAAATGTTTAGTCAAATGCGAAAGAACCAACTAGCGTCGGAATTTTGTTTCATTGATATGGTTGATGGCATATTGCAGGACTGTTGAGGTGTGGAAAGAGCTGCAGACTGAGATGGACAAACTATCTTAGGCCAGACTTAAAGAGGGGACTTCTATCAGAATTTGAAGAGAAAATGGTCATTGATCTCCATGCTGAGCTTGGAAATAGGTTCGTATTTCATGAATGTACTAAACATATTCAAATTGATTTCGTTCGTCGTTATCTTCTCAACATGCAACTGACTCAATAGCTTTTTACCTTAGTTTTTCCTTGACTATGTTTTTATGTATGGATGGATGCAGATGGTCCAAGATTGCTTCACACCTCCCGGGAAGAACTGATAATGAGATCAAGAATCACTGGAACACCCACATCAAGAAAAAGCTAAAGAAAATGGGGATTGATCCTCTCACCCATAAGCCACTGCCTATGATCACCGCGGAAAAACCGCCACAAAATCACCAAACAAGACAAGAACCACCACCAGAGAAGGAGGCCGCCGTCATGGCTGAGACCTCGTTGCAGTCAACAGTTACAGAAGCTAAACACGAAGACAAAATCCCATTTGATAATTCAATGGAAGTGGACTATAACTTTTGCATTGATGAAGTCCCTATCATTGAAACCCATGAAATTCTCGTTCCTTTTGTAAATTTATCAACTCCAACATCTTCTTCTACTTCGACTCCTTATGATGTTGAATCGTCAAATATTCTTGAAGATTTTTATTTTTTACCAACTTTAGACTGGGAATATGATCATAGTAACACAATGAGTATCTGGGATTTCTTGACCAATGATGACAGTGAAAGGAATGCAAGTATTGAAGCTCTTGTAACGTGATCATCTTGTAAGTACTATTAGTTTTTTTGTGTGTTTATGGTGAATAAGAAAAAAAGATTTCTATGATATCAAAGTGAATACAAATGTTTAAAATTGTTATGTATATTATTTATATCTATATTTTGATATCATACTTGTTGGAATAAATCAATCATGAGAGAAAGCTAGCACCACATAACAGAATCTGGTGAAGGAGTAGGACACATGCTGATTTTCAGGAGTGAAATGTTTGGTTGTTATGCCACCTGTGTATTACCGTTCAATTAAGAATATTCCCTTATTGTATGTAATAGCATGTATAGGTCATCTGTGTATAAATATTGCTAGCTGAAATGAGAATTATAGCTTTTGGAATTTTTCAATCAATCTGGTTTTTAGACTTGGTATCAGAGCAATGGCAAACGCCGACATTAGCAATCAGTCCATTCCAAGTAGCTCACCATCCACTCAACCAGCTGCAAATCAAATCTCACAATTTGGGATAACTCTTACCCAAACACCACCTGTGAAACTCGACAAAAATAATTACCTCTTATGGAAAAACATGATTATGCCCATGATCAAAGGGCATAATCTTGAAGTGCCACCGCTTGGCACAAAAAGCTGCCCGCCCGAGTTTCTGACCATTCAAACCATTACAAGTGGAGGAGAAGCAGTGGAGATGGTGCAAAATTCTGAGTATAACAAGTGGATGTCAACCGATCAATTGTTACTGGGTTGTTATACTCCTCCATGACACCCGAAATCGCAATGAGTCATGGGCCGCACTAGTTCAAATGCACTCGTGGAAAGTCATGGAGGAGAGCTATGGTATTCTAAAAGTCAAGAGTTGTCTTCTCACAGGTGAGTTGCAACGGACAAGGAAAGGGTCTATGACCATGGATCAATATCTAAGTACAATCAAAACTATCGCAGATAACTCACAGATATCGGGAAGGCTATTGAGCATCGCGATTTAGTAACTCAAGTTTTGTCGTGGCTCGATGAAGAGTATACGCCAATTGTGGTGCAGATCAACAAGCAGGAAAATGTCTCGTGGCACGAACTCTCTTCCGTGCCGATGACCTTTGAAAGCAGACTTGAATATCCGGAACAAGTCGTGAACAATTTTAATTCAATAAATATAAATCACCAAGTGTACATCTCGCTCAAAGGACAAGTCCAGTAGGTGGAAGAACTTTCAGGGGTGCACATAATAGCAGACCTATGAATTTCAGAGGAAGGTCAAGAGGAAGAGGTAGAGTAGGCAGACATAGTGAAAACAAGGGGCCTTGCCAGATCTGTGGATTAAACAATCACACAGCAAGCTGGTGCTTCAATCGGTTTGATGACAGGTACATGGGAAACAGGCCTAGTAACTCAAACTATCAGAGTAATGCATCGTCCCCTGCTGCATACACAGCATCAGCAAGAACGCTGGAGGATCAAGCATGGTTTGCAGACTCTGGGGCCAGCAACCATGTCACAGCTGACAAAGGTAACTTAAATTCTATCAGAAAATATGAAGGAAATGAAAAGTTACTAGTTGGTGATGGTAATTCCCTAAAAATTTCTCATATTGGAAGAGGTAACATTTCTTCACTAAGTGATAAATCTCTTGCACTCAAGAAATGCTACTTGTACCCCGCAATCAAAAAGAATTTAATTAGCGTTTCTGCACCTTACAAATGATAACTGCAGATGGAGTTCTACTCGATTGTCGTGCACCGTTAAGGATCTCAAGACCAAGAGAGTTCTCAATGCAGGAGTGCTTAAGGATGGCTTATACCAGCTTGACATGTGCCAAGATCTACACCCAAACTCACAAATAAAGAATCGATCAAAATAATTCAAACTATCTTCCATGTTTTGCGCTTAATTCCGCCATGTTGAGTCAATCAAAGGTGCTAAACTTCTAGAGCCCGATCTAAACACATGGCATAGAAGATTAGGACATCCTTCAAATCTAGTATTGTGTCGAGTTCTTCAGTCCTGTAATCAGAACACCAAACTTAATGAAATTCCTGCATTTTGTGAATCCTGTCAATTCGGAAAATCTCATGCTTTACCCTTTAATAAATCTGATTCACATGCACTAAAACCCTTGGATCTGGTGCATACAGATGTCTGGGGACCTGCTCCTGTGACCTCTACATCTGGTTTTAGATACTATATTATCTTTGTTGATGATCATTCAAGGTTCACATGGATCTATCCAATGAAACACAAGTCTGATGCACTTACCATATTTGTGCAATTTAAAAATTTAGTTGAAAACCTGTTTGAAAGGAAAATAAAAATATTGCAATCTGATTATGGAGGTGAATATAGAAATTTCAGCAAAGTTGCCCTTGATTCTGGAATTAAACTGAGATATTCTTGCCCCTATACTTCTAGCCAAAATGGGAGGGCCGAGAGGAAACACGTATACATTAACAGACAGGTTTAACCCTTTTGGCTCAGGCACAAATGCCTTTACAATATTGGTGGGAATCATTTGAATATGCTACTTTTTTGATCAATAGACTGCCCACTCCTATTCTCAAACACCAGTCACCTTTTAGAGTATTATATGGAAAAGAATTTGATTATAAATCACTTAAGATTTTCGGAAGTGCTTGCTATCCCTATCTCGCATCATACGTAACCACAAGCTTAACTTCCACTCTCAAAAATGTGTGTTCCTTGGCTATGGTGACTCACACAAAGGTTTTAAGTGTCTAAATTCCAGAGGTGAGTGGTCTATATCTCCGTACACGTGGTATTCAATGAATTGAGTTTTCCTTTTCAATCAGCTTCCTAAACAAATTTTCCAACTCACAAACTTCTGAAATTTCATCGAAATATCTCGCCCTTTAACATCGAGTCTTACCACACAATTACACCTCATACTGCTGCTGGTATAACTCATTCAGATGCACGACCTGAAGTAGACATCCTTGGTGCTGAGTTAGATCTACAAATGGAAGGTGAAATGAGTGAACGAAACAATAATGCCTCAATGCATCAAGATGAACCAACAGGTCCTGAAATTGTCAGTATTTTCGAAGATGAACCAGAGACAGAGGGTGTGGGAAGTGAACAAAATACTGATAACAAAGAACAAGCTGTTGAACACCACATGATTACCAAGTAAGGTCGATTTTCAAGCCAAAAATTTACACAAGTCGTGCACAGGATAAACTTTGTCAAATTGAACCTTTAACCGCGAATGATGCACTGCAGCGACTCCCTGGAAGAAGGCCATGAAGGATGAGTATAATGCCTTGATGCAAAACAACACTTGGACATTGGTACCAATTGAACCTGGAATGAAGGTAATTGGAAACAAGTGGGTATTTAGAGTAAAATTCAACTCGAAGGGCAAGCTGAACGACATAAGGCAAGGTTAGCAGCCTGGGGGTTCCTTCAAACCCCCCGGAGTAGACTATGGGGAAACCTTCAGCCCCGTGATCAAGGCGTGCCAACCCTTAAAATCATCCTAACACTAGCCGTTTCAAAGACCGGCACATCAGTGCAAGTTGATGTAAACAACGCTTCTCCGAATGGAAAGCCCTGAAACAAAGATATGCATCACCGAAGGTTTCGTGAGTGAGAAAAATCCAAGTTTTGTGTGCAGCTAGAAAGGGCCCTATATGGCTCGAAACAGCTCCAAGGGCTCCGCATGAAGAGTTGAGGAATACCTTGGCTTCTAAATGGAAGTTCAATCACCCAAGGCCGATAGCTCGTTATTCTTCTTAGCCGAAAATGGAGACTGGGTTTATATATTCGGTATATGTGGATGATATAATTATAACAGGAGTAACAAGCAAAGACTTCAGTGATCATTGATGATCTAAATAACCGTTTTGCTCTCAAAGATCTAGGGAATCTTAATCAATTTCTTGGTATAGAAGTTCACAGAGATGCAAAGCAGCCTCTACTTAACCTCGCCTCCGATGCAATCGGTTTACTCAAGAAGTTTGGCTATGAACACCTCAAACCAAGCCTGACACCCATGGCAGCAGGAAAGTTAATCTCCAAGGTAAATGGTCAAGCTATGGAAGATCCTACTCTGTATAGAAGTGCCATTGGCGGTCTTCAATACTGCTCATACCAGGCCCGACATCACTTATGTCACATTAGATTAAGTCAATTCCTTCAATTACCTACGTACATTCACCGGAAAGCCTTAAAGAGGGTGTTTAGGTACTTGAAAGGAACAATAAACCATGGTCTTGCCATTCGCAAAAGTGACAAATTAGACATAAACTCATATGCAGATTCTCGATTGGGCCTCATGTCCCGATGATAGAAGATCAACCGCAGTTACCTGCGTATATCTTGGGGATAGCTTGATATCTTGGTGCTCCAAGAAGCAACAAGTTGTAGCTAGGTCTAGTACCGAGGCGTAATATAGAGCCTTGGCTCATAGTGCAGCTGAGATCTCATGGGTCCAATCCTTACTCAAGGAACTCGAAATATCACAGACTTCTACTCCGAAAATTTGGTGTGATAATTTAAGTGCAAAAGCACTGGCTTCAAATCCAGTTTATCATGCACGGACTAAACACATCGAACTCGATGTACATTTTGTGCGAGACAAAGTACTTAGGGAAGAACTCGTGGTTGACTATATTCCTTCATCGCATCGTACCTGCACAGATTTATCGACAAAACCACTTTCACATTCAAGATTCTTATTTTTAAGAGACAAGCTTGGAGTTGTAGAAACATCCTCCATCTTGAGAGGGGGTGTTGGAATAAATCAATCATGAGAGAAAGCTAGCACCACATAACAGAATCTGGTGAAGGAGTAGGACACATGCTGATTTTCAGGAGTGAAATGTTTGGTTGTTATGCCACCTGTGTATTACCGTTCAATTAAGAATATTCCCTTATTGTATGTAATAGCATGTATAGGTCATCTGTGTATAAATATTGCTAGCTGAAATGAGAATTATAGCTTTTGGAATTTTTCAATCAATCTGGTTTTTAGACTATACTGAATATTTATTTTCTAAATATTTACGTTATTACAGAAAAATAATAATTATTTGTTTATATTGTATATATTCATCTCAACCATGTTGTTGTATTAAATTATTTTTTCGTTTAATGAGTTGAAAAGTAAAGATGTAAAACGTCAAAAATTTAAATATGTATTTTAAACTAATGTTAAATCATAACGGACATTAAAATATTAATGTGATAAACAAGACAAAAGTTTATTTATTATATTTGAATCTTCAGCATCCGTGATCCGCCTCAATTCTCTCTACGAGTCGTCTAAACTTATATGAAATTAATATAAAATAGATTAACAAAAAAATCTGAAAATTGAAGAAAAGGTCTTCAAAGAGAAGGAAAAAAAAAAGAATAAAAAAAGTGAAGACAAGAAGATTTGTGATTCTATGCTAAGATTTTATGAATAAGAAACTACAGTTTTATTTTGGACCCAATGACAGCAGCCAACAAAAAAGGGTTGTGAAGAGGGTGGAATCTGGCCATGCCGGCCTTTAGAGTTTAGAATGGCTGTGTAGACATATTTACTTTCTAAGGAAGTCAAGGGATATATGTTGTGGGATAAACGTTAAAAGGGAGTTAGATCTTTTTTAGTACAAATGTCATATTTAATGAGTCTGAAATGTCTCGTATAGGATTTGATCCTGTACAATTGAACGAAAATCAGCAAGGTGGAGTTAGATAGAATTAGTACACATCCTTCTCACTTCTAATGAGGTGGAGACTCAAATTCAGCAACCTGAAGTAGAAGATATGAGAGAAATAGTTATAGAAGTACATCCCATTCAGCAAGATGCCATACTAGACTATGAGTTAGATCGATCAATCGAGAGAGCTCCACAGATTCGAGTATGAATCTGAATTTGCTTTTGCCTAGTTATCAAGAGTTAGTTGATAAATAGCCAAATACCTATGAGAATGTCATGAAGAGTGATCGGTCAGTGGTTGTTGAAAGAAATTAAAGAGGATATAAGCTCTCTAGCTAAGAATCGCATTTGAGAGTTAGTTCTTAGACCTAAAAATAAATAATAGTTTATTGTAAGTAGGTTTAAGATTAAAGATGGTACCACTAAGATTGAAATTTTAAAATTTAAAGCAAGATTAGTATGTATAGGTTACGTAAATGAGATCTTTTCTCCAGTTGTTAAGTGTAGTACTATTATAGTTATGCTTGCATTTGTTATATATTTTGACTGAAGACTTGATATTAAAAAAAATTTCTTACATGGTGAATTTTATGAAGAGATCTTTATGAATTAGCTCCAAGATTCTAAAGGTAAACAAAAACGAGATCATGTATGTTTCTTAGAAAGTCATTGTATGATTTGAAATAGTCTCACAGACCGTATAAGAGGTTTGATTTTTTTGTTCGAACTACTAATTTTCAAATGAGTAAATTTGATTAATTACTTATACTATCAACATAATGATGTTAATAATGATTTCATATTCTTATAATTGTATGTTGATGATATGATCTTGATTGGCTCCTCTATAAAGTTGATAAATGAGATAAAAAATAATTGAGCGGAGAATTTGACATGAAAGACTTGGAAAAAGCTAAAAGAATCCTAGACATGGAAATAGATAGGAGCATGTCAATTATTATTATTATTATTATTATTATTTTGAACTCAATATGTGTTAAAATTGTTAAAGAAATTTGGCGTGCATTAATGTCAGTCTGTTATATTGCCTTTAGCAAATCATTTTGTTTTTCCCCCCCAAAGATATATCACTTGTTAATCGTGAAGTAGCAGTATACATGGGGAGTGCTCAATATTTAAATGTAATTGGTTCTATTACGTATTTGATAGTATATACTAGACCTAACCTAGCCTTTGCAGTGAGTACATTCAATAGGTTTATGTCGAAAATGGATCGTAATCATTAGAGTTGAGATGGTATTCTCACGATGAAAATAAGACTGGACTGTATCCTGCATACAGTGTGAATGACAATAAAGTTTACAATCTAGCTAGAAAATGTTTTAAAAAGGCAAAAACAAAAAGGGACAAAACACGTTTTTTTTCCCACACAATCTATCTCCTCTTTTGGGCACAAATAGGAGCTCCAACCACGGCAAAACCCTAAGATTCTCTCCACTAAACAGGTCGTCACCTCGGGCTGTCAACCAACCACTAAATAACATCTTCATCCTTGTCGGCGGGAGAACATGAAATCGTTTACACCCAATGGTTTTTCATTTCAGCTAAGTACGAATTGGAACCACGACTGAACTCGTTGCCATTTCCGGTCGCTGACATACCGACAACTAAACTCCTTCCTCCCTTCGTCGAAATTTGTATACCACCGTGTAACTCCTTGTTTTGGGTAAGATTAAATAAGGCAGCATAATTTTGAGTTCGAATCAAGGGATTGCATTTTTCATATATCTTTGAATTCAAATTGAAATCAGTATTTGTCCCCAATTTGTGAATCATACTTGTATATGGACATTTTGTTCTATGCCGGGGATGAACAATATGTTGGGTTGTGCAATAGTTGTGCTGTTCAATGTCTGAGGCAAAATGTAGAAGCTTTTCTTACAGAAAAATTCTTGTGTTATCTCCATAGTTTTCTCTGTGCATAAGTTCTATTCAACTCTACAATTGAATTGTGATTTTATGTAAACTGGTTTATTTTGGTGACCCTAAATAATTGGTTACATCATTTACTATGTAGTATGCTAAGAAATTCCATTTCTACAAAAAAATATCATTGTCGTTGATAGCTCAATTCACTGTTTTCCCTCTGTTAGGAGATATGGTAGGAAAGAATAGGGGCATTTGTCATAACTGTAGGAAACCTGAGCATTTCTTGTCTGACTATCCATCGAAGAAACGATGTCCAGACTGTGGCAATGGCATTGAGAAGTGTATGGAGGTCAAGAAAAATACCAAAAACATTGGGCGATTGTTCTTCTATTGTACTAGAGATTGCAGTAATTTCAAGTGGGAAAATGAAGTCAAGTGAAACTGCGAATCTCCTTGTGGTTCAAAGTGTACATGCAACGACAAACAACCTTGTCAAAATATGTCATACATGTTCACCACTTTTGCTCAAATCATTGAGCAAAAGGATGTGGAGATATCCGTCAACATTACTATGTAAAAGGGAAAAAGGGTGACAAAGGATAATGGACATGCGAAGAGAACCATTCTGTGAGGTAAAGGCCCTTGCTGGAGTTATAACACTCCATTTTTGAAATCGGCTCTATAGTTGTTGTAGTCTAATGTTTTTAACATTTCACTTTCAGTCAAGTAGTTCACTTTGTTATATGTTGTCATAGTTTGTTTTGGTATGCTATTAGAGTATGTTTATGTACAATGAAATCGCTTCTATGTGTACTACTTTATGTTTAAGTGGGGATTATTTACTTTTGCCATATCTACTGTTTATGTCAAATACACGCCGAACTCAAAAGTCAAAAATTTGAATTATATTATGCTCTCCTAATGCACTCTTACAAATACCACAAGATTCAATATGCAAACTCGAAATTTCACCATTTCCACCTCCTTGACAAGAGGCATCATAGATGGTAGTATTTATTTGCAACTTCTCCTCCACTAACATGTTAATGAATTTCTTTATCATTTTTCTTTCTAACTATCTGACTTTTTACATAGCAATACAAAATTATTGTTTAGTTGTCAACATTCACCATGTTAATGAATTTCTTTACCATGAGAAGTTTATTAATATAAATAAGGCTGCTAGCTCGTTCCAAATCCATTCTATAAATTCAACAGAAATTATTTATTTCTAACAGAGTACAACACATAATTCAATTTTCATATTCGAATCCAATCTTCCATTCATTTCACTTTTACGAATTACAATGTCATATCGAGAAATATGAAAACAATTGAACGAACAATTTGAAAATAAACTACAACCGAACAACATCATCTGCAGTTGTGTTGCGTCAACTAATCTTACGAAAGTTCCACTTGGTACACTACATGCGGATAGTAGTACGATATTACATTACCTAACAAAAACACTACATCAGCATTCGACAGTCGACTAATGAATGGAATGATAAATAGATACATTTCACAATTAAAAAAAACCGTCATAATTGAAAGGCACATGTGATGATGACGGAGGAATCACATTCGAATATGTATATGGGTGTGTAACTGCATGACTTTCTGCATCACCCTACATAAAATGAATACATAATTAATAAATTAAATCCACTTCATTGAATACTATGCATATAATAACCAGTAGGAGTTGAGAATATGAGGTTGGTATGGGCATTGTCAGTTGTACTTGTTCAGGTGTCCAAAGAATGGGTGCATCGTGTCCCAGATTACTTTTATGTACTCTCGTTCTATTACTTTTGTTTGAATTCGACATTGCCTACATCACATTGGAATGCTTGATGAGTGACATTCATTATAATAATTATACGGTAAGCAAAACATTAACGTTTACCTTTGTTTTTCTCGAACTCGACTCCAATGGACTTTTTTTCCTAAATTTCCTTGGTGTGCCCTTCCTATTAGAACATTTGGGATCATGTACACTCCCACTAACGGTGTGGTGTGACGTCATAGATTGAGAACCCAAATGCATAGTCTGCGTGGCAAGGAGATTACTTCCGGAGCTCGACTTTGTAGTCCTTATATGTTTAGATTGCAATCCAATCCACTATATTATCTAACAAGTTCGCTCTTCATCATATGCAGCAATGTCCGCTAACACAGTAAATGCTTCGCACATTCGATACCTCAACTGTCGAGGCGTACTGACCAAACCGTCGTAGTGAACTGCAGCCCGCGTGTGTGCTTAGTAATATCTCTAATCCATCTCCGCAATATATATCTCTTCGGTAGTGTTGTGACGTGATTCCGCATCAAGACTGATAATGGCATGTCTACATAGTATTCCTCGAAACTCAAACAAATGACACTATAAATAATATGACAGTTTCCTGCCTCAAATGAGACCAAATACTATTTCCTCATCATTCGTTCATCGTAAATGACATCCTCAAGTACCTCATAAGTCGTCTCGTAATATCCAGTCGATGTAGATATGACATTACAGTAGACTTTCCCAGTTATCTCATCTTGAAATTCCTTGAACTTCGAAATGGTATAAACCGTCTGAAATTGTTTTTCCATGTCATATTTGGTTGCAAAGGGAACCATCTGCGAGTAAGACTTGAAACCTGCTCGAGACTCCTTCGCAACCTTATTTCGTAAAGCTCGCTCATACTGTTCAACAAACTAGTTCAACGTGGTTTTGAAATGGACATACCCATCAAAGAATGCATTCATCCTCTCACTGCATTGAGTTGTTGACATCCCTGCCCAAAAAATTAGTTTTCAAATAGGATGGCACCCAACGACCCATGTTCTCATACAAGCCCGACAACCAGTCGTTATCATATAAATTATATATATCGACCATCAGTCTCCAACCTTCTTCAAATTGTTAATCATACACTAATCTATATATGGACGAGAAAATAGAGCCCTTATCAACGTGGTATCCAAACTTCACTGGAAACTTCTTCATTATGTGCTATAAACACCACATGTGCTTAGTATTTGGAAACACTATCTTAATTGCATTTTGCATTACTCGGTCTTGATTAGTAATAATATCATTGGGAGCTCGACTGTGTATGCATTTTAACCATGTCCTGAACAACCAAACAAACGTATCTATATCATCATTTGACAGCAAACTGCATCCAAGTAGTGTTGATTGTCCATGATGATTCACTCCAACAGAAGGAGCAAAAGGCATATCGTACTTATTCGTTAAGTAAGTGGTATCAAAAGTCACTACATCCTCGAATTTCTTATATGCTTGTCTACACCTATTGTCTACCCAAAAAAAATTTCTCAGCCACAACTCGTTGTCTAAATCCATACAAAGGTAGAACCCCGAGCATCGTGCTTGCATTTCTGAAAAGCAAGCTTGTATTGTTGGCGCATCTCCTTCATCGAGTCTCAATCGCCTAACTTTTTCAACATAGTTTCTACAATCCTTTTTCACGCAGGTCATATTTTCATACCCACATGCTTCAACAACTATTGAGTTGAAACTTTTGTTCAGCAAAACAACAATCGATGACATTTCCAACCTCATTTAATATGTCATATCAGATTCCTTACATTCGTAAAATATAAATTTGAAAAAATATGGAAATTACCTTTCTCTGTCGTGCCTTCTACCTCTTCCATAATCCAGGTTCTGTGTAACCAAGTATAATCCTTACAGATGAAGGTAAAACATAACTAAATAAGTAACTTCATACAACGAGCAAGAAGATATCAACAATTTGTTCATGTTCATACAACGAGCAACAAGAAATCAAAAATATTGTATCAATTATGAAATGTGAGAAAATATCAGATGATTTTACATAACATTGAATCCATTCACCTTTGACATCACAGAATTATGCTTTTAGTAGATGTGTGGAGGCCTCCGCGGGTCGCGGTCGATTTAGGGATAAATCGACTCTTCAGAGTTCTAATAACGAGGTTCTCTTCTTGATGTATGTGCACCGATTGGTAAATTGGCTCTTCAAAGTTATAATAACTGCCGGCAAACAATATGGTGGATGGTTCCAACCGATTTCACTTCTTCACCTCCTCTTCTCGTATGTGAGTAAATGGGTTGGGAAAGCTTACAATAACATCGATAGAGCCAAACACAAAGATGAAAGATGCATAGACGATGCCCATCGATTTCGCGGTGTCAATTTTGGGGGATTGAACTTGTGGTGATTTCATGGCGGCAAATTCTCCTTGTAAGGGTCGGGTTCAATGGGGGGTTCAGTGGAGAGAGAATTAAAAATGAGTTGTGCTACTTGTACATTATGGCATCCATAATGGATGACATAATGTACAGGTGGCAGTACATTATTGGAGGGTGTGCTGGTGTACAAGTAGAATTATCCATTAAAAATATGTATGTGGTCCTGTTGAAGTGGTCTTCTATTTTCATTTCCGCCGGCTACGTCATTCATTTTAAATCACAGTCATGCAAATTGTAAAGAAACGATGTACAAGAAGTAAAATTCAAATTGTTATCTACTGTAATATAAGCTATAGAGGCAATACATAACATGTAATCTAACTACATAACTTTTAATAATTTACATTTGTTGTTTTGACTTACATTTAAATTAGCAATATATTACGAATTCAAATATGTCGCAATTCACCAAAAAAAAAAAAAGAGGAAACGAATAACAACTAACTTTTGATTTGCTCGACATAATACTCAAATTCATGTTTATCAGACATGACCCGATTGTTAATATGAACAAACCATTCGGTCACCTGGTCATGGTTCAATATGTAAATCAATGGTTCGGTCGATGGATCATTTGCTGGAACAAAGTCGTGTTAAAAATTTTAAAAAAAAAAAGAAAAAGAGAGATGGAAGCAACCCAAGATAGGCCAACAATGGCACGGAAGTAATTAACTATGCATAGAAGATATCGAGCGTGATTGTGACGTGATAACATTCTAAAAGAACGTCATACAGAATAATCGGAATGGTAGCAATGTGTCTCATTCGAACTTTTAACCTCACTATGCGAACAAATTTGACAAGCAATCAAGTTAATCAACTCTAATACATGTCCTATCTCCATATAAAACCTCGAGTTCATTCACTTCATGTACGAGACAATTTTTGCTATATTCTTCTTTTAAAGTAAATTTGACTTGACAAACATAATGGAATCGACCTTCCCGCCTGTCTAAAACAACTACATAGACTAATCAACATTTGTTTTGCACATCTTTTGATAGCCAAGTAAGGATTTGAACCCTTTCAAATTTTTTCCCCACTTGCTAAATGCTAAGAACTCGATTGGTTAATCGAGCGTACTAAAACCATTCATTTGGTTCTAAGGTCAAGAATCATTTATAAATTGAAGATACTAATTTTGCGTAACCGAAAAGGGCTCGACACGGTCATATGGGTGCACACACTTGTGACTAATTTATAAGCTTACACTATCAATGGCTCACGACCGTAAAGAAAATGTTGAACTCATAATAATACACTATCTAGACAAAATAAGGACATAAATAACATAGAAGCAACCTTATCCACCCAAGAAGTTGAATAATATTAAAGGCATATTTGGAACGGATTATAAGTGATTATTAGATGTAGGTCTTAACTTGCTCAATAAATTGATTTGATTCAGATACACATCGAAGAAAGTTGGAAAAAATGTTAATTATCTTACCCTAAACAAACACATTTTCCAAATCACTTAGCCTATATTTGGCTCATGTTTATAAACACTAGTTATTTTTTATCCATACATTTCGAGAGATTAACAAGTATTATACATGTATCCATCGCTCATTTCTATTTATTTATAATTTAAACCGTTTATACACACTTCCCAAATATGCTCTAAATAATCAGTGCAAATGCTAAGATAAAAATGATTGAATGAGGTCCCATTACATCAGAACCATAGAAAAAAGGAAGCTTAATAACCTGATCCCCAGTGGAGGTTGATATGTACCTTAAAATGTGACTAACAATATGATAACTTCAAACCACCCAACAAAGGCCGCAACGTTACAGGCAAAATGTTCCTCAAACCTGTTCGATTTTTCAACGGCAAAACAAAATGACCAGTCACTTTCCATGAAGTCATCTAGTAACTGCTATGATTTTCTCTTGAATCTATCAAGAAGGCTGTTTGTCAAACTTCAGGACAACCACACGATTAGGTCAATCTTTTAACTTTCTACAGTATACTAGTCTTCGCCAGGGCAATGCACGGGCTGAATTTTCTTGAAGGTAATGTTAGCGTATTAAATGTGTTGAATTTTTGTGAATGAAATATGTAATGCAATTTTCACTATAGATACCTGCAAGAACCAATTTGTATTCAATACAAATAGTTTACAAATAATTATTTAAGGGAATATGCGACAAGACAAATGAATAATTTCCATAGCTTACCAGACAGTGCCATAGGAAGATATTAATAAATTAGTTATATTACAGACCTGTAGGTTCTGCAGTCAACGTGATTCTAAAATATTGGTTCTACCATTCTTTATCATACTTTATTAGCACATACATTTTTTAATCTACAAATATTGCATTTCAGTTTGTTCAATGTGTATATTTGGTATGTTTAAGCTGTTTGCAGGAGGGCAAGAAATTAAGGGTTGCACTTCAGCTTATTACAGAAAGGATAGTCCTAGAGGGTATACCATTGTACGTATTCTTGGGAGGGAGGAAAAAGATGGTTCAGAGTTGCAAGTGGTGCTGGAAGAGTGAAAGAAGTCCAGAAACAAAAGAAATTTAGATGACGAAACAATCAAGCTAATGAGGCTCAATGGGAAAAATGAGTTCAAATAACATATGAAGTTTGTATAAGATCTCAATTGTATTTTTCATTATTTCCTATATTATTTTCGATATATCTCATAAGCTGAGAAAAGCAATGGGTCTTTATGGAGCCTGTGTCAAAATGGCAATCCAGTCTCACAATCATATTGATAATGTAATAATGTATTAAACTTATCAGAAAAGAAGAATCATTTTAGAACACAAAGTATCAGAAATCTCTCTAAAATAAACATAGAAAAACCCAAGGAAAACATAAATAATGAATCATTGCTTCCTTCAATTTGTTTCGTGACAAACTCCATAGATTCTAAAGCAGATCAATCGAGAAAACCAAATATCGCGGGGGTTCAGGGGCAACGCCCCCGACGGGGATCGACTCAGGTCGCCGGGGTCGAGGGGGTAGGGCCCCTCGTGGGGGTTTGGGGGCAAGAAGCTTGATCTTCAACACATAGGTGTACCAAATCCATAGCATATAAACCCTAAACCCGATTAACAAGAAGCTTGATCTTCAACCTCACAACCTTCTAACTGGCATTCTTTTCTTTCTTATAAGAACCCCCATAAACCAAGTTGGCTAACTTCTACACATCTTCAATCACAGCTAGACTTGTCTAACACAAGATAAATTAGGATCCAGTCTTGAGCCTTTTGTTTGCAACTCCAAATGTTTTGAAGTTACAAGAGAGCATATTAGTTACATCAGAGCAGCTATATCTATCAATTTACAGCTATAGATAATATCTTTGTCACATCATTATCAGCACCAACAATAATAAGTGGTCTTCTAAAACCGAATGCTTAAGACATAAGTCTGTATTTGACGTAAACCTATGATTAGTCGGACAATAATGCAACCAACATATATGTCAAATCCTGAACTATATGTCACTTTCTAAAATCTAATTGATGCAGGAATGAAGCAATTTCACAACAAACAATTGAAAAAGGAACAAGAAAGAGAAAGGGGATCGAAGAAGAAGAAAATATGGTAAGAGAAAATCAATTTATTCGTTTATGCAAGGGTACCTATTACAATGAATAAACCTTCTTTATAAAGAGCAACTAAGCAAAAATCAAAAGAACTTCTAATAAATTAGAATTTTATAAAAATATTCAAACTAATTTAATCTAATCGGACATAATTTAAATTAAAATCTATATTGAAATCCGATCTCAACACTATCTCTATCTCCATCACTAATCCTAAACCACATAAGTCAAGTAATTTGATGATTTAAGTCCAATGAATGGCCAAAGATGCTACCAATATTAATGTAAAAATCACAAAATTATAAATTTCAAATCCGCAAAATAGTATACTACTCTTCACATTAAATTAAAGATTCAGGTTAAGGCAACAAAAGTGCATTTACAAAGGCAAATTGCAAGTGACTGGCAATATCATCCATACAATTCTAGCAATCATTAATTAACATACAATGTTCCTTCTAATCCAAGCCTAAAAAGGCAACAAATCCCATGGTTTTGCAAACACAGAAAAAATCAATATCCATTGCCATGTAATTAATTAAACACAAAGGAGTAGTACCGCGATCTTGAAAAACATATTCTAATAAAATCGAAAAACAACAATGGCATATTGGAACAAAATCTAGTTCAACATCAAACATTTAATCACTCCAACAACTTGGCTTTCGGGAATCCATGGATCTAACATTCATCAATTGTACCAATGAAATATCTACTGAATGCATAATTTCAATTTAACCAAAACACTAAAAAAGCTAAATATAATTAAAAAACCCAATTGCATTTCATAAATTTTGCAGTCATCCTTAATCCAAAACCAAATTAAACAGAAGAAAATTCAAAAGGTCTCAATAATAATACTCAATTATCTGTGTAACTAAATTAACACGGGTGTGCCAAATCCATGATCCAGTCAATTAAGGAAAAATCAAAGACATCCTAACAATTACCGAACATGGCATTTACGCATCCGAGGAAAACCCCAGTTCATCTTTAAAAATTTACTAACTTATCTGAGAATCGAAAAAGTCCAGTTCAGATGAATTAATCCTGGGCCTTCAACTTCTCGATCCGCTTATTCAGCTGATCAATCTTCACAACAAGGCCAGTAACAGTATAAAGCAGCCAGTAGAAAACAAGAGCAGAGGCGATCAAGAGAGCGTTACGCTGGGACTTCATAATAGATTTCTGATGGCGGAGGTGTTCGGAAGGAGAACAAGATTCAGATTCACAACTGGGTCGGGTTTCATATTTCCAGTATATATCCATCAGCAGGAACAGGCAAAAGGGCACGATGGACAGGAAAGGCTTGAGCAAGCTACGGGTCACGCTAATTAGGCCCTTGCGGAGCGGGTCAAGACCCGGGAGAGTTAGGAGGAGGAGCATTATGGCCTCTGCTCCGGCGGCGTAGCCTAGCATCACCCACTCCAACGCCATTGATGAATTGATCGAGATTTTGATCCGAGGAAGAAAAGAGAAAAAGGAGAAATATGAATTTGAAATTGTGAAGTAGAGTGGGCTAAGAAAAGTATCTTATACAGGGCATGTATCAGCCATTTTGGGGGAGTAAAAAGTTTGATTGATCACCAAACTTAGAACAATGTCACGTTGTGGTTATTGAACTTCATTTTGCTTCTCAATGGTCATTGAACTTACAGATGTACCCCTCCATCCACCACCCACCATCTCAACCGTTTGAAACCGTATGATGTGCCTTGACGGCAGCCAACTTGTCAGTCTACGGCATGAAGTCGGCCATGTTGGACGTGATTCTAATATGAAAAACACGACAAAATCGAAATCCCTAACACTTTTTCTCCCCAATTCAAACAAGAACCCCCAAACCGATTTCCTTCAAAACCCTCCCCCAAATCGATTTATTCAGCATGTGCGATTGGCAGATCATCGCATCCTTCACAGCAATACCAATCGAAGGAGTGAACCCTACTCCCCAAAATCACAATTCCAACATCATCTCCACGCCCTACCCGAAAGTAGCCTCTGAAGTGTACTCTGAAGTTAGATTTGCAAGCATGGAAGGAGCAGACGGAGGTAAATTCCTTGATGCAATGTACTTTGAAGTGTTACTTGTCTCATAAACTACATGTTTCTGTTCATCAATGGCTGCTCTGTTTATATGTATGTCATGAAAACTGCACGCATATGGGAGATTATGAATATATGAATATGTGGGTGTTGCAAGACTGCATCTGTTATTGGCATTTATGAACTTAATGTTTGATGAGTCAATGATATCGAACAAATTATTATTTATACACGATGGGTAAATAATTTCATTGTTTTCATTTTGTTGACAGATAATGAGGAAGACCCATATTTCGTTCATTTCGAGGTTGACATGGCTTCTAAGGAAGATGATTTGTTGTACGACCACAATGTTACAGATGGCATCGAAATTGGATTGGAGAAGAATGAAGCAAGAAACGAAGGAGTAGTGATGGGTGTAGGGGAGGTAGGAGACGATGACTTGGAGGAGTTATATTTTGAACAATGCTTGATGTACAATGATTTTGACATCATTGTTGACAACATGCCACGTGGCATGTTATCATTTGGCAGTTTAAAAAATAATTCATTATTTCAACCAATACTTTTGGCAGTTTAAAAAATAATTCATTATTTCAACCAATACTTTTTTGCTACAATCAACATTGTCAACAATGTTGTACAAAAACATTGTACAAATAGCATAATTCTTATATTTTACTTGCTCATTGGACGAAGAGGTTGGTTATCACTTCTTAGAATTTTTTGTTGAGACGGATATAAGAAATCTGCATTTTGACGTTAGACAACTCTTTCTGTCAATGGAAGAGTTTCGGGCTGCAGTGAGAAACTATGATGCTCTTAATGGTTACAATGTGAATTGAAAGTGTAATGATAGAAAACGAGCTCAAGAAGTTTGCAAATTGGGGTGTAATTGGAGGATATAGGCCTCGAAGTTGAGTACGAAGAAGGCAGGACAAGTAAATCTTACACGTTCGAACATACATGCACATGGAGTGAACACAATAAACATTGCAACTACATCTTCTTGACAAATAGATACATTGAACAGTTCAAGGCAGACCTCGATTAGAAAACAAAGTCCATTTTGGCGGCTGTGAATGATGATTTGAAGATGGAGATAAATAGAAATGTGGCAAATAAGATAAGACAGTATGCTAAGGAATTGTTCTTTGGAACAATGAAAGAACAATTCCGATTACTGAGGAGATATGTTGCGGAGGTACTTCGAACGAATCCTGGATCAACAGTGGGACATGATGCTAATTATTGTATATACCCCGTAGGGTTCACTCCTTCGACTGGTATCGCTGTGAAGGATGCGAAATTATGCCAATCGCATAGGCTGAAGAAATCGATTTAGGAGAGGGTTTTGAAATAAATCGATTTGGGGGTTCTTCTTCGAATTGGGGAAAAAAGGTGTTAGGGATTTCGATTTCATCAAGAATTGTCGTGTTTTTCATATTAAAATCGCGTCCAACATGGCCGACTTCACGCTGTAGACTGCCAAGTTGGTTGCCGTTAAGACACATCAGACAGTTTCAAACGGCTGAGATGGTGGGTGGTGGATGGAGGGGTACGTTTGTCAGTTCAGTGACCGTTGAGAAGCAAAATGAAGTTCGGTGACCACAACGTGACATTGTGCTAAGTTTGGTGATTTATCAAACTTTTTACTCCCATTTTGGGGGTACTTTTAAAATTGACACAGTCAAAGAGTCATATTTCCATTTTGACTTTTCAATTTATTCATATTTTCACAATGGCTTATTTAATGGCAAAAGACAAAAATGCCCTTAAGCATATAAAACAATTATAAAATATTGTTTTGTTTAAAAGACAATACTACCCTTTAGTTAACAAATAAAAACTAAACACTCCATACATAAAATTTCAAAATCAACTTACTTTTATTATCTGTTTATTTCAACACCAATAAAAACTCTCTTATCTTTCATTTGCTTCAACCTTAAAATCTAAAAAATTTATCATACGTTGAAACTTGAATTTTTTTATATCAATCACTTCGAGAATCGATAAGTATATTTACGTATATTTAATTTCATTTTCGTTAAATCAGTATACGTTTTAATCATTAAATTTATTTCGATATAGATAGTTAATCTAGATAAAAAAAATTAACAGATCTATAATTTTTTAAAATATGAATGAGAAAAAATTTCATCTGCATTTTAGGAAGAAATGGATTTGGCAAGAAACAGTCGACCGGCTGTTTGGTGGGCTGTTGCTGTTAAGGTTGTTAACAGCTTGCAGTTTCGATTGTTCATTCGGCTATTATGGCTATTTTACGTTTTTTTAAAAAAAAATTATTATTCAAAGCTGAAATTTCGATTATGTATTTTCTTAAAAAATTTATGTCCAAATGTTTCCTTTTTTATTTTAAAATTCTTATTAAAAGCCGAATCTTGGATTATGCATCTTCTTAAAAAAAAATCGGTTTCTTCTTGCATATATGGTTGTAATGTTAGTATGTTATTTTGGTGACTTCGAATTGGATGAGAAAGATCAATAGGTATGGAGATAGATAAACGATAGACGTGGTGGTACTCCAATTTTCATAAAGGAGAGTACAAGATATGCGGGAATGTACCATAATTTACAAAACAAGCTGAATATTATATGATATGGAACTGAGATTTCGATTCAAGAATGATTTATCTATTCTGATTCCACCTATGAAGGTTACTTGTGATGAAGAAGTGAATTATCTATTTGAATTGAACAAAATGTACATGGCTCTTTTTTGAGTGATTTTAATGAGGAAGGATGTCGCCTAAAGTGGACACGAAGATTCGGTTGGAGTGGATTACAATGCCATGATTTTTGGAATACCGTCGAGATAGCTTGTGAGGATTATGTGGTTATACTCGAGTCAATTGTTCTTCATCGTGATCTCACTGCTACAAATGATGATTTGGTTGTTTTATCTCATCAAAGACATAAGTGGGGTGGGAGCACAAGGTCTGTAATAAGTGGTTCGTCATCTAATTATTTGTCTGTGGTTCCCGATAATGAGAATTTGTATGTCGAGCAACTTTTCGAAATAAAAAAGTATTTGCAGGAAGTTGCGCATCGGTTTCAAATTCTTAATTTAATTATATATATAAAAAATTCAAATAAAAGGAAATTATTCAAATTAAATAAAGAATACAAATATTGTTTAATTTAATTTGAAAAAAATAGCGATTTTTTTACAATGAATATTTAATTAAAACATTTTAAAATTAAAAATTAAAAGGGAAAAAAAGAATTTGCTAATTCGTTAAAAAAATATGTCAATTTAGTAATTATCAATTTCAAATTCTTTATTTAATTATATATAAAAAAATTCAAACAAAAGGAAATTATTAAAATTAAATAAAGAATATAAATATTATTTAATTAAATTTGAAAAAAATAGCGATTTGTTTACTATGAATATTTAATTAAAAAATTTTAAATTAAAAAATTAAAAAGAAAAAAAGAATTTGCTAATTCGTTTAAAAAAAAATATTACATTTGAGTAATTATCAATTTCAAATTCTTTATTTAATTATATATAAAATTCAAACAAAAGGAAATTATTAAAATTAAATAAAGAATATAATTATTATTTAATTAAATTTGAAAAAAAAATAAAGATTTGTTTACAATGGATATTTAATTAAAGAATTTTAAATTAAAAAATTAAAAGGGAGAAAAAGAATTTGCTAATTCGTTAAAAAAGAATATTTTATTTTAGTAATTATCAATTTTTAAATTAAATTAACCAAAACAATTAACTATAAAACAAAATTAAATAAAGAAAAAAAATCATGGCCGACTGTTAAAAGTCGACCGGTTGTTAAGAGCCGGATGTTAACAGTCGGTCGATTGTTAACGGTCATCTAGAGTATTTTTGGCTTTTTGATTGTAAATGTTATGTTTTAATTTTTTCTCTTTTTTTAAAAAATCATATTAATGGGTCAAAGGCCATTGTGAAAATATGGTCCAATCAACACGCTATTTCCCACTATTTCCTCGCCATTTTGCTTGGTATGTGGGCTACTTTATAATATCTTTAACTTTTCATATTTTTCTATTTTGCAGGTTTGTACGTTTTCTTTTCTTCTAAAAACTGGAATGCCTCTTTTTTTTTAATTTCTGGGTTTTTTGCTATATTTAATTAATAATTTTTGAAAAATACACCTTTTGCAATTTGCAAACATTTCACAAACATAATCAATCAATCATGATAATCCTCCAAACCTTCACCTTTTAGCTGCAAATTGCCACCTACTTTGTCCTCTACCGTCTCCTTTTCACCCGTGCTATTGTGAGCTCATCATCGCCACCCACTACCACTTCTCTCGCCTCTATCAAACACTAGCACAACTATTGTTGCCACTGACCTAAGAATCCATGTTTTGATCTGAAATTGTTTTCGAAATGACTCATGATTGCAGACATGGCGATAGATGTTGAAGAAGAGAGACGAGGACTCTTTGCTGTGAAGATGGAGGCGGTGAAGAATTTCAGACAGTGGTAGTGAGAAAAATGATGTGCTATAGGTGGTGGGTGGTGATCGTGGCTTTCTGTGATGAGTTTGAGTGGATTTTTGAGATGGAGTAATTACCGAGTGATTGATAACATAATAGTTTTATGGATAGCTATATTAATGGCTGGTGCAAGGATGACTATGATCGTGGTGAGCGGTAAGTAGTGGTGGTCGTCGTCGTTAGAGAAAATTGGGACGACATTGGGTCAAGAAAAAAGGAATGGTTGAGATCGAGGAAATTCGACTCAATTGGTGGTGTGAAGTGGGTGGTAATGGTAGAAAATAGTACTAGACAAGGTGGTGTTAGAGTTTGTGATAAGAATAACATTATATATTCGACAACATGGTAACAAATGTTATTAGATGAATCTAAAAATAAGTAACAAAAGTAACATAGGTAACACATGTTACACTTATAAAATATGGATTTTTCAAATAAAAGGTAACATATGGTAAAAATTATTTTACTATCCTTGTAAATTGCTGATTTTTAATAAAAATAAAACAAATATGTTACCTCATAAATGTTGAGCTTTTAATATTCATGTAAAATACGTGTAAAAATGTAAAACTGACATGTCGATGTACCGATTGCGAATTAACTTTAAGAAGTAACGGGGCAATTTTTCTCAAACAAAATTAGTGCAAGTAAAAATCTAAATATTGAAAGTTAGGTATTTTAGTTTTTTTGTTGAATAGTAGGGTGGTTGGAAAATATCCAATTTTTAATATTCATTTCTTCAAGTATCAATGAGCCGAAATGGACCGCCTAGACCCTTCGATAGGACCGGTTCTTAGGCCATATAAATTTTTATTATTTTATCTTTTTAAACTATTTTTTTTTTTCAAATAATGATTATGAATCGTACATTTTAGAAAAAGTTTTTTTTGACAATTGGGATGAAGTTTCACTTAAGCAAGGATTATAAATTATTCCAAGAGTCACGAGGCTAAATTTTTGGGATGCAATGGAGGATCGGTGTTCAAAAAAATCAACGACCAAGACAAGAACGTCTTCTTGAGTAAATCAAGGCGGTGGGTCCACTAGATAGGACAAAGTTAGAAATCAAATACAAGACAAGTTGAATTCCATGGGTCTCAGTGCACGCACAAGATAAACAAACCCATTATCAAAGTCAAGTAACTTGAGTACCGAGTTAACACGATTACGTATAATAACATATGAGTTCAGCCTCATTGCACAAACTTTTTATCCATTTCCAATAGGATTTGACCCACTACAGAGGCAATATGAAGATGAGTATGAACATTCCTCATGGTCATGGAATCTATGTTGGCAATCTAGTTCGCGTAGTAAAAGTGTTGTGTAGATACATTATCAAGACAATCTCAAGGACCTTTTCAGCTCAGCCAAACATGCTACGAGATGTGGAATGGTTACTATCTCTACTGTAAATTGCACAGATTTTACCTTAGTTCCATTGAGAAAATCGAAGTGTGATTCTAGCAAAGAATCAAGTCTAAGGAAAAATAATGTTTTAAAACCCGACAGTGACACTAAAATTTCATTGTCTGATGAATAATGCTATTTGCAGTAGCTCACTAGCTCACTGCATCAGTCGTCCTATGTGGTACACACATGTCAAGTATGTATTTAATGCATTAATGTAGTAAAAAAAAACTACCACGTTAATGCATCAAATAACTACATGTCATGTATGTGTCACATAGGGCGACTACTGCAGTGAGCGACTATGAATATCATTACTCTTGTATGATGGGTCAATAATGACTAGCCAAAACACTGCTCAACAATGCCAATGGAGTTATTCAAGAACTACAGTGTAAAAGTAATCTATGACCAATGATACAATTTATCGGAATGACATAAAAACTAAGCTAGTTAACATAGAGAGGAGAATTTTGAAGGCATAGAAGAGCACAAACAAATGAAACACACCGATTAACATTGATTAAGAACTCGGATTTACATGCATTGTTTCCAGTTCTGAAACAACTATAAGTAGATTTCTGTGCAAGACTCACAATTCCGATAAAATGTAACAAGATGTCGATATACCTAATTCCGGTTCTCATTTTCTTCGAGTTGAAGTGGCTGTCACCTTGCTTTTCCAGCATCCGACGGCATTCTGTTAAGACAACCTTAAAAAGTTCGCTACAAATTACTGTTTGTCCCCTGGCTTGCTGAACAGCACTCGTTTTCACCCTCAGTACCTTGTGATGTGAGGTGATTCACAAATAATTCCAAGGCTTCCTTCATCCACCAATACTGGCAAACTTTCCTAGCTTCTCTAACACTAACCTGTTAGAATTAAGTTTATTTCAGCAATTCTATGAATTTTCGCAAGTTTTAATGAAAAATTTGTGGATCGCATTACCCATATTCTTTGCCGGACGTCTTTCTCTGGCCAAGAATCTAGTTGCTCTTTGACAAGTAAAGGGAACATGTATCCCTCACAACATGTGTCTTCATTTTTGCCCTTGATAGTCCATTTACCCAATTCACACTGCGAACAAAAACTCGAACCACTAGTTACATAAATATGTATTCCACCTCAAATATATCAACAGTGCAGCAAAACCAAATGTTCAGGGTGCAATAAATAAAAGTCGAAATGAGATTTTCGAACTTTTTATTCTATAAACTTCGCCCAGGAAATGAAAATTCATTATGAGAATAACTAACCTCGACTTCACCTACTACCCCAGCTTCCTCCACCGTTTCGCGCAATGCTGCATCTTTAATGGATTCATCTTCCTCCCAACCTCCCTGAATAACAAGATTCTTCATATCGGCCTTTAAAACATAATTCATAATACGGTCGAGTATTTGAAATGAATTTTAATGACTAAATTGCAAATCGTCAATACCTTTGGAAACAACATCCCTTTCCCTTTTCTCTGTGAAGTAATAACCAAAACTTCAATTGACTCCTCATCCACTATAGATGTCCCATGTGTATCTTTATATCTGTAAGGAATACATCTGCAGAATCATAACTGAAAATCATCAAAGACGTGGCAAAGAGAGTGAATCCATACTAATTAAGAGTGATCTCTTTTGAAGTTTGCGTTCGAAATTCAGTCAAATTATCGTTACCACTGTAAAGCGTTACAAGGCTATGTGCTGAAACAACGCGTTATCTGTCTTATTAAGTTAACAAACGACAACAAACCATCATATAAGTTAAAATGAGGAGCAGGGTGAGTGCTGCTAATCAACTTTATAAGCCAATATTGTACAATATCGAGAGGTAAAATGGGCAAGAAAATGTGAAAAAAAATGCTAACCACTCTTTCCAATTTGACAGAAAACTCGAAATCGAACCAACGCCTCACTCAAAACCTTCATTTTGACCACTTATGGCTTAATTATAGAACAAATTACAAAAATATACTTCAAATCAAAGGGTGCATCTTTGTTTTGGTGATTTGACATCTTAGCATTACAATCACAAAGACAAAACTCCAATCAGAAGCATAGCAATGAAGTCAACTCTTGATCATAAACCATACATCAAACCAAGAAACACATACATATGAAATTAAAAAAGAAGAACTAATCTAATGCTTTAAATGCGTTTGTGTTTATGTTTCTGAGAGAATGAAAGAGAGAGAGACCCCACTACTTGGCGATGGCCATGAAAATTGTATCGCTGCATATGCCTTCCCGTGCGAGAAACTAGACTAACCATCCTCTTCATTAGCTTGTGCTGCTACAGAATCAATAAAGTTCAGATAAATACAAAGGAAATGCAGAGGAACATGCCAATGAATGCACTGGAAGTTGTGTAAGCATACAAATGCAAAGACTTTGTCTCTGTATTTATGTTTCACTGCAAAAACCGTTGGGTGGAATTAAAAATATTTTATAAATGTTACTATTACACGCGCTTTCAACGGAATCCAAAAGAATAGGGTTAAATGCAACTTAGGTCATCTAATTTTGAGTAGAGTTGCATAAAGGTTACTCATCTTCCATTTGGTGCAATTAGGTCATTCAACTTTCATTTTCTTGTAAATCTAGTCACTTTGTCCACGGCCATTAACTTTTGTTTTTTAAACCATATGCAGTGGCATATCGTATCAATAGCGGTATAATGAAGTACGAGTTAGGTGAGGAGAATTTACTCTATCCACGAATTTATTCTATATTGCAGCAAACAGACATGAAGTACACAGAACACCAATATAAAAGTAATTAAAACTGTCGTTATTTCATTCTGAATTTAGTCATCATACATCACATAAGAAATTTGCCCTCTTCATCCTTAGGCTCAAAGTTTCGTCGGTCAATACAAACTGTTTATCTCATACCCCTAAGAAATGTCTATGTAGATGACACAAACACGTCAATTGCCATTTGTTTAACTAACATAATATTCTAACTTGCACGTTCAACTAATGTGTACCTAACGTTTTATTAGTTTGAACATTTTTAAAAAATGAATTTTTTTTTTATATAAATGAGTGATGTGTGTAATTATATGACTTGTTCATTGGTCAAATTGGAGCAAGTCAACATGTTAGATTAGTTAAATGCAGTGAATAAAATGATTAGATTTGCAAATAAATTGAGGATAGGCGATCTAATTATACCAAATTGACGATGAGTGGTCATATTTGCAAGCAAGTCGAAGCTGGGCGATGTGATTATTCCAAATTGAAGACGAGTTACCCAGAAGCAATTCAGTTAAAAGCTGGATGACCTGCATTGCAATTAACACAAAAGGAAATGTGGAAAAGGAAGCAACCGAGAAAGATTACGTGTCTCTGACGCGTCAAATTTGGACTGAAATTTGCGGCTTCTAGCGGTAATTATCATCTTCCTTCCCACCGCCCATTCTCCGCCCTCGACGGTGACTGAGCACCACGGCGCCGCAACCAAAGCATCAACAATTTTTATTGAACCGCGGAGAAGATTTCGTAGGTCAAATTCTATAGTTTAGGGCCAGCAACTGTGCTTTTACAGTATTACTCACTCTCATGTTTGGCCAAGCTTTAAAAGTTCGATTATTAAAAGTAATATTTGTTTAGTGAAAATTAAATAAAAAAGTTATTTATTTTATTAATTAGATAATGTTTTATCTTAAAAGTAAAAATAGGGGTATTCAATTAGGACTTTTAAAAACTTTTTGAAATTTAAAAAGTTTAGGAATATTCAAAATAAACTTTTAGATATTCTCAAAAATTATTTATGTATTCAATCGAAACTTTTAAAAAGCGTTTAAAAGTTACAGTGTATTTAATTAAAAAATTTTAAAAGTTTTTATAAGTTTTGTGGTATTCAAATTGTTAATAACTTTTAAAGACTTTTATAAAAGTCTCAAAGGTACTAATTTTTAAGCAGAAAGTATTAAAGTAAAATTTCAAAAATTCCCTCATTCATAAAAATAATAATAATAATAATAATAATAATAATAAATTATATTAATAATTAGATAATGTTTTATCTTAAAAGTAAAAATAGGGGTATTCAATTAGGACTTTTAAAAACTTTTTGAAATTTAAAAAGTTTAGGAATATTCAAAATAAACTTTTAGATATTCTCAAAAATTATTTATGTATTCAATCGAAACTTTTAAAAAGTGTTTAAAAGTTACAGTGTATTTAATTAAAAAATTTTAAAAATTTTTATAAGTTTTGTGGTATTCAAATTGTTAATAACTTTTAAAGGCTTTTATAAAAGTCTCAAAGGTACTAATTTTTAAACAGAAAGTATTAAAGTAAAATTTCAAAAATTCTCTCATTCATTCCAAAATTTTGAGAGACTTTCACAAAAAAATAAATAAATAATAATAATAAATTATGTTAATAATAATAATTTCTTTCAATGTTTCTCTTTTCTTTTTTCATCTACGAACATTAAATTCATAATTACAAATGATTTTTTTTTTTACTAATTATATATGTTTCTATTTTTCTTTTTTTGCTTTCTCTCTCTTTTATTTTTTTAATCTCTATTTTTATGAAAAAAATAAAATAAAGATTCCTACAACTTTTTTTCTTTTTTTCATATTTTTCTATGAAAAATATATATTTGTAATTAAAAATTATATGATCTTATATAAATAATAATAATAATCCATAATTAAATTCAAATATATGGATTTATGTATGTCATATTGATTATTATTTAATTAAGGTGACCTATATATATATATATATATATATATATATATATATATATATATATATATATATATATATATATATATGTTTTATTATAAGGAGAGGGGAAAGGGAAATGTGGGAACCAGTAACTCGTGTGTGAGAATTTCATACTATTGTTCTAAACTCACGTGAATTCTATTTTAAATCAACGTTTTCAAAAATCTTTGAAATTTTACAAAATTTTATAAAAGTCTACTAAAGACTTCTATTAATTCCATACAAATCCATAAAAAAGATCCACAAAATTCATCACTTATAAAAATTCATAAAATTCTTCAAAAATTCCAATTAAATACACCCACCCCTTAAGTTATCTAGATAGGTTAGTATGGTATCTAGTTCGGTTTGGATTTCTTGAGATCCAAACCCGTCCTCTTATGAAAATATAATCGATATTTCTTTAATATAATTTATTAAATTGTTTCTTTTGTTTAATGATGAAATCAGACCAAATTCGAATCCTGTAGCTAGAACAAGGTCAGAACCATTTGGCTCTCGACTCTATACCTAGAATATGGTCAATTTTAATAACAACCAAGAGTTCGGTCTAATTTTAATTTATTTTCATTCTTCAATGATTATTCAAAGTAGCTGATGAGAATTGAGCAAGAACAATGTCTTTATTTCTCTATAAAAATGGCAAATTGTACAACCTAATTTTCTAATTTTTACAAGAACTTGTCTACATTTAAATACAAACTTTACAAGCTCTATTCTAGGAAACTAGCTAAAATTATAGCTATACAAAAATAACAGTTACATGGAATTGATTGCCAAGATATGATGATTGTTACAAGCATGATTGTTGTCTAGTCGGCTGATTTTTTTATCCTTGGCTTGATTTGTGAAATCCTCCTTTATACGCCCTCGCAAGATGGGGTTGTCGTCAGTAAGGCCAATCTTGTGTCTCAGTTGTTCCGTACGTTGCCTTGACAGTGGTTTTGTTAGAATATTTACAAGTTGGTCCTGTGTATTTACATGATGAAAGTGGAGTGTTCATTTCTGAACTATATCGTGTACAAAGAGTAGGTCAATTTGAATATGCTTCATTCGAGAGTGTTGGACTTGATTGAAACTCGGTTGTGTAGCACCCAAGTTATCACAAATTAGCTTTCGTGTGGAGGATATAGGGTGGTCGAGTTCTTTAAATAATTGAAGGAGCCAAATGGTTTCAAAAACCACATTTGCAAGGGTTGTATACTCGGCCTCGGTTGATGATCTAGCAACTTCCCTCTATTTTTTTGAGCTCCAAGAAATTGGATTTGGCCAAGGAAACTTAAGTAAGCAGAAGTTGAAGTTCTATCATCAAAGTTCCCTGCCCAATCCGAATTAGTGTACGTTGTAAGAGTTGATAGATTGGTTTTTCTGATGTCAATTCCATGAAAAATTGTTTGTTTCAAGTAAAGAAGGAGCCTCTTCGTAGTTGTCAAATGAGTCGCAATGGGTTTATACACGAACTGAGAGAGTTTATTCACTGCAAATGAGATGTCTGGCCTTGTAGGAGAGAGATATTAAAGAGCACCTATAACATTTCTGAATTCCTTGACAGTTCTTATCGGTGCCGACTTCACAACTAGACTAAATGTCTCATTGTAATCCATGCCAGGGCATTGATTGTACCCTTTGGCAACGAGCTTTCTTTAAAGCAATCAACAAACCCGTCAGCCTTCCTCTTAACTTGAAATACCCATTTACAACCCACTGGTTTGCAGTGTGTAGGAGGGAGAACTAAGTCCCACGTACCATGCCTCATTAATGCCGTGAGTTCTTCAGATATATTATGTCTCCATTTTGGGTCGCGGAGTGAGTAACACACATAGTTATTCACGGACCGAATGGTCATGGTGTGGGTTAGAGTTATTTCAGGAAGTGAGTTATTGACTATGAACTCAGTGATTTCTGCACAAGGGATTTGTGTATCTTTGGTGGGTGAGGTAATGGAGTGAGTGGACTCACTCCTGTGTGACTCGTGTGGTTCTATTGAAGAAAAATAGCTCAAATTAGGGAAATTTTGAGGAGAGAAATTAGGTCAATTACTTGAGAATGTATCGAAAGACGATGAGTTCTCAGACTGTACCTACGGCAGTCGAGACAGGGGCATCGTCGAGATGGGCAACATAGGTATGCCTCATGACCTATGAGTAGATCGCGAAGTTCGAATTTTTCCCGAGCCCTAATCGGTACAGCAATCTCCAAATAATTAGAGCTAAAACCATTGAGGATGTATAAAGTAAGATGATCATCTGAAATGGGATGATCAATTAGAGCTATTTTATCCGCAAGAGACTTCACGATATGCAGGTATTTTTGGATGGCTTGATTGCCTTGTTTGATATGTGTTATTTCCTCTTTGAGTTGCATTGCCCTAGTTTGGAATTTGTTAGCATAAAGAGTGTTTGATTTTTGCCATGCTACCAGAGAAGTTTTGGCAACCGAAATGAAATGAGTGATGGTTGTTGTGGTGGATGCTAGGATAGCACTTAGAGGATTAGTTTATCCTACCTTATCCAGTGGGTTTTTTGAAGGGAGGATGTGGGGTGTCGGTCAGGTTGGGGCAAAGTTTATCTTTGGTGACATAGTCGAGGAGAATGCTCCTGGCTGCACTGATAGTCCCAAATTCTGACAGCAAGGTGGAGATTGTGGGATTCGAATCCTGGGCTCGAATGGCTGTGCTACCAGAATTTTAATAAAGGCGTGTTTCTGTTGAATACGTTTTATGCTGTGCTACCAGAATTTTAGCAAAGGCTTGTTTCTGTTGAATACGTTTTATCTTATTGCCATTCTTTGAGATGGTTACCCGTGGATTTATCCTGACCGTTGGCTGAATAATCTGGAAGACTCTTTATCTGACTTTGGACAATTCATTTGGATCATTCGAGAAACACAGTCTTCTTCTAGTTTTGAGAGAAACACTTAGGGTTTTCTTCTTCGTGATCTCTCTGCTCAAATCTCTGATTTGAGGCTGTAATTTTGAGGGTTTCACTCTCTGATTGTGATATTCTGTGTGAATATCTGTGTGAACTAAGGTTCTACTGTGAGTTGTGTATTAGAGAAGTTATGTGGAGTTTCTTGGTGATTCGTCCTAGATCTGTTGATGTATTTGAGATATAAGTTTTCTGACTTTATCTCTTTGTATTGGTTGAACGATTTGTAACCTTTGTTGCCAATTTGGGGCTGTATAGTGCAATTGAGTGTTATCTAACTTGTGGATGCTCAACGGGGGATGTAGGCGTTTGATGTGGTCGCCGAACCTCCGGGGCTTAGGCCTAAACAACTCTTGCGTTGATTCTTTAATTTCTGCACTTTATATTTTCTGTTCTTTGGTTTAATATTGTGTGTCCTGACCTTACAGAAAGTAAAATATATAATTTTTATTTGGAAAATATATATAGTCATGAAAGTAAAATAGAGTCTGAACAATAAATAACGACGGACAAAATTGAGAATAATAAAATATTGACTTGGTGGAGTATTTGATTTGGACAACACAATTGACGTTAATTGCAAGTATGTATAAATACAACTTTTAATGCTTCAACTGAAATTTACATGCAATTTCACCATAGAAATGTCAAGTCGTAAAGCATGCAATTACACATTAATTTATGCAGTGGATACAATTAATCTATGTATGAAACCGAATACAAATCCAGCCCACCATTCAAGAAAGTTTTTGAGTCTTCTACATGGATAATTGCATTTTTCTTTTGGAGAAAAGAAATTTCATTTTCATTTTTAAGATTAACGTAAACTATGAAGTCAGTTTATTAAGAATATATTATATAGTATAATAAAATATGTTGTGTTCGTTTGGGTAGTCTCCAGAAAGAAAATTGTCGATTTCAAATATGGACAACCGTTTCATAAATGAGATCGACAAAAGGGATAAAAATGTGATATATTATTGTTTAAGAGCGAAATCTTCGATCCTTTAAGATTCTAGTTAGAAATTGCAACTTCTAGGAAAGTGTTACAATCAAGGTCTCAAGCAATAGAATTTGAAAGTGCGGGTGAAGGACTTGTTATCCAATAAATGTCACTATCAACTAAGTCGTGACCAATTCAAAAGTAACTAGACAAAACTCTATACAGTATTATTCACGGAATCATACGACAATCAAGTATACTTATTGAGCTACATAATTTACATAACTTGATAGAATTGTGCTTGTAAATTGACTTGAAATTTCTACAAAGATTTCGACGTTCACATGTATCAAACGTGTCACTTTCGTACAAGAATTTCAATTTCCACATGTACCAAAACATGCCACGATAATTTCGTGACCTAACTAATAATAGATGATTCAAGATGAAAACAAGCCGACCTCAATAAACATCACTATCAACAAAATAGATACAAAGGAATAAAACATGACATTCTATGGTTTAAGAGCCATTAAACTCTTCTCCTTTAATAGTTATAGAGTTACCAACATGTAATATCTAGGAAAGCGTGACATTTGGGTTTTCAACCAACGATATTTGGAAGCGTGAGTGAAGGGTACGTTGTTCGATAAACATCACCATCAACCAAAGTCATTCGATAACTTCCCTCTCTATACGGCAATCAAGTATATGCTGAATTAAGTGCTTGTTTGTCTCCCATTTTGGAAGAAGAGATAGAATTTTGAATAGTATTTTTTCGAGAATGTGTGGTTGAAAAGTAAAGTAAAGTAATTTTATTGGTTTGTGTGTAGAATATTTTATTGAGTGAATATGTGGTGGAGATTGTTTACTGTAGCAAACAATGTTTGATAAAATAGATGACAAACAGGGGTTAAGCTAACTCTCTCAAAACATTTTCAGTGATGGTGTAAAATAGAGATAAAAATCTCCAAACCGACCGAAATTCTATCTAATGGAGAGATGCAAGTTGCATTTTTCGACAAAAAATATAAAAGATATGTAAATTCTACAATACGCAAAAAATGGATTTAGATAGAGCAGAATTTGGATTTGAATCCACGAGAATGTAAATAAGGATGTAAAAGTGATTTTGAATATACTAATTTATACCTAATTTTACACTACCATTGAAAATGTTCTTACATATTTTGATACAGTCGTGCGTGTAAATTGTCTTGAAGTTAATAAAAAGATTCAATATTGACAAACGTAACAAACACGTCACAACAATTCCTTGACCTAATTATCACACATGATTTGATAGCCCCCCTCATGAGATCTTAGCCATTTGTAAATAGCCAGTTTCGGTGATACAAGCAATCTTGAAGATTAGTTGTCGCTCATTCATGGTCGGTTGTTAAGTTAATTTTTTAATATCACTTTTTAAATTATTAGCAATTATAATTTGACTTTTTTTTATCACGTGGTTCATTATTAAAAAAAAAATGTCCGTTGTAGCAGCAGCACGTAATTATTTGGTCCCTTCTATTGAATTTAGTGGAAATTGTAAGAAATGTCCACTTTCCTCTAACCACTTACAAAAATGGCAACTTTCAAAAATTCTTGCAAAAATGGCCATTTTGGTATATTTTAGACCAAAATATCCATAGTCAACAATTTATGATTCCATTCAAGAACAATAAAATGGACATTTTTGCAAAAAAAAATATTGGCTGATGAAATCTTAACACATAACCTGCTTCATTTATTGCAAATGACAAGATGTCAAATCACAATTAATGCTATTTTTTGCATTGACACAGAAATATCGAGAACGACATTTCAAGTGTAGAGAAATGTCATGTTTGGAATGAAATGTCCTTCTAGACATTTAATATGTCGAGAATAATGTTTTGAAATGTCGAGAACATTTAATATTATGATTTGACGTGTGTACTATTGAAATATAAAACGGGATTCAAATGTCGAGAATGATATTTTAAATGTCGAGAATACGTAGAGATTCAAATGTCATTTTTTTCATTAAGGGCATAATAGACAGTTTAGTATTAAATTTGAAAATTGGACACTTTTCAACTCACACCCTTAATTGTGGACATTCGTGAAAATACCCGTTGAATTTACTTCGCAATGGGGGAATTGGCGTATTAAAATTCAAAATATTTATAATATTTCTTTAAGGCTCGTCTCGAAGCATGCAATTATTTGTCTTGTTTTGTGATTTGATTAGTTAAGAAAATGATTCCTAACCTTCAAATTTTGATGTATGCATCCTTAACTTTTCACTTGATGGGCAAAATATAAAGTATTTAAAAAAGGATTAAGCTCAGTGTACAGAATTTTTTTTTACAGAACTCTTATCACCACTCACATGAGGTGGGTCCAGATGCGGGACCAACGTGATTAAAAAATGATTCAAATTTTTCCCGTCCTCCCCTTGTGTGTGTCTGTACAGCTTCTGTGAAGCCTCGAGCTGTAAGTGTAGCTCGGTTGTTTAAATAATAACTCTCTAATGCAAGCCGATAGAGACTCCACCGAGATGTTATGCGAAGAAAAAAATAGATCATATCAAAATAATTTCAATCTACATGACATTAATGTTCAATAAGTAGACACTTCAGTTCAAAATCGATTTTCAATGGAGCGTATAGATTTTTATTTAGGTATCTTTTATTTTCTTAAAATAATAAAATCACAATTAGCGTGTTTAATGAAACTTCTAAATTTAGACGGAATTTAGAAAATATATATCATTTTTCAACAACATTATCTCAATGTAATTCCCATCGACTTGTAATTGGGAGTTAAATATTTT
Source organism: Fraxinus americana (assembly GCA_035079005.1). NCBI lineage: Eukaryota > Viridiplantae > Streptophyta > Magnoliopsida > Lamiales > Oleaceae > Fraxinus > Fraxinus americana. The sequence continues at coordinate 1,088,115 of CM068715.1, read as the reverse complement.
ATTAAACAATCACACGTGACTTCTAGCCCAAACGAGGAGGAAGGAAGGGAGCTTGGTGGTGGTGGAACTAGCGATGACAAAGAGTTGATAAAGAAGATAATTGTGTTTTTTTTTATGGTTATTAAAGAAATATAATAGATCGGTGGAATATCTCTATAGTGATCGTGTAGTGTAGGAAGCATAATTATCTAGTAGAATTTTAAGTAAATTTCGTTCAAAATAATTTATCGACACTCGAATTTATTGTTTGGAGATTGGAATAATAAGAAAATTCAATTGGGTATTCAAGTGTTCCAAAGGGTAATTACTAATTTCTCAATTAAAAATATAAAAATTTGTAAAATGTCTTTGGAAGCTCATCTAGCCCTTGTTTAAGCTCCATTTTAATGGAAATTTTAAGGAAAATGAGTTTTGAAATAATAATTTTTTTTTAGAGAATATGTGATTAAAAAATAAGAATTTTTTTCATTTTACATGTTAAACAATTTTATGGAAGAATGTGCGGTTGAAAATAAATTTTGAAAAAAAAATGAGTTTTTAGAAAAATTGGGGTCAAACATAGGCTTAGGGTCCGTTTGATTGCAATGATGGAAAATGAGTGGAAAGAAAATGAATTTCAGGGAAAACAATTGTCTAGAAATTGTTTTCCAGAGAATTGTTAATTAAGTGTGTTTGATTGATATAATTTTCCACCCGAAAAAAATTTGAAATTTTGGATTTTTTTTTGTTTTCGTTTTGACTTTATTTTATATGAAAATTGTCCATTAAAGTAAATATTTTTTTACAATTGATTATGAAATTTGTTAACATTGCCAAAAAATTTAAAAAAAAATTTGTTCGAAAACTATTTTTTCATCAAAATTTAGTGTTCATTTGACTTCTTTTTATATGAAAATTGTCGATTAAAGTTAATTTTTTTTTTTTTTTACAATTGGTTATGAAATTTGTTTCCATTATTTAAAAAAAAAGGCCAGAACCTGAAATTCATTTTCCCACCGAAAGGAGTGAGAAAAAGAATTCCCTAAAATGATGGAAAATGGGCGCATGGGGTGGGGGGAGGGAAAACTTTTGTAGGCAATATTTAAGCATCAAACATGGTTAAATGGTTGAAAAGGATTTACTTTTCCATTTTCCATAGAATTCCCGCCCTATCAAACAGAGCCTTAGATTATTAACAGAGTTGGCAATGATCATATATGACAAAACAAAGAAAAATTTAATTCTTTTGTTTATATTATTATTACATATATGTTCACATTTGAAGGCGCAAGTAGGAGGAGAATAGTTTAATTCAAGTACCACAAAGGGATAATTAATAGTGACAGGATGCAATTTGGTAGGACTGCAGCACCAATGAAGTTTCCTTGGGGTCCCTTATGACACGAATATAGTATTTCTTTAGCCAAAATTTTCCATGACTCTATCGAGTAGCTAAAGTGATGTGACAATTTATAAAATCAAGACTATGGTACCTAAGCAAAATAGACTTCTAGTAAATGGACAAAGAATAAATATTATTGTGTGTTAATTTTCTTTGTTTGTATTAATGACATTGAAGCTAAGTCACTCGAGATAGAGAATCTAATGCACTAATGCTTAATTGTAATCATGAAGTATATTGAGAAAGCGATTAGATAGGATTTTTATATGTAGAAAGTATTGTATGTTCTTTAAAATTTTTGGATAAGAAGTGATTTGGGTATTTATAAACATGAGACAAACATGGTCTCATATTAGAATTTGTCATGTTATATTAGAGTCATTTCTAAGTTATTCGAGGTAAGACTTGTATATGTTTATCTTTTGAGGAGATTAGGCTAATTCATGTATTTATCTTTTCAAAATCAAGTATTTCCCAAATCGAGTATAAAAAAGTAATTTTTTTACTCTCTCTCTCCCTCCCTCGCTCCCCATCATTAATGCACAATCAAACACTACAAATTTTCAAATCATCCCAATCTTTAAAAAAAATCATGTTTGGTATACATCATAGTGTATATTTCGTCACGTGTTAAGCTATCACTGGACAATTTAAAGAAAATGATTTTCACCAATCACATCTTACGAACAAGAATGATGTACAAATAACTTTATTCATCTTCAAAACCCCCAAATGTCATTTCTTCCCATCTCCATCCATTTTCCCAATCACAAAATGTGAACTCATTGATCTATCTTCTCCAACAATCTACAAAAAAAAAAAAGATAAAGATAAAAATCATTTTTTTTCCTAATTTCTCATTGGCGAAAGCACGGTATTTGGAGTGATTGGAGATTAACACTCGAATTTGGGATTCCAGAGCTTCGGTTGCAGATTTGTTTTCCCTTTTATCGATATATAGATGTGAAAATTTTAAATCTGAAATTTTTGGATCTAGAAGGTGTTATATGCAAATAGGTGCAGCGATGATGACGATGGTGGTCAGGATAATAGTGTTGGTGGTGATAGATGATCTGATGGAGTTTGCATGTTTAATTTTCATGATGTTAATCTGTAATATTGATGATTTTCAGTGGGGTTAATTAGTTACGATACAAAAAAATAATAATACACTCACTATAACAATATATGTATTTTCCTTGCGTTGATTGAATGAATGTTGAAGTGATGGGTGGCAGTGATATCAATGGTGGTGGTCCATGAATTAACAAGTTATTAAAAAAAATGAAAATTACACACATTCTATAATTTTCTTATATTGATGGGATGACTTTTGATGGCAATGATGAAATGATAGTGTAATAGTTTTGGAAAAGAAATTCATGTATTTTACCAACAATAATACAATACAAGTTACAATTTCAAAGAAATTATATACATCATAACATTGTTTAAAGGTAAAATGACGTAGAGCATAAGTAAAAACTATATCATTGTAACTTATTTAATGTATGATTTTTTTTAAAAGCCAAAATTATATAGGCAAAAAGCTCTACGTAAAAACTATAGCATTGTAACTTATTTAATGAATGATTTCTGCAAAAAAAAAAATTATATAAGCAAAAAATTTCAAAAAAAGGTAGGATACAGAGAATTATATCTACATGAAAAATTACATACATTGCAATAAAAATAAAAAAAAAATAAAAAAAGATTTGAAGTCACACTGAATTTTTTAAAGAAAAATGTTATGTGTACACATAGCTTTACACCTCCCTTACATGGAGGGAGGCCCACCAATATTTATTGTGTGTGCCCCCCATGTGAGGGGAGTGTAAAGCTGTGTGTACACCATTGTGTACACGTAGCATCACTCTTTTTTAAATTGGTCCCCTGAGTGTTTATAGTAGTGAAATTTGTCTATTTTGTAAATGCTTGTAAGTATTGGGCCTCAAGTCAATCCTAATACAACAATATGAACATAGAAAATGCCTTTAGCTGGAAAAATAATTCGTTTGATGCAATGATTGAAAAATGGGGTGGTTGATTGCTAAGAAATTAGTGCAAGAAGATGACAACATCAAATAGTTCATGGAGACAATATTTTCTCCATTCGAGATGACGGGGAGTTCACGATTAACAACATAGTACTTGTTGGGAACTAAAATCAAATCTTTTCATTATTATACATAAAATTTTTGTTCGGAAAAAATATAGAAAAGAAAAGTATAAAATTATGAAAAATCGACGAAATAATTATATAAAATTTCACTCACCAAATCCTCCCCACGACAATAATATCCTATACTTTTGTGTACACAAATTTCCTTTTCAATTGCAACTTCATCGTTATCCTTGTTTTGCCTCAATTCCAATTGACACGTCGGTTTCCTCCATATCCATAGGACACGTCAATAACATAGCAAAAAAGGAGTCGTCAATAATTACAACGTTTTATCTGCTATTTGCAATTGAGGCCCTTTTACTTTTGACACCTTTTTAGGAAAGGACAAGCCAAAATGTGAACCCTCATGTTAGTCCCCGTTTGTCTCCCATTATGAGAGAAAGGATAGAGTTTTGAATAATATTTTTTTGGGAATGTGTGGTTAAAATTTAAAGAAATTTTATTAGTTTACGTGTAGAATATTTTATTGTGTGAATGTGTGGTAGAGAAATGACACTGTAGCAAACAATTTAATTTTTAAAGGATGACAAACACACCCTTAGTAGGTTGAGTAATGCTATTTGCAGTCGCTCACTGCAGCAGTCGCCCTATGTGGCACACACATGACATGTAGTTATTTGATACATTAATGTGGTAGTTTTTGACCACATTTAATGCATCAAATACATACTTAACATGTGTGTGCCACATAGGACGACTGCTGCAGTAAGCGACTGCAAGTAGCATTATTTTAGTAGGTTTTATCCTAGTATATTTTTCTTCCAAATTTCCTTTATTTCGATTCGGCCACATGGCGTTTTCTTTTTTCTTTTAATATTTATAGAAAGTGAGTTTGTAATAATAAAACTTTTATCTATGACGATGTAAGGAAAAACAGTAACATCATTTTCAAGAGGCTATTTATTTTTCCATTCTCTTTATATAAAAGAGTCAATCTTTATTTTAATTATTCTAACAAATTCTTTATCTTTAAAAATTAAAGTAGCAATTAGACTTGACTCTTTAAATGTAGAGAGCGACTTATGTAAGGAAAGCAAGTAAATAAAAGGAAAAAGAAAAAAAAGCTTTGGACAGGATTATTTATAGGAATAAGCAAAATAAAGCGTTATGTTTGGACAATATTAAAATTAACTTATAATTTACATTTTTAAAGCCAAATATTAGTTTTAACCATTATAAAATCTACAATTAATACTTACGTATCCATAACTTAATTTCTGTCACATTATAATTTTAATAACTTATACTTTTACCCTAAAATTGTAAAGAATAATTATAGAGAATATTGTTGGACTTAACTCTTTATTATATATATACGTAATTTTATTATTATTATTATTATTTATTATTATTATTATTATTATTATTATTTTTTGAAGTTTGTTGGAATCAAAGTAGAATCCTTAACCATGTTTGTGGTACTCTGAATTTGAAATAAACAAGGTAGTTTGGGCCACTTTAGGCCTGCCAGATTCAGTCTGTATTTTTTATGGACGGTGACCTTAGTCAGCCCAATAATATCTAACACAATTTTGTACCAATGGAAACCATAAACTTGATAAAGAATAGATGGATCGATTTTCTTATTTTTAAATAGTGAATAGGTTTCCTTCTTCCATTCGATCTTCTTATTCACTAGTATTGATTATTGATATATAGAATATGTTTGGAGATTGTTTCTAAACGTTTTAAATTATAAATCGATTGGAATGAGTGATGAAAAAGTGGATAATACTTGTAGATTTATTGATATGTGTTGGAAAAAAAGTTACTTGAATATTTATAAACATGAGTCGAATACTAATTGATGTAACGTGTAACTAGGGCCACCGATAAACTAATCCCTCATACTCTATGAACCTAGTCATTTGTGTCGGTTAAATTTGTTGGGCTATGCTAGACGTACAGGGAAAATGGGAGTGGGTGGTTTACAGGCAAGGCTCATAGGGCGGAGGGGGTGGGTTTTTTTTATTTTTTAAAACATGTGATGCCCGCCAGGTTGTGAGAGGTCTAGCAGGCCTCTGTGAAACCCCCACCTGTATGTGGGGGGTTTTTCCAAATTTGTTTCTTACCAACATATCATGTTGCTCTTGTGAAATTTGAGAATAATTTTGTTTGAAATAGATTTTAATTGGGTAATTAGCACATTTCACATTTATTGTGGAAAACGTCTACCTTTCATTATTGTGGAAAACATTTCACTGCGCAAAATGTCATTTTTTTTATTCATTTTCTCAATTAAAAATTGTGAAATGACGAAAATACCCTTCTTTTTAAATAAAACAAAAGGAAAAAGAAAAAAAACTAATTGCAAACATAATCCCAACTTTTTTGAAAAGCGCAAAATAGTTCCAAAGACATTAATAAAAGGGTAATTAGCACATAATATTCATACATTTCACTATTATTGCGAAAAAAATCCATAAATTTTATTTTTTTGGCATTTTCTCCTTTAATTATAATTTGATAGCGGAAACCATCATTTCTATCCATTTTCATCAAATTTTTCAATAAAAAAACAGTGGGATGATGAATATACTCTCATATTTAAATAAAAAAGCTAAAGAATTAATTGTAACAATTGTTTCAATTTTTTTAAAAAGTGCAAATGAGTCCCCAGTGCAAACGAGTCCCAATTAAAATTATTTAAAAATTTTAAAAATAAAAAAAGTGCAAACGAGTCCCAAATAAATTATTAAAGAATTAGAAATTTAAAAAATATTTTTTTTATTTAAATGTGAGGGTATATTCATTATTTCACAATTCTTTATTGATAAAATATATAGAAATGATAGTTTGCGCTATCAAAATATAATTAGGGGAGAAAGTGCCAAAAATAAAATAAAGGTAGAGATATTTTTCACAATAATAGTGAAATGTATGGACATTATGTACTAATTATCCTTTTAATAATTTATTTGAGACTCATTTGCGTTTTTTAAAAAAGTTGGGACTATGTTTGCAATTAAATTTTTTTCTTTTTCTTTTGTTTTATTTAAAAGAAATGGTATTTTCGTCATTTAACAATTTTTAATTGAGAAGCCGGATTAAAATGACAATTTGCGCAATGAAAAGTGGAAATAGGGGTGAAAATGCCAAAAAATGAAGGTATGAATATTTTCCACAATAATAATGAAAGGTGGAGACGTTATGTGCTAATTACCCATTTTAATTTAAGAGGAGTTATTTTTTTAGTATCTAATGATATACTTGGTCAGTTGTCACATCTTTCGAAATAAAATTGGTTAAACCCCTTTGAGAAATAGAATTGACATTAATGTGTCAAAGATACTTCAATTTTTATTTACTTAAGAGTGGTGTAGACATTTTCTTGCAAGATGACGATACGTAAATAAGTAATAAAGTAGTGAGCGGAGTATTGTCTCACGAGAATTGATTATTAATCTCATTTAAATTTAGATTAACTCTAACAAGGACAAATATTATTATAATTTTGATTTTAAATTTAAATTTAAGTGTTTCTTAATTAAGTGGAGAAAAAAAGTATATAGGTAGAAATAAATAAGGAAATAATTAGGATTCTCGATGACACTAATTAACCCTTCTCATGTTCAAATATTTCAATTATTGAGTGCTAGTTAACTTATTCCTAAATATCAAAATTTCATCCCTCGATTAACAGTTTGAGAAAAGTGATGCATAAGAATTTAGGACAACCACACGAATATGTAGAAATATCTCAATTTAATAATAAATTCATGAAAAAAAAATTGGGTATTTTAACATGCAATTTCTCGATTTAACATGAAACAAATATGATGTAGTTCAACTCTCGTTACCAAACATAAAAATAAATCAATAATGTCAATTCAATAAAGTTCAATAAAGAAAAATAAAAAATAATGAATTAAAATATGTTTAGAAGTTAATTAGACACATGTTCGTCATAATAAATAATCTAGAAAAAAAATATAAAAAATGATGAATAAATCAAGACTTAAGAAGAAGTTAACATAGACAACACTTACTAAAAAGTCTTCTCATCGTAGTCAATAAATCTAAATCAATTACATCTAAACTTTTTCTTTTTGAAAAATACACTTAAAAATTTTAAAAATGTCAAAACTCACTAATAAGAAATTCTAAATTAGTTGATTCACTAAAAAATCGAGTAAATCATAATTAATTTTACCAATTTATTGTTTAAAAAGGAATTAAAAAAAAAAAGTATACAACCATGTGAGACGAGTATTATCATGCCTACTCTGGCTGTGTCTGGGGGGAGATTAAGAGCTTGTTTGTGGGAGATTAAAATTAGATTAAAATTGAAAATATAGTTGTTGAAGTTGACTTTTATTAGACGAGTGGGACCCAATAATGGCTATATTTTCAATTTTAATTGAATTTTAATCATTCCCAAACAAGTTCTAAATTGTCAAGAAAATTGATTTTCCTACCATTAACTACTAAAGCTGGGCCCCACCCGTGACACAATAAGTCAACAATAGCTGCTTGTCTTCATTTTCAACGGTACACAAAGCAATTTTTTGGGCTGAATTAAGTGCTCCCAGACAGCCTCTCAATATCACAATATGAGAATATCAAAATCTTCACCGAGACACACACGAACTTCAAAAGGTACAAGGAGGCATAAGGTCGTACCTCAGTGAAATCCCAACATGTGTCTTATACAGTTATACTATAAATCTATGAACAAAAAAATAAGCAGCAAGCTATTGATATGCTAAGCTTGAACAAATGAAAAGTTATGTGAGCACTCTAAAATTGAGACACCCTCATTTGCCCCCAAAGGAATCCTATTAAGCCCTTCAAAGTATTATGAATAAATTATTTATATATTTAACATTTTTTTTTAACTATCAGGTACTTCTTGGTTGGATCACCATTGACCCTTTAAAGGGATCAAAATGCTCGAATCAATTCTTGAAACGGAAAATTGTGGTCATCATCCTCAAGTTTTATCACTTTTTCACTTCTTTCCACAAATTTGTTTCTTCAAATTCTTATCTTCAATTTTTCATATATTAATAGCCATCGTCTAAGGACAATAGAAGACAGTATGAGTAGGTGGTCATTGATAGAACGGGGTTAGGCTAGGCAAGTAGGTGGCATGAGGCATGCGTTGAAGGCTTTGCTGAAGCTTCAAGACTTTTCTTTGTTCAATTGAAGAAAAAAATACGTGGGACGAGAAATTTTGCTATTTCTAAATTTTATCTAAATTTTGTTTAAATTAAAGTTCCAACGCAATTTTGTCTTCCTATCCTTAATGGCAATTTTAGATGGAACTGGCACTAAGGACTGCCATTTATAAAAAGTTGACCCACGGGCAAAGTCAACACCAAGAGAACGGCGACAGTCGTCCGTGTGGGATCCGTCGGTGTTATTTTTTTAGCCTTTAAAAAAAAAAGGTTTTAGAACGATAATGGATGCAAAAACAATAATTTTCTTTCACACACATAGAAGTATGAAGATTGAAATCTATGGGAGCCATACTGTGTTTTCTTTTCAATTTTCTCAAGGGTTGTTGAATTTGGCTGTTAATAATTGGGAAAAATCATCTGTGTTACAAGAAAAGGGTAACTGCCCTTGAAGAATTCCCAATTTCTCAGTAAGGTCTCATTCTTCCCTTCCAAGCTGCTTTCATTTTCCCCCTTTAGCTCTACATACTACCACCCAATGTTCTTGTTTAACGCTTCTTTTATTGGAATTTTACAACCTCAGAGTATAACGAAATGGGATGCTTCACAAAATGAATATAATGGAGATTTAAATCCATAACCTTTGCTGGGGGTATGTTTAGTTAAGGAATAATGATATCTAGAACCTGTTTGGTAGCGATTTTCCACTCCAATTAAAATGATTTTTCCAGCCGTCATTTTTTACCCACCCTCTCACAGGTGAGCCCCACAAGTACAAAGCATTAAAATTTGATGAAAATGGTTAACAGACACAACACTAGTAACAGCAGTACTAGAATACTATTTATGTGGTTATACTTTATAGATTGAATTAAATAAGTCATTTGACTTTGCATTTAAAAGAATCTATCGTTAAACGTTATGTAATTACTATATAAACTGGTGTTTAATACCAGTGGTGATAAATAACATTACTCTTAGTTAACCGATTGAAAATTCCTCTGACAAAATCTTTTCAAAATATGCGAATGAGTGTAACTAAAAAAAAAAAACATATTAAAAAAAGGTTGACATTGGTTCATCGTTGAGGGATAGACAAAATTATTCTTGATACATCTTTTATGTGTGTTGTTCGCGTAAAATCCGCAAGCGTACGAGATCGTTATACAAGTAATAAAATATGTGAGTTAAGAGTATCATTATCACGAGAAATAAGTCCAATTTGTAGTTCAATAGCTATTATTAAATTCGAAGTGTGGTAATATCAAAAGAGATGGTTCGTATATTATTTCTATATTAATCCTAAAATAACAAAACAAATAAATTATTTATTTAATATTTAAATGTTTGTATTGGAATCGTGAATCCCCCTATTGCCATTTAATTCAATTCTTAATTCGTAATCTAATAAATTCATGCATTCATGACAATCGATAATCCACTTTTATTCAATATTCTTTTTCAAAATATATTAAACCTATATTTAACACGACCCGATCATATTCTCAGTCCGAATTCATATGAAAAATATACATTGAATCACAGGATTTATCACACATGATTGCACATGCTATAGATATTATTCATAATACCTATTGTCTATGTGTTGATTTGCCACGTTCTAAACTTATTGTGGGTATTCCTACACTACAAAAAGTAACTTACTATCTAATTAATGATCAAACAATCAAATAGTTCAATGGGAATACAAAACTAATCAAGAAAAATTAAAAAATATTAAACTAATTGTCTTGAATTAAAATAAACAAACAATATAGTTCATCATTCATCTAATACAATGAAAAACTTAGCATAATATTCTTATAATTAAATTACACAAAAATAATTGGAAAAACATCACCCCGAAAAGAAGAAAGATGGAAGAAATATGAAAAATCCACGTTCTTGACTCAAATCTTGAAATCGAGCTATGAATCTCAAAACCCTTGTATGATTCGCCTTGAATTGATGTATATACTTGTTATTCGCCTCCACAACATATAGAATATGATGAAATTTAGGTTCAATGGAGGTCTCTCCTTTTTCTTTTCAAAATACGGCTCTTCCCACAAAACCTCGAAAAATACCCTTTTATATCAATCCTAGAAACTCTCAAAACAAGATAAGGAAACAAACAATTTTTTCTCGTTCTGGCTTGAGGCGCACGCCTAGTAGAAATTAGGGCACCGCCTTAGCCATTTTTCAAGCCTTAGTCGAGGCATTTAGGGGGTGAGGCACGCGCCTCGCCTGCAGGCGAGGGCGAGTGCCTTAGGGCGGATTGAGGTGATTCAAAGTGTATTGGAAAGCTGACTCGAAGGGCTACAATTCTTGAAGAAATATTATTTTCCCAATTCGAAATATTGCTATGCCAAAACCGAGTCTCAATGTTAGCCTAAAAATCCGAAACATAACTTTTTCGGTTGGAAGTTGATATGTGATAATACTTGGACTATATTTCCTCCATTTGTCTTCTTTCCTCATCTAATTGATGTCTAACACTCTCAAATTTTCATTGTGAGGTTCGACGTAACTTTTGAATATTTTCATTTCAATCCCTGAACTTTGTATTTGATACAATAGAGCCATTTCCTGCTATCTTTACATTTTTTTCTCCAATTTTTCATCAAACATTGAGTTTTACTTACGAAATGAAATATATCACAAATTAGGTAGTATTTTATCCAAAGAACAGTAAAATATCATCATTTAGGACCTCGAATAAGTGTAGAAACTACACGTATCACACCCCCAAACTTGATTCTTTGTTTGTCCTCAAACAAAATTAAAACCTATCAAATACACAATGATAATTACCTAATTGGTGGCCAGTCAATCAAGTAAGGCAAAAAATTTAGCTAGCTGACATGGCTTATTATTTCATTATTGAAATCATAATATCATATTTATGCACAGCTTCAAAATAATAATACCAAAATTAAAATACTTCTCCAATGTAAAATCGATGTGTGTGTGTGTGTGTGAAGAATTAAATATACCATCATGAATTCATGATTTGTTTCAATTCCCAACCCTCAATGGTTAAATATATTATTTCATCACTCGTAAGATTCACACACCCCAAACTTATTCTTTTCTCTTTTTTCAAGTGTGTGAACTAAGATTGAATTTTATACTATCCTCACCTCTCTAGTTGAAGTTAATCTCATTAATTGCAAGTCAATATATCAATAAATAAGGATTCTCCATTAAATTTGATTGCTTCAACCTCTAGGACTTAATTAGGCTAACAATCTCTTATCAAAAGTTAAATTTTCTTAAATAAGTGTTTGGAACATAATCAAGATATTTGGTGCGTCTTATGCTTCGTGCACATGTTTTTTTTTCTATACTCTTTTTTTCTTTATTTGTAACATTCTCTCCATTAACCTTTCTAAATGACTCATATAATAAGCTTTAGGCCGATAACTCACAAGTCAGTTGACTTTAGGGCAACGGGTTTAAAAACCCTTATAGGCTTAATAACTCGAGTCATAAAGGTTACGAAGAGAAATTATCAAATAAAACGTGTTTTTTTAATGCCTTGATTAGTGCAATATCCCTCATTAAACACCTATCGAAGTGAAACGACATTTAACTTGAGATTTTCACCGAATTTCATCATATTGACCTTAGACAATCCACACAAAATTTTTAATTTCACATATAGAATCCTCATTTATCTTAACATCTTCTTACAACAGTGAAATCTCCTCAAACTACTCTGAATTTGGTCTAAGGATGTAAAATTTAGTGATTTTGGATTTAGCATCTATGGTCCATTATTTCAACCTATCTAATTATGAAATCAACTCATTTCTACACAATATTTAACTTCATTCATGTGCTCAATATATATCAAATTTCACATTAAAAAATAAAAATTAATTTAAGCATGCAACTTATTCACCATTCATAAATCAATTAATGATTTAATATATTTTTTATTGCCAGTTGGCCAATTCACTCATACAAGCACATAAAAAGAAAATAGTTTTAAAATTTTCAAATTTTTTTTATCCAAACTAATGTAATAAAATCACACAAAAATAAGTTTACTACATTTCTCTAGATCAAAGTTAAAGTGTTTGATAGCCAAAAAGGCTCGGTGTTCGAGCTCTACAGGCAAATACAAGGTTTTCCAAATACAAGTCTATACGATGACATGCCTAAAATGGTCTTAAAGCAGTTCGGTAGGCCCAAAGTGCGTCATTGAATCTCAACGACCAGTCCTTACGATTAGGGTTTACATTTTTCTCCAAAATTTGCTTGAGTTCCCTATTGGCTAATTCAACCTGTCCATTGGTCTGGGGATGATAAGTATTTGATATTTTATGAATGAACCCGTACTTTTTCATTAGAGCCTCAAACAAACGGTTACAGAAATGTGTACCTCTATTACTAATGATAACCCTTGGTGTGCCAAACCTAGATAACACATTTTCTCTAAAGAATTTCACAACTATTTTATTGTCATTGGCTCAACAAGTTGCTGCTTCGACCCATTTGGACACATAATCAACTGCCACAATGATGTACAAATAACCAAAGGAAGGTGGAAATGGTCCAATAAAATCAATACCCTATCAATCAAAAACTTCTATCACTAGAATGGGGTTCAATGGCATCATATTGCGTTGAGACAAAGCTCCAAGCTTTTGACACTTCTCACAAGATTTATAGTAAATGTTAGTGTCTTTGAATAAATTAAGCCAATAAAAATCATATTACAAAATTTTTGCAGCAGTCTTTTTCATGGAAAAATGACCTCCACAAGCCTATGAATGACAAAAGTCTAGTACGCTAGGTATCTCCTCATTGGGCACACAACGCCTCAAAATCTGATCAAGGCAGTATTTGAATAAGCATGGGTCATTCGAACAAAACTTACGCACCTCAACTAAAAACTTTCTCTTATCCTGAGCACTCCACTCTTCTGGGATTTCACCTATAGCTAGGTAGTTGACAATATGAGCAAACCAGGGTAAAGAGGAAACATAAAACAAGTGTTCATCTGGGAAGTCATCTCTAATGAGCAATTGATTCACATTGTCCTGAAAAGTTAACCAAGATACATGGTCTGCTATCACATTTTCCACCCCCTTTTATATTTAGTAGCAATGTCAAATTCCTGTAGGAGTAAAATCCACCTAATCAGTCGTACCTTAGCATCCTTTTTGGAAAGAAGGTATTTAAGAGCAGAATGGTCTATGAAGATTGTGATAGGAGAACCAATTAAATAGGATCAAAACTTATCTAAAGTAAAGACTACAGCTAGTAGTTCCTTCTCAGTTGTGGAGTAGTGCATTTGAGCACTATTTAAGGTCCTACTAGCATAGTAAATAACAAAAATTTTACCCTTCCTTCGTTGCCCAAGGACAGCACCTACCGCATAATCGCTAGCATCACACATAATTTCAAATGGTAATGACCAATCAGGTGATTGCATTATGGGTGCTGAAGTTAGCTTGTCGGTCAAAGTTTTAAACGCCTCTGGCAAGCAGGGGTCCAATCAAAAGTAGCGTCCTTGGCTAAGAGATTACATAAAGGTCTGGATATAGATGAAATTTTTTGTATAAACCTTCTATAGAAACCTGCGTGGCCAAGGAAAGATCTAATATCTTTGGTTGTCTTAGGTGTGGGCAGTTTGGAGATCAATTCAATCTTAGATTTGTCAACCTCTATCCTCTTAGATAAAACAATATGATCTAGGACAATACCTGAAGATACCATAAAATGACATTTTTCCCAATTCAAAACTACAAATTTTCCTTACATTTCCTTACATTGGGTTAGAACTCTTTCCAATTTTAACAAGCACGCATCAAAAGAAGTACCAAAAATAGTTGAGTCATCCATAAAAACTTCCATACTATTTTTTACTATATCACTAAATATACTCATCATGCATCGTTGAAAAGTGGCAGGAGCGTTACATAATCCAAATGGCAACCTATGAAATGCATAGGTACCAAAAGGACAAGTAAATGTGGTCTTTTCCTAGTTCTCCAAAGCTATCTCAATTTGATAGTAACCAGAATAACCATCCAAGAAACAGTAAAAAGGATGGCCAGCCACACGCTTAAGAATTTGGTCGAGAAATGAGAGGGGGAAATGGTCCTTGTGAGTGACAGCATTCAACTTCCTATAATCAATACACATGCGCCATTCGATCACAGTCTTTGTAGGGACCATTTCACCAAGTTCGTTTTTAACCACCGTGACACCAAACTTTTTAGGAACTACCCGTGTTGGACTAACCCATTTACTATCTGCAATGGGGTAAATAATACCCGCATCTAACAGTTTAAACACCTTATTTTTGACAACTTCTTTCATGGTGGGGTTTAACCTACACTGGGGGTCTCTTTTAGGATTAGTCCCCTCCTCTAGGTGAATTTTATGTAAGCAAATTAGATGGCTTATACCCTTGATATCAGTTATAGTCCATCGTAGTGCAGATTTATGTTCATTCAGAATGTTCAAAAACTGTTTAACTTGAGAAGTATTTAATTCTGAAGAAATAATTACAGGAAAAGTGTCACCTGGTCCAAGGAACTCATGTTTCAGTCTTGGGGATAGTGGTTTCAATTCTAATTTTGGACTCTCAATACTTGATGGTTGCTGCCCTCCGGTTCTCAATGGTTTCTTCAAACTTTGGTTGCCATGGTGATGTCCCATAACCCTGAAATTTAGCAAAAACAGTATAAATATTAGCATATTCGTTATTATGGCAATGTGCAGGAATTTCAGAAATTGTACGAAATGAGTTTAAAGGATTGAAATCAATGGTTGCAGGTGCATCCTCTTGAGTGAGTGCATCAACCATGTACATTTGATGGCACTCATCATCTTCCATAAGATGCTTAGTGATGTGAAAAATATTGACTTCAAGAGTCATATTTCCAAAAGATAGCTTCATTAGACCATTCCTGCAATTGATAACAGCATTAGCTGTAGCAAAAAATGGTCTACCAAGAATAATAGGTATTTTAGAATTCACATCAACTTTCAAATCTAGAACTAGGAAGTCAACAGGATAGTAAAACTTGTCATTTACACCAAAACATCATCAACTACTCCTCTAGGTTTTATAGTGGATCTATCAGCCAATCGTAAAACTACAATTGTAGGTTTAATCTTACCTAGGCCTAGTAGTACATAAATAGCATAAGGCATGAGGTTAACACTAGCTCCTAAGTCAAGAAGAGCTTGTGCAAACGCACAACTCCTAATGATGCCAGATATTGTAGGACAACCAGGATCCTTATATTTTGGTGGGACTTTCTGTTCAATCACAGCACTCATTTGCTCGGTCAAGAAAGCAGTTATTTTGACATGATGTTCCTTTTCACATAGCACAAATCTTTGAAGACTTTTGCATATGTAGGAATTCGAGAAATCACATGCAAGAGAGGTAGATTGATTTTTACCTGCCTAAGGTGTTCTAAGATCTCATCATGTTGGCTATTAGCTTTCACATTAGGCTTTAGAGCTTGAGGAAATGGTGCTCTAGCTAGGTTTTGCACCACCTTATCACTAGGCTCACCCTCTTCAAAATTACTAGAGTCTTTCTCTTTTTCTTCTGCTTCCCTAGAATTAATGATTGGTTCTACAACCTTCCCAGATCGAGTGGTGATAATATTTATCTCCTTAAGTTTGTTTTGTACACCTGAAGTTTGAGCCATATGTTGTCCCTTAGGGTTAAGTTGAGGTTGAGTCGAAAATTTCCCATGTTCCTCTATTGCTAAGGCATTAGTCAATTTGGTAATATGACTTTTCATTTCCTTACTCTCCTCAACAACTTGATTGATCATGGTTTCAAACTTCTAATTTGTTTTCCCTTGAGCCTCCATAAAAACATGTAGGTTGTCCTCTAAAGAATTCCTAAAAGTTGAGGGTTGATGTGATGGTGTATTGAAAAGTCTAGGTGGCTGAGTAGGTTGCTGGTTATCAGATTTCCAGCTTAAATTAGGATGATTCTGCTACCCCTGATTGTAGGTCTCAGAATATGGGGCATAAGGCCTTTTGTACACACCTAAAGTATTAAAGTGTTCATCATAAATGCCCCTCATCTCAGTTAGAGCAAAACACTCTTGCATTGGATGATCAAGTCCACCACACACATCACACTGTCCAGAATACTCAACACGAGCAGCAGTAGATGTAGGCTTTGAACTACTAGTGTGTAGGTTCTCAATTTCTCTAGTCAGGGTTTCTACCTTAGCTCTAAGATTGTCTTCTTCCATAAGTGATAGATTCCTGCACTAGAAGAATTTCCTACGGCTCGTGACCTATTGGTGCTATCAGTGGCACTATGGCCAGTCCAGGTGTGGGCTTTCTTAGCTAAGTCATCTAAATATCCTATAGCCTCATCTGGATCTTTTTGTAAGAAATCACCATTACACATCATTTCAACAAACTGACGCTCTCTAGATGTTAACCCTTCAAAGAAATAGCTCACGATGTGCCAACTCTTGTAACCATTGTACGGACAAAGAGCTTGGAGTTCTTTATACCTTTCCCACACTTGATATAAAGTTTCACTCTCCTTTCGATAAAAGAAGAGATCTGTTTTTTCAAAGCAATAGTTTTGTGATGGAGAAAGTATTTGCCAAAGAACGTTTAGGTCCCGTTTGAAACCCGTTTTTTCGAAGAAAATTTTATTTCTACTACAGTATATGCAGACATCCACTGCCTAAGGCCTGGGTAGTATCAGACAAGCAATTAATGGCCCATGTTCCCTGTTGAAATCTTCCGGTTTTGCCCTCGTATTGTACAAGAAAATTTCTCCAAACACCCTCAACTTTAGCTTTTGAATTTCACTGTTCTACCTAACACATTAAAAGGGCAATAATGGAAATATCCATTAAAATTGATTCAGACGGGCTATTAATGTCTGACATGAAAATGAACTCAAGTCAACATGGTCCCACAATTATGAAAACAATACTGTAGAAGAAATAAATTTTTGAGGAAAAACAGGTTTCAAACAATGGCTTAGATCATTTCAGCGCAAGTTCTAATCGAACGTGGTCTCAATGAATACAACCAGCTCTTAACCCTTTCCTTAAGAGAAAATGGGAAGAATTTGAGCTTAATTGCATCTATTGTACCATATTGATTGTGAAAGGTTGCTACAACCTCCTCGAATTTCCTAACATGCACATATATGTTCTCATTTTCAAGTCCATGAAAATTTGGAAGAAGTTGAATCATTCCATGTTTAAAATCTACACGTAGCATATTGGGTGGAAATATAATACATGAAAGTGTAGATGTACGCTTTGGATGCAGGTAATCATGCAAGGTTCTATACGGTGCATCATGCTCACTGTCAGACATTGTGTTATGTGATGTGGTGTCAGTTTTAACAGATGCAGAATCAAAAGCGGGGTTAAAAAGATATTCAAACTCTATATCCGGTCTGTCAGCTGCTCTTCGTCGCTCGCCTTGATACCTGCTCATGAAACAAGTAAATAAAAATAAAAATCGAGAATAATAAAGAAATTAATTAACTGAAGTAAAAACAAATTAGAAAATGAACGAAATCACCATTTTATGATTGAATTTCTTGACTTCTGTATCGTTTCCTCGGCAACGGCGCCAAAATTTGATTACGCCCAAAGAATAACGCTGTAATTGTAGTGTAGCTTTGGGGTGTCGTATCCACAGGGGATGAAAAAGTGATTCAAGTGGTTCAAAAACTTAGGGTTCTCGTAAATTTGATGAAGAGAATTTGTTTATTGTATAAAAATGTAGTAAATCATCAGAAATAATGATGGGAATTAAGATAATATGTAAAATAGTGAAGATTCGGGATTTCCTCAACTATATACGATCAATCAACATCAATCATTCATGCATCCTCTACTCAATTAGAAGTTTTTATCCTAACTCTCTAATTGGATGATTTAACAATACAAACCAATTAAATTTCACATGTAATCCTAGAATTTATGATTCCCAAATCACAATCATACATCAATTTATTTCTAACATATAGTAGTAATTAAATCACACCAATAAATGATTGAAAAATTAAAATTAAACAAGTATTTTAATTATTCAATGGAAGAAACGCGATTAAATCCATAAAAATCGGAATAAATGTTAAATCTAACTCAAATCTAATTCAAAATACGAAAAATATAAACCCTAAAATTATTTAGACAATAAAAAACGCATTACATGAATGAAAGATGTCGAGATAACCAATTCCAATTGAGTTCCTCCCTTACTTCACCAATGTTTTTAACTTTTCATGGAATTCTTGATGTCAAAAAAATGTGGAAAAAATGGTGTAGAATGAAGAATATTCGGCGTTCTGGGTCGTTCTAGGGTTTAAATATGGTGGAAAATTAGGTTTCCATACATGTTTCAATCAAATAAGGAAACTGGAGAAATTTCATATTTTGGCTTGAGGCATGCGCCTAGTGTAAGCTAGGGTACGCACCTTAAGTCTTTAAGCAGCCTCAGTCGAGGTTTTCTTGGTGTGAGGCGATCGCCTCTCCTGCAGGCGAGGGCGAACGCCTTGCAGCGTGTTTGAGCCATAACTTTCTCTCTTGATATCCGATTGAGCTGATTCAAGTTGCGTTACAAAGATAACTTAAAGGGATACAACTATGCTTCAGAAACCATATAAAATTCGATCATTTTCCATGTCAAAAACTGGTCTAAATATGAGGCTAAAAATCGATGCAAAACTTTTCAGCTTGAAAGTTGATTTGTGTTCATGTTTTGGCTATATTTCATCCATTTGACTCATTTCTTCATCCAATTGACCTCTAACGTTCTCGAATCTTCATCACAAGGTTGGAAACAAGTTTATAGTATTTGCTCTTTAGTCCCTGAACTTTCACTTTCCCTAATTTGGCCATTTTCACTTGTTTCTCCTCAATTTCGCTGCATTAATCACTTTGTCATGCAAAACATGAATTATATAGAATTAATCTATATTCCAACATATTACTCAATAATTGTTCATATTTTGACAGTAAAATAAGTATGTAAAAATGCATTTATCATATCCTATTACTAGAAATCATAATGAATAAAAAGGAAGAAAAATTGGGTTGCCTCCCAATAAGTGCTTGTTTAGAGTCCTTAACTTGATTTTGTTATTTAGACATCATGAAATTCTGAAGAATACTTTTGATGCCTTGCTCAGTTTGCATCTTCTGACTTTACTCCACTTTTCATTGTTTCTACAAATTTTAACATTGCCCTCTCCAACGTGGTATGATATGCCTATCTCTCCCGATTTGAATTCAACTACGTAGACTTCTTCCTTCTCTTCGGGCTTAATTACAAATTCAATGATAGGGTAATCAACGAAGTCGACAGAATGTGGGTTAATGTGTTCTTCATTAATTGCCTCATATTTGTGTTGTTCCTTTGTAATTGATCTTTCATTGTCTTTGTTCTCGTCTTCCATAATTGATATCTCATCGGGTTGAATGAATGATTCACAATTTAATTCCCGGGCAATGTAAACTCTTTTATTTCAAATTTTTCGAGTGGATTGTATCTCCACCTTTTAAATTCAACCCAGAATACGCCATCTCCCGGACACATTTTATTTTCATCTAACTTAGCAAGATCAGTGTAGTATTTTACAATTGCCTCCTCGTTCAACATGGAAGGACCAAATTCCACAAACGTGTCTGAAGGGATACACTCATCCATGGGCATGTAGCTTTCAATAGAAGTGTCAATAGCAAGTCACCTATATCTTAAATATTGTTTAAGCAGCAGGAGTTTGAGCATAAAGGGTTCAGTATATGTATACACGCAGTAATCAGTATAATGCACCTCATAACATAATTTACAATAGATATCTTCTTCCTCGTCATCCATGTCGAGATTATTCATTGCAAAAATATTTTTATCATGTCGCGTCAGAATCTTAGATGCATTGCTGAACGGTACCTAGATAGAATATCAAATAAGAGAGATCAGGGTGGGTAGCCAAAATCAACAATAAAAAATAAATAAAATAAAATAAAAATCGAATTTAATATAAACTACTAAACTAAAATTAAATTCGTTATTTCCCGACAACGGCGTCAAAAAACTTGTTCGCGTGAAACTCGCAATCTTACGGGATCGTTGTACAAGTAATAAAATATGTGAGTTAAGAGTATCGTTCACACGAGAAATAATGTCTAATTTGTAGTTCAATAGCTACTATTAAATTCGAAATATGGTAATATCAAAAGAGATGTTTGTATATTATTTATATTAATCCTAAACTAATAAAACAAATAAAGTGTTTATCTAGGCCTTGTTTGGTAGGGATTAAATTTTTCTACAGTAAATCAATTCTCATTTTCAACCACACATTATTCAATAAAATAATATTTTCCATCACATCAATAATTTTTTCTTCTTTTTCAACCACATATTTCCCATCATATCACTATTCAAAATCAATTCTTCCCCAAAAATCTCTCCCAAACAAGTTCCTAATATGTAAATGTTTGTATTGAAATCGTGAATCACCCTATTACTATTTAATTCAATTCTTAATTCGTAATATAGTACATTCATGAATTCAAGACAATCGATAATCTACTTTTATTCAATATTCTTCTTCAAAATATATTAAACATATGTTTAACACGACCTGATCCTATTCCTAATCCGAATTCATATGAAAAACATGCATTGACTCACAAGATTTATCACTCATGATTGAACATGTCATAAATATTATTCCTAATACATATTGTCCATGTGTTGATTTTGTTGCATTCTAAACTTATTGTGAGTATTCCTACACTACAACAAGCAACTTACTATATAATTGGTAATCAAACAATCAAATAGTTCAATGGGAATACAAAACCAATCAAGAAAAATCAAGAAATACTGAACTAATTGTCTTTAATTAAAATAAACAAATAATATGGTTCATCATTCATCCAATACAATGAAAAAATTAGCATAAAATTTTTATAATTAAATTACACAAAAATAATTGGAAAAACATCACCCGAAAACAAGAAAGATGGAAGAAATAGGAAAAATCCACGTTATTGACTCAAATCTTGAAACCGGGCTATGAATCTTCAAAATTCTTGTATGATTCGCCTTGAATTGATGTATAGACTTGTTCTTCGCCTCCACAATATGTAGAATATGATAAAATTTAGGTTCAATGGAGATCTCTCATTTTTCTTTTCAAAATACGGCTCTCTTCACAAAACCCCGAAAAATACTCTTTTATACCAACCCTAGAAACTCTCAAAACAAGATAAGGAAACAAACCCTTTTTTCTCGTTCTGGCTTGAGGCGCGCGCCTAGTAGAAACTAGGGCATGTGCCTTAGCCATTTATCAAGCCTTAGTCAAGTCATTTAGGGGATGAGGCGCGCGGGCGAGGGCGCGAGCCTTATGGCTGATTTTGGCAGTTGAACATCTCTCAGTATTTTTATCATAACTTTCTCTCCTGATATCCGATTGAGGTGTTTCAAAGTGCATTGGAAAATTGACTCAAAGGGCTAAAATTATTTAAGAAGTATAATTTTTCCAATTCGAAATATTGCTATGCCAAAACCGAGTCTCAATGTGAGCCTAAAAATCCGAAGCATAACTTTTTTGGTTGGAAGTTGATATGTGATAATACTTGGACTATATTTCCTCCCTTTGGCTTCTTTCCTCACCCAATTGATGTCTAACACTCTCAAATCTTAATCGAGAGGTTCGAAGTAACTTTGAGTATTTACATTTCAGTCCCCTGAACTTTGTATTTGATACAATGGAGCCATTTCCCGCTATTTTTGCATTCTTTTCTCCAATTTTCATCAAACATTAAGTTTTACCTATCAAATGAAATATTACACAAATTAGGTAGTATTTTATCCAAAAAATAGTAAAACATTATCATTTAAGATCTCGAATAAGTGTAGAAACTACACTTATCATGTGCATTCTTGAGATCTAATTTTCTGTTTAAAGGTAAAAATTATTCTAGATTGCTACAACACATGTCAAAGTCTGAGAAAAGTTGGTCACTTTTATGTTTATTGCTAGAATCTCTATGAGTAAGATTGTATCATGGATTTGTTGTATTTTTTTCTTATTATTTTGGGTTATATTGGATTATGTTTTCAAACATAAATAATTTTTACGTTTTAGTGCATTTATATATTGATTGCATTTTTTAATATTTTTTAATTATATATTAATAAATAATCTCGTTATTACAGCGTCAGCATCAACAACCGTCTTAGTTCATTTGAGATCATGGATCCGCCACCGAATTGACCATAAGAATGTCAAGAAATAAAGGTCTAGACGAGAGCCATTTTTTATTGCCGAAATTACAAGGATCAAGAGATTTGAAGATCTCAATTCATAAATCATAGATCGTGTTTACTAATTCAAAAATCAAATTTTTTTTAATTAATTAATATATGTATATATATATATATATATATATATATATAATACATATTTTTAATAAATATAACAATTCAAAAATTAATTAATCTACCATTCACAATTTCAATCCCACACCCTAATTATCTCTCTCCCTTCTCTATATCTCTCTTTAAACCTCATACCTCTCTATTCTCTATTCTCCCCCCCTCTTGTCGGCAATGAGGGTCGCATACGATGACCGGTGCAGCTGAAGATGTTCATAAACCCAAACAGCAACACGACATAGATTCGTTTGGATTGGGCAACAACGCTGCGCACGGCACTGCACTTAGCGAGGTGTTGGTTGTCATTTCCTTATCAGCACTGCAGATCTAGGGGCCTTTCCTCTATTTTTTCTCTGGTTACAGATGGTTGTGTTTGTGGTGTTGGTTGTGGTTGTTGGTTGTTGGGTGGTGTTTGGTTGGGTGGTTGTGGTTATGTGAGATTCCAATGCTATTTTCGATGTGTATGAGATTTCGATAGGAGCATATGGTGAATTGGTAGTGATGGCGAGTAGTATTTCGGGAGATTGAGGACAAAGCAGATTGTTGGGTCACGGAACTCAATTTCGGGGATCAACGAATCGAGAACAACCTGTAGATCTGGTAGTTGATTCTTTTGATCTCGTTTCACCAAGGCTATGACATGGATGTGGAGGTGGTGGTAGTGGTACTGGTAGTGGGGGGTTGGGTTATTCGGTGGTCTTGAGGTATAGTTGGTGGTGACGATGGTACAATGCAAGTGGATGTGGTGTTTGTGGTACCGATTGGTTTATGGTGCAAGCGGTGGTGAAGATAGTGCGTTGTAGGTGGTGAAGGCGATAGTGCATCGTAGGCTGTGGCGGCGACGGTGATGGTGTGGTGGCTATGACGGTGGAGTTGGGACGATGTGATAATTATTTCGATGTTGTGACCAATAAATTGGTTATTTTGTGACAAATAAGTAATATATGAAGGTAAAAAAATTATTTGTAATTGAAAATAATTTGTTACCAATTAATTTATGACTAATAAATAACGTGTAGCCTAAAAAATTGTTAACTTGTGACCAATAATTTGATAATTTGTTATGTAGAAATAATGTGAGCAATTAATTTGATATTTTGTAACCATAAAATAAATTGTAACTTATAAAATTTATAATTTGTGACCGAAAAATAAATTGTAAAATATAAATTTTTTGATTTGTGGTTGAAAAATAATTTGTAACCTAAGAAAATTTTGAAGTGACTGAGAAAAAGTTATAATCAATTAATTCAATAATTTGTGACTCCTTAATATATTTAATTAATAAAATATATATTTAATTAATTATTTTAAAAATAAAATTTAATAATATCTAATTTTTGAAATTTTAAATCTTATTTCTTAATTTTGAAATGAGTTATAGTTAAATTCTTATATACAAAATTTTCCCTATTTTATTTTTAACTGGATTCGTATGTATAATAACATGGGGCCCAATCTTATCAAGATTCAGGCCCCTTTTTGATTATACTAATATAACGCAGGTATTGCCTAATTTTGAAGATTCCTTCTAGGGTTCAAATAACATTTCCAAAAGCTCCTATTTCCCCATTTCTCTCTTGCTCTCCTCATCGCTTTAAGGTAAGGAAATATTTAAATGTTCTTCTATGTCTGATTACATTTCTGTAGCAAACTATCTGTATAATTATAAAAGTTAAGCACAATTTGCTTTTAATTCGTTCTTGATTTCTTTCTTTCTTTCATTAATTCGATTGCAGTAAAATCTATATCATGCATAATTCTATCTGTTTAAGTACATGTGAATGGTAATTAAAGTTTAATATCTAATTTGTTTTGTGTTCTGAATGCAAAAAATTGAGCTTCGAAAATGGGATTTAAGATCATGATTTAGATTCGTAACCTAATTTTCACAAATTTTTGACAACTTGGGTCGCAAATATAGTGAAATTTAAGCATTCCTTTTATCTTTAATTATCTTCAATTTCAAATTACGTTTGAGGTTTTGAAAAACAGAAAAGTAATTATGCCGTAAGAAGAGAGGAAATTGTTGTTTTATAATTTTACTGGACTGAGTCCAACTGTTTAATTGTTTTTAGTTCCTAATTCATTCAATTTTTCATATTGTAGGAATGCAGTTTTTATTTTTTCATGAGTAACTTTGCTATGATAATCTTTTGATATTCTATTTTCTAACGTTTTATTTGATGTGTCAGTGCATTGAATGATACAGTATGGCTGAGATAAAGTCGTCTGGAAGACCAATTGATCAATTATTGGAGAAAGTTCTGTGCATGAATATACTTTCTTCTGATTACTTTCGGGACCTTTTGAGATTGAAAACTTATCATGAAGTGATAGATGAGATTTATGTTACTGTCACACATGTGGAGCCATGGATGACAGGCAACTGTCGGGGTCCTTCAACGGCATTTTGCCTTCTTTACAAGTTTTTTACCATGAAACTCACTGTCAAGCAAATGCACGGGCTATTGAAGCACCCAGATTCTCCTTATATCAGAGCGGTAAGTAGAGTCTTTGCTCCATATTTGTTTATTTTATTTTGGGGTCCAACTAACTGTACATTCTTCGAGACAGTGTCTGACATGCCATTTGGCATGTCCTATTTTCAATATTTTCTTATATTTTGACATACGAAGCGCACTACTTCTACACTTCTCAGGCACTCGTTCAACGTGCCATGTGGCATTAGTAGTAAATATAATCCTCAATTCTCTTGCAACTTCTGATTCACAAGATTTCACTAGTAATAGTCAAAACTGAATCTAAAATAGGTATTAATTTTGTTGAAATAAAAGATTTGTAAAAGATAAAGGTATTAATATATAGGTGTTTGACACCCATTTTAGTAGAAAAATTAGTTTTTGAATAGTGATTGATGGAAGAATGTGTGGTTAAAAAGTAAGGAGAATTTTTAGGTTTATGTGTAATATTATTTTATTGATAGAATGTGTGGTTGAAATGAAGAAAGAGAAAAAGAATGAGAATGAGAATGAGAAAAAAATGGGTGCCAAACGGGGGCATAACATTTTAATAGATGACCTTGACATGTCTCTTACTTTTATGATAAGTTACATGCCGAGTCTATGTTATGTCATCCTCATATTAGTGCTTCTTAGTATGGTCACTCTTCAAGTAAGTATTGTTTGCCGGTGTGAGCCTTTATTTTGAGACTAGTGATCTCAATTACTTCTGCAGATTGGATTTCTCTACTTAAGATATGTTGCCGATCCAAAGACATTATGGAGTTGGTATGAGCCATACTTAAAAGACGACGAGGTATGAAAAAGGTGCCCTGTCTGTTTCTTTTTGCTCAACTTTTTTTGTTACTCTTATACTTTTAAGTTCGAGTTGTTCTCATGTTATTTAAAGTAATAATTGATTATGTGCATAATGTTACCATGGCCTTGCCTGACGCAGTATTGGTGTCTTCCTCTGAATATAAATTTGAAAACTGGGTAATAAGTAAGTCAATTTAGATATGAATTACTTACATGCTAGTCAATTTAGATACGAATTACTTACATGCTATTTTGGTTTATGGCTCTGGCAACTAATTAGGTTCCAATGTAGTCAAATTGTGATATTTGGTTGGAGTATTGATGTGGTTCTCTTAGAATGGACACACCTTCCAATTTGTTTTATTTGTTTGCACTCTTTCTGAGAATATTCCCACTTAATATGTCTCAATTCTCTTTTCTATACTCTCTCTCTTTTTATTTATCTTACAATGGGAGTTGAGGCATTTTGGGTTCAAATGGTGTTTGAGGAACTAATGCTTTGAGATGCTTTTCTTAGGAAATATTTCTTCTTATCTTAAACAAAATCTTCCTGAGTTGTATTGGGGCATCTTCAAGTGCTGCACTGGTGTAAGCCTTGATTGTGTAATTAATATCTTGGATTTTGTTTCTTTACCTGCTAAATCTTACTTTTAACTTAAGAAATGCTAATGTCGAAAGCTTATTCTTGTGAACACTATACACATTGTAGGAATTCTCTCCAGGTTCTAATGGCCGAATGACCACGATGGGTGTTTATGTGCGCGACTTGCTTCTTGGTCAGGTAAGGTGCTATGCTTTGCCTTCGATTTGTTGGACAAGTTAAACTGCATGTGTTTTCTCCAAGTTTATCCCTTTTTCATGCAAATCCTCCTTGTAATATACATTGTCAGTTAGCATGTATATTTGGCATTTGAGACACATTCCTCTTAACAAACTTTAAGTTTGGCATGGTGCGGCTTGGTAATTATATAATCATTTCTATTATGCTTATCTTATAGATATTTATCATTTAATCATCTGTATATCTTTTTTCTATTAACTTGATAGATATCTTTGGATATTACAGTAATCCACTAGCTTTTCTCCCTTTTGCGTAATCAACTTTATTCTCTGCATTGCTTAGTGCAACCTATTGATTGAGATCTTTAGCCTTATTATGCCAACCCATTTGGTTTGACATCTAATGTATTCAGTTCGAAACGGCACTATATTTAGGGATAAACACTTGATCTATGTAATATTTCGATTTTACTCATCGAATAAGCAATTAAGCTTAGCCTATGCTTGTCTCATGTTTATAATCTGTTTATAAATACTCAGGTCACTTTTTAACCACACATTTCTAGTGACTCGCAAATACTACTGACTTATCCACTATTCATTTCTATTTATTCATAATTTAAACATTTTACAAAACACTTCCCAAACATGCTTTTAATTATACTCACTCTCTCTCCAAAATGAAACCCTGTAGTCTTGAGCATTGGAATCACAACTGATCGACTAAAAATGATCACCCAGAAACCTCCCACAACATCCGGGTAACGAGAAGGACTGAAACAGTGTAGAGCATTAGGAACTCTTTTCAACTAATCATTCTTGTTCTCAAGTGCATATCCTTCTCACTTTAGAAATTTTTTGATCTCTGTAAGAATTGGGCTGTAAGTTGTCCTGGTATGTTATTACAAGCCTGGATTACTCTATAGATTTGGAGAGCTACTTTTTTATTTTATGTCCTGGTATGTATATGTTATTACAAGCCTGGATTACTCTATAGGTTTTTTATGTACTTTCCTTCAAGGTTTTCAAAAAGGCTGTTAAAAATTAAAATGGCACCCAATGATGCAGAATTTGACGCAAAGGAAATTAGACAGAAGGGAATAGAGAAGTAGAGAAAAGAAAGGGGAAGGAGAAGGAGAAGGAGAAGAGGAAAAAAAGAAGTTAGAAAAGAGAGAAGATTTTGAGTGGAAAATTATATACTAATCTTAACTTATCTACCAAGACCTATATTAAATCAGATTCTATATTTAATCCTATTTCTCCTAGAATCCTCATCAAACATCTGCCCATAATATGTACCTCCTGCAATATTTGATGTTTTTATAGTTCTCTTGCTATTGAAATCTCCCTTTACCAAAATTCCTTTGTGTATAGGAAGTGATGAGCGGAGTTCATTATGATGTTTAGGAGCCATTTATTATGGTTTAGGGATGAGCTTGTTTGTATTATTGGATGGAAATGGAATGGCAGATAATGATTAGGTTATCCTTGTGGTTTATCTTTTAGATTATGGTTAAGGTATGCTATTATCATTGCATATGCTAAAGAATGTTCTAATAGTTAGATGCAAATATGTCTTCATGCCATTATCTTCTGCACTTTCATATAACTCAGAAATTTGTTTCTGACTGCAGTATTACTTTGACACACTTTTCCCCCGCATCCCAGTTCCTGTAATGCGAACTATTGTATCCAATCTTGAAAATATGAAGCTACCTACTAAACATTTTGGTGTTACTGGTGAGACTACCCGTGGATCTGAGGAAACGGCCCGGAGGCCACCTTCCGTCAAAGCTTCTCTTTCTGTTTCCTTCGGTCAACGTGCTCCTCATCGTGCAACAACGAGGGATTCATCTCCTGTTCGCCGTACGCTGCCATCATCTTCTTATGATAGGGAAGGCGATTCAAGACAGTCCCCAAGTGTTCGTAGAAGCCAGAGCCATGATTTATCCGATCGAGAATATTCAGACAGGGATAGAAGCAGGGAAAGAGGGGAGAGGGACAGAGAGAGGGATAGGAATAGGGACAGGGACAGGGATTATTCCCGCGACCGAGATAGAGATCGAGATCTAGGTAGGGACAGAGATAGAGACAGAGACAGGGAAAGGGAGAGAGACCGAGAACGTGGAAGAGACAGAGATTGGGGGTATGATTACGATAGAAGGCCCAGAGATAGCTATAGAAGGGATTATGAGAGGAGCAGCCGTGATGATGATCGTTACACAAGAGAAGGTAGTTCTCGTCGGAGTCGAAGCCGTAGCAGAAGCAGGAGTCAAATCATTCACGAACGAAGTCGTTTGAGTCCTGCTAGAGATGTAAACAAAGAAAGGACATCTGCATCCAGTAATTTGGCCAAGCTTAAAGATCTATATGGCGATGTGAGCAACCAAAAAGATAACGTAAACAAAGATAGTGGACCTAACGGGCCTAGTGGTACTGAGGAAGTGATCAGAATTGGTGGTTCCTCTTGGAGGTAATCTTTTTTCATAATTTGAAACTAAGCACGGGATGAATTTGTTATTCAGATCTTTGACTACATCTCGTATCTGATATAGACTACCTTCTTCTGTTCATTTTTGCATACGAAGCTGGATATCCATGTGGACATTATCTATGCTCACCATCTTTGGTGAGATGCATGTATATTAGTAGACAATTTCAGTAGATAAATAGCAATTTTCATCTCTTTTTATTGGTGTAAGATGATATTGAACAATTGAAAAAACGTCCAAGCCAGAGAGTTGGGCTGCTACTAGCAGTTGAACCGCATCCTAAGTTGTTACGGATGCTTATAGCCTGAGGTTGCACGTCTTCTTTGACAACGGGGCTTCCTTGGCGAGGTTGCCTCCAAGTATCACTTGTTGATTTAAGGTGCAGTTATTTCATTGTATGACACTTTTAATAGGTTCATTAATTCGTAGCAGTTTCATATTGTCTATACGCTTTTATGGAGTACATTGGTGTGAATGTCTTATTGTTGTGTTGGTTTCTATACATGGTTGTACCGAAACTCCGTAGCCTGACCTCGAGTATTTCATAGCATTGTCACAAGTTTCAACCCATCTCACTCAGCCTTCTATGGCAACCTTCTTGCTTGATAATACGTGTAGATTACCCCTAATAGCTCGATTGTTACCTGTTGTCCGAACTTTCGGGTGAAGCTAATGCTCTTACCCTAAACATTTGACTTAAGAGCATGTTTGTGAGAGAATTACGGGTCTATCTCCTTATAAGTCAACCCAAACATGCTTATTAACTACGATTGAGATCCATTGGCACGTTGGCTTCGTAAGTTAGTTAATGTCAACTCATTTTTGTGTACAACTACATATCATGTTAAAAAGTCAATGAATTTATGAAGAGTAGTTGTGTCTGTATGTCTTGCAATAAGAGTAATTAATTTACATTCGATTGTGGTACGAGTCTGCACATGTAAACAAAAGATGTGGCAAAATAGTTGCACTAAAATACAGACCATGATATTAAACCTCGTTCATGACACGCGAGCTGTCCAACACTGTGGTCGTTCACAGTTAATTCCTCCTAACAACCACCACGCAACTTGGCCAATTGATTACTCATGGCCATGCCGTGGCCAGGCTTAGGCCAACTCACCTGAATCAAGATACCTAGGGACCCAGAGACGAGAAAGGACATAGTAATCGAGGTCGAACTCGAGTTTGAAGCCAAACCTTCTTCATGAGGATAGATCCAATGTAAATTTAAATTTCGATTTGTTTGTGGGATTTAGGCCGTTTAAAAAAATATGACGACTTCTCTCTGTTCGAGAATTCATATATGCCTTATTAACATGTATGGACAACTATTTTTCGAGCAAGAGCACATGTTTAGGTTCGACCTCAATGGAAAAGAAGTTGTAGGTTTGATTGTCTCGTGAGATTTAGGCACTCTGAAAAAACACAACTCCTCCCGGTTAGAGAATTTGTACATCCCTTAATAACATGTATAGATAGCTATCTTTCGAGCAAAAGCACATGTTTAGATTCGACCTTAATGAGAGAAGAAAATGAAGCTCCTACAATGCATCTTCAAGGCACTAGGTACTCAGAGACAAGAAAATGACATAATAATCAACAAAATGCTTCTATAAACAATAATATCAACTCTTATTCCTATTTTGACAATTTTCATTTCCGGGATTTTAGAACCGGACCTTTGCTCACTGCTACAGGATTCACGCCACGTGCTTTTCTCGTCGCTGCAGCCGTTGTCGATGCCCAAAACTTCTATTTTGCACCACATCATGTCTTGAACCACAAATCACTGAATGCCCAAACCAAAAGTACCCTTTTGATATTTCTTTCATCTTCTTCTGCTTACTCTTCATTCCAATCCCGCTGCCACTTTCTCCGACCGCCACCGCAGTTCCCTTTTCGTCTGAATCACCGGCATAAAGCCTGCCGTAGTGCTGAGCATGACTAGACTCTATATACGAATCTAGTTGCCTTGATATCCTCTCTATCTCGTACTTATCAAGAAGGGAATTATTAAAAACACTTAATGTTGAACCAGATGAATCTGTAGTTTCTTGAACTTGTTTAATGGCTTGTAACTTGTACCTTGATGGTTTTGGAACGTTCGTAAACCTCGTAAGATCAAATTCACACATAGGTTTCCCATCGGAGCCGGAGCCATGTTGGAACCATGCCCATGCAGCTGCTTTAACTAAAGACAATTCATCGACACTAGCTCTAAGGTTTTGCTTTTCCATGGAAGTGCTGTTGATGAGTTTAAGATGGAATATGTGGGAAAATGAAGTTACACGCTCTGGTTTTGAAAGTTTCTTCTTTATGTTACCCTTGTGAGGGTAGGGGTGGGTGTTGAAAAGGTTGTTTTCATTCTAACATCAGATTTGAATGGTCATTTAAATCTGTGGGTCTATAGGGAGCTTGGGGTTAGGTAGATTTGAGAATTAGAGAGGTTATGGTCTTGTGGAGATCAAATACACAAATTTATGGGTTTTTTTTTTTGTTTAAGATTAGACCTAGTTCCACTTATTTACTACGCATTTCTAAAGTATGGAAAGGGGTACAAAATTGTTCTCACATCTAATCTTACATACTCGTAATTGAACTCAAAAACTATTTAATATAATAAGAATACTCGGGTGACTTGATACGGAAACTTGATTTCCACGGAACTTGACACACAACTATCCTATCCAAGTTTGTTAAGACTTTGATCGCAACCAAATTAGATTTTTGTATCAAAATTAGTGTTTAGTCCACCAAAAAAGGGTGCATTTATGATGTAAAAAGAAAGATGTGGATTTTCGGGTTTGGAGATCATCGAAGATCATTGACTTTAACTTAAATTTTTATCAACTTTCTAAGCTACAACAAACCAGGACTCAATAACAAAGTAAAATTAGTCTCCTTGTTGTCCTGTTAAATATCCATGGATCCTTATAAATTATATTAAAAAACTTTTTAAATAATAAAAAATGATAAAATTCTCTGTCATGATAAATTCTGTCATACAATGATGACTGAACCGAATTAAAGAAAACAAGTACTAACAAAATTTATCAATTATTTTATCGAAGTTTATTAGTATAATGTTTTAAGATATTAATTTATAGGTTATATTTTGTCATTGTCATTCATTCATATTTACTTCTTTTTTCTAATACTATATTTCTCAACTATAATATTAATTTTTTTTGAAAGCAAATATAATATTATTTTTACATAATCCTATGATTTTTTAATTGTATTAATGGACAAATTTGAAACGGCAAATTGTTTTATTGTCGTGTCAAGAGCATGAAAGAGATGTAATAAATAATTTAATTTTCCAACCTATTTGTAATTGTCATTGGAATTAAGTTGGTGGGATTTAGGTAAACTAATCTATTTAATTTGATATTCGGGTGGCTACATAGTACCCGCAACTTTTTTTTTTTTTTTTTTTTTTTTCTTTTCAATGCCACAAAATTATACTAGAAGTCTTTAATCTTTATTTATTATTAACTTATATCTTGATTTTTTTTAAATGAGATTTTTATCTTTTATCTTCCATTAATTTGTAAATCTATACTTGATAATTTTTCATACCCAAGTATTTTTGGTAGCGTTCTTTAAATAAGTGGCAAATATTATGTTGCATTTTTGTTTATGTTATTTTTCTAAATTAAAAATATGATAGCAAATAAATCTTTTTATATCCTTCTAATGACTTTTTGGATGAAAATGACCGTATGTGCTAATTAATGGAAAGTAGAAAAAGTTGAAGGCATGTGTAAAAAAATAATAAAGATTAAATTCTTTTAATGCAATTAAAAAATGATGAAACTAAAAAAAAATGTATGGTGATAATATAAGAGAGTTGTTATAAATTAGAGAGAAAAAAAAAGTATAAAAGAGAGAAATCAATAAACTTGTGTGTTTTATTAAAAATCAAAACTCTGTATTTATAGAGAATGATTAGTAATACAATGGTAATAATTTCTATGACTGTATGGGTGCAATTATCATTCATTGATAAACTTAATATTTACAACACTTTCTCTTGAATACACATTACAAAATATATGTCTTGTTAAAACCTTGTTCAGAAAGTTCAGTGGGACAAAATTTAATCGAAGGAAAAATAGTACAGCTGCTCCCCTGATTTCAATTTTTGTATCAATTCATCCTATCTTATACGTCAATGTCTTCAAATAACACCGTCTTCATGCGAGATATTTATCGACCTTTGATGATTGTAGTAACATAATTATCAGAAAAATAGTTCTTGTAGATCTCTTCGAGAGTTTTATACATATAATATTATTATTTTGAGGGTAAATGTCTTGTATATTATACAATGAATGTCTCAAATGTTGTCTCATTAAAAATATTGTTAGGAAAATCCAATTAAACAAAACATTGATCAAGAGAAAAAGAGTACAATTTTATTCCATTTCATGATAATATCACTTGAATTATGTTTCAAACATATTAAACCATTCTAGGATAGTATCAAAACCATACAAGATAAATTGTCTATAATCACATTTATTACATGCATATCAAATTTCATGTATTGTCACACTAATGAAATAGAGACTTGTGATTCCATCTACTACATGATAATTTATTTATTTATACAAGTCTTTGTAAAATTCATTATGTAACGAGTCAAACATTTCATATTGCGACTTTTATTTTTTTCATTTTTATTTCGCATAAGTATACACTTTTAGGTGTTCAAGCTGTAGATCCAAAAACTTCAGATTTCTCTATTAAGTTTAATTTTTCTAGAATCGCATCTAGAAACTTCAAATTTTTCTAGTAAATTCAATTTTAGTATGATTGTGTCATTTTATTTGGCTAATCATTATTTTGATCGATATGTTTTAACGAATTTATTTCGATTCTTCACTATTCATAATATGATGCAGTACATCATGTGCAAAAGTGTTGTCAACAACTTTTTATTTTTCGATTCTATTTTTTCTCATATGATGTAACTTATTAAGATATCTCAATTTTCATTATTTCAGATATCAAAATCTCCTTTGGGGTTTAATATGTTATGTCTAAATATCCATCAAGAGTATATGCCTCCTTAATGGACCATCTTTGCTAATTGCTTCATTTTTGTTTGGAGATTTTATTTTAAAATCGAATATTATCATTCTTCAGACGTGCCATAAATTTATTAAATATAATAAAACTAATTGTCCTAAAGGACATTAATTCAAGTTGAAGCATTTAAATCTCATGTGTGAGATATTATTGATTTATTTGATCAATAAATGCATTTAAATGAATTATCTTTCGAACTTATAATTCGAATAATCTTTTGCGAGTATTTAGATGATGATACATTTGTACATTATTTTTCAACTTCTTAATTCCCCTATAATGTTGAGAGAATTGTTCAATCAAAATTGACAATCAACAAACCACATTATAAAATATCACCCACTTGGGAAAGTGGTTCAAACTAACTTAGTGCATTGCGGTGAATTAGTATTACATATACTACACTAACAGAATAACTAGATGGAAAACTTAGGCTATGACCATAAACCAATTAGGGTAGTGCTAGACTTACAGGGAATTTTAGCCAGAAAGTCACCAGATTGAGTTGGCAGCAACTATTCCTACCTTAGAATGTCTATATTGCCCTTAATGAAATATATTGCAGGTTAAGTCCTGTATCTTTTATTTCCTTTTAATTTGTAACCACAATAATTATTTTATTGAATGTTCTTTCAATTTTTCTATTTGCTCTAAATACTCTCTATATTTTATTAGCTTTTCATAAGCTCTTGGTTGATCTTTTCTAGTTATATATCCAAAAACAATTCCTTCTGAGACTTCTTCTTGTATATTTTCGTATTTGGTTATAACATCTTCAACTCTTTTTATTTCTTTACTTGTTTCTACAGGATCAAATCCTATATTATGTCTACAGGCATAATCTATATCAAAATATATCTCTTTAAGTTTTTCTTGTCCAACAGGGACTATATCTTCAGACTTTTCAACTATACTTAATAAAAATGAAATATATTTATCGTCTAAATATAATTTAAGACAATCATCATTAGACGTGGATGCTTGTGAAGTGTTCATAAAGATAATTAAAACATAAACATATAAAGCATGTAATTAACTTACAGTAATTGATGGAAATAAACAGGCTTTCCCTCCAGCATGTTCTTATAGTAGTTTTGCATGTATTTAATCATTCTTCTGAATCAGATGAACATTTAAAATGTTTTTTGAAATCATTTGGGTCCACAACTGCTTCCGCAAAAGGCTTTTCAATTAAGGTTGCATTTCTCACTCTAGAGAACTAGCCGTGTTGCCACAGACGCTATCTCACAGTATCCAGAGTCTCTGTTTTCACCTCTATTCAAACTCTTTTCAGAACAAGTTCTTACTTAGAACAAGATTTTAAAAGATAACTCACACACAAGGTGCTACAGTTTTGTTAGAAAAACTGCCCTTTTCCCCCAAAACATTCATCAAAGACGGGTACTTTGGCATGGCTAACATCCATTCAAAATCAATATTTTGAAAATCTTTTAAAATCTCTATTTGTACTGTCGAGGAATCATGAGAAACTTAACGAAATCCTTTCATAGAAACTTTGTTAAACCATAAAAAACTTCATCTTGATATTCATAAGATTGAAATAATACATGCTGGCTTACTATATTTACATACCTTTGGTACTCACCTTATGAAGTTT
Source organism: Fraxinus americana (assembly GCA_035079005.1). NCBI lineage: Eukaryota > Viridiplantae > Streptophyta > Magnoliopsida > Lamiales > Oleaceae > Fraxinus > Fraxinus americana. Next base: position 1,051,731 of record CM068715.1, on the reverse strand, counting down.
AGAACTCCATAAGTGATTACCTTATTACAAGCTTTCCTATCTTCAAAACTATCTAAATTCTTTTCTGAATACAAGTGGTGTATACAGATTTCTTTTGAGATAGAGAATTCGAGATTCGAGAGATGTAGATGCCCTTAGTCTTTTGTCCTCCTCTTCTTATATAGAGGGTTTTTTCTTCAAGTGATCCATCATCTTATCTTCACAGCTGTCCTCCTTTATTTCTTGTCTGCCATCTTCCTTTGTTTGGTAGCGAAATGTCCACCTTTTGAGCTGGTGAGTAGGTGAGGAGTTATTATCATACCCACTTTTCTTATCTTCAACATCAACTTTGTGTTATTTTCTTCAATAGTTGGTAGGAAGTTATTATCTCAACCACTATCTTTTGTCTTTGAGTGACCACATTTTTTCTTTAATAAAGAGACTTTATTAAAGTAGTGATAAAGGGTCACTATTTTGCTCAATTATTTCTCCATCCTTGACTCAAAGAATTCTGCAGGGAATTCTTCATCATCGAGTGACACTTGACTCATATATTCTACTACACAGTGTTCGCAATGATGATCACTGTAATCCCAAAGTAATTTGCATAGTTCTTTCTCCATTTTTTCTGATCCACAAACCTGATTGGAGATTATTTTGGATAATAAATGGTCAAGATAACATATATCTTCCTCTTTTGTCTCTTTCCTGGCATTAGAGTAGATTATATGTTCTTCAGATGGGTAAACCCATATTTTTTCTTTCTCAGTTATTATCTGAGTTATATGCTCAAATATTTCTTTATATCCCTTAGCTCTTTTGTATGGCATCATATTGATAATATCTTGATAACCATTTTTAACAACCTTTTGACTGGTTGGTAAAAAATGTTGATTTGTGAGTCCTAACTTGATAACATGAAAAGCTGGCTGGATATATTGAAGATCTGGATCCCATTCCATTGTTGCTGAGTAGAATCTGATATATATATTTGTAGTTTTGAATACTTCAGTATATCTTTTCACCGCCTTCCTGACATCAGCTGGAAGTTGGGCTATTTCTTTGAGGTCTTTGCTCGGATATATACAGAGTATATTTCCTAATTCAAAGCAATTTTTTACCCAGTTGGCTGGTGCTTCTGGATAAAAGTTTATCTTGTTGTATCTTCCGTAGTGGAGAGTTTTCATCCACTTTCCAACTTCTAGATACCAGTCGGATAAGATATTAAAAACAATAATAAAGAAAATGACTTCTTCATAGTTATTTTTTTTGGATATTTATGCCGTGTGGCATATCTTGACGATTTCTTTTGGATCAATTTTTTCAATATCTAGCTTAGGTAAAATATGGCTCTGTGAAGAGCTACCTTTGCCATTCTTAGTATCTTGAATATCTTCTTTACCAGTAATATGTTCAAATTTTCCCTGTGAAGGGGTTCCTATTACTTTCTTTTCTTTCCCTTTATCCTCGGGTAGAGCGCTAGTATTCACAAGTCCCTGTGAAGGGATACTAGACTTGGTACAAGTATCTTCTGCCACAAGGGCTATTTTCATTTGGTCTCGAAGACTATCTTGTATATTTTGAATCTGAGTTTCCAAATAGGAAACTTTTATCTCAAGTATCTGGACTTTCGTCCTTAATTGTTCTAGCTCCATCCCTGCTAAGATAATCAGGAAGAAAGTTAGCTTTTCCTTTTATATGCTCAATATCAAATTTGAAGTAAGAAAACCAAATTTGAATTCTGATAATATATCTATTAGCAATAGATGGATCAACATTATTTTTTAAAAATGCTTTAACTTGAGTATTATCAGTTCTAATCAAGAACTTTTTTGGTAGTAGATAGTCTTCATATTTCTGTACTCCTCGCTTCACAGCAATGAGTTCTTTTCTGTTCATCTCATACCTTGTTTCGACTTCTTTGTATGTTCCTGATGTATACCCTGCAAGTATTTCGGGACAAGAACAATTCTTTTCACATTTATATTCTTTATGATTCTTTTTAACCTTTAATACTGCACCCCAGTAATTGTCTGATGCATCAGTTTCAAGGATAAAGAAATCTTTTTCTTGTGGAATTACAAGTTTAGGCAAAATCTTTAATTCCTCTTTTACTTTTCTTATATTTTCGCAATCTTTTTCATCCCAAGACCACATTACATTCTTTCTTAATTTTGGGAGAAAATAATTTTTTAATTTGGCACAATTTTCAATAAATCTTTCAGCATAATTTAATATACCAAGGAAGCTTTGTAAATGCTTTTTATCTCTGATTTCTTCAGGAAATTTTTGAAATTTTTCACCAATATGAGATTGCAATTGCAATTCTCATTTTTTTTTATAAATAATCCCAAAAATTCTATCTCTGTTTTGGCTATTTCTGCTTTCTTTTGAGAAAGTGTAATACCATATTTTTTCATAATATAACAGAATTTCCCAAGATGTTTTATATGTTCATCTATATTATTTGAATGAATCATTAAATCATCAACATAAGCAATACAAAACTGAGTAATTGGTTTGATTACCTCATCCATTCTTCTTTGAAATACATGTGGTGCATTTTTCAATCCAAATGGCATTACATTCCATTCATATTGTCCTAAAGGACTGGGAGTACTAAATGCAGTTAATGGTTTACTTTCCTCTGTAAGCATGATTTGCCAAAATTCTGACTTACAATCAAATTTCGAAAATATTTTCTTATTTTGTACTTGTTTAATAAGGGTGTCCTTATTAGGCAAGTAATATCCATCAAATTTAGTTACTTCATTTAACTTCTTATAATTTATCACCATTCTAGCTTTTCCTCTTTTTATCTCACTATGTTTTCTTACCATAAAGGCTGGACTACTATGTGGACTTTTACTAGGTCTAATTAATTTAGATTCTAGTAATTCTTTTATTTGATTCTTAAATTCCTTTTGATCATCAACACTATATTTCATTGGTTTGACTCTAATAATAGTGTCTGGATTGATAAGTTCTATTTTTGTCTTTACTTTATCTGTGTTCCATTTTTCTAATGGATTTTTAGAATATGTTTCAGAAATTTCTTTTTTCAATTTTTCTAACTTATTTTCAGTTATCATTTTTAAAACTGTAACTGGTTTAATTCTTTCTGTATTCCAACATCCACCACGCTGGGTTGAGGAACTCTGATGATTAATTTGTGTGTGTGCTATGCTAACAGCTTTAGTTATTTTGGGTGTAAATATTTTATGTGCACAAGGAGTTGTGAACATATATCTATCTACATATTGTGTGAATGGTGCATATTTTAGTAGGAAATTTTGTCCTAATAAAATATCACATCCAATTGTAGATGACATATATATTGTGTCAACAAATACTTCTCTAAGGGATATTAGAAAAGGTACTTGTGTAGCATATTTGCTATATATTACTTTGTTTCCTCCTGCTGTTGTAGCAGTGACGATCTTTTTTAAAATCATACTTCCAGTATTCGTTTGGTAATTCGTTTGGTAAACACAAACTTATTGTACTTCCTGTATCTAAATAAGCATGAAATTTAATTCTGCAATAATTTTTTATATTGAGTATAATTTCAATATATGGGCTCATGGGATTAGTATTAATTACTCTTTCCATGATAACAATGTTTTCATATTTTCATCTATTCTTGATATGATGATTGGATTATCATCAACTGTTATTTTTAAATATCCTTAACAGATTTTATAGGGGCTAAATTTTTTAAGGAAGTTCATTCCTAATAGTATAGGCGAACGTTTGATTCCATATGATTCATCTTTATATAGAATTATTTCTTTATTATGTTCCTTCTGGTCCTTTCCTACAAATATAAGGGGGAAATTAACATATTTCTTTATTTCAAGATTATTTCCCAAATAATCTTTGAAAGAATATGGTTCTGGTAACTCAAAATCTAGTAAATGACAAACAAATTTAGCATTTACATGACTTTTTTCTGCTCCAGTATCTATAAGGACAAGAAGATTCTTCTTATATCCTTCTTGATTAACATATCTTGTTTTGATATAGTATTGTGAATTTGTTGGTTCAGCAATACTAAGTTTTTTAACTTGGCTTATCTTAAGGTCTTGTCTGGGGGGAAATCTTGCAATAAGATTATCTCCTTCTGACTGATGATAAGTGTGGAAAAACACACTTATTCGGCACTTTTCTGTATTTAATTGGAAATGAAATTGAGTTTATTTCTAAGTATAATTATGTAATTTTCATGCTTGCAGGCTAAAACCCCGATAAGAAGAAGAACGGAGCGAAAAAGGATGAAAATGGACTAAAAGTGAACAAAATGGTGAAGTTGGGGACTAAATGCAAAAGCCTGAAAGTTGAAGGACTTGAAGTGCAATGTATAAAGGGCCTAACTGAAATGAAGGTCAAAAGTCAAGGACCAAATTGTACTAAATCAAAGTTGAGGGACCATTTTGCCACTTTCTAAAAGTTTGGGGACCATTGTTGCAAAATTTCCTAGATATTTACATGATTTATAGGCTAAGCAACAAACAAAATCTCCTATCCTATATACCACTTGGCTGGCACCTTTTTTTGGTAGAGAGAATAGTATTAGTTTTATTTTTTTTAGTATTAGTTTTGTTTAGTTTTAGTTTAGGTTTTCTTTCTTTTTCTCTCTAGGTTTTCTTCTTTCTTTTCCTTTCTTTTCTTTTCTCTTTCTTTTATTTTGGTGTTCTTGGCTCATTTTGGAGGTGAAAATGAAGAGCACAAAGGAGGAGATTGATGAGTGTTCTACACTCATGAAATTTATGTCACTTAATTCGTTATTTTGTCATTCTTGAGAGAGTTTTAGAGTGTTTTTATGTGTGTTTTGATATTGTGATGTAGGTTGATGAGATTGAAGAAAATAAACAAAAGTTGGAAAGGAAATGGCTAAATTGTAAGAGATCTAAAGTTCGGGGATTAAAGTGTAAATATTGAAAAGTTATACCGAACCTCACGATGAAGATTTGAGAGTGATCGGAGCCAATTGGATGAAGAAAGATGTCAAAGGGATCAAATTTAGTCAAAATATGATCACAAATCAATTTACAACCGAAAAGTTTTGCTCCAGATTTTTAGTCTCATATTGAGACTCATTTTTGACACAGTGAACGATTGAATTGGAGAATGATGTCTGAAGCAAAGTTGTAGGCCTTTGAGTTAGCTTTCCAACGCAACTTGAATCATCTCAATCGGATATCAGGAGAAAGAGTTATGTTAAAAATACTGAAAGAAGCGTAAACTGAATTTCAGCGAACCGGGCGCCTTGGCGCTCAAGATGGGCGCCTTGGCGCCCACAATACTGAAAATCAGCAGACTACGCGGCGCCCGATACCGAGAAAGAGAAAAAATGGAAATTTTAAAAGATTTTCGGCCCGGTCCAACCCTATTTCGTCTTGCAACTTGTGGACACTATAAATACCATCATAAAGACCTAATTTTAGAGGGGGGAGAAGGAGGAAAAAGATACAAAACGGCTAAATCTTCAAGGACAATAAGAAGAAGGATTTGAAGAAATCAAGTGAAGAAAGGGTGGAAACATCAAAGGGGACTTCGATCAACACTCCAAAAAGAGTTTTTCTTACCTCCTCGTTTATGTTTTTCATTGTAGATTGTTTAGATTTTATGAATTTCTTCATGAACTAAATAATTTATCTAGGGTTTGATGTAGCCACTTGAGATTATAATTTGATGAATTTATAATTGCTTCCTTTGGATTTCCTACGTGTATTTAATTGTGTCATGAATTTAATGCTTTCAATTACCTGATCAATAATTGAATGAATAGATGCTAGTCAATTCCGGCACTCGAGAGATGGGAATTTAGGCGTGATCATAGGATTGACGCAACGTAGGTTTTATGGGTTTCGAGAGAAAGTGTAAAATCTATGAAGCTTACTTCACAAAAGAATCGGGACTTTCATAAATTCTAGACTTTAATTCGGAATAGAGATATTGGGATTGAATTGTAGGATTAATTTCTAGCCGGCACTCGAGAGAGGGGAGAGAAATACAATTGGATTCTTGCTTTTAAATATTGGAAAATTAATTGGATAATTTGATATCATTGAATCATAATTGAAAGTTGGTGAAATCATTCCCTAGGCTTCTTCATTTTGATAATTTATATTCCTCAATTTTGTCTCAACCAATTTCATTACTTTAGTTTAAAACAATCAACCAATCATTCATCAATTTTCTAGACAAAATAGAATTTGCACAGTTATAGTACTTAGTGGAATTAAATTACAATCCATGTGGGTTCGACATCCTAACTTTCATACTATATTACAAAACTTGACACCGTACACTTGCTGCATAAATTCACGTTATATCCCTAGAATTTCATAATCTGATAACTTCGTTGAATTTTGCATTTGTTTAATTGCCAATTTCATTTTGTCATTATTAGATAAAAATCACAACATCATTCCAATTTGCTTGTCCAAATAAAGTAGAAACTACATAATTATAGTACTCATTAGAATTCATACATCAATCCCTGTGGGTTCGACAATCTCTATTTCATCACTATATTACAAAACTTGACACCGTACACTTGCGGCATTTTCACGTTGTATAAAACGCGTGTCAATTTTTGGCGCCGTTGCCGGGGATTGTTTAATTTAATTTTCACTAATATTATTACCAAGTAGCTTTTATTTTAATTTAGATTATTTTTATTATTTTTATTTTGTTAATTTTAGTCACCCACCTTGATCTATTTGATATTTTTTTCAGGTACTATTCAATAATATGTGCATGATTCTAACGTTGGCAAGAGAGCATAACAACTTCAATAAGTACTCTCGACATGGATAAAAATGACGTGCTTGTAGAAGACATCTTTTGTCAACTTTGCTATGGGATGCATTACACTGAGCAATGTTTGTAGAGACGCAATGACTCCCGTGCGATAAAGCTTCTAGGATTCATAGAATATTTAAGATGTCGAAAAGAAGCAATTGACAAATCTGATGGATGCTACTTAACTTTGGGAGATTATGTATCAGACGATTGGGATGAGGACATCACACTTGAGGGAAATGGTCCTCCTTTGTTTAACGAGAGGGTAATTGCAAAGTACTATAACAAACTTGCTAAGTTGGAAGAGTGCAACATACGTATTGGAGACTGGAGTTACTGGAATGAATTGAGAAGGTGGCAATACAATCCACTCGAAGGGGTTGAAAATAGAGACTTCTCGTTGCCCGTGGACTTACACTGTGAACTGATTATTCAACCTGAAGAAATATCAACTATTGAACGAGGACAGAAAAATGAGGACAAATTAATCACAAAGGAACTAAACGAAGAAGCGGCAATTAATGAAGATGAATTGAACACACGTTCATTCGATTTCATTGATTGTCCAACAATTGAATTTGTGATTAAGCTTGAGGAGGAACAAGAAGTTTACATAGTTGAATTCGAATAAGATAGAATAGACAAGTCATATCACATTGGAGGAAGCAATGTTAAAATTTGGAAAATCAACGAAGAATGGATCAAAGGCAAAAGAAGCAAAATGAGCAATGTTGAGTTTTGGAAAATCAACGAAGAATGGATCAAAGGCAAAAGAAGCAAAATGAGCAAGGCATCAAAAGCTTTCTTCAAAGTTCCATGATGCAACTGTCAACAGTTATGTCAAGCTAATGACGTTAAAGAAGCGCTTCTTGGGAGGCAACCCAAGCTTTCTTCCCCTTTTGATTTATTTTGCTTTTGAATTTATGATAGTTTAGTTAGAATTCTTCAGCCATACCACATTCCCCTTAGGTCATTGAGTATTTAAGTTGGTTGTTAGATGTTTGAATTAAGTAACACTTGTTCCATGCAATTAATCTCTAAAATTTGATTTTTCAGGAACATGACGTAGCGAAACATCCAAGCCAACATTGACAAGGAGAAAATGGGATGTATCTCAAGTTTGGGGGGAAAGATAGAAGAAACATCCACCAACACCAGCATCATAAACACCACAACGTCACGGGCAATACAGACAATTCAGGGAAGTCTCTTCCTTGTTCTTTAATTCTACATTGAGGACAATGTTTAATTTAAGTTTGGGGGTGTATTATAAATTGTGTCTAATTGCCTTAGTTTTTTTTTTTTTTTGTTATTTGTGTGAAAAAAAAAAAAAATTTTTACACATTTTAACAGGTTTGTATGAGTTAGATAGCCTTGCCGGCATTGGTTTATGTAATTGAGAACATGCTTTTGTTTATGAATTGTGGATAAATTTTTGCTTATTCGTGAGAAATGGAAAATATTTATGCACGTGAATTAATTGTGATGTTGTACATGAGTATGTTGATTCATGTTTATAGGTTGAAATAGAGAACTTGGATGCTATACCCACGTAACCAATAAACAAGATTCACATCCCTAAACCAAATATAGGATGTTTGGATGGTCGAACTTTTGTAGGGATACATGGATGTAGATGTGGATTCCATGTGTGCTAAATGTTGTGTGGACTGTCTGAGACCTATGGGATGAAAATTGGGTGAAAAACCTTAAGTTAGAGGTCAATTTTCGAGAATAAGTGTTTAATAAAGGGCATTGCACTAATCACTGCATAAAAGGGAAGCCACCTTAAAAAGATCCTAATGAGGACAATCATAACAATCTTATTGTAAGGTGTCTCTTCGTAGCCTTTATGACTCGAGTGAATAAGTCTGCAAGGGTTTAAAACGTGGTGCCCTAAAGTCATTTGATTTGGGAGTCATCGGCCTAAAACTCGCTACAGGGGTCATTTAGAAAGCTCAATGGAGAACGTCCCCACATAAGATATATATAAAAAAAAAAACAAGTGCATAAAACAGAAGACGTACCGCACCATATACCTTAATTAAGCCCTGAACATTTATTTTAGAGGGTTAGACTTCTGATAAGGGGTTAGTAACTTGGTTGAGTCTTGAAGGTTGAAGTAGTCATAATGAGGAGAATCCATATTTGTTGATATGTTGAACTGCAATTAGTGAAATCCGACCAAACTTGAGTGGTGTAAGAAGTAGTATTGAATATCAACTGTAGAATACACCTTGGGGAATGAAAAGAAAACAAGTTTGGTGGTGTATGAATCCCACGAGCGAAGTAAGGAAATATTTGACTTTTTAGGTCGGGATTTGGATCTATTTATTAATGTACAGCGTTGCACTTAACTCTTCACACACACACACACACACACCCGTTTTGCATTGAATAGGTAGGAAGTGAGCTTTTACATTATAATTTTGAAGTGATTCATGAAATTGATGTTATGTTTTCAATTCTGAGCTATGAAGGCAAGATATCTAGCACAATTTATTTTAAGTGATTTTGTTCGTATTTATCTGTTTGTGTGTTTGTTAGTAATTTCCTTTAGTTTGGTGTTTCTCGAGGACAAGCAAAATATTAAGTTTGGGGGTATTTGATGAGTGTTCTACACTCATGATATTTATGTCACTTAATTCGTTATTTTGTCATTCTTGAGAGAGTTTTAGAGTGTTTTTATGCGTGTTTTGATGTTGTGATGTAGGTTGATGAGATTGAAGAAAATAAACAAAAGTTGGAAAGGAAATGGCTAAATTGTAAGAGATCTAAAGTTCGGGGACTAAAGTGTAAATATTGAAAAGTTATACCGAACCTCACGATGAAGATTTGAGAGTGATCGGAGCCAATTGGATGAAGAAAGATGTCAAAGGGATCAAATTTAGTCAAAATATGATCACAAATCAATTTACAACCGAAAAGTTTTGCTCCAGATATTTAGTCTCATATTTAGACTCATTTTTGACATAGTGAACGATTGAATTGGAGAATGATGTCTGAAGCAAAGTTGTAGGCCTTTGAGTTAGCTTTCCAACGCAACTTGAATCATCTCAATCGGATATCAGGAGAAAGAGTTATGTTAAAAATACTGAAAGAAGCGTAAACTGAATTTCAGCGAACCGGGCGCCTTGGCGCTCAAGATGGGCGCCTTGGCGCCCACAATGCTGAAAATCAGCAGACTACGCGGCGCCCGATACCGAGAAAGAGAAAAAATGGAAATTTTAAAAGATTTTCGGCCCGGTCCAACCCTATTTCGTCTTGCAACTTGTGGACACTATAAATACCATCATAAAGACCTAATTTTAGAGGGGGGAGAAGGAGGAAAAAGATACAAAACGGCTAAATCTTCAAGGACAATAAGAAGAAGGATTTGAAGAAATCAAGTGAAGAAAGGGTGGAAACATCAAAGGGGACTTCGATCAACACTCCAAAAAGAGTTTTTCTTACCTCCTCGTTTATGTTTTTCATTGTAGATTGTTTAGATTTTATGAATTTCTTCATGAACTAAATAATTTATCTAGGGTTTGATGTAGCCACTTGAGATTATAATTTGATGAATTTATAATTGCTTCCTTTGGATTTCCTACGTGTATTTAATTGTGTCATGAATTTAATGCTTTCAATTACCTGATCAATAATTGAATGAATAGATGCTAGTCAATTCCGGTTTTATGGGTTTCGAGAGAAAGTGTAAAATCTATGAAACTTACTTCACAAAAGAATCGGGACTTTGATAAATTCTAGACTTTAATTCGGAATAGAGATATTGGGATTGAATTGTAGGATTAATTTCTAGCCGGCACTCGAGAGAGGGGAGAGAAATACAATTGGATTCTTGCTTTTAAATATTGGAAAATTAATTGGATAATTTGATATCATTGAATCATAATTGAAAGTTGGTGAAATCATTCCCTAGGCTTCTTCATTTTGATAATTTATATTCCTCAATTTTGTCTCAACCAATTTCATTACTTTAGTTTAAAACAATCAACCAATCATTCATCAATTTTCTAGACAAAATAGAATTTGCACAGTTATAGTACTTAGTGGAATTAAATTACAATCCATGTGGGTTCGACATCCTAACTTTCATACTATATTACAAAACTTGACACCGTACACTTGCTGCATAAATTCACGTTATAGAAAACGCGTGACAGAGATACCTGAAGAATTGGCAAAACTTTGGAGAAAGCAAGTTCAAGTTTGATCTTCAAGGGTTTATTCTAAATCTTTGGTTTTTCCTATTTTATTTGCCAAAAAAAATTGTAATGAATATGTTTATATATCTCATTTGTTATTATCTATATAAAATGAGCTAATTATTGTTGTGTTGGAATTTATGAATTGAACTTAACCTAGTTGTTTCATTGATTATCGATATATTTACATGTTTAGTGATAAATGCAGTTGTTATCAAAATCATAGTGTATCGATCATCATGTTTAAGATGATTTCATTTTTGTGACGACAAGATGAAATTATTAGGTTTTACATCATTTTTGGTGACGCTTAAATTATTGTAATTAATTTTAATGTGATTGTTGCAAGATAGTTGCATTTAATAGACCAAAGTGTTCGATTCATCTAATTGACAAGTAGATGAAATTATTAGGTAATTATGTGTGACTGTTGAACAATGATTGCATTAATTAGACCGAAATGATTGATGTCTCGGATTTGTATTAGTATATCTTTTGCGCGTTTAGGTGATATAGAAATATACACCTACTCTGAGTGACCTGTTGAGCATTTTCACAGAAATTCATGCAATTGGTTAACTTTGTATCGATATAGAAATATGCGGTATGAATTGATTAATTAGGGTTAATATGCGCTCGAAAGAGGGTATTAGCTAAAACAGGAGAATCATGTCTAATTATCGCATTTTGATAATATGCATCGGTATATGATTGGTTCGAGATCAATAAAACAATAGGTTAAGCGACATCATAAATTCCAACCACACTTTTCCCTCCGAAATTTGCCAAGACACCTTTATTTTCTTATTTTGTAGAATTGTTAGTTTTTATATCATGTCTTTAAATCTGTGTGTTTCGTTTTGTCGTTAGAATTAAAATAGATTAAAGTGGTGTAATCCAAAGTATACATTCCTCGTGGGATCGACAATCCGGACTCTTAAGGTCCACTTTATTACTTGAACGCGACCCGTGCGCTTGCGGTACGATTTTCAGCGAACAACTGACACTATTTCTTCTTATCAATTTTCCTTCAGAATTGATTTCTCTTGCTTGTTTGTAAAAATCAATCATTATTTGTTAGGGGTATTGTCACTTCATGTTCTTGGTATTTTCTAGGGGGTATATACTGAGCTAATTCCTCAAAATCTTTATGTACGATAATGTTATCAGTTATTTTTCTTAAATTGTTGTGGTGGCTAGTACTAAAAGCAAAAATTGATTTTATGCTTATACTAATATCCTTACTTTTTCTTAACATTTTCAAGTTTCCAATTCTATAATATAGATTGAAACTTTGATCAATATTTTCATCAATCAGTGAAACCGCATAATTTGGTTTTACTGTAAATATTATCTTTTGATAGACTAGATTTCTTACAATAGTTCCTAATAGAGCATCTACAGGATCTTATAAGATTCTATTGTCCATACAATATATTTCTATTGGTATATTCATACCTTCTCTAAAGAATCCTTTTACCATAATTTGCATTCCTCATATCTCAATACATTTTAATTTGTTTCTTACATTTTCTGGGATTTTGGATAGCTTTTGTCTTACCTATTCTTTTGTAATTATAGGAATTCTTGCTTTTCCCGTTGTATCTTCTATATTTATAGATATCTCTTTATAATTCATACTTACAATTGTTTTATTTACTCTTGGTAGTATTCCTAAGAATTCTTGGTGGAATACATTTTTTTCTTGTAAATCTAATATTTTCTTTGTTATTCCTTTATATTTTCTAGTATCAAAGGTAATCTCTTGATTTATACCTTCTACTGAATCTTCAACTTCCTCAATTGTTTCTACCTCTATTTCTTGATCTATTTGTTGTATCTCTTGATTCATATATACTATCTCTTCAAAACCTTCTTCTGAAGATGATGTATCTAATTCATAAATGCTATTGCATTCACTACTTAAATCTTCAAAATTCTCAATTGGTTCTATATCACTATCATTTTAAAATTCTTCATATATTCTTAGGGTTTTTACATTTTGTTTATATTTTCTTTTAGGACATTGAGGATCTATATGTCCTTCTTCATTATAGATAAAATATCTGTATTTCTTGATATATTTAGGCTTGAGCTTTTTATTCCAGTCTTTTCTTTTAAAATATTTTTTATGAGGTTTAAAAAATCTTTTCTTAAACTTTTTATAGTTTTAAACTTTCTTTTGTATTTCTTATATGGTTTATATTTCTTTTTATGACAACCAAATTGTTCAATTTGTCCTATATCTTTGTAGCAATATATGGAGTTTCTTCTCATTTTATATGTTTTTTTATTTTCTAAAGCTTCTCTACACCATATTCCTATCATCCTTTTTGTAAATTCAATTCTACATCCTAAACTATCTTTATTAACTTCATCTTCTTCTCCAAAATGTAATAATTTTTCATATTATTTTAGTAATTTCATTCCCATGGAAATGGTAATTTTGTAAAATAAGATCTTAATATAGGTTTGTTTTCTTGATAATTTCCTTGATTTAATATATAATATATTTCTTCAAACTTACATGTGTATCTTTCGAGTTCACACATATCACATATCTTTAAATTTTCCATAGCTATTATTCATTCATTATATTCTTCTTGCTTTCTAGTTTCTTCGTCTATTGTGAATCTATTTCCTAAAAATTCTGTTCTTAGGGCTCTTTCTAACATTCTTAATATTTCTTGGATACTTTGTTCATTCAAAGCATTCCTGTTATCTATTATCTCAATTGTGTTTTCTCCATATTTTATATTCTTTTTTATATTTTCTGGTAGTTTTCTCCACCAGTCTGATACAATTCCTCTAAAAGTATGTTCTATAAATCCAAAGACTGTGTATGTTTCCCATTTATTGAATTGTATAGCTAGGTCTATACTCTTTATCCATGTTTCTATAACTTTATTTTTATCTACACAATCTAGATCTAACTATATTCCTGTTGTATGGATTGGTTCATTATAAGATTTCATTGGGTTTATTTCTTTAATGGACTGTTTCCTTATATTCCCAATGTATCTTTTCTGTATCTTCCTATATTGGTTAACACCTTCTTTATTTGGTATGGGTGTATCATAAGGATAATTTTCATATTCTTCATCACTACTAAATTCTGTTTTTATATTTCGACTAGTTGATGGATTAGTATTCATTTTTGTATTTTCCAATTTTTCAGTTAATTCTTCTAACTGCTTTTTATATTCTTCATATTCTTCACCAGTAGATTCTAAGAATTTTTGTTCTAATTCTTCTACTTCTGTTATCATATATTGTTTTAGTTCATAATTTTTACCTTTATCTTTTATTATTCTAAAATCTTAAGGTGGATTGATTATAATCCTATCTTTTCCTTCAAGCTTTTTATTTAATAGGGCATTTCCTATTTGTAAATTATATTCCAAATTTTCTAATCTTTTATGAATATCTTCAAAACATTCATTTGTACTATTTTTAGGTAGGTAAAGGATAACTAGGTTTTTTACGTTTTTCAACCTTTCCCAAAAATTCTTCAATTATGTTTTCTTCATCAACTATATTCATTATGACTTTTGGTTCATAATATTTATACTCGTAATATTTTTCAGGCTCATACATTTCTTCACAATAAAATTCTACTTCTTCTTTTTCAAATTCTGTCATTATTTTTTTGATATAAATATTCATCTCTTATGTATCCTAGTATTAATTTATCCAATATTTGTTTTCTTATTTTTATTGGTAATTTTTTAACTATTATTAATGTTAATATTTTTAATTTCCTGGGTAAAGGATGTATAAACATATAACTTAAACCATCTTTTTCCCTTAATATATAATGCCGATTATTTTTAATAATTTCAATTTCCATGATCTTAACAAGGCTCTGATACCAGTTGTACCCAACTCTTTCGAGCAACCCGGTATAAGGTGCCTATCAGCTTGCCACCTGCTCCTAACGGATTTTGTCCGAGGATACAGGCAATCGGCGCGGAGAGCCTCTGTTCGGGTATAAGTCCCGAGTGAGAGGATACCGATTCTTTACATATGTCTCTGATACCAGTTATAGCAGAGTGCGTAGATTCAGCGGAATAAATCTTGCACTCATAATTCTTTTGGGACTAATTTGAAATTTTGAATATTTATAAGGACTTTAATTATGGAATTAAGTATATAAGGGTATTTTTGGAAACTTTATTTTCTGTAAATCTTCTGTAGGTGAATAGTTCTGGAAGAATAGCATTTTCCAACCAATTATGGGGTTTTTGGGCTCGATTTTTTGTTGATTCCTGGTGTTTTGTGTCTGAAGGTTGGTTGGAGGTTGTAGAAGGGAGTGGGGCAAGACTGGTGGTGGTCGGATCTGGTGGTCTTGGCCAAAAGGTGGTGATTCGAGGCTCCAAAGGTGGCACTTAATAGCAAGAAATTTGCACTAGAGGTGGTCAAGCTTCTATGTCCACGTGTTTTGGTCATTTAAGTTTTACTCAAAATAATAACGGTCCTTCAATAACCTTTTGTGAAACAAATTAAAACTTCAGTGACCGTTTGTGAAAGTTTTAAACTTTAGTGATCATTTTGTAAATTTTAGGTAAATTTAGTGACCGTTTATAAAATTTACCCTTTTGAAATAAAAGTACAATTTTTCCAAACTTTAGTGCATGTTTGGCAATGCTTAACCATTTTTTTTAACTTGTTAAAAATACTTTTTATTCACAGATTTTTTAGTACCCACAACTTGCTACCACAGAATGCCTATTTGACGGGATTTTTTAAAACCCAAAAACTGCTATTGAACATCTATAGAAACTTTTTTGAAAATATTTTATCTGACTAGAAAAACTTTTAAATGAAACCGACTTAAAGTAGCTTTCTCAAGAAGCTCTTCTACAAGAAAGAGAAGTAGAAGCCGAAGCCCTATCAAACGAACATTTATTATTCACACATTCCATAAGTCCCACAACTTATACAAATATGCTATATGTACAAAGTTGGTTGACAAAATAACATCTACACTAATCATTTTAAAAACAGATTTTTAAATCATTTGAAATCAACATTTTGGATTTTGCCAACACACTTTGTAACCCAACTTTTGTAACTCAATTTTGTACAAATAGATTTATTGCAACTTATACACACTTAAAAGTAAACATAGTAATACAATGTTCTAAAACGTATTGAATGAGAAACGGTAGTTGGGATACATCTATTCACGAGATAGAATCAAAGAAAAAAAATAAAAAATAAATTTATACAATGAAGTCCAATACTCCGTACTACTGAATCTTCCACAACCAGATTCCAGTTCAAGTGAAACCTCTTCATGATATTACGAGTCATCAACTAGCAAATTAAATTTCTCATTTGAGATTCATCTAGGTTCATTCTTCCATTCAAATTTCAGATGTAGATTATATAGTTGCTGAAAACCCAAAATTTGATGTGGATCATTACACCTTCAGCAAAGCGGCTTTTTCAGACTGCAAATGCTATCAACGAACATCCATACAGCTGCCATTTCAAATTTCGCGTCTTCTACTTTTTGAAATTTCAACTTCGACGTGCTTAATTTCATCATTTAGTTCTTCCAGTGAATTTTTGTTCGTTTTCATGTGACTGATCATCAAATTAGATAGATGCCTTAAACATGAGAGATACTCAGCTTTTACTTCGGGATGATCAGATAAATACCGCACAGATCCAAACTGCAGAAATGGAAAGTACTCAGCTTAACTGACAAATCAAGAAAATTTGAAATATTGAAAACACGGTCCTATGCAAACGTGAACAAAATAAACGAGCAAAACAGCCTAGTTCTAGTTATATGATAACATAATAACATGTTAAGCACACAAACCGTCCAAAGAAACGGAGGCAACTAGCAATTTTGCATAATTCAAACTCCATGTACCTCCTTAAAAACAGAAATGCACTGTCGAAGTGCAGAATCGGCCTCGACTTGATGTTCCTCCTGAATAAATAAAGAAACATGAAAACTTGTCTTCTTGTATTCATAGTTGAAATCATGACATAAATTTGAAGAACACAAACCAACATCAATTACTAGAATGGAAAAACAATCAATGCTCTTATCATGAAGATCTCTAAATGTTAATAAATGTAGCAAGAACCATCATGCTCCACATCTCACTCTCTAGCTATCGTTTTCCATTAGGGATTCCACTATGTACATCTATAACATTTCATTTTTAAGCTAAACAAAGCACCACGAAGGAGATATTCTTCTAGAGAAAACACCGAAAATCAGTGATAACTTTCCTTCTACTTCACCAATTGCACAAGGTTTCAAATTCTCTTATTCATTCCTTTCTCCTCTTTCAATCAATCAATCAAAGTCTTATAATCTTCCCATTATTAGGAAGCAATCACCATTATGCACTGCAGGGAAATACAAGACAATTTTGGAACAAATGATATTTAGTTCTTTAGGCAACACACACACACAAAAAAGCTCCATATGACCAATAATAGAAATTAAAGGCCATAATAGCTTATAAGTTTCAGCCACCTATGTGGCTTTAGCACCTCGAAAAAAGTATACATGGCCTAAGAACATTGAACAGATTCTGGGAAAAGAAGAGAAGAAGAGAAAAAATGTCCTCCCAACACTGTTTACAAGTGATATCAGACTGATGATCACTGAAAAAATATGAACTCTATATAGTTGCTTTTCTATGGATGAGCACGGTTATATAAATAGTGAAAATAGTCAATACTGACCCTGGACTCCTGTATTTCCAGCTTCGTCATCTCCAACATCCCAAGAGCATTAAGTGATTGCAGCTACAACAACATTTAGGAACAATTAAAACCAAATTAGGACATCTTTTACTACATCTAGGTTTAAAAATATTGAGTAACCAAATATTGATCATGAGTATTATGTCTCAGTCAATTTACAGACATGTATATCACATCAGTTTTGAACCAATTAAGCATTGTTAAATCCAAGTTTATAAACAAATTGCATGGTCTCAACTAGTGAGTGAAGTGATCATTGGAACCTGAATGTTAATTATTTTGTAAGCTTTATTTATGCATCAGTTATCTCTTTCAACTAGTTCAAGCATTCACTTTCATTGCCATTTACAGAGGAAATCGACGTCTGCAATTTTCAGTGCTTGTAGAAGATCGAGCAAAAGGTGAAAGATCTCTTATTTTATATTTTCATTTTTAGGTTTATGCCTTTCTCCATTTCAGAAAGATTGAGCAGCTACCTCAAATTTTTTTTCTTACAAGTCTTTGAGACATCTCGTTCCCTCTTTTAAATTTCATATTAGCATCCTTGGAGGTAAAAGAAACTCTTATCTTCAATTGACTGGATTGGACGATAGTTACCAATGTTTTAATTCAAACAGAATGTTACTATTATGGAACTATATAAGAAACCAATAATGATATGATGTTTTTATTAAAACGCACCAACTTAAGAGGAGGCAGAAGCAAAAAAAATTGAAGAACTGAGTCAAATAAATTGGACTTCTTTCACGAAAAAGGAACACTTCAGTTATTTCATGCCGACACCAAATAATGAGTGGAAACTAGGATTCTCTAGCCTTTTTACTGACAGATAAACAACCACCCAAATTGACAATACAAGAGCATTCATGTCATAAATGAAAATTATGTCTCAGCCATAAATTTCATTCTAGCCTTGAGGCAAGATACTCTTTAAGAAAAACGTGAAAATAGTCAAACATTGATATATTTTTTAATATGGTTCTATACTTAAAAAAAAAAAAATACTGGAAAAATTTGACCCTGCACAACTAGCTCATGGAGCTTTATTAATACTAAAAGTAAATAAGGTGATGTATTGCAGATAGTACATCAAATGGAAAAACTGACCAGTATCATCATTGCTACATGCCCATCTTTCCCAGCCTTTCTGGATACTACTGTGAATTCTTCATTTTCTTCCGGTTTCATGTGTCGAATGAGTACTTTCCGAGCAATCCTATTAGTAAAATAGTAATTATGTGAACACAAAAAGTCATATTGACACATAATTACTAGAAATCATAAATAAGCACGTCCTAGTTTATAAATTTGAAGTAGCAGAAACAAGCTAATAACATTTTCATTTAGCTCAGCGGATTTCTAATATTCATTTAGAATCAGTGGCACTGCAAACCCAACTTGCTAAACTCCAGAAGCTGAAGTATTCATATGCAAAATTGAAAGAGACATGCATATTTAGGGGTGGACATGATTCCATTTGGTTCTGATTCCAAGAGAACCAAATCAAACCAAACCATGAACCAATGATTGTTTTGATAATAGAACAAAATGATTTTTTTAAGATAACGAACCAAATTGGAACAGAATCATTCGGTTCTGGTTTGGTTTGGTTCTAGTTTTATTTTTAAAATTTTCAGACTTGCACCATATCCATAAGTTAGTAATATATACTTAAGTTAAAAAATAAATATCAAATATTCAGTAAGTTAAAATTATCAATCATCAAGATCACAAAAGTCCAAACTAACAAACAAAATATGGCAAATAAATTTTCATTCTCATACAAAGATTGCCTAATAAGTAATAACAAATTAATTGCAGTAGTTTTGCCATCACACCTAGACAATAAAGGATGAATTATGTAGAACTTTTACTGTCCACTTTTACATGAAACCATTAACCGTTTAATACTCCATAAATGTTTATTGAATTTTTCTCTATTTGTGAAGAACACAAATAATTCATCAAACAATCAAAGTGAAAATATAGTTTAAAAGTTTTTTAAGTGACTGACTAATTCCATTTTTCGATCTTGAAAGAGTCTCCTCCACCAACGTGATGAAATATGGTGTAGGCGTGCTGCGGTTTTGTGTAAATTAAAAAGGAGTGAAAGAAATGGGTCGTTACCAATTAATGGAATGTCTTCAATGAAAACAAAATTAGGATTTCCCCTAATTAATATATATAGAAAAATAAAATTAAAAATCAAGTTTGGTTCTAGTTCTGGTTCTTTGTTCTAGAACTAGAACTGAACCAGAACCAAATGATTCTTGGTTCGAAGAACCAAAACCATTATTTTTTTTCGTAGAACTGAACCAAACCGCTTGACTTAGCTTGGTTCGGTTTGATCTAGACATTTTGTCCACCCCTATGCATATTCTATAGTTCAATCCAAGAATACTACTCAACATGCTTTCAACTTTCCTAATTACATAAATTTCAACAAGCGGCTGGTATATTTCTTACATTCACAAAATATGTTTAAGGTAAAACTAACGTACACATGAGCATTAGAACATGGTATTGCAGATTGCTTCACTGAAACAAAGTTCTCTGGTATACATCAGGACAGAAATACGATGAAATGTTTGCATCAGAGATCATAAATTGCCAATTGATTATAAATAAGTGAACAATTATGTCAGGTTAACCTCTTGTTATGTTTGATTGTAACATCCCAATCATGAAAACATGTATTTCTAGAACTAATTATATTGTTGGGGTGTTTCCGCTTTGCAAAAGAAAGCTTCTTATCATTTACCACATCAACACCAACGAACAAGTACGTGATATCTGTCGTTACATTATGTCAATTTGAATCCACAAGAAGAAGATACTTTTGGTCCATATTTTCAGAATGTTATAAACAAAGAGATAACATGACGAACAAGAGAAATTAATTCATAAAATCATGCGTGTTGACAAAGAGTCAAATGGCAAAGTATTCTTCTCGTACAGGGGTTATGTAGATGCCTCCATATACAAGTCCTTGTAGCTAACAAATAGACATGACTAATTAGAAAATGACAACATTTTGTGTATTTGCCAGTTCCAAGTGCGACGTGACTGAATCAAGGTGTGTCGGGTACCAAGATCCAAAGCCAAAAATGGCATATGTTGACTTTTATTATTGAAACCCAATAGCACTCCTAGTTAAGTCAGCACAAGTTAACTTTTTTGAATGTCCCTCATTCAAAACATTTTTTTAAAAGCAGAGTATGTACGTGGGTGTTTCTGCACAAATACAGGCACATCATCTACTGCAACCTTAAAAATAACCACGCACTTACTTAAAACAGATCTTTAATTGAGATCCATTATCAGCAGGTTTGGAACATTGGAAATTTAAAAAGCTACACATAAAAAGTCAATTTTAGTTTTAGAATCACCAGTGACCAGACACTGTATATCCCAGTGCACAGGTATGTCAATTAGTCTACGTTGCAAGGATTGGATAGATAATTAAATAATTAAGACTTTTATAGAGCTTCAGGGGTAGAACTAGAAGACAGAAGTAAGTCATTGAAAATGAATGTAAAGTTCTTTTGCTTTAGCATTTAATGATCTGTTCACCATATTTAATGTTGAAAAAGCATTAAAAAAAACATATTAAGTTAGATCTTCTGCAGCAAAGCTGCATTTCTTAACGCATAACAGCAAAAAATAATAGTAATTATAACAGAGGCATGTATAATAGTTACCAGACAAACAGAAATCTTTAGGAAAAAGAAAAATGTATGCATGCATTATAAGATACAGAAATAAAGCATATACCACAATCAACCTTATGGAATTGCCCAAAAGATCTTTCGCCAGATCAAGCTCATCCATTGCTTGAGAACTATTCGTCTTCCTTAGCTGGCTTGAGTTGAGCATTTTTAGTCTGGCAATATGAAGCATGTTTGCAGCATTCTGTTAATCAAGAAATACAGAATCTCTTATCAGAAACACGAGGAATCCCTACACAAAATGGAAATAAAGGGAAAAATAAAAAACGACAAACAAAGAGTCAATTGCTCTCTTCTTCTTAACTACCCAAGATATTTATACCTACATAGCTGGTTATGGCGGGTTCAAATATGTAGGATTATGGACTCCTAAAAGAGTTAGTACGGAGCAGGATGTCAAATTCTATTTAAGGGTTGAAAAAAGCAGCTGTGGCTACATGTTAACACAGCTACAGCAGGAGAATATTTGAAAAGAAAGAGACACATAAGATGAAACACATATTCAAATGCTGAGACAAGGTCAGGAACCTGAATATGCTCTTCCGGAAGCAAAACTTTTCGGGCATCAAGACATCTGGCAAAAGCAGCACCATCTTATCGTTCAGCAGGAAGCATACAATTTTCTACCTTCTAAAGTTATTAACTAATAATGCACCTCTGTAACAGAACTGCTGCTTCCCTTAACTGTCCTACTGATTGGAGGGTCAGTGCAAGGCGTTCAGCTGCAACAACAGTGTCTAAAGATTTCCATCCCTGTTACATAAAAGTGTTATTGAACTTGTTATAACAAAAAGTAACCATAGAAAAATAAGGAATACCAGAATAAAAACTAATCATAATACTAACAACACAATATAAAAATGTTGCACACTCCAGATAAAACGTATCATGAAAATTAAATATTTCAATAAATGGATAAACGGAGGTTAAATGTAAAAGAAATTGAACATTGTTGCTTTTACACAACATCACTGAAGAGAAAATATTTTGATGATATCAGAAAGCCTATGCATAGAATTTTGCAATTTGTTTGCACCAAGCATTACGAAACAGAGCTAACCTCAATCAATAGAAGCTTGTTGAAGTTAAGATTTAAATGATATATACGTGGCCATCTCTAACACCTTAAGCCTTAAGCTTTTAGATCAAGTGGTTCAATATGATATAGGAGAAGGCAAAGGTCCTGGGTCAATTCTCAATGCTCCCCTAATTTTCTTTTGTAAACTCTAAGGAAAAAAGGAATCCCTCTTGCACGTGAGGGCGCATGACCGTATCATAAATTAGATTAACATCCATAAACAGAAGAACAAGGAAACTTAAATGCAGCGATGAAAAGTTTTCCAGTAGCTCCAGTAAGCAATAAGACAAGATCACCAAGTTTTACATAATTTGTGCTGTGGACAGCAGAAAAGAAGTTAGTAAGAAGATAGATGGAAAAGGAAATTATAGAAGAAACTAAAAACATATAAAAGGGTGCCACATAAGAGGTCCAGCAAACCACAGTGTGGCTTTGTTCGTAAGGCAATTCATAAAAAGCTATAAAATGTATTGCAGTTAACTTCCCTAATTGAAAAGTGAAGGGAGGGGGGACAACGGCCGAAGACAAGAATTAAATGATATATACACGTGGTCCTTTCTAACAACTTAAAATTTTAGATCAAATGGTTCAACATGGTATCACAACAACAAAGGATCATGACTTAAAGTCTCATCGCCACCCATTTAATAAAATTGTGCATGTGTCAAGTTTTAATGAAGAAGTATGAAAACCGCCAATGCTTGAGAGGGGTATTGAAGACAAAATTTAAATGATAAACATGTGGCCATCTTTGCTATTAGTGTGGTTCAGCAGTGGCATTCCTAGCAAAGATGACTTTGCTAGGTTTTCGTTCTAGATATGCCATGTCAAACTGACCATTTAAATACATTTTAGTAATTTCTAGAGAGCTATTCTAGAGGAATAACTCCAAATTGATAATTTATTAATACTAAAAAAATTGAAAGCTAATATAATTGTAATAGAGATGGTAAAAATGATGGTAAACCTTTAATAGCTCCACTATATGCAGGATCTTTCTCAGCAAAATCTCCGCATCAGTAAATCGATTGGACTTGGTGTATATCTATAATCAATAGCAATATGAACATGATATAAATTGAGAATCTAAGAGAAACCTAAATAGAAAACAAGAATATAAGAGAAACTTTGAGTAAAGATAAACATAACCATGATTACCGCAAGAAAATGATGGCCAAAGAGAATTTTAGAACTTAAATATAAGCCCAAAAAGCTTTTCCATGTCTCGCATTTTCAACAAACAAAGAACAGGAGCCTTTACAACTCTAATGTTTTCCAGTGGATCTTTTTCAACAAAAAATCAGTACGACATGCCATAACATGGATACTTGCTCTGATGGAAACCTTTGTCACAAAGTAGATCAGATAGACCGTTTCTATTACTTTTTTCAAGAGCATATTCCTTCTAAACTTATGCATTACCATAAGAGCAAAGAAAGATGATGACTAAGGAGGTATTTTAACTTCAAACATAAGCTCAAAAATTTTATTGGCCATGCTGTCTCACATTCTCAAAAAGCTAAAGGTACGAGCTTTCTCGACTCGTATAATGTTCACAGTTGATAATTTTTCCATCGAAAATTCGTTATCAAGCAAATTTTAATAGCCATAAAATGAGTATTGTGCGACGGATGCAAATGCAGATACTTCAATTCTATACCTTGTATTATTTTTTTCCCCTTTTTTGGTTAAATACCAAATCTGCTTCAGCCCTTATAATCAGGAAAGAAAGAATCATACGATAATTGAACTATGAAGAATCATACGATAATTGAACTATGTGCATATAAGAAAGGAAATGCAGATCAATTAAATTTTCTTACACATATGAATGACAACTTCAATATGGCTAAAGATGTCAACCACAAACCTGAGCAAGATATTGCAATCTCCGGATACATAAGATGGATTCCCCTTGCCCACCATCCTACATGATCAATGCCAAGCAGTAAGATATCTAGAGTAAATATGACAAATCAATCAGCATTCTTCTTGGAATCATACTGATGTACCTCCAAAATTCGAATAGAATCCAATATTAGGTCCTCAGAGTCCTCTTTCCCTTGGAGATACAAAACCTGTAAGTTGGCATCTTTTATGTCATTAAGATAAATTTCAGTGAACAACCAAACAACAATAAATCACCCACACTGAGAGAAAATACAAGCATGAGGATAAAATTGAGGAACCTCACTTTGTTATTCATGATAAATTCATGTCACCATGTTCTTGTAAGTAAACTTCCACGCAAACATATGTATGAATGACATGATCCTAATGTTAAATAAGTAAGAAAGGACGAGAGAATTCAATATAAAATTGAGAAACAAAATTTTTAATCTTATTGTAAAAGAATGCGCAGAAAAAAACTATTATAACTTTTTAAATCCACATGTTCACCAACCAATCCGAAGAACGAGAAGATAGAAATAAGACTTGGAGAAGAGAGAAAAGACTTGAGAGGAATACAGAAAATCGTTAAATAAATTAATCAGAGATTTAGCATGTTATTGAATAGATTAATCAAGGATATGGTATCCTAAGAATGATAGTTACAGAAGATTGCAGGATCCAGTAAAAAGATATCTTTAAGGGAAATAAAAGAAGATTTCTCATGGATGTTGATTTCAGGCTAAGTTTTCTAACTTCTTGGTACAGCTTAATAGTTCATAGCAAAAGGAGAACTTTCATAAGTACTCAAACACCTAGAAATACCATCATTTTCACCATGACGAATAACTTCATACTAATTCTTGGGACAAGATCCATGAACATTACAGTTGAAAAACTCATATTTCACGGTACAACACTGAAAGAGTAAATTGCACATGAATAGTATTGACATGAAAAGAAAAACAAAAAAAAAACGTGATTCACAATTTCACATACATGGATCAGTCATGGCTTGATTTAATAGAATTAGAACAAACAACGTAAATGAGAAGCTATAAGTGATTTTGTTCTCTCATACAATGCAACCAAGTTGTGTGGGTAAAATACTAGAATTACAGGAGATTTCAAGGTTATTCACCAAGGTTATCAGTCAAAATCAGGTTGCAGGAGGAAAAGTTGAAGTTCCTAGCAATCTGAAGTAGCTAAACAACTATGAAAAGAAGTGATTGGAAGTTTCATCATCTATATCAGAAAAAAGGGTCCGGATCTCCTGCTGGAATGTTTGGAAGATCCAAAACCAGAAAAGTGGTATTTACTAGCAACAACACAATGAAGGCAGTCATATATATAGATTGATCCAGAATTTTCATCTATATCATCTACGTCAACATTTTGTTTTCCTCAAGTATGGACGCAAATTAAGAAGAATGATATAGAGTCTACATAAAATATGCAAGTGGTTCTTGTTAAGTGAACAGTAGCACTTTGTGCCTAATCTTCATTAATCAATTGGAATTGCTAAACTTGCTGCTTTCCTGTGTTCTCTGAATCTGTTAATTAAAAGGAGATTGAGTCGTAAAAACTTATGGAATGCCAGGCCCCTTTTCTTGTTCCGACAAATTATTCCCCTTTAATAGTTAAAATGTATTTTGGAAGCAAATTGTGCAAAGGCTGCTAATTTCTGCAACAATATGTAATACAGACAATTGCCTATAACATAGTTCATATTATACCAAAAACCTGAACCACATCCAATCAGATAAATCAACAATTTTATTGTACATGAGGATGTCCAAAATTTGTTGCCAAGTGCTAATTTAGAAAGTTGTAAATG
The DNA here is from genome assembly GCA_035079005.1 of Fraxinus americana. Taxonomy (NCBI): domain Eukaryota; kingdom Viridiplantae; phylum Streptophyta; class Magnoliopsida; order Lamiales; family Oleaceae; genus Fraxinus; species Fraxinus americana. The sequence continues at coordinate 1,025,463 of CM068715.1, read as the reverse complement.
TTACCAGAAATGGTAAAAATAAAAAAATAACATATTTATGGCAGTTTATAAAATTAAAAGTTCACATTTCATTCGTACCTGTTTAGCATCATAAGCATTTCCAGACCAATTAGTCAATTTGTACCGAAGTGTTCATTGCATGTCAGAACAGAAAAACAGAAGATCATGTCAAGTACCCAAAATGAAGGGAAAACGTTTAACAATTCCAAAAAAATATGAATTTCAGAAACATTGAGAAAATTTCCAGCCTTACAGTTCCAAGATGATAGATTGTATCGGCATAGTCTGGGTGGGCCTCACCTAAAACACGTCGCTTTATCTAACAGTCAGAAATGATAGTAAGACTAACAGTTAAATGTCTGATAACCATTCACTGAAGATAGAAGTGAGGTGTCATGGTTACCACATACCTTTAGAGAACGCTGCCAGAAATTTGGAGAAAGAGAAAACTCATTGTAGTATCAGGTGGACAAATTGCGACGATTTGCATAAGAAAAATGGGAGTGAGTATTGCATGCACTGGCAGTGTATACGAAAACAGCTTAAATATTGCAATTTAATTAGCAGTTATTGCTTTGTGGCAAGTGGTAACTAATAGAGGGATGGATAGGATTCTCAAACATGACCCAATCCTGTGACTCAAACATATGTTCGGACATTAAAACAAGTTTAAACTTTTTAAAAAAATACTGTGAAAAGAATGCTTCGTGTCTACCATAATCACCTTCACTGGAATATAGAGTAACAGCTGAAATTTATTTAACCAAGACAAGTTATCAAAGCTGTCTTTTATTAAAGTTGAAATACATTCTTCAAATATTTATATACATTAAAAAATAGTTTTACAGTCTCTAATAGACTCCTTTCCTGCAAATCTTTTACAACTTAGAAATCAAGTAGTCAAGACTCAAGTTCCTTACAAATCAAGTTGGAACCCCAGTATGCCTTTCAAGTTCAGATATCCAAGGAACTTTTTAACTTGGAAGTCATCAATTTTCCTAGTTGTGATACGATTACAAACCACGATTCGCAATAACTCTTAATTATTCTATGATTTTCCATCTACCATAATTAATAGACCTTCGGTAACTTATATCTACAGATGTCCATGAATAAAGACATTAAGCAGACTACTGAACCAGCAACATGCAAACGCATCTAAAAGACTCATCCCAAGATTCCTTCAATTCTCCAGTCTCCAAGTTTCTACTCCAATTATATACTACACAAAGGCATTAAATGCACTTTTACATCGATCTCCACTCTGTCCCTTACATTGATCTCAACCCTGCCCTGTTGTAATTACTTCAATTCTAATGACTAAGCTGATCCACCCCTACAAACTGTCATGCTCTTCTTTTAATCACCTATTTGCTAGAAGCAGATTTGTAGATGGCAACATAGTAGGATATCAGAATAGAGTCTTAGCAGTCTACAGAAACAGAACTTCATGCGCCTGAATGGAGTCACAAGACTCACAACTGGCCACAATAAGCTCAGGAAAAAAAAATTTTCCATTTTCATGTAACAAAGTTAAGGTAAGCTTTTTCCTTTATCAACACCACTAAAATCGATGCGGAAGGCCCAGACAGAGAGAGAGAGGCTACAATTTGAAATTGCATCTGAAGTATACAAAGAATAAATCCTAGTCCTACAGCAGGATTGTTAAAGGGTATTTAGGTCTTTTATGTAATACCTAGGATTTCCTAAGGTTTTCCTAACTCTTATTATAAATAGTGGGATAGGCTAACACAATTGTTAAGCCTTCTAATTCTTTTACTTTAACATGGTATCAGAGCAAGGTTATGGGAGATTAATTCCATAAACTTTGTTCAAACAACTTTTTTTTTCCTTATTTAAAAAAAAAAAAAAAAAAAAATCCGGTTACTGTTCATCCACGGTACTGTTCATACTGCGCGCGGGTACTGTTCATCCCGCCGGCACTGTTCATCCGTTCGTACTATTCATCCGGCTGGTTTTTGGTCAGTGTTCAATCTGCTAATTTCGACCGCTTTCTCGGTTATTGGTTATTATTCGTATTTACGATGCAAGATTTTACAAATGTTCATAAGTCCGGTTACGACTCACGTTCTTCGTTTAAGCCCTACAGCTTGTTCAGTATTGTGGTTTGTTTCTCAGGTAAGCCGTTTATTACTTGTTGAATTGGAAGGTATTAATATCGATGACTACACCTCAACCATTAACAACCCGTAGTTAACTTAACCAATTATTTAAATTGGTCTAAAGTCAGAAAATAGCCCTAATCGGACAGGAAAACATCGTCACCTCACTAATCCGCCCGGCAACAAGATGATAAAGTACGACGATCGGATTCAGCCGATGCGCATTGTAACATTGTTGTGAATTCTGGAGCCTCAAAGGCCGATCTCTCGTACTCATCTAGATACGTGCAAAGATATACGGGAGTATCTCCGTATTATATTTTAGTAATCTCACCAGGATGTATGATTTATCAAATGAGTACTTCCAACTTCAAAGAAGTACGCAATCCGTTACGCATTATTTCACACATTCAACCACCTCTACAGGAGACGAATACTATCCTACCACCGATTATCGATTCGAAGGAAATGCAAAAGCAACGCGAGTGCACGTCGCCAATGAAGTTCTGGTCGGGTTACGTCCATACTTCCCGTCCGATCTCGATTCTTTCGAAAGTGCTACCCTCCCCACCATCACCGAAATGTATTCTCGTGTTTCCCGTAGTACTACCAAGGACAATGTTTCGTTCGGTTCGTCACGCTATCTCGAGCATTCGGCACTTGTTACACGTATTCCCACGCGAAATCGAGATGATCCACTTAGTGGTGGTCGTGGTAGTTTCTCTCATGTCGCCGCGTAGTGGCCCCTCAAGGACGTAGTGGTCGTGGTCGTGTCTCCATTCGTCGCGTTCTTTTTTGGTCGGAGAATCATAATCGAGACACATGTTGGGATTTCGTTGGTCCACCCAAATTTGCCAACGCAGCCGATATCCGATCCGTATATTCCTACCATTCCGATCTCAGCGGCTAAGGACATATCTGATGAGGAATATGCTCGATCCTTCAAGATAGGCATCTCAAATAGGCATCTCTTTGTATCGCTTCTTTAGCTCAACGAGGTACTTCTTCTCGCTTTGTCTTTCCATTCGTCCATCCCCTCCCTCACCCTCGGGTCATCGATTCCGCGCCCACCGATCACATGTCGTACATCTTCTTTATTTACGCATATTCAAATTCTCTTCTTCGTTGTCTCCTCGTTATTGTTAAGGCGATGGTTCCACTATCCCTATCCGGCATCGCTGACCCCTCACCCTCCTTATCTCTCTCCTCCGTCTTGTATATTCCTTCATTTTCCTTTAATTTGATGTCGCTAGTAAACTCACCAAACATCTTAATTGTTCTGTCTCATTTTTTCCCCGATTCTCGTCATTCTCCAGGATTTGAGGACGCTTAAGACGATTCGACATGGCGCGAGGACAACGGCCTTTATTACCTCGATCGTGATTTGAGTCCCCGCACACCCTCCTACCGCATGTCCCGTCGTTGCATCTCGTCACCAAATCCATCGTGCCGCTCGGGTCATCCCCGCCTCGCAACCTCAAGTTACTCTTTCCTAGTTTCGGCTCTCTTCTTTATGAAAAGAGCCGCGCCAATTGGTAAGCATCGTCGTGTTTCATTTGCTTCCCCCGCTCATGTTCGAGCATCGAGCCCTTTTAGTTTAGTTCATTCGTATGTTTCGGGGTCCTTCTCATGTTACTTCTACAATTGGTTTTCGTTATTTCATTACTTTTTGCGGATAACTTTTCAAGAGTTACTTGGCTTTATTTAATGAAAGATCGTTCCGAATTATTCTCTATTTTTCGTGCATTTAGTGCTGAAGTTCAAACCCAATTTAATGTACCCGTGCGTATTCTTCGTAGTGATAATGCTCGAGAATATTTTTCTCAGCCCTTTACTTCCTATATATCGCACTCGGTATCCCGCACGCTCTTTCGCTCTCACACACCACAAGAAAACGAGATTGCCGAGCGTAAGAATCGACATCTCCTAGAGGCGGGCCGTATTTTCTTTTTGAGATGAACGTTCCTAAACATTTTGGGCGATGCGGTTCTTACAAAATTGCTTTCCTAATCAATCTGGATGCCATCCTCTACTCGCGAGGCACGGCTCCCCATTCCATTCTTTTTCCCCGTTCACCTTTATTTAGCTTACCTCTCGCATATTCGGGTGTGTTTGTTTTGTTCATCGGCCTGACTCCTACAGTAGGACAAGTTAGATCCCCGCGCTTTTAAAATGTGTCTTTCTCGCTATTCTCGCACGCAAAAAGGTTATCGATGTTATAGTCCATCATTAAGTCACTCATTTGTGTATGCCGATGTTACATTATTCGAGTCCACCCCTTACTTTTCTACCCCATCATCTCAAGTCTGATCCGGATGTTACACTTCCTTTCGCCTATCGACCCTAACCCCTACGCTATCTTCCTTCGCTCCGCATCCTATCCCCTCCAATCGTTCTTCGCTTTCAGGTATACTTCGCTGCTAAGGACGCTTCCGCCGCGCCCATCAATTCTCGCGCCTCGCATTCTTCTCTAGCACTCCGCCCATGTCCGACATGGACATGCCCATCGCCATCCGGAAAGGTAAGCGCACTCCGTACTACCCATCCTATTTTCTAACTTTGTCTCATATGCGCACCTATCTCCTTCATACTCCTCTTTTTGTTGCTTCTCCTCGTCCTCTGCTTCGTCCAAGTCCGCTTCGTAGGCCGTTATTCTCCCCTGTCACAAAAGCAATGGAGGAAGAAATGACCGTTTACATCGAACGGCACTGGGATCTGTCTCGCCCGCCCGACAAAACTACAAAGCTTGGATGTAAACGGGTGTACACTCGCGTTCATCCTGACGGCACCGTTGATCGACTCAAGTGCCCGCTTAGTTGCTAAAGTGCTATACTGTGTCTCACGGCCTTGATTACTTACGAGACCTTTCTCTCGTCGCCAAGCTCGCTTCTCGTTCGTTTGTTCATCTCTCTCGTCGCCACTTTTCTTAGCTCTTACATCGCCTCGATATCAAGAATGCTTTTTAAACGGCGATCCGACCGAGGAAGTTTATACGAGGGGGAGTCCGATTTGTATGTCGTTCTGAAGAAGTCTATTTATGGCCTCAAACAGCTTCCTTAGAGTACGGTTTGGAAGATTTAGTGAAGTTGTCACACCGAATTTGGTCTTCTGCACAGTGGAGTCGATCATTCCTGCCTTCTACAAGCACAAGAAAGCTGCGTAATATTGTTAATTGTGTATGCGGACGGCATCATGATTATCGATGATCACAGCTGGTATTCAAGAACTCAAAAAGTGTTTCAGATAGTAAGTTCCAAACCAAAGACTTTGGGCACTTAAAGTATTTCGGGGATTGAAGTTGCTTGATCAAGTTAGGGCATTTACCTCGTCCCGAGAAAATATGTCCTCGATCTATCGAGCTAAACAGAATGCTAGAGCAAAACCTATCGATCGCCATGGATCCAAACACCAAATTATTGCCAGATCACGGTATATCACGCATACCACCTACGTATTCACCAATTTCAACATAGACGGTTAGTTGAAAGTCAACTACTCCGACGCTACTGCACTGCATATCTCCTTTTCACGTTAGTGTTATTAGTCATTTTGGTCGTCCAATGATTTGTTATCGAATGCAAACGATTCGTATTCTCCGATATCCGAAAGGCGCTCCCGGTTATGTCACAGATCAAAATTTTAGACATACTCAAATAAAGCGGCTGACGATGCAGACTGGCTATATCACCCCTAGATAGGAAATCTACTACCTGGTATCGTTGTTTGTTGGTGGTAACTCGTCTCTCGAAGAGTAAAAGTGCAGATTTCGTAGTGGCGCGGCTGAAAGGTGCGTAACTGAATACGGTGGCAAATGACGCATACTACTTGTGAGTTAACATGGTTGAAACATTTGTTGGAAGAACTTGGATTTGAACACACTTCACCGATGGAACTGGTATGTGATAATCAAGCAGCACTTCACATTGCATCCAACCCAATTTTTTTTTGAGAGAACGAAGCACATTGAAGTTGACTGTCACTTTATTCGAGAAAAATTGTCGCAGAAGCAGATTGAGACTAAATATGTATACTCAGCTGATCAATTAGCTGATATATTTACTAAACCGTTAGGGGGCTTAAGGATAAAGTACATTTGTAACAAGCTTGGAGCACACAATATATATGCTCCATCTTGAGGGGGAGTGTTAAAGGGTATTTAGGTCTTTTATGTAATACCTAGGGTTTCCTAAGGTTTTCCTAACTCTTATTATAAATAGTGGGACAGGCTAACACAATTGTTAAGCCTTTTAATTCTTTTACTTTAACAAGGATAATGAAGTGTGACTTAACTACCTGCAAAAGAAAAATCAAACTTTATCTGCCAGAGTATGAGATTCCCAACTAAAGAAGAACTAAGGCCTCATCTGACCCTTAACTTAGATAATATATTTTTCATTTTTCGGTCGATTTCTCATATTTATATTTTTGTCTAAACTCTAGATGAAATTAATTCTATCCTTTATGTCTATGGTCCACTTGTATCAAAAAGATTGATACAGAGAGAAATAGAAGTTACAAGAAAAATCCAAACCCCACCAGCTTTGTTACTTCAAGTAATAGCATTAAATATATGATGTTCTCAGTTTTCAGTTCACAATGTGAAACTTTAAAAAAAAAAAAAAAGGAAGAAGAACAAACTTTTTAGATCAAGTTGAACAAGATATATTTATTGAACAGAGAACTCCAAATGATTAGATTATGTTTTTAAAAAAGAAAAAATATTTTTTCTATTCTTTAGCTTTAGGAAACTAAAATCAATCAGCATGATAGAAGGGGCTTGCATAACCAGTAGATTGACAGTTTGATTAATATCTGGTCACATAAACAAATCTTAATCTACGACATTTAAGCAGAGCTGCAGAGATTAAGCATAGAAAGGTTGGTCTGGCACAAGTTTGTTACGTAATCTTCTGCCCAATGTTGCATACGAATCTTTCTATGGGATACAATTTTCAAAATTCCAAATATTATGAAGAAAAATCTAATGGTTCTATATTTTTTGACCCACTAGGATTCTAAGAGCAACAACTAAAGGATCTACGCAGAAATTCCTTCATTCTACTCTATATCTATATTTATGTGGTGAAACAAAAAAAAAAAAAAAAGTCCGCATTATATAGCAGATAACCTCCCAAATCTATTCTCCTGGGGATTGAGGAGGAAATACTTCATTTAGAAATCAAATTGAAGTCAACCTAAAACTGGGAAATAGAATCAATTATTGAAATCATTGGAGCTTAACCTATGATATGTTGGTAACAGAAATGCATATACATTCTAATGTGAGTTTTACCTCATAGCAGATGCGAGCTTTTTCTAATTTTCGCTGTACAAGGTAGAATTGACCAAGATTGTGAAGGGCAGCCCCAACTCTTCAACAAAATATAAACAAAGACGTCAAAAGTCAGATTTAAGAGATGTCCATGCTTCATAAGAGATGCCAGATAGGAAACAACAAAACCAAGTGAGAAAAATATGAAAACTAAGTAGCTTACTAACCAAAATTGCTACCCCTTCTCATGAACATGAAATATGCTACTGATATTGTACTTGACAGGAACATAATGCTGCAGGGTACATATTTACTACTTCCAAAATTTTGTGATAGCATATAGAGATTATTTTCCATTTATAGCTATTTGTTTTCCATATTTTATTTTTTTGTGAAGGTTTGCTTTCTAAATTTTTTCAGCACATAGATTTTAATTCGTTCAGCTTTTCTGTCTCAATAATATTCAGTTCATAGCTTAACATAAATTTCAATATTATTACCGTAACATGTAGAATCTAACAGGACTATTCATGAAGAAACAAATTATGAAATGAATTATACAATATTTTTCCAACCTAATGTCATCTCTTCCAAAGAACTCCTCTAGTATATCTATCGCTTCCACATACAGTGGTTCTGCCTTGTCAAATGCCTTTTTCACTCTATAGAGCTCTGCCTGCAAGCAAAATTACAGGTTTCAGTGTCCCCTCATAAACAGCTAGTGACATAGGACAGAAATCTCCACCAAATAAGATCCATAACTATGATACAACTCAATCTTCATGCAATGTGCTGCTACAGTCTTTGACACAAGGAACCCCCTAAAACTTCTAAAAATAAATTTAGAGAAACAATTTAGCTTCATCTAACGAACTAATAATAAGAGTCCATAACCAGAATTAATGGCGTGTATCACCACAGTCGCCCCCCAAAATAAACAGAAGAAAACACACGACTACTAGAAAAAGGGAAAGAAGAAGAGAGGAAATAAAACGAATTCCAGTAAAATGGAAGAGCTTACATGATATAAAATTGATCAGCTCAATCATAGTAAATACAACTAGCCAGAGTTAATATACATTTTGTGAATACAAAACTACCACGAATTAACCATACGAAAACTTATATATTAGAATCATAAAGCGTCTTTTGCAGTGGACCACCAGATTGTTACATGCTGCCGCAACATGTGGATCCCTCTCTCCAAAACCTTCTTTAGCTTCTTGAATTGCAGATAGGAAAAATCTTTCAGCTTGCTCAAGTTTTCCCTAGATGAAATAAGCTAACCATAAGTAAGACAACAAGAAGACAAAATGCTGAAAGAGAAGTCAGAGATAATACCATACACAATAATTGTAAGAATACTACTTGCCTGCATAAAATAATCCCTTCCCTTATCTGTAAAAACTCTCCATTTAGACGTATGTACATTTGATATAACTGAACCATCCTCAATTTCACGTAACCCAGTAATTTCAGACTCATTTGTAGCATTTTTAGAACTTGATTCAATTGAAACATCTTCAGCTAAAGCAGTTACAGAACTTATTCCCAGGATAGTTACTGTAAACAGAAAAAATAGATAATAGATGCTTCAAAAAATTAGCTTCGACAAAGAATTTCATGATGAAAGACAAAGGAGAATTTTAAATTTTTACCTGAAAGTCAGACCATAGCTGATGAAGGGTTTACAATGAATGTTAAACCAAATACAACATGAACAGATTTTAATGATAGATAACATTAATGGCTACAGAGTATATGTCTAGATATACGAAAACTTCACAAGGAAAACAAGTTACACCAGCACATATTTAAACTTAGAAACAGTGACCTGGAAGATAATCATGTAAACAAAATCTATTTTAGAGTAATTTCCTTGCAAACTTCTTGTGATTTTGTAAGCTCATTAGCCACAAACTTAAAAATAAGAATACTCCCAGTCATAGTGTAGCCGAATAACCACATAACTTAACTGAAAGAATCACACAGAAGTGCTTAAACTTCCGTCGTTTAATATTGGATGATACACAATTCCATCAAAGGCTCCTATGATAAAGTAAAAAAAGGGAAAACAAAGACCGAATTGATAAACTCAAACATCGTGGAGAAACAGCTCTGATCAGGCCCTTAATCATGGATGGAGCGAAACATACTAATTCAGGAGTAAACTATTATACTCAAGATATTTGCAAGCTATTCAACCTGCAGCCATTTAACCCCAAACCTCTTTTACAAATAAGATTACTCAGCATTCCATAGGTCCTATTCATCAGGCTCCTTTCCTACTGTTGATTGCAAGCTTTCTTGAAGGAAATTCTATTTGAATACTATAGATTCCATTAAAATCATATGAGAAGACCTATGATATTGACTCGCAACTATACATATCTTGAAAATACAGATACACAAAACTCAATCATTCATGACATTCTATCCAGATAATGATGCAAGAGCGTACTAATTTGTTAATGAACAAGAAAAGAAAGTGGTCCAACAAGAGAAAAATTGAGGGCAAAGAATATATCAAGTTTATTCATATAATCAAAGGTTGACTATTACAGTGAATAAGTCCTCTTATTTATAGAACAAAAGAAAATGAAAGAATATAAAATCAAACAAACTTCTACTAAACTATAATATTGTCGAAATATTATAACTAATCTAATTTAATCTGAATAAATATACATTAAATCAAATTCTACTTTTAAAATTCTAATTAACTTTCAACTCTATCTCCATTAGATAGACTCTAAAAATATTAGAATAGTTCTAATGTACCTGAGATATGACACGTCAAATATATCACAGGACATAAGACAAAAGGGCCAAGAAAAGGATATACATGTTAGCCAATTGGAATTTACCTCCACTAAAGTATAAAACATAGTTAAAAATCATTATCTGAACTAGACCCTGTACAAACAGCATAACTGGATTAAGTCTGATTTCTAGGATTAAGCCTCTATTCAAGTACAATTACATGCACAACCAAGACCTCAACGTCATAGACTCATAGTTGTTTGTGAAAAAACCAAATCATCAATCTACAGGATTGAGCATTTGATAAGTAAACCTGACTGCTAAAATGCCTCAGTGGCCAAAACACAATTACAATATCAAATTCCTGCCAGCATGTACAGGAGTCAACTTATCAAGTCTAAACATGTCATAAAAATCAATTAATCATTATAAATTACATAAACACAGTTTGAAATAAAAAAACACATCCAGAGAAATATAAAAAAAAAATAAAATTCATTGGTAAGAATTGTTTTCCTTCCCTTTCCCACTGCTGTTTTTCTCTCCCAGTTGCTTAAATTTCTTTGTACTCCATCTTTCCATGTTTTCAACTAATCCATAGACCCTTACTACCCTCTGTGGTGTTTACTTGTCAATCCCATCAGCAACCATATCAACGAAGGTTTATAAATTTAAAATAAAGATGAATGTGCAAATAAGGACAATATACAACATGATTTGGCTTATTCCTGTTCTCTTGAAGTCAATCAAGACAAAGTTATTGAAGAATTCACAGCTTTCTGAATTAAAAATGACAAATGACTTGACTGAGTCCAAAAACCAAAACTGAACATGATTGAATAACATAGCTAGGGAAGTTTGACCATATAAATCACAGTGGATACTTGGACAACACCTCTGAGCTGCAAGATTCTAGTTCGGTTCCTTACAACTGGTCCAGAGAAAAGCCTATGTTGTCATATATAGAGCTAAAAATCTGCTCGAGTAAATCACACTGATAGTCCCTAAAGTTACAGAAAATTCCCATTGTAGTCCTTGAAGTTTCATCTTTAACACAATAGTCCTGATATCTTCATTTTATCCTAATGATCCAATTTGTACATTCTCCAAAGAACATAGTAACATTCTACCCATATGAAGTTAATAATCATGCACATGAAGGCATTGACATAAATATAAAGGGAATTCCTCAACATATTGTGTTTATGTATAAAAGACTTCAGTGCAAGCATTCAAAGTCTTTTTCTATAGAAATTAAATACAGGTTCTTTTATTTTACATTGATGGCCTCAAATTACATGTACACATTGACTGCTTGTGGACATTTTCATCCATTCATTAACAACAAACCGGTGAGAATTACAAAACATAAAGGACTTATATAGTGAAATCAAAACTTCAAAGACAACTAACATGATTCCCCCTATCTACTACCAAGAGAATCAGTATTATACAACAATAAAACCGTTTGTCCAGCTTTCTTATCTCCCTATAAGAACATTAAATGTTATCACAGTGAATTACTCAGAACTACGCCAGGCTTAATATTTACTTATCAAAACTCTAACGTTTAGCCCATGAGAATCTACATGTATTTTTACTCATAAGAAATGGAAAGAAAAAAATTATTTGAAGTTTACACAAAATTTTCAGCATTGCTATATTAATGTGATTCAGATAATCAAGTAAACTTGTCAAACATACCGAGCTTCATTGACACCATTAAAATTGATCAACAAAAGAACATGCTCCAAGCAGAAATTCTCAAGTACAGGTCCATATGAAAAAATAGTTCAAGAAAAGTTAATTTCCCTGATAAAACAGTTATTGCAATCTCTACTTATAGACCTAATGATAGCAACATATCCAAAAACACTTGGTGCAAATAAACCAGATAAATCATCACCAAAGGAACATAAAGCACAGATCCAGGAATCCAAAACCGAAGTAGAAAACCCTGTAAGAACAAGTTGTATCTCCTAGTGCACATATACCAGCACCCATAGTTTATCTTCTCCATTGGGCATTTAATAATAACACAAATTGATAAGTAGTTATAGACTCAACAGAGAGATATCATAATGAAAAATGTAAATTAATTTGTCAGAACTCCAGTAAAATAATGCATACCAGTTTGTCCATGCAGAAAGACCCATTTTAATGCTTGCCTACAATTACTACTCCAAGTATGACCTCCAAAATTATGTTGACCAGAAAACCTCAGTTCTCCTGAAAATAACATTACACAGGCTGGTAAGTTTACAAAAAGAATCACAACAATATGATTAAACAAAAAATAAAAATAAAAATGATATTGAATAAATAACAGTCCCTATTCATGAGTTCTGACAAGCTTGACATCTCAATCGATGGCAATAATGGATGCAACCTATGCAAATGAATAACATCGTTGGAAAACAACTTACCAACATGGGAAGCATTACTTGTTTTGGAACAAGGAATAAAATGCACCATTTCTGAAGATCTATCCACAACTACTAAAAGAGAATCAGGACTCCTAATAGTTTTAAGCAATCAATGGAGACAATCGAGCAACATCCCCTTTTCTTGCATTCTTTTTCTCTTTTCTTGTATTACATATAGTACTAGACCCGACCCGACCCGCACGTTGACCAAGACAAACCACCGGATCACTGGTTGAACATTTGGGTATCGGTGGGTCAATGCTAAACTTAGAATTTATATAAAAATGATTTTTTATACAAATATATTATATAAACGTGCTTCAAAAAAGTTAAATATAAGTTGTTTAAGTATCATTCTAGCTGAAAAAAAGAAAATGTTGATAATATGTATTAACATGTAACTTATATCTTCTTTTTTCTTTGCTTTTATCTTGTTGCGGTAGGAGTTTTACCTTTATATAAATTTAGCTACCTATATTAACTAAAAGGCAATCATCACGCTGGTGGATATAGGCACCCTTTTCCACTAAAGTGGCCAAGGTTCGAATCCCACTGCAACAAAATAGCTTTTTGTTTCAAAGGCAATTAGACTTTCTTAAAACTATTGGACAGGTTCGTGTTGACCGGTTCTCATTTTCATTAAAGCTTGGCCGGTTCGGGAGGTTATTGACGGGGTCTTTTGCAAGGCGGTTCGATATAGTAGACCAGACCGGTTCACTAGTTTTGGTCTGACCTCCTCAGTCCGGTCCGGTTTTAATAACTATCGTATTACATAACTTGGTCATCTTGGAAATAAATTTTATATTTTTGTAATCAAATTGGCACATCAGCATTCCGTCATTGTTACATTCCACACAAGATATTCCACTAGTTTTACTTTTACTAACGGATGTGAACACGGTGACTAATGTTGAAATAAACTGATAGTTAGGTGGCCCGTATGAGGCAAAATGAAGTTTAGTGACCCGGATGATATTTCACTCTAAGTTCAGCGATCCACTATGAAATTAACCCTCAATAGATAACATGAATTAGTAGCGAGTCTAGTGACTAGTGAATTTTTCTTGTTCTTTTTAGTGAATCTCCGATTCAATCAATATACATAGAAAATGGTCCATCAGGATCTCCTATTGTGCTATGGACCCCATCAAACAGACTGACCTTTTCAATTGTGTAATGCAATTACTCCAATCTGATGAAAATATAGCTTGAATTCTGTTACTAAACCTTTTTTTTTTTTTTTCAGCAAAGAATAATAACCTTTGCTGGCACAATAATCTTAATCAGCGCACAAGTATCAAACTACTCAAATTCAAGAATCCAGCTGTAATTTTGATGGCAACAATGAAAATGCAGAGCAATTGAATCAAGTAATACAATCATAATGCGTGTTCTACTGAAAAACACAAAAAATATTAACAAAAGCATATATTAAATAAGATTTTTCTCTTGCAACATGAACAAATTCAGTATTTTCTCAACAATTCTCAAATCCCACGACAGAGCTTAATTTAAAGTGTGATTTGCTTACTTCTCTCATTAATCAATAAAAAAATGTTTTTTCGAACATGAATCATTAACAGTGTAGAAATTACCAGCATTTGGCATCGAACTCCAATTTTTTGTCGGAAATGGAGCAGAATTTCGGAGTCTCTTGAATAAATTAGCAGCTGCTTGTCGAAAAAACATGTTTTTCCGAAAAATCTTCAAGTGAAATCAATGAGGGTTTGCGAAATTTTTTTGCTTTGGATTTTAAATGAATCTATAAAGTCTAAAACCATAAACCCTGTGTTGGAAGGAAGAATTGAAGAAACTGTGCGTGGTGATCCAAACGGCCACGCAGTCATATAGGGACTGAAATGTAATAATATCATAAACAAAGCACGTGATCTGCAATAACTTTTTCTAGCATTCAAGTCCTCAAACATGATTTGTCAATGCAGATAGGCCATCGATTAAACAAAACCATCAATATGATCGATAAACTTGCAAGTGATATCTAATTTGAGGATTATTTTCATCAACCACGAGGATAAGCTCGTTTCCCATGAAAGGCAAGATATAATGTGCTCAACGAGACTCAGAGGCTGTCTGGGCGCAATTTCCTGGGCCAAAAAATTGATTTTTCAATCGTTAATTTCAACAAGGGTCCCATCAATGTGAGAAGGAGGTCAACAAGTGTGGCTCCAACGGTACAAAAAAGGATTAAAATCTTGGGGAAAATTGGAAACAGACAGGCCCTCAATATGTGATATATATCTTACATTTTTAGAGGGTGGTCCATTGCAATACATACTAGACGAAAATAATCCTCCAAAAATTATCATGTGCAAAGCATGTGATTATAGAAGAGTTGATGGGCTCCATTTAGTAGTGACCAACTTGTGGCGAATAAAAAATGTGAACTAAAAGGATGAGAGTCGATTTTTTTTTTTGACAATTCAATCGATCGACTTCGGACATATTGATTGGGTCAAATGTAGCCCAATGTCCAACTGAGTGAAAAGGCGGGCAATATTGATCAAATTTGATGATGACTCAATCCTTATTTGACTGTCTAGACTCGTTACATTTGAGGTAAATTTCATTAGTGGCAAATATACTTTTATGAGGAAATCGTATATTAGTTTTCTTCAAACGGAAAACTATACTTCGATATGAGTTCAGTTTGATAAACAATTACTAAGGCCGAGCAACTAGCTACTGATTGGACATCTATCTATCTCACAACTTTTCCTTAGAGGGAAGGAATGCTTTGCTCATCTTTTTTGCGACTCATTACCGCAACACTTAAAAACTCTTCAACTTCTTCCAGATGATCTCTTTTTCTATGAGTTTATGTATTGTTACTTATCTCATGTCACATGTATGCCACAATATATCTCGTGATGCATGAGTCATAATGTCACATGGCAATATTTAAAGCAATATCATACAATTGAATAATA
This sequence comes from Fraxinus americana, assembly GCA_035079005.1. Classification (NCBI taxonomy): domain Eukaryota; kingdom Viridiplantae; phylum Streptophyta; class Magnoliopsida; order Lamiales; family Oleaceae; genus Fraxinus; species Fraxinus americana. The sequence goes on along the minus strand of CM068715.1, from coordinate 1,009,931 downwards.
TTGTGAATACTCATAAGCAATTAGAGGTAAGATGACAAATGTTCTCTCAAAACAAATATTATGTTTGACATAATGGTTGAAGCACGGAGTCTCGAATCGTTACATAGAACAAGTTTACAACTATGGTCATCGACCAACACCACACACCATATTTTCCTATTAGAGTAGTATTAGTTGATACAACTTATTGAATTATTCTAGATTATGAGAAATTTTTTCAAGTGGGAAAAAGTACTTCTTCACAACAAAATGAAAGATAAAGAATTTTTAATAATTTATTCTCAAATATTTTTACATATAACTCAAAATTTTATACAACATATTAACAAGTTAAGATAAAAATTCCCCAAATCTGGTTGTGTGTGGCCATGTTAATGGTAAGAGGAAATTGCACTAGATGTCAATTTTTGACTCTGCATTTACGAAAATGTCATTTTTTTTAAGTCTTTCCAAGATTGTCAATTTTGGACATTTTTGCCCCTCTACATAATTTAAATACCTTACATGTGTAGCATTAATTGAGATTTGACTATTGTACAAAATGTTATTGATGACAATGGGTCAATTTATCCCCTCATTTTTTCTTTTCTTTTGACTATCTTCCTTGTTATCTTCTCTCTAGCAAGTCCTATTTGAAATCAAACACAGGTAGATTTCAGGAGAGATTTTAGAGAGGGAGAGATGGGGGTTCCAGCCAGAACAGCAGCAACAACAACTGGTGGTGGTGGAGGAGTGGATATGCTGAGTGAAAGAGCAACAAAGATGAGGGAAGCACTGCAGAAGAGCGAATCAATAACTGATAAAATGGTATCTATTTTGGGCTCCTTTGACCATCGACTCTCCACACTTGAAACCGCCATGCGCCCCACCCAAGTAATTTTTCCAAAAATGCTCTTATATTAGATTTATGTTATGCCAAGTTCAATTATCTGATTGCTACGTGATAATCAATGGAAATCTTGAAAATATGCTGAATAAAGAAAAAAACCCAAGTTCTGGTTCTTGATCTGATTTTTGTTACTACTTTTTGTCAATATGGTGGCAATTTAATGCTAAATTACCAAGGAGTGAGAAAGGAAGAAAGGATTTTTTGAGTTGGGTTTGGAGTAAAAGAACTTGCCTTTGTGCTTAATTTTACCTTGGATATTATAAAGAAAAAAAAATGTCAATTTCATACTAGAGAAGATTAATTTTTTGTTGTTTCTGATCAAATAACAACCAGTATTGAAATGTGAGACTGAGCAAAAATTTATGATCTGAATCATTGTAGTTCATCAAGTCTTGTTTACTGTATTGTTGCTTTTCATTTCTGCAAACTTGGATTTCAATATGGGCAATCAATAGCTTTTGGCATTAGATTTTCCATTTTTAGATCACCAGTCATGCTGATCAGAGGGTGATTTCACCGTTTTCTACTTGATTTTATGTTTATACTTTCTAGTATTCACTATTCAATTTCCAGTATAGTTATTGAGAAAACTAAGTGTTATGTGGTTGTCGTGAACTGTAGTTCCCGATAGTTCACCGCAGTAGTTCTCGGCAGATGGGAGAATATTGACAGACAAACTGTAGTTCCCGACAGTTCACCGCAGTAATTCTAGGCAGATGCTTGAATATCGACAGATGAACTGTCGGGACCCGAAAGTTTTTCTCAATTTCTCTTGACACTTGACAACTTCACATGTGGAACGTTGGTTGATTCGAGCGTAATATGTGAGTTTCGCATTAACATATACGACATATTGTGCACCACAATAATTTCATTTGTTTTTGTGCAATTGTAATATATTGTTTCGTGTGTTATGATTTTCGTACCGATGTTGATATTCGTTTTATTCCCTTATACGATGTTCGTATTATTTCGTTAAATTTTGTTTCTTAATTTGTTGTTGTATCTTGCCATCAACAAGTACCATATATCACGATCTGACATTTTTTTCATTTTCTTACTGTACCTTGCAGAAGAGATGGATTTCGAATGGGAGGTACCCGAAAATGCACGGTTGCGGGCTCGCATTTTGTAACGAAGCAACCTTAGTACATAAAAAGGGTCATGGACCATCTCGATGAGCGGCAACTCCAAGTTAAGTGACCACGTGTATGCAATATATATTGCGATTTGAAGATGTAAATTTGATATGTTTCCCTCATGCACATGCTTTCGACGTACCAAAGGTTAAGTAGCTAAAAACTCTCAATCTAACAGACTATTCATCTCTCTCAGGGTCATAGAGTAGGGCTGAACGTGGAGCAGCCATTGCTTTACACCACATCACAGAGGTTTTTTGTGCCGATATCTAAGTATATTGTTCCTTTCGTGTTGATGTGGTGGTCTTTAACTATCGCTAGCAATTCTTCAGGATAAAAATTTAGTTTCAGTAAGTTCGCTTTGAGTTGGATCCATGAATTTGGATTCGTAATCCTATTAAATGAAGATAATTTTTATGTTATGTCTGGGTAAAACTTGGTGATGATCCCAAAATATTGTCTTGATGAATGTTATTTTAACCAGCAACGCAACAATTGTCCCATTTCATTTTCTTCTTCTTAGCCTTAGTCTTTCAATTATATTTCACTTTTATTATTATATAAATACAAGCTTGTGTTATATAATTTTTTCTGTATATCAGTGACATTTGTACAGGACAATTTTTGAAAGTTTGCGAAACAATATGTATTAAAATTAATAATTCATTACAGTCATGCCCTCTTCAATTGGGTCTTAACAGTGATAAGCATTGTAGGTATACATTCATGTATAGAGGGTGTCTGGGCGCGCTGAAATGGGGTAGGAAAATCAATTTTTAAAATGTTGGAGGAGACATGTGGGTCCTACTCCTGAGAGAGAGGGTCAAAATTTGTAGGCTGCAATGGGCAAAAAATCCATGTTTTGGCAAGGATAATCTGCACCAGACAGGCTAATAATCTTCTCATTCGTTGCTTAAATTTCACGTCCTGTAAACTTCGGAGTTATGTAAGAGTAGCAGGACATTTTTTATAATGATGTCGAATGTAGATTTGGGGCCCATGCATCCTTCAACTGTGACTTAAATATTTTTATTTGTATGGCAAAATATTGCACATGGTATCCATGTTGTCTAAAGTTGGGGTACTATGTTGTGGTTGGAATGCGAAGACACGGAGTGAATAAACATGTTCACGAATTCTCATCGAATACTTAAGTTCATGCATGGTTTTTGCGACTCATAGTTCCTTGCCTATTTGTGCATCAATTTGTTGAAGTATGTAAAAATCTCATAGGACAATATTGTCTTGATGAACGGATACAAAGGTCATAATGAGAATTGATTGCAAACAAATACATGCATCATGTTTGAAGAGAAAATAGTACGCACGCATTAAGATTTACAATTGTCATATATTATGTACAAAGTTTAAGTCAGAACGGTACAATTGGACCTTAAACAATCACACCAATTGGATGTCAAAATAAGTTTGAAATGTGATTTGGTTGTTGTGTAGTAACTGACCATAGTTGCTTTCTTCAATGAAGTTCATTATAAATAGCATGTCATCATTAAATAAGCGAGTTACACTTGAAAACTTCATAAGATTTGTCACTCTGTATAATACTCAAATAGAAAAACAGTTTCACCAATGTCCCTTATGCCTCGTATGTGTAGTTACAGTTTGTAGTGTGTGTCAACTATCGAGAACGACAGAAATAATCTGTCGGGAGCGACATATGAATTGTCTGGTTGTCATCCACATGAACAAACTGTCCCCCGTACGACACGATAAATCTCAAATGATTACTCATATCTGAAATGTTTCTATTGCAGCAGTAAGAATTGCGCACAATAAACATGTCTACATTTAATAATACGAATGTGGAACTATTGAATATTGAAAACCATGGAGTAGCGGAAGGTGAAATCAATTATGTGTCAACAGTTTTCAAGTGTCGAATTCGACAGTTAAATTGTCTATCCCGACAGTTCACATGTCTAAACCGACTGTTTCAACAGAATTATTCGACAGATGAACTGTAGGAACTGCCGGGAAACTTGAAAACATATATTTGGTACCTTTGAAGAAATTATTGAAAACATTAATGGTGATAATCAATTCTCAACTACCACATAAAAACATCTTCTCATTAATAAATAACTCAATGCTTCATTAAATATGGAATCCTTCAGTTTTTTACAGGATATTGGTATTTTTATCTTTCAAAAATATTTGAAAAACCAAACAAATCAATGAATAATATTTTCAAAAATTTCTCCCATTGCATTTCACCATATTGTATTTAACATCTACAAAATAGTAATCTATAAGATAAAATTAATAAACAATTTGTAAATGTTAACCTCTCAAAATGGATGAAAAATTCAATAGTAATGTATTTTTTATCAAGGAATGAAGAAGATGGAGAAGAAGTTAAAGTTTGTTAATGGGAAGAAGATGTGTGGTTTTGTTAATATTTCAAATCTTTTATCTTTTTTCTTTTAAACAAAATTCATATTACTCAATATAATATACATATAAATAGTTTTTATAATATTTAATTGAATCATCACATCATAACATTAATTATATTCAAATCAAACATTAAATGCTCATAAAAGGTGTTATTAAGGGTAAGTTGGACATTTTGCACCAAAAAAGTGACATTTTTGTTCACAAAAAGTGAAAATGACATTTTTTTTTTGGGTTTTCAAATTTAGTGACATTTATGAAAATTCAAAGAGAGCAAAGACACGGGCCCCATAAACTCTTAAAACTCTCGACACCTGGCAAAAGTTAAGGCTGAAATCTCAAGTTACAGGGACATGGAGCAATAAAGTGGGACCAACCCATCCTCGTCAATTTCCAATCTTCAAATCAAAATAAGTCCCATACAACCCATGAACAAATGAATTAGCTTCAAACTCTACCCTTGTTTTGTGATTACAGCGAGTAAAAGATGGCAGATTCCGGTGAAAACTCAAATGGGTTTTTAATTGAGGGTCTAGGGGACAGTGAAGAATCTGGATTTCGTACGAAAATTAAGAAAGGTTCACATCATCATCAAGAACTGGGAAAACTGACTCTTTACACTGTTTTCTGCAACTTGATCAATGCAATTTTCTTTCGGAGCCCTAATTCTCGTTACGGTTCTGCTCATCTGCTGCACCGGATCAAAGTTTCCGTTTCTGAAAATATTCCCTTGCTTTGTGACGCTTCGACGAATAGTGGTCGACATGTTCTCGCCTGGGCTCGCCGTGGCAGCCCCTTCCGCCTCCTCCTTGTCATCTCTGTAAGTATACTGTACAAAGTCTTGGGTTCGTCCTCATTAAGAGGAGTAGCCCAACGCAGCAATTATTTTCACATGCACCCGGGTTTTTGCCCTTAACATAGTAACCTGTAATTTTATTTTATTTTTTTTCCGAATTTTTATGTTATAAGCTTATTCCTAATCCTAAATGGAATGGAACGACGTAGGAATTCATATGTAGACATATTATCTATTTAGATACGCTCGAATGACACCTTTTTGTTATGGGTATATTTATTATAGATGCATGTTTTTAAGGAAGTATTATTGACTATTTTCTTTAATTTTGATTCTATCCGATGTGGGTTTAATTAATGGCTGGTGAATTTGATCTTATGGTATTTTGATAAAATTGTAGGAATTTTTATTGAATTAGAATTGGAAAAAGTTTCTTTGTTGGTTGGCTACTTAGCCCTTGTTTGTGTTCTATTAAACCAATATATACAACTCCTAACAATAATATCATATAAATGCTAATTCATGATTCCCCTCAATAACCACAGAAGTATAACACAACATAAAGATAAGTCGAATTCTCAAACTTTTACCATGAAAATAACACGAATTATACATATAGATGCAAATTACATAGTGAGCCCATCTAATTATCCACAAGTGATGTAGAATGACATCCAAAAATGAACATCTGTCCCAAAATACTGACTACATGCTCTATGAAATGAGTCATACTAGCTAACTCTGTCGAGTGGTTTTGACTCCAAAATCAAGGCTCAACTCCAAAAGATGCCCAAAAACTCAAACCTGATAAGGAAATGGTGGAAAAATATATTAGTGGATAGCTCAGTGAGTGGAGAAATTAAAAAATAATTATACTTTTTTATTTTACATTTTTATAAAAAATAAAGTTTAGATCCTTTAACAATCCACAGTAGAACAACATATAATAACTAAAAAGTGAGATGTCCTGATAATATTGAAAAATATCATCTCATAATCATTAGCTGAAATCTATATCATCATCTCATCACATCAAATGTATCGCGAAATCTATCAAAATGTACCCTCCGACTGAAATATGTAATCTATTCATACGCGCATAGACTGTCCCTTGGGCTAAGCAATCCCGACACGGGCCTCAGGCCCCCTCAGTAAATGGAAGTGGGTCTCAAAAACCTCTCATAATCAATGCAAGAACACGTCCAGGCCCCCCTCAGTGAACTAGAATAAATATATAATCATGGGTACTTTTCTGGCTGATCTCAATATTACAAATGTCTCCCATTCCAATTTACAATTAATCCATATAAAATCTTTAAAATTCCACATATATCATAAATAAAGAATGTTTCCACATTAATCATGTAATTTGACAAATAATTCACATAATTGCATAAAATGTATAATAATATAATTAATTTATCAATACTTGAAAAATATTTAAAATTTTCCCACTCACAAGCTATTTACGTGACGATTAGTTTGGCTGATAAGTTTTCCCGATATCCATATCGCCGCCTGAAACGTGATAAAAATTGTAGGTGTAAAATTAGTAAATGATTTAGCATACATCGTAGATAATTAGAGAGGCATTTTTCCCGAGTATACTCATGAATCTATTGTCAGATGGAGGCATTTTTTCTATTATACTCAAGAATCTGGTGTTCTTTAAATGATTCCACATAGATAGGAGATTATCAGATGGAAGCTTTTTAACCGATTATACTCATGAATGTAGTGTTTTGGACCTGAGTGGGAACAAGTCACGTGAGGGTGGCACTATGCCAAGAAATATGCCTTATGTAATTCTAGATCACACTTGGCATACAGCCTACTACACTTGGTCATTGAATCAACCATTTAAACCGTTTTCATGTGTCCTGTTTGCTCTTTATTCGCCAGTTTTGGCAAGACAATCATCAGTTAAGTGCCATTTTTGCTCGTAACTTCTTCCGACAAAGTTGTTGTATAGTAGGTTGCCCAGAAAATTGCATTATATGTCTACTAGAAGAAGCCAAAGCTCTGTGATGAAAATGAGTCTTTTCCCAGTGACATGTTCTTGTACCACCTACATTTTTCTTTAATCACTTCATGACTCAATGTTTTTTGTACCATTATAGGTAGGTTTGTGATACTCCCTTTTGGAGCATCATGTTTTCGAATAATGTAATAAATTTAAGTTCCAATTACTTTTGAGACTTTGTTTTGTTTTTCTCCTGTATATTTTGTTAGAATATCCCTACATTAATCTTTGTAAATTGTAATACAATAATTGTTGCAGTCGGGACAATTTTACTCTTCACATTGACTGGATTGCTGGTTTTTTTTTGCTTTTCTTTGCTACTGCAACCTTCAATGACGTTGTCATTTCTCTATTCATGACTTTAGTGGTAGTGGGAGGATTCTTGGCTCCTTTCTTCTCCTGTGTTGCAGCCATTAATGTTGGCGCACTATCAATAGCTGTATGTGTCATTTCTACTGCAACAACTGTTTCCATTATTGTTGTTCTTATAGCTACAGGTAATCTTTCTATGATTATGCTCTCTACAAGTATGACACATTCAAAAAAAAAATTTCGTGTCTTTATTTGTCTTGTTTCCTCTGCCTATTTTGTTTCAACAATCTTGGTCTTGAATGCTCACTTATTTGGACATGTATCGAATAAATATAGAAGAAAAGAAAATAGCTAAGTTTTTTACTTTATACGGTTGAACTATGAGACTCTTTTCTTACGGTCACTTTTATCGAGGCATTACAAACCCATGGTTATGGACCTAGATCCATTAGGATGGAACATTTTCTTGTCCAAGTGAAATCCCCTAGTTTATCTTAATTAATCCTTAATTAGCATACTATTTCATCTATTCTAGGATAGTCTCGATCTATCTTAATATCATAACTTTTACTATGTTCGTCATCTTTGATATTTTTGTTTAATGGCTCAACATTCATTTTAATTGACATTTCGTCTTTTACAAGCCTGACGCTTAGCTCTGAAAAGGACAAATAGTATGACACAACTTTCTTTCCAACTCAGTAGGTATAGTCCAATCACATAAAAACTTTACTGCCATCTAAACTTATCCTATGCATTACGTTCTGTTCAAGTCCTTTTACCTTATTTTTAAATGAATCTGAATTCTTTTGAACACTATGATCCCATGCATTGATTCCACTACCATTCTTATTTCGAGTATGGCTAAAAATGATATTTTCCGAATTCTTTCACAACTTAAAATCTTATAGATTCCAAAAGGCTCTTCCGAACTTATAAACATATTTACCAATGGATATGTCGCCTCACTCCACTCCGCTCCGCTCCACTTGGGCATCGGCTTATTTATTTCAGTATTCATGTGTTCCACTATATGAGCCACATACACAACATAAAGCTTTATGCAAGTATAAAGTATGTTATCTCATTTGTTTTTACGCTAGACGTGGACTCTAAGTTCTGCTATTAATACGTACGGGCCAATGTCCGTGATATGCTGAACAACTTGTAAGAAAACGTAGATTCTACCTTGTTATTTTATATATCATGAAACTTAAACTTTTCTTGTGGGAATCAAGTTGGATTGGAATCTTCTGCAATGTGTGGCTGTTGGCAAAGAAAATTTGAATGAAGTGATGCGGAATGGAGTTTTTACTATGTAGATATGTGTAGTGCCCGCAGCCCACTGTTCACGAAAATATTTTTCGAATAAAACCACCGCAAGTTTACGGTTCGTAACAAATGATAAAATGGAATTTAGAGTTCCGAATATCGTCCCATAGGGATTGATTTAATTCAATTTTACTATTTCGATCTTAATCGAGACAAGAAAATAGCACGTTTACGTTGTAACGGAAATTATGACTAAACTAATTTACGAATGTGATTATCAATAAAGTAATTTAACTAGAATGTAAAACAATTCTTGAAAACGAGTTGTTAAATTTAATGAATAAAAGGCACACTAGAATCATGAATCCGTATGCAATGATCTTTTTTAATCCGAATTCTACAAATTGACAACACGGTTGAAGTTTTGAAGAATTAATGTTCATATTCTATCAACAATCTCTCTCAAGTAATGTTGAACCTACTCTTATATACGACCCGACTATATCCCTAAGACGAATGCAAATATACAAGAATGCATGGATTTCTGTGAACACTTATTCACGTAAGGTATAACGGTATATCTTTATTTCCTATCGGACCCTACGATGATTTATACCTTGTCGAGCTTATTTCCCTTTCCTCGAATGCGTGAAATATGCCACCAGATTCACACAATCATTTGCGCACATTATTGTGGAGAAAAATAATTATATACAAATCATTCAAATTCAAATGTGTTTTAATGTGAAAAATGTAAAATCAGGAATTAAAAGATTACATCACATGATTCATCATTCTCCTAGTATTGAAATATATAGTCTAACGTGGAGAAAATAATAAAACATGCAAATAATTGAAGAAACGGCATCATCGATTCAATATTCTGCTTGAAATCTCGTCAATCTTATGTTTCTCTTCATATTTTTGCCTCAAGATTTCCTTCAATGTGTATTCCAGGGTTTCTCCTTCAGTTGGAATACCTTCATTCTCGTATTTGACGGCTCTAAGATTTTTTATTCATCCCAAAATTTGTTTCCTAAAGTGTTTGAACAAAATAAGGAAACCAGAAATTTTGCTTCGAAAACCTACCATGCGGCCGCATGGTTCATAACATTTAGGCCCCTATTTCCCCTACAAAGGCTTGTACGACCTCATGGAGAGTTCTACCATGCTGCCGCATGGTAATGAGCCATGTGACCACATGGTTCATAACATTTAGGCCCCTATTTTCCCTGCAAAGGATTGTACGACCGCATGGAGAGTTCTACCATGCAGCCGCATGGTAGAGAAAAGTCTCCAAGTGTGTCGTTTTAGTCCTCGAACCTTATTTTCTCTCTTTTTAACCTCTTTTCTTCATTTTCCTTCTTCTAACATCCTTTGAACTCATCAAATTAGGACTTAGCTCATTTACATTCTCAAGTCGTGATTCGGGTAATCTTTCTTCATTCTCCTTCTTCTAACATTCCTTGTACTGTCTTTTCTCTTGAGTTCTGCCACATCCATCAAAATAGTGGTACAAAACGAAATTATGTAGAATTAAGGCACATTCAATCACTTTTGTCAACAATTAATCATGTTATGTGGCAAAATAAGTGTTGGAAAATGCACTTATCACCCACTTAGACGACTATGTTCGCATTGTATTACGTTGATGATGATGCTGTTGCTAGAGATTATCTCTTGTATGCAAAGTATTGGACCTAGTTTTAGTCAGTGCCAGTTTTTCTTCTCTATGCTACCTTTTTTCTTGTACTCGTAGACAAATGTGTGGATATATAAGATGTTTAGAATTATGGTGCTTATTTTTAGTATAGTTTCGTGGTGTGCTATCGCAGGCACCCAACAATATGTTCTTAACTTCTAAAAATAAATGTAGTAGTGGAAGCAAGGGTCGATCACACGAAGAGTGATTAATCTAATTTTATGCTATGTAAACGATGATTGGAGGGGTTTGATTATACGCAAACAACTTTAAATAAATCAACTAATGAATAACTCAAATTAAAATAATGAAAGTAATAAAAAAGAACAAACATTGGTCTAAATCTACATCGACCGTTGGAATTTCACAACTGATCATAGATGCAAATATATATTAATTCACACTTTGAATATTCACCGTTGGAATTATTTTCATATTTCTCTTTAATTATAGTTAATTAGAAAACAAGCGATCCAATTAACCCTAATTACTAAACAACCCAAGACAAGTGCTATGGATTTAATCTATTACCCACTTTAATAATTAGAGAAATCGATGAAACTAAATAACACAATCTCAAGCGATTGTATTTAATTTATTCAAATGTTCTTCCCAAGATTTAACAATTTCTAACACACCAAATAATTAAATCCTATTTGCACAAGTTAAAGAGATCAAACAATTACGGAATTGATATTTAACTTAGCTATAGATTGCAACAAATAATAAACTAGTAGACCTCCTAGCAATTAAATGCAACAATCATGAAAATAAGTGGAGAAAAACATTCAATACTCAAAATATGAATTAAACGATGAAAATAAGTTAGATCTCACAGTTGGATTGGTTCCGAGACTTCAGTTTCCTTCGACCAAGTACAAGAATTTAGCCACTCATGAAGAATTCTAAGAGCAAAACAAGAGAAAAGAGGGTATGGGGGTGTGTGTATCTTTTCTCCCCCGACCTAGGGTTTTAAAAGACAAATTTATAGTTGTTTTCATAAGTGTTTGAGTTAAATTCAAAAATCAGATTTCGCGCACCAAAAATGCTCTATGCGATCGCATAGTATAAGTAGATACAACCGCATAATTGATTTGAACGTGGCCTTGAAATTCCCTGAAATAATAGATGCGACTGCATTGCTTTAAAGCGATGCGACCACATAGCTTTATCTATTTCTACTGGACAGCTTTCAGTATTTTGGTCATATATTTCTCTCTCGATATCCGATTAAGGAGATTCAAGATGTGTTGGAAAGCTCATTAAAAGGTATAAAAATCGTCCAAAAATATAACGTTTCCAATTCGAACGTTTCCCATGACAAAAATGGGTCTCAAGCGGAGACTGAAAATCCTAGCATAATTTTTTTGGCTGAGAGTTGATATGTGATAGTACTTTGACTATATTTCATCCATTTGGCTTCTTTCCTCATGAAATCGATACCTAACACTCTCAAATCTTCATCATGAAGTTCGACGTAACTTTTGAGTATTTGCATTTCAATCCCCGAACTTTGTATTTCTTCCATTTTAGTCCTTTTCGCTTGTTTCTTCTATATGTCACCAAATTCATCCAATTGCAACCTAAATCAAAATATAAGAATATTGATTACATTAAGGCATTAGTTAATCACAAAAGCAAAAGATAAAGGGATGAAAAATATAGCATTTTACATTCTCATCAAATTTCCCCACACTTAGCTTTTACTCGTCCTCGAGCAAAACACAATTTTTACTTTCCCAAAAATATCAAGGTTGTAACGTCATAAACATAGAATAACCAAACTATTTAAAACATATAACATATCATGAACAAACATTCTCACACAACTTATAATTAATTAGTGAGCATTTTCATATGAAGATGGAGTAAACCAAACATGCAGACCCTCACAGGAAAAAGCACTCGACTCTCGTGTGTTTGAAGGGTATGTGTTTCGCTCAAGTTCATTCAAATGGAGACGATCTACCATATGCTTGTATATCTTCTCATTCTCCACCAATTAGACGGCAAATCATAAGGACTTTTTGAAGGTTGTAATAGAGCTTAGGGTCAAGGTGAAAAATATTTGGGAATATAGCTCAAAAGCCATCGAAAGTAGTAGAGAAAACATGAATCAACTCAATCTCAAATATAGAAGACGTGTAAAGCACATCACTCTATTCAGTAGTTCCTTCAATTTGCATCTATCTTGCATAAATAAATCACTTTCTTAGCAGTTTAGGAAGAATTATGGACAAGTTTGTAACTTTAAAGTCATTTCCTCCATCACTTTTTTTTTTCTTCGTCTTCTTTTTTTCCTCAACCATCTTTTTTTTTTTTTTTAAATTACAGCAACAATGGAACTTGTGAATTGAAAATGAAAACCACATTCCATTTCATCAGTCTCAGCACCAAAAATGCTCTATGCGATCGCATAGTCTATGCGATCGCATAGTATAAGTAGATACAACCGCATAATTGATTTGAACGTGGCCTTGAAATTCCCTGAAATAATAGATGCGACTGCATTGCTTTAAAGCGATGCGACCACATAGCTTTATCTATTTCTAGTGGACAGCTTTCAGTATTTTGGTCATATATTTCTCTCTCGATTTCCGATTAAGGAGATTCAAGATGTGTTGGAAAGCTCATTAAAAGGTATAAAAATCGTCCAAAAATATAACGTTTCCAATTCGAACGTTTCCCATGACAAAAATGGGTCTCAAGCGGAGACTGAAAATCCTAGCATAATTTTTTTGGCTGAGAGTTGATATGTGATAGTACTTTGACTATATTTCATCCCTTTGACTCTTTCCTCATGAAATCGATACCTAACACTCTCAAATCTTCATCATGAAGTTCGACGTAACTTTTGAGTATTTGCATTTCAATCCCCGAACTTTTTATTTCTTCCATTTTAGTCCTTTTCGCTTGTTTCTTCTATATGTCACCAAATTCATCCAATTGCAACCTAAATCAAAATATAAGAATATTGATTACATTAAGGCATTAGTTAATCACAAAAGCATAAGATAAAGGGATGAAAAATATAGCATTTTACATTCTCATCAAATTTCCCCACACTTAGCTTTTACTCGTCCTCGAGCAAAACACAATTTTTACTTTCCCAAAAATATCAAGGTTGTAACGTCATAAACATAGAATAACCAAACTATTTAAAACATATAACATATCATAAACAAACATTCTCACACAACTTATAATTAATTAGTGAGCATTTTCATATGAAGATGTAGTAAACCAAACATGTAGACCCTCACGGAAATAAGCACTCGACTCTCATGTGTTTGAAGGGTATGTGTTTCGCTCAAGTTCATTCAAATGGAGACGATCTACCATATGCTTGTATATCTTCTCATTCTCCACCAATTAGACCACAAATCATAAGGACTTTTTGAAGGTTGTAATAGAGCTTAGGGTCAAGGTGAAAAATGTTTGGGAATATAGCTCAAAAGCCATCGAAAGTAGTAGAGAAAACATGAATCAACTCAATCTCAAATATAGAAGACGTGTAAAGCACATCACTCTATTCAGTAGTTCCTTCAATTTGCATCTATCTTGCATAAATAAATCACTTTCTTAGCAGTTTAGGAAGAATTATGGACAAGTTTGTAACTTTAAAGTCATTTCCTCCATCACTTTTTTTTTCTTCGTCTTCTTTTTTTCCTCAACCATCTTTTTTTTTTTTTTTTAAATTACAGCAACAATGGAACTTGTGAATTGAGAATGAAACCCTACCATAACTCCATACACCCCACACTTATTTCTTGCGCACCGATGCATATCATAATGATGAACAATACTCCACTAACTCTATAGTTTGGGTAAAGACATTGTTTTTCCAGGTTAAAGCTTGTAACGTGGGTTTAAAAAAAGGAAAAGGTAATCAAGCTCAAATTGGTTCAACAAAAGGAAAAATAAATTATAAGGTAGGTTATTTGGCTTAGATAGCTAACTTATATAACAAAGATGACCTTAATTATGTTCATGCATGCACGTATCAATATGGCCTTGAAGAAAATCAATGCAAGTTCTAGAGAAACAAATCCATAGAAGAATATCATTCATTAAAGAAAATAGTGAGATTGATATAGATGTGTCAGTCTAAAGACTCAAAATCTCATCGGCTGTTGTCTACAAAATTCAGTTAATACCATCCTCAAAGAAAATAACTACACTAATTAACTCTAAGTTGGGAGATTACTTATTCAATCATGTTATGCGTTCTTCAAAAGCTTAATTGAATCTAATAAATAGCATACACAACAAAAAATATTTAAAAACCACCACTTTTTTCCGAAATTTTATTTTTATTCTTTTTTTTTTTCAAAATTTAAACTCACATTAATATGAAAACAACTCAAACACAACCTAAATTCTCTCCCACACACTTAAAGCTTACATTGTCCTCAATGTAAGGTGAAATGAAAAAAAAAACCACAATATGAATGCAAAAATAAAAACATAAAGGAACGAACTTCATTTGGGTTATCTTCCAAACAGTGCCTTTGTTTATTGTCATTGCCTCGACTTACTGCTTCCTTCTTCAACCGGCATCAGTTGGATCCTTGAACACCTTGAAAGTTGCTAAACTTTGAATTTCAACCACATCATGCGCCTGCAACAAAGAGGATAGAGGCCTCTCATTAGATACTGGTAATGCAAAATAAGAAATGTTACCTGACTGCTGTTACTTTGGAAAATTATTCAATGCTGCAACAGTTTCCTATAAGACAATATTCATGGTCTCTTCCTCATTCTCTTTCTCAAGATGCTTACTAATGGCAACTTCCAATCCATCTTTTCCATCAAGTTCAAAAGCTTCATGTGCTAATTGATCAATCACATCAATAGAATAAACAGGATTATCATCTTCAGGGTATTTCATGGCATCATAAATATTAAATTTAATAATTTCACCATCAAATTCTATGGTAAGTGTGCCACTATGAACATCTATTTTAGTTTGGATGTCTTGAAGAATGGTCTTCCTAAAAAAATCGGGGTCGTTTGATCACTATTTTCCATATCATTCACATAGAAATCAGTGGGAAAAACCAAATCATTAACTTGCACAAGGACATCCTCGGCTACACCTTTAGGATAGACATTAGATTTATCAGCTAGTTGGATCACAACACCAAGTTTCATTCAGAGGTCCAAGTTTCAAATAAATATATATAGAATATGGCATGACATTGATCGAAGCTCCTAAATCTAACATGGCTTTCTCGCGATTCACCTCAATCACACTAGTCTCATACTTTGCAAAGAAAATTTGATCAACATTCAAACTTTTAATGTTGAGTGTCTCCAACAAAGCAATCGAAATCTCGTTCACGGTTAAAGTAGATTTTTCAACTAGAGATGCGGTTATGAATATCTCATATGACTTCGTAAGGAGTACATCAAAATTATCACTTTATCTTCATCTTCAATCTTAACATCAACATTTAACAATTATTAAACACTTATAAAACTTATTGGGTGATCCCTAACATTAGTATCGTCAACCATCCTTAATTTATATAATTTATTCATCTATAATCTATGCGACTTAAAAAAAAAAAAGAACTCTTCTAACATTTTCCATAACTTCGAAGGAGATTGCTCATTCAAAACACTAACTTCACCTCGGGAGCAAGAGCTAACCTATTGTATGAATTGTCTCATTTCCAATTCTTCCCTATCTCTATCTCTTTTGTCCCTTAATGCTTTGTAAAGTCCATGCTGTACGAGAACGTAGTACTTCGCCAAATATCAAAAATATTTTTCCTATCAAGACGCTTCACCTCGAACTTTGAACTTTCCATAATCCTCATAGAAATACCCCAGAGTTTGAATCTTTACCAAGGAAAATCCAAAAATTGAGATGAAAAGAGAAAAATGCAATTTTAATGTGGTTCGGCAAATCATTATAGATCACTGAAGAAGAAGACTTTATTATCTGAGAATTCTCAAAATGCAATATTTTTCTCACTCTCACAACTTTTTCTTACCCAAAACTAGAACGTCTAATGTATCACAAAAACCACAAGAACCTTTTTCTAGTATTTTTTCCCACTTTCCTCTCTCCTTCAAACACCTCTAATGTGTGAAAAGAAAATAGATATCTTGAGTATTGTGTCCTCGGGCAAGGTGTATATATATAGTCCCTATAGGGTTTAACTAAAAAAAAATTAATAAAAATTTAAGTTAAAGTCAACAATTAATTTTTTTCTATACTTTTAAACCAATGACACTGGGAGGGGTGGTCGCCCATTTGAACTTATGTAGGTAAAATTTATTTTATGGATTTTTTTAGATGTATCAGTCCAGTGTAGAGTTTTTTGTCCCCTAGGCTCGCTCCTGCATGAGATTCACCATTTTTATCAACTTTTTGACCATAAATTTTATCGACTTTTATCAAAATTTACTAAAAATATGATTTTTAGTAAAATCACATGGACAATATATACACAATCTATGCCAAGTTAACAATATAATGTGAATAATTGCACTTGTATTCCTTTCCTCAAGTGCATTAGGAGTCATTTTTCCTATATTATATTGCATACTAAGCCCTTGTTTGACAACCATTATTAGAAGAAAACGAGTTTTGAATAATTATTTTTAGGAAGATGTATGGTTAAAAGTAAGGAAAAATTTTGTATTTAAATGCAGAATATTTTATTGCGTGAATGTGTTGTTGAAAATGAGTATGTAAAAAAAAAAAAAAAAAGGTTTGAAAATAATGATCGTCAAACAGGGGCTAAATCTTTTTTCAATTAAAACTCATGGTTATGTTAGGACTTTAATTAAATTACTACTTTGACTACTACTTTTAATTCTACTAATTTGAGCAAACCCAACCATAGTTATTCAAGATTCGAAAAAGCGATAGGATATGATATTGCAAAGAACGAAGAGAAGAAATATGGAACTATGCTTGAACTGTATAAAAATATATCATTTTCTATAAAAATGCATAATAAATTATAATTATTTCTTATAATAACCACTCACTAAATTTACTATATTATAAGAATATAACGAACTATAGTATGCGTGACTCGTTTCTATAGCACATTTAGTCACTATTTTTTAAAACATTCTCACTTTTCGTTAGCCATATTTGTTACAAAGCTGAAAGGTTTGTCTTCTCTCAATATTATTAGTTGTGAATATTATTAGGGCAAAGTCATCAATTAATTTCACATATTGTGCTTGGGAATACCGTGAACTCATAGTCCTCAAGATTTTATTAAATAATTTATAATCACAAGCAAATCACATTCAGCCTTGATGATAGGCATGATACTTAGCAATCATCCATCGCGAGCTCATGAAATATTTCGGATCTATTAAAAGTTACTCTATACGAGTCATGTATTGTGTAATGCCTTAGTTTTTTCTGAAAATAGAATAAAGTTGCTGAAATACATCTTCTTCTTCTTTATTCTCCTAATTCTCTCATATTCGAAACAAATACATAATAAATCAATGAAATGCTATGAAAAATCACTCAAATCCCAAGTTTTCCTTGCCATGTTGGTCTATTTTTTGTATCCGGTTGGTAGGGGGTAAAGCGATCATAGGGCTTCCCCAGGATAAACACAAACAATGTAGAAATCAAACCTTGAACAATAGAAAACAGAAAAAAGATATTTTGGTTACCATGTGTGTTATGAACCAACCCGATATCAAGAACGTTTTGATATCACTTGTTGAGAAATCGGCCAAATAATTAAATGCGAAAAATATGGACAATATGAAATTTAATGAATCACACTACTATCAAGAAAATTGTGGAAGAAGAGAATTTATTATACCAAGAAACAAACAATTGTTTTACAAGATTTTGATCCTCTCAATCTAATCTAAACAATTTTCTCTTATTTCTAATGTATACACAATGATCTAATTGTTATAATCTCTCGAGTCTTGCCTTTTCCTCTCTTTTTAAGTGCCTCTACCTTGTGGAGTATTTATAGAAGCCAAAGCTCGAAGTTGTAGAGTCCAAGATGAAGAAGAAGTCCCAAAATTCGGATAAAACGAGAAAACCGCGAAAAACACGCTACCCGGACTCGGTGCCGCACTTGCTGAAACCTTTTTTTTTTCTTTCCTTTTCGTCTCCACAGTATTTTACTTCATCTAATCAAACCGTACTTCTAAATCAAGATTAAACAAACTTCCTTCATGCAATAGACTTTTAAATCACATAGAATTTTTGTCACAAACCTAACAAACTCCACCTTGACACAAATTCCATAACAAGGAATTCAATCTCCACTCTTCAAGTCATTCTCCAACTCTTCCACCATGCCCCAACCAGACACCCCATGACCTTGCTGGGCACGCCATGCCCCTTCCGAGCATACTCAGCAACTGTGAACTACATCTAAGCCCTGTATACCAGTAGAATTTCCTTATGTGCCATCCTTGCTTGAATCATCCCGTTCACTTCCAGCTCCAGTCGAGTCAAGAAACCTACTTGAACCACCACAAGCAACCTTAACTCCACTTGAGTTGTCAAACCTGCTCAAATCACCATGAGTAACATGATCAACAAGATCACAACCAACTCCACCTGAGTTATTAGAAGGTTTTCTAATATTATTGTCCAAATCACCATGAACAACCCGATCACAACAAACTCTACTCGAGTTATCGCTTACTAAACCATAAGCTGCAGATGCTTCATCTGTGATTGTCGAACCTTTCAACACATATAACCGGGACTTTCTTCGCCCCCTTAACACAAACCTAGCACCCTTGCTAACTTTCAGGACACCATCTCCACCGGTATACCTATACCCTTTTGAATCAAGAGTATTCAAAGAGATCAAATTTCTGTTTATACCTGAAACATGTCGAACATGGCCAAGTGTTCTAACAGTTCCATCCAATATCTTGATTTTGACATTACAAATCCCATATATTCCACAAGGCTCATTAGTTTCCGTCATCATGGAACCCCTTGTAACTGTTTCATATGAAGAAACATATGAAAAGTGCAAGCTGAATCAAGAATCCAATCGTCGTCAGGTTTGGAGTCACCTTCGATAATCGCCAACAAATCTCCATCATCATTCTCATTTGCAAAATTAACATTATCGGAATTTTCTGATTGTTCATCCTGATATGTAGTAGCAAATCTCTTTCGCCACTCATAGCAATCTCTCTTCACGTGTCCCTTGTTGTTACAATACCAACAAACTATACTAATGT
Organism: Fraxinus americana; assembly: GCA_035079005.1. Classification (NCBI taxonomy): domain Eukaryota; kingdom Viridiplantae; phylum Streptophyta; class Magnoliopsida; order Lamiales; family Oleaceae; genus Fraxinus; species Fraxinus americana. The sequence goes on along the minus strand of CM068715.1, from coordinate 990,170 downwards.
TGCTATCCTTGACTCTGCCCTTTCCATAACTACCCGGCTTCCTCTTACGAACAAGAAGACCCTCTCCATGAACCTCGAAACCGATGACCAAATGCTTCATCTTCTCCTTAGAAAACAGCGCATCATATACCTCGTCAATTGTAAAAGTATCCCAACTATAGAGAATGATATCTCTAAAAGTCATATATGAAGGCGGCAACGAGCATAACAATATCATCCCTAAATCCTCTTCATCATACTTAACCTACATCGTTTCCAAATCAGCAACGATTTCTTTGAACACCGATAGATGATCTTCCAAAGATCCACCTTCCGTCAAGAGATGAGAATACAAAAGCTATTTGTCATACAAAGCTGCTCCAACTTCAACCACAATACATCGGTACTTTTCTCGTTTACCACGTCCTGAAGAATTTCATTAGAAAGATGAAGATGTATCTGTGATAGAGCTTTCCGATCCTTTCGTTGTTTCTCCTCCGCGATCATTGTTGCAGCCATCGATCAATTCCCAACAAAGCATTATCAAGATCCAATTGAGCAAGAACCGCTCGCATCTTGATTTGCCACAATAAAAAATCTGCTGTTACGATCCAAAAGCGAAATATCAAATTCAAAGTTATCATCTCTGAACAATTGACCTTGTTCCAACCTCGTTTTAATAATCAATTTGGACCTCCCAAGAAATCGCCAAATACCCTTGGCTCCGATACCACTTGTTATGAACCAACCCGATATCAAGAATGCTTTGATATCACTTGTTGAGGAATCGGCCAAATAATTAAAGGTGATATGGACAATATGAAATTTAATGGATCACACAACAATGAAGAAAATTGTGGAAGAGGAGAATTTATTATACCAAGAAACAACCAATTGTCTTACAAGATTTTGATCATCTCAATCTAATCTAAACAATTCTCTCTTGTTTCTAATGTATACACAATGATCTAATTGTTATAATCTCTCTTGAGTCTTGTCTTTTCTTCTCTTTTGAAGTGTCTATACCTTGTGGAGTATTTATAAAATCCCAATCTCGAAGTTGTTGAGTCCAAGAAGAAGAAGAAGTCCCAAAATCTGAATAAAACAAGAAAACCGCGAAAAAACACGATACCTGGCGCCGAGGTCTTTCGCAAACGCTGAGGCAATCGGGCATGCTGAACCCCCCCTCCCCCCAATTTTTTTTTCTTTCATTTTCATCTTCAAAGTATTTTACTTCATCTCAAAGTCTTTAATTCAATCAAATTCCCAAAACATCATGAAATTTGATTCCTAATCAAACCGTACTTCTAAACAAAGATTAAACAAGCTTCCTTCATACTACAAACTTCTAAATCACATAAAATTTTTGTCACAAACCTAACAATGTGTAATAATAATAATAATATAAACAACAACGATGGAATATAAAAAATTAGCCAACATTCAGCAATAAATCTGAGTTCAGTAGTTTATGGATTTTGAAACTTAAATTTGAAGCTAAAATTAAATTGAACTTAGTCGCAAGTATTCTCTATATTTCTACTTTCACATCCCTGAACCGAGATTTATTGAAGATGTAATGAAAAAGGTTGTTGTCTAATAGTTTAAGCTCGTAGATGAAGTCAATAAAAATGTTATGAAAAAACCAAAATATCTCTTGTTAAAAAAAATTTTAATATGTCGGGATTACTGTTAGCAATGTTGGAAATACAAGAAATATATATTGTTTCAACACCACTTGATGAAACCAACTACTGGAATGAGTTGTTGAAGTTATATACAAATAATGAAGTATTAGATTAAGTAAAAGAATAATAAAGACAAGAAATATGGTAGAAGAATTAAGAGATTTTATTGATTCAAGAATAATGGAGAAGAGAGAAAATTACAATGAATTCTATAATTCTAGTAATCTATTTTTTTACACACATAAAATTGTTGATGAAGTAGAATGCTAAAAAATCGAGTCCAAGAAAAACGCGAAAAACTCGAAACAGGCCAGCTGGGCACTGCGGTGCCACTCAGGGCACCCCAGCGCCGCAGCGCCCGGTGTTTTGCCAGGAAAAAATAATGTTTTTTTCTAATTGTTTTCTCTATTCCAAACTTTTCTTCAAGTCCAATACCGATTTCCAACTCCTAATGGGTTTCCAGGATAGAATTTCAGTTTGATATAGGACTTCAATAGCATTCCAAATTGAATTCTTGTTGACGTGCACTTCAATTAAAATTTTTTAATACTTCGAACAAGGAATTCAGGTCACACCCAAATTGTAACAAAAAATGATATTAGAACAACAAAAATCTCGAGTTCAATTCTTACCACTATTCATATTTAATTATAAACAATTAACATGGAAATTGTTAATCTCTAATTAAAACTTAAATTTATAAACAAGATGGTTCAAAAAATGGATTTTTACAAGTGTAAGAAAGAAAGGGTCTAAAGATCTAAATATTGGAGAAAATAGCCAGATTTATTCGTACCAAGATTAAGAAGATGCTAAAAGCTCATCCAATAGATCAGGCCCCAAGTTCTCAAGAACCACCATTTCATCTTCTCCACGGTTGTTTCTTTATCAATTTACCTCTGGGTTTGTGTCTCTTTTTGGGTTTCAGCTGGTGATGAACCTTTCTTGCACAATTCATCTTTATTAGTGACTCTCACAATTTCAATGGGAAAATTTGTTGAAGCCAACGAACTGCACATCGAATATGCAGCTTGATCATATACCAGTGCAGCTTCTTCAGCAGTGTTAAATGTTCCATGCCAAACTCTTATTCTATTTCTGGTTGAATCAATTATCCCTGCTGCATACGTTCTTCATGGCGGCCTTCGAACTCCTATGTACCGTTTTTCTTTTTCGGCCTCATCAGGGTTAATATACATAATCAATATGTCTTCAACGTTATATGAAAATGGTGAGGAGGGAGGAGAATAATAACGTTAGTGATGTTCTATAATGAAAGCCAAGATTCTTAAACAACGAGGATGACTTGGCATCATCACTATTACTCTTCATAGAATTTTTTTGTTCCATCCTAAGAGAAATTTGACACATGTTTGGTATATTATTATGCTGAACTGTTGAACTAATTATAAAATTTTAAGTATTAAATAGACGGCATGTTTATCTGTCCAAATATTGTCTTCATCGTGCCCTTCATAGTTCATTTCTCAGTTAAAGTTATGACGTGAATGTAATTTTCATTTATGGATTCAACGAAACTTTAAGATCTATGATTAAACTTTTAGAATTAACCCCGACGCATTTATTTAATTAAATACATTAGAACTAGATATGACGATAAATAAATCATAAATGTGACACATACTTTTCTTATACTTAATCACATCACCAAACGTACCATAACATATTTTAATCCATTCTTTTTTGGGACAAAATCTGAATTCTCCTGCCTTACAAATATGAGCTGCACTCATATTGAATATTCTTTTGCACTAGACTATTTTGATAAAAAGTTAAAAAAAAAAACAGCTAATCTCTGAAGTTGATAAAGCTCTACATGTTTAATTTTCACTTATAAGTTATAATAATCGTTATAACTAGGAAAATTGCACAATCAGTCTCAATAGTAAGCTAGACCAAAACCCTGGAAAACTAAATATTTTAGTTTTTAATCAGTTATTGTAACAGGCAGCAAAAATGGTGCAATTTACTGTTAAAATGCACTTGGCCCCCCCCCCCCCCCTCCCCACCCAAAACCACCACCAAATGTCTATTTTTTCTTGAAATAAAATGGATGAACCCTGAATCTAAATACAAAAAATACACAAAAAAGGGAAAAAAGAATAAACAGCATTCATCGCATCCTAAATATATGTACAGCTCTAAAATTTGAGTTGTTATGAGGATCCAAGGAGTTTCTAAATACCTTGCACTATTGATCAATTTTATACTTTTAATACTTTATGTGATTTAGGTACAAGTGTAAATTTACAAGATATTTGGTTTGGGAGAGATAAAGGCGACTAAAGTGTTTTTCTAGCTAGCTGATAGATCAACAAAGCATCCAAAAGACATCAGCGGCGGTTATGAGGGTGCGCGAGTTAAGCGGCCGCACATGACCTCATCATTGTAGGGTCACCAAACATTTTTTTTTGTTATTTGTGTATGTATATGTATAATTATATATTTAAAATATTTATTAATTTTAAAATTTAATTATTATGTTAAATTAAAGGGCACTATTAAAAGATAGACAAATGATAAATATTGCTGTATTTCTTATTCATAATTACATATCATACCAAAACAATTTTATACATTTTTATTAAAGTAAGGAAAATGATTTAAAATGGTTTAGACTCATTCATAGCTAATTTCAGTGTGTTTGAGCCCCTTTAATTTTGAAAAATGTATTATGGAATAGTATATAGAATTAAAGGAGGAAGTAATGTGGGAATAATATGTGGCATAATTGATTGGGTATGAATCAAAAGACATGAATTATTGTTAAAAAGTATAAAATTACGTAATAAACCATGAATTAATGTGTACAGATTACACATGCATACGTGCATTAGAATTAATATGCATGCAAATGAAAAGCAAGAAAGAGGCAACTTCGTTATTATACATATGTATATAGAAAGAATTTAGTCACTGTTTGTCATCCATTATTTTACATTCTATAACATTATTTTTTCTACGGTACTCATTTTCAATCACACATTCTTCACTAAAATAATTTACACGCAAATCAAAAGCTTTTCTTTCATTTTTAAACAAACATTCTCTATCAATATGCTATTTTATAATACATTTTTCAAAATTAAAGGGGCTCAAAAACGCCCTTATATGTGACAGATTATTACGCTTATAAAAATTATCACTTTCTAACTAATTCACTTTGATTTTGAAAGAATCGTGCTGATAACGTATTTTGAAAAGAGAGAAAAAAAAAAGTAGAGAATTTAATAGATTTGTTTGTATTATAATGAGAATCAAAATTCTATATTTATAGGAAATGATTATAGATACAGTGATAATAATTTCTAGGACGGTATGAGTGCAATTATCATTTACCAGTAAATTTACTAATTGACTTGCCTTATTTTTCAAAGAAAAGGGCCCAGGCGCCTATATTTTTCAAAGAAAACGGTCGTATTGCTTCATTTTTTGAAGAAAAAGTTTAGTCATCTTATTGACTAAAACTGGATGACCAGCTAAGACCGTCACTAGGTTTCTTGGCTCTCAACTGAACTGGTCAGTTTAAATATGGTAAATTTCTTCATTCCAAGTTACTTGTTTTCAACTTTCGCTTATAAAAAATTATTAAGTTGAAAAATTGGTTACTTACTTATCAGTAGTAACATTTTGAGCTTATCCAAACATGTTTAAAATAATCGAATTAGGTTTGAATGCTTGTTCTAGTGTTGTTTCTTTTTAAGAAGATTGGGCCTTGTGAGGTACTACAGAAGATCAACGATAATGCTTACAGGTTGCGTCTTCCAAGTCACTTGAGGACCTCTGATGTCTCCAATGTGAAACACGTCAGTCCTTGTTTTATGGATTCTGATGACACTACCCCGAACTTGAGGACGAGTTCTTTCTGACCCGGGGCGACTGATGCAGGAGAGTCCGAGTCAGATGCTGAGTTGTCAGATAACACGTTAATGACTCTAAGGTATCATGAGTTGGCAGATGGGGGCAAGGATGACAAGTGATCGCGTAACTTTGGCAATTGAGTCGTGTTTCGATAATTTGGCCATAACTTTTGCTACGATTATCAGAATCACGATTATGACCACAATTCGAAAGCTCGTTTTGACGCGCAAGTCGTGGCCACCCAACTATGCTTGGTATGTACCGTTTTCATCCTCAAATTCTTTGTTTTCCCTTTCGAATTGCTATTTTTAGTTAATTTTTGCTATTTTTGGTAATATTTCGATTGCATGTTAGGAGATGATTTTTAACCCGATTTGAGCTAGATTTTTTGCAGAATACTTATTTTATTCCATATTTTCGTTTGGCGTAATTTTTGAAATTTTGTCATTTTTGGTAAAATTCGGATTTTGGCTATAAAGTCCGGATTGTGGACTTATTTTGATCATTGCGTGATATAATAAAATTCTCTAAATTTTAGAGACGTTTTCTCTGTGTTTTTCGGCGTTAATATTGTGTTCTTCCCTGTGAATTTGATGGTAGAACTAGCCTGCAGAATAATCACTATTCTGCCCAGCGTTATAAAACATGTAATTTTTTGCGATCTTGATTGCAAAGATTTGCTTCAAGAGTTAAAAATTTTGTGAAATCTTTTACCAAAAGAAAGAAAAACTATTTTTGATATATTAACTTATTTGAAATACCTAAAGAAGCAAAACGACTTTTGATAAATTGACTTATTTGAAAAAATTAGATCGCTTTTCAAATACATTTATTGCTTATGGAGTATTATTGACAATTAATGTCATTATTGCATTGCCGAAAGAATTTTTTCAAAATTGAAGTTATTAAAATATTGTTTACAATCAACTATGTTATAAGAACGATTGAATGACCTAGCTTTGATATCTATTGAACAAGATTTGCTAGAAACGAAAGTATAATTAGTTAGTTTGCTTCTAGAAATGCAACAAGAAATAAGTTTACATGATTTGTTGTATTTCAAAGTTTATATGTTGTATTTGATATTTCTGATTTCAAGATTTTCCCATATGGAATTGCACGAAAAGTTTAGCAGATTTGATGGTTCTTTGTTGATGACATGAATATTGATGAAATTTGGGAGGTTTCTCATTGCCTCTCTATATGGAATAAATAAAATTGAATTAAATGTTTTCTTACCATTGTTATAGGATTTTCAATTAACTTTGTTCCCAATAATAACCAAACTAGTAAGATGATCATGATAATCTAAACCCACATCCTTGAAAGAAGCATAAGTCCAACCAGTTCTTGTCATAGATTAACAATTACTGGATGAGTACATTTAATGCATGGTAATTAATCGACACAAAATATTTCATGCCTCATAACTAGTTGGTTGTGCCATACTAATTTTCACACGTTCATAATTAAATTATAGGGTTTTTCTTTAATTTCAAACCAATTCAATACTTGAGAGAATCAACAATTGTCAATCTAGCATTCGTCTTTGTTTGTTACAATTTCATTATGTCAATATCTTTCCATTAGGCTTTCATTACGCCTGGGAATATTTATGTGATTGAAATCCTTTTGTAACTACTAAATAAATTGAGAAAACGATACTGGTTCAATTCTGAATTATGATACGAGCTTATTATAGATACTAGGTGCAAGCAACGTGCAATGCACGTTTGCGTAGTTTATATCTAATAGTTTTGTTTAAGAATTAATTTGTTATTAATAAAGATGTACTTTTTTGGTTAATTAAATAATTAATGATGTAATATTTATGTAATTGATAAATAATTAGATGTGTGATTTTGATGTTGTGATGTAAGTTAGTAAGATCGAAGAAAATAAGCAAAAGTTGACAAATTTGGAGAAATGACTAAATTGTAAGGAATCCAAAATTCGGGGACTAAAATGTAAATACTTAAAAATTGTACCGAACCTCACGATGAAGATTTGAGAGTGCTCGGAGTCAATTGGATAAAAGAAGACGCCAATGGAATCAAATTTAGTTAAAAGATGATCACAAATCAATTTCCAACCGAAAAGTTATGCTCCAATGTTTTAGTCTCATATTGAGACCTATATTTGGTATAGAAAGTGATCGAATTGGAGAATAATGTCTGAATCAAAGTTGTAGCCAGATGAGTTAGCTTTCCAACGCATTTTGAATAGCTTCAATCGGATATCGGAATACAAAGTTATGATAAAAACACTGAAAGAAGGTGCAACTGCCTGTTTAAAACAAGAAATTCCGTTACATAGTCCGTTAAAATAACAAATTCCGTTAGTTTTTCCGTTAAAAATAAGAAATTTCGTTACATAGCCACTTTTAATATATAGAAGATATCTTGACAGCTAGTTTCATTGTCCAGTCATAATGCAAGTCACTTGTGTGCAAATGTTGTCTTGGTGTTAAGAAGCTCACCTATGAAACAATCTAGATTGACAGATCTGACATAACTAATGATTATTAGTTTTCTCGTGAGGTGTTTCGCAAATGCCCAAAACTTAATAATTAACAAGTTCCCCCAAATTTTGCAATCTTTTAGTTGAGCTAATAAATATTCTTTTGGTGTCCATTAAAAAAAAAGTGTTATGTTGAATTTGAATGTATGAATAACAATATATAATTAATAAAATTATTGACTCATACAAATAAATCCATTGAGTACGAACTATACAAATAAAAACAATTTAAACGTTATAAATTGAGTATATACTACGACAAATCTACATATTTTTGCTAGTTTTTAATTTCTTTCATTGCTTTGACATAGACAGATAATGACTTAATCCATAATGGTATCTTTATTTATTTATTTTTATGTTTTTTAGTTCTTTATTTAGTGAATTTTTTTCCCAATTTGTGAAGAACAACTCATGTTCTCTTAAAAAAATGATTATAAATCTTTTTGTTTGTTCGATAAAAAATCTAAATTTGAAATTAACTTTATACGGAACGGAGAACACGTTTCCCGTCCCCACTTAAGGGCAACAATCTCCATCCCGTTTACTCGATTAGACGGGTAATGCAACGGGACCGTGGATATTGAGTTGAACAATTGTTTTTTCTTTTTTCCCCAAGTCTGAATCTTATCGCCTTATCATTTATGATAAAACATTACAAATGGAAGTCCTAACAATTAAAGATGCAATAAAATTTAAAAAAAGAAATAAATAAAATCCCCATTTTAATTGCCTTCATTATCTTTAACCCAAATTCCTTAACTTACTCTATAGGAATGCTAAAAAAACCCGACAAATCTGATACACGCAGACCTTGCACCGAACGAGGCGAGGATAACCGCTTAATCGGGTATTCGGGTCGGGAACAGGTAACGGGTGCCCCGACCCGTTTATTTATTTATTTATTTTTTTTAGAATTCAATATTTTAAATGAAAAATTTCACAAAATTTCATTAGTTCTAATAGAAAATGACAATTAAAATCATTTGTCTAAGTCTAATGAATGTGGGCAATAAAAATAAATTATCAAAATTAAAAAAAAAATTAAACGGGATAGTAAATGAAGCAAGGGCCCCGCTCCGCCTTGAACATGTAACGGGGTGGGGGGCGGGGGAGGTTGCCCCGACCCCACCCGTTTGCCATCCCTATTACCGTACATTTGCTCCCATTAGGCAAGAATTAAGAAAATCTTCTTTCAGAATAATTTGTAACTTTCCCAATCCTCTCGGTCATTCCTATTAAAGGACACAAAGGCAAATATTTAATTTATGTGTAGGGAAAATAATGAGCAAATTGACCGGCCCAAGCCCACACCACCAAGCCCAAGTGAGGTTCCAACCCAAAACCAATTGGCAATGGATGGAGTAATCTACTTGAGTTATATGGTGGATTTTTTCTTCTCCCAACCGATGTGGGACTTTTTGTTTGCTCCCAACAATCCTCCCCTCAAACGAAGGACCACATCATTGTGGCCTCCCCTCAAACGATAATCCATTCGCCAATCATCTTGTACCGTCGCCCTCGACCAAACGAAACCCGCCGCCTGACCACCAATGTCAGGAAGATTTTCGACACAAAGCACCTCAAACGCGAATGATTTTTAGCCTAATCGCCACCACGCTTTCTACTGCGTTCCCCCGACCTTAGGCTCTGATACCAGTTGTAGGGAAAATAATGAGCAAATTGACCGGCCCAAGCCCACACCACCAAAGCCAAGTGAGGTTCCAACGCAAAATCAATTGACAATGGGTGGAGTAGCCCACTTGAGTTATATGGTGGATTTTTTTTTCTTCTTGGGGCAAACAAGTCTCACATCGGTTGTGGAAAGAAAATAAATCTACCATATAACCCAAGTGGGCTACTCCACCCATTACCAATTGGTTTTGGGATGGAACCTCACTTGGGCCTGGTGGAGTGGGCTTGGGCCTTGTGTAATTGCTCTCAATAATTCCCGAACAGTGGTATCAGAGCGTTGGTCGTGATTCTTGGTTCTGGAATTTCGGCAGACAGTAACCGGCTCGTTTTTTAATTCGAGTGTTGATTTGATTTCTTGAACCCTAACTTAGGACATTTGGTGAGTTCGTTCCAATTTTACACTTGATGCACTGATTTTTGCTTATACCATTACTGTGAATCTGGAAATACATTTCTGTATATGTTTTTCAATACTGTATATTGCAATTGTGATAATTTGTGCAATTTTCTGTAAGCTGTTACATGAATTGTTGGATTTCTTGCCTGAAATTAAATCTGAAAATCACATAACCGAGTATGTACATTCTGCTGGTTGTATAATTCACGTTATTGTCTATGGAGTTTTGACATTTGAATTATATCTTACTGTGCATACTCCTAGTTGCTCTGCCTGATCTGAATTGGTTAGCCATTCATTCAAACTTTCATTATGCCTTCTTCTAAATTTGAATTGGAAGTTTTTAATGGCAAATGAGACTTTAGTCTCTGGCGCCAGAAAATGAGAGCTCTTTTACTTCAACAAAAATGTGCAAAAACCATTGATGAGTCATGGCCTACTGATATGGATTCTAGTAAAGTTATTGAACAAGATGAAATTGCATGGAGTTCGATTTTTTTGCATTTGTCTGATAATGTGCTTAGAGAAGTAGGAGAAACAAAAATTGCTGCTAAATTGTGGAAAAAATTGGAGAAAATTTATTTGAATAAAGCTATGCCAAATAAAGTTTATCTCTTAAAACAGTTTTCTTGGTTTTAAACTTGATCCATCACTTGAACTTGATGCTAATATTAATAGATTCAATAGATTAACCCGCGACCTAACCAACTGTGACGAGAAACTCTCAGATGGGCAGTTGGCTGTGGTTCTATTAAATTCAATAGTTGATAAGTTCAAAGATGTTAAAAGTGCTATTGAATATGGTAGAGACACTCTAACTACTGAGATTATCATTAATGCTGTAAGAACTAAAGAGTTAGAGTTAAAGTCTGATCGAAAAGAGTCTTCTAGTGGTCTGAATTTGATGTTTAAGTCTAAGTTTAATCCTAGAAACAATTATGCCAATAAGAAATTCGGACACAAGAAAAAGGGAAATCAAAAGGATAAAATGAAAATTAAAGGTAAAAATTGTTTTTATTGTCAAGTGGAAGGTCATTTTATCAGGGATTGTCCTAAGAGGCTTAGTGATAATAGAAACAAGTTTAAAATGGATGGGGATGCAGCTTTGGTCTGCAATAATGAAACTTATATAGATGAAATCTATGTTGCTGTTGCCCATCAGCCTAGTCAAGAGTAGATTCTTGATTCAGGTTGTACCTATCATATGTGTCCTAATAAAGATTGGTTTTGTGATTTTGAAAATATAAGTGGTGGTCAAGTTTTAATGGGTAATCATATGGCATGTCAAGTTAAGGGCATAGGAACCATCACTTTAAGAGTAAAGGATAATAATGTGCTTGTCTTAGAAAACACCAAATATGTTCCTGACCTTCAAAGAAATTTGATTTCTTTAGGTGTATTAGATGACCTAAACTATGACATTATGATCAATGCGGGATACATTAAAATCTTGAGGAATTCACACTTGATTGTGGAAGCTCCCAAGAGACATGGACTTTACATTTTACAAACTCAAAACATTTTTGACTCCACTTCAGCAACACTTTCTGTTTCAAATGATAAGTCACAAATATGGCATAAGAGATTGGGTCATATTAGTGATAAAGGGTTGCATATTTTGAAAAAACAAGGTGCCTTTGGAAATGATAACATTGAGAAACTCAGTTTTTGTGACTATTGCATACTAGGAAAGCATAATAGATTACAATTTTTGCCTGGAATGCATAAATCTGTATCTATTCTGGAATACTTGCATGCTGATCTCTGGGGACCAGCTAATGTGCCTACTCATACTAGTTTTGAATATTTCTTGTTAATCATTGATGATTTTTCTAGAAAGAATTGGATATTTTGTTGAAATCTAAATCTGATACATTTACTGCTTTTAAAGATTGGAAGACTTTGATTGAAAACCAAACTGATAAAAGGGTAAAAGTATTAAGAACTGATAATGGACTTGAATTTTGCAATTATGAGTTTGATAATTTGTGCAAATTGCATGGTATATTGAGACACAGAACTGTTACACACACTTCATAGCAAAATGGCTTGACTGAAAGAATGAATAGAACTTTACTTGAGAAAGTTAGATGCATGCTTTTAAGTTCTGGTCTTCCCAAGCTATTTTGGGGAGAAGCTACAAAAACTGCTAGTTATCTTATTAATAGAAGTCCTGCTAGTGCTATACATTTTAAGACCCCTGAAGAAGTGTGGAATGGTAGACCTGTTGACCTTAGCAACTTAAGAGTATTTGGGTGTGCAGCCTTTGCACATCAATATGAAGGGAAACTAGATCCTAGGGCTCTTAAGTGTGTCTTCTTGGGTTATGGTGAAGGGGTAAAAGGGTATAGACTATGGGTCAGGGAAACCAAAGGGTATAAGATCATAATAAGTAGAAATGTGGTGTTCAATGAAGATGATCTACCTTGTTTGAAAACTGATAGTAGTTCTGGACCTTTAAATCAAACTGATAGCATAGAAAGAGAGATTGAAATTGAGGTGGAGCAAGTTGGTGATGATAATCAATTACCTAATATTCAAACTGGAGAGGTTGAAGTTGATGTTGATGTTGAATCACATAGAAATGATGAAGTTGATCATTGTGATACTGATTTAGAGACAAATCAGACTTTAGGTGATTATCAACTAGCTCGGGATAGGCAAAGAAGACAAGTTAGACCATCTGTGAGGTTTGATGATGAATTGTCTTTGCTTACTGTTCAAGGTTTTATTGAGAGTGAACCTGTTTCATATGACGAGGCTATGAGTAGCAAAGATTCTAAACATTGGCTTGAAGCAATGCAAGATGAGATGGAATCTCTTAAGAAGAATAAAACATGGGTATTGACTAGTAGACCTAAAGGGAAAAAGGGTTGTGGATTGCAAATGAATCTTTAAGGTAAAAAGGGGGGAACAAAGTGAAAATGACATTAGATACAAAGCTAGACTAGTGGCTAAGGGCTTCACTCAAAAGGAGGGAATTGATTTTAATGAAATTTTTTCTCCAGTTGTAAAATTTACAACTGTTAGAGTGATTCTAGCCTTAGCAACTCAGTTTAATTGGGAATTGGAATAATTGGATGTCAAAACTGCCTTTTTAAATGGAGATCTTGATGAAACTATTTACATGGAACAACCAAAAGGTTTTGAAATGAATAAAAATTCTGACCTTGTATGCCTTCTTAAGAAATCCTTATATGGTTTAAAACAAACTCCAAGACAATGGTACAAGAGATTTGATACATTTGTGCTTGGACTTGGGTTTAAAAGAAGTAATTTTGATACATGTCTTTATTGCAAAGGTGATGGTGGTGAAAATTCACTCTATCTTCTTCTTTATGTTGATGACATGATTTTAGCTAGTCATGACATAAAAGAAATAGAGTTAATTAAAACCAAATTGAAATCTGAATTTGAAATGAAGGACTTAGGTCCTGCTCGAAAAATTTTGGGTATCGAAATTAAAAGGAATAGAAGGGAAGGCACACTTAGTCTAAGTCAAAAATCCTATGTTTTGAAATTGTTGGAAAAATTTTCTATAAGTGATGCTAAAAGTGTGAGTGTACCTTTAGCAAATCATTTCAAACTTTCAAGTGATCAATCTCCCAAATCTGAATTTGAGTTCAAAAGAATGGCAAGAGTGCCTTATTCTAATGCAATTGGGTCTGTTATGTATCTAATGGTTTGTTCTAGACCTGATTTGGCTTTCTCTATAAGTGTGTTGAGTAGATTTATGTCAAATCCTGGTGAAACTCATTGGGAAGCTATGAAGTGGCTTCTTAGATACATTAAGAGAACTTGTGACTTGGGGATTCATTATAGGAAGCAATCTGATGGTGTTATCTTGAGGGGTTACACTGATTCTGACTATGCAGGCGATAGGGATAATAGGAAGTCTACTTTTGCTTATGTGTATACTTTGTGTAATTCATGCATTAGTTGGAAATCTCAATTACAGAAAATTGTTGCATTATCTTCAACTGAGGCTGAATATATTGCTGCAACTGACGCTATAAAAGAAGGTATTTGGTTGAAGGGACTTTTAAATGAATTTGGCTTTGTGAAAGATGTCGTTTTATTTCCTGATAGCCAATCTGCTATATATTTGAGTAGAAATCATGTTTTACATAATAAATCTAAACATGTTGATGTGAAATTTCATTTCATTAGAAATGTTATCTCACAAGGTGTTGTGAAACTTGAGAAAATCTCTACTCATTTTAACCTTGCTGATGTTGGAACTAAAGTGCTGCCTTTAAATAAGTTTTTGGACTGTTTAAAGCTGCTTAACATTGATACTTGCTGATTTGTGTATCAGGTAATAAGAGCACATGATGCCATAATGGAGAAATCACTTAAATGAAACTGGGATCATTGTACCAGGTGGAGATTGTGGAGAATAAGTGGCACAATGAAGGATTGGGCCTGGAATAATAATGGGCTGAACATGGCTATTGGGCTGGACATTTATTATAATTACATGAAGTCAGTTTTGTTTATCAAAGGACAAAAACGTGCTTCAGTTTTATTCCCAGCTAATGCGTTTTTTAAAGGGACTTTGAAGACTTCTTTTATAAAGTAAAGGTAAGGGCTGGCCACATTATATTCTACACGTGAAATTGGAAGATAAATTTCACTCATTCTCTTAGACTTCTCTCTACGAACTCATTCTTCTCTGTCTCTCTCTAACTCTAAATCTAGATTCTTGTGTGAATCAAATTTTGGATAGCCCTAGTGCATCTCTTGAGTGATTTGTTGTGGGCTATTATTTTGTATTCTTGAGTGGATACCGATTCATGTGTTGATTTGAGGGGTTTTCGATTTCTATGATTCTTGGGTGAATTGTTGCTAAGTGCCGATTGTAACGAAGAACGGGTTCTTTATCCTTGTTTTATAAAGTGATTTCTTCCGGTTGGCGGAAGCTCAAAAGGGGATTAGGAATTTTATTCCGAACCTCTTGCCTTAGGGCGAAAATTCTCTAGTATTCTTTACTATTTTCAGTTTCTTGCATTTTTATATTTGTTGATTGAATGTTTGATTTGGTTAATTTGGAGTTTTGAATCTCTACAATGGTATCAGAGCTCAGGTTGTGTGGCTAGATAAATCGAGGTGGTGAAAAATTCTCATGAGATGGTAGATCCATGGTAACGTAGTGGGTGCAGGCTACGATTGATTATCTCGATGAGTGGTGATTTACCTCGTGAGCCTTGTTTGAGGGAGGGATTGTTGGGGCAAACAAATCCCACATCGGTTGTGGGAAGAAAATAAATCCACCATATAACCCAAGTGGGCTATTCCACCCATTACCAATTGGTTTTGGGATGGAACCTTACTTGGGCCTGGTGGAGTGGGCTTGAGCCTTGGGTAATTGCTCTCAATAATTCCCTAACAATATGTTTTATATTTTGTACCAAAATTATCTATTTTAGAAAGAATGATTCATTGAATGGCTAATACCTTAAAAGACTGAGTTGTGATACTATTGAACGTTTTATTATTTAATAATTATTTTTTTGATTTTTAATTTTTGGACTTTTTGATGGAGATAAATTTTCATCGTCTAATGAAATGTGGCCACCACGGTTGGTCTTCATCAAGAAATTTTTTAACAATCATAAATTATCTGCAATATAAATACGAAGAAAAAGTAATTATTATCTCATAAGATGAAAAAGAAATTATCATTTCATAAGATCACATACCATTATTCATGTCAAGTTCATTAGAAAACCCGCTTCCTACTACCCAATAAACTTATAAAATTTTTATTAAATAAAAGTTCCTTTTTTTTTTTTGAAAAATAATCATACGCAATTGCGAGCATTTTCTTTTATTTTGGCTCGTGTATTTGGTGGGAAAATATCATGTTCTTTTATTATTATTATTAATATTATTATTATTATTATTATCATCATCATCATCTTTCCACTTCTTTTTTTAAGGAATCATGCTACAGGTACATATTTTTCTTATTACCACTTCTTTTTATCCGTTGCAAAACATAATTTTTCTTATAGCGATTTTTTCCTCCAATTATAGATTTTTTAGCAACAAATATTTTTTTGTCGCAAAAAATAGACCATATTGCATCGCAGACACTTTGTTGTAAGAAATAAAAGTTTGTCGTTATAAGTTTCTCACCAAAAATATTTTGGCGCCTTGCTTCCCTCATATTTTTGGTGACATATTTTATTATTTATCGCGACTTCTCACATTTCACGATAACTTTTTATGCCTTTTTATATTTTTTGATACTTATTTTTTTCATCACAATCTTTGCGATAAACTTTAAAAATGTGTCGCGTTAAATCACTTATTGCGACAATATTTTGCATGTCGCAAAAAATTTTGTCATGAAATCACAATTTTGTTGTAGTGTATGTAGTTGCATTATGACTAAATATTGTATAATCATATAATAACTAATCGAGTAGTCAAAATAATCGATGTCAACATGATGAGCTATATGTTTCCCTTTAGCGATGAACACTAATTCATAAATTACACATTGTTCAAGACTTGTGTTATTTTGAGAGCACTTTGTATTTTACTATTGTTTCTTCAAGAACAATATATCAACAATCTTTTAAAATATTGGAATTTTAATGTCATGCTCTTCATGAGTAATAATATAATTTATGTTAGATTTTATTTAATTATACTATTTGGGAGCAAGTAAAATCTAATTAAAACATCAATATATAAATTCGTATGCAAAATAATTGATATGTAAAGAAATAGAGTAATTTAATTTGCGTTTTTACCTAGAAATCGATGGATATTATTCTGGAATATTGAAATTGTAATATCATGTTTTTCTTGTGCAATTAATATTCTTTTAGAATATTGTGCCACTTCAAGAGCACAAACAAGTTATTGTTTAGAAACATTAACTATGTAGGAGTATGTTTTATAACAGAATATTAATTATTTATGGAGTTATGCTTCTTGTGGAGCAACACTAAGATATATTATCAATTTTTCTTTTTAGAAAAAGGAACATCTAAAGTTAATTAACCAGGTAAAAATATTAATTACTATACAATCATGATATAAATTATATAAATATTAATAAACAAAAATGAATTAGGAAAAAAATCTTCATATGCCAAATTTAATGGCAGAATTAAATTCACGTGTTATCAAATATAGTAACATAGATAACAAATCAATGCACGTGAATTCCACTTAAATTAATTCCACATATACAAAAGTTAAAGGTAGAATTAAAAATAATATGTGGCATAATTGATTGGGTATGAATCAAAAGACATGAATTATTGTTAAAAAGTATAAAATTACGTAAGAAACCATGAATTAATGTGTACAGATTACACATGCATACGTGTATTAGAATTAATATGCATACTAATGAAAAGCAAGAAAGCAGCAACTTCGTTATTATACATAGGTATATAGAAAGAATTTAGTCCCTGTTTGTCATCCATTATTTTACATTTTCGATCACATATTCTTCATTAAAATAATATTATACATAAATCAAAAGCTTTTCTTTCATTTTTAAACACACATTCTCCATCAATGTGCTATTCCATAATACATTTTTCAAAATTAAAGGGGCTCAAACACGCCCTTATATGTGACAAATTATTACGCTTATAAAAATTATCACTTTCTAACTAATTCACTTTGATTTTGAAAGAATCGTGCTGATAACGTGTTTTGAAAAGAGAGAAAAAAAAAAGTAGAAAAATTAATAGATTTGTTTGTATTATAATGAGAATCAAAATTCTATATTTATAGAAAATGATTATAGATATAATGATAATAATTTCTAGGACGGTATGAGTGTAATTATCATTCACTAGTAAACTTACTAATTGACATGCCTTATTTTTCAAAGAAAAGGGCTCAGGCGCCAATATTTTTCAAAGAAAACGGTCGTATTGCTTCATTTTTCGAAGAAAAAGTTTAGTCATCTTATTGACTAAAACTGGATGACCAGCTAAGACCGTCGCTAGGTTAATTGGCTCTCAACTGAACTGGTCAGTTTAAATATGGTAAATTTCATCATTCCAAGTTACTTATTTTCAACTTTCGCTTATAAAAAATTATTAAGTTGAAAAATTGGTTACTTACTTATTAGTAGTAACATTTTGAGCTTATCCAAACATGTTTAAAATAATCGAATTAGGTTTGAATGCGTGTTCTAGTGTTGTTTCTTTTTTAAAGCGTTACTTGCCCCCATCACTTACGACTTACGTGCATAATCGAGTTCAGATGAACTGTTTCTCAAGATACCATAATAATTATTCTTTTTATTTAGAGTGTGTTTGGTAGAAATTAAAATCGGATTAAAATTAAAAAATTAGTCGTTATTGTTGACTTTTATTAGACGAGTGAAACTTCATAATTGATAATAAATTTTTTTTTTTTTGGGTGATCTTGTTATGGACTCTGTTGCTATCTGAACTGCTCATGTACACTAGTCATTAACATTATTACTCATGTTTTTACCCTATTTTAAACCTGCAAAAGCTTTGTCAAGGTTTTTACTCACCAACTTTTCCACATTTACACAGCTTTCTAAAAAGTGTAAAATATGGCTAGGTGTGGAGGGGAAGTATCAAGCTTTACAAGCTTAAGCGAGTTTAGGCGAGGTTTAAGGGTAAAAAAGCATTTTCTTTTTTATTAAATATTATTTTAATTTTTTAATCATTTTAAAAATCATTTAATAATTAAAATAATACATATCAAACATCTAAAATTATAAAATACTATATTTACTTGATAATTCCTACCATTAATGAATTATACAATTTTCAAGTTTTCAAAATATAGAAATGAGAATATTTTTCATAGTTTCAATTTTCAACTAAGCAAGTCATATTTAATACATTTATAGAAACTTCACACATGCTTTTGAAATTTGCAACAAAATAACGAGTTACATAATGTATATAGCACCATAACTTAAATCTTATTTAATTATTTAAATAAAGTCATTTTTAACTTTTGTACAAATAAAATCTTTTAAAAATTTAAAATTAAAGTCAAATAATTAAAAAAAAAAAACTAATAAAGCGAGCTTAGGGAAGACGAAAGCGAGGAAGAAAATTCACCTGTTTAGGTATTGAAAAAAAAAAGCGTCTAGTCGCGAAGCGATGTGTTTTGCTCGAGCTTCAAGTCTAGAGAGCTTTTTAGAACATTGTATTTGCAATATAACGTTGAAAAACTAATTATATAATTTTATACGTAAATTAATACCTATTTTCAATGTAACTATGCACTAATCCGAATCTATGCTTGTTTTCAACCCCTCGAAGCATTTCGTCGATTCCTATGCCCTTCCTCATCTCTGGATGCCTAGGTGTCAAAGTTGTTCCTATTTAATGGAGTGCTATTGGATGAAAGGACAAAGACATTGTTGAGAAAAGAAGATGACTTTTACCGGATGAAATGGAGGGCAAAGTCTCTACTTTATAAAACACACATATAAATTTCCCTAATTACTACGTAATTTTTACATTAATGAGGTAGTCCATGCGTTAGCACAACATACTTTTTCTATTTTTGAGGATGAAGGTTGGTTTACCCACTTCCTACATGTTATTTGTGGTAGCACTTGTTGATTGAATAAAACCATGCATATTTTGTAAAAAGAAAAAGAAAGAAAACGTATGCGCTTGGTAAGCAAGAAATGAACTTTTCTTAGTCAAGGAGTATCAATCATTTGAGGTGACTAATTTGTCCTATGTAGCACTTGATAAGCAAGAAATGTTAGTTTAAAGCAATCATCTTCAATATTCAATTAGATTTTTAACAATGTTATTCCCTCCCCCACCCATTTATGAGTACTGATTCTTCTCGGTTTACTCCGTCAGTTTAAAGCAATCATCTTCAATATTCTTCAACCATATATATTCTGTATACCAAATTTGATCAGCTTAATTTGTACCATGAATAAAGATCAAACTGCATCTACAAGTTCTTGTTCTTCAATTCCCCTTGTGGCATGTATTCTTGATGTTCTTTCACTTTTTATCAAATCTGAGAGTCCAGATGGAGATGAAACTGTGTCACAAGACATGAAAAAGGATGCTGCAACTGAAAGTAATGTGATGGCTCAAAAACATTTTCGACAAATTCAGCAGGTTCGAGGCGCTTGATATCACAGCAAGTGCTAAGAATTAGGGCACGAAGGCTTTGGTTTCTACCACAGTTTCAAACCCGCCCTCCAGGCAGCAGCCTTAAATTTCTGTGTTTGTTTGAGTGTGTGTTTTTTTTTTCTGTAATCTCTATCCTTTTTTGATTCTCTATTTTTCTCTTAGATTTGTGTGGTGTTAGGCTGAAAACAAGCTCAAGAGCTGCAGCTTATATAAATATGGTTTATATAACGAATTTTGTAATGAATTGTTAGTTCTACTCCAGTTCTAGCATGACTGATAGTTTTACAATCAGCCCAAAAAGGTTGTTGTTGGGTTTAAAACGCCCAAATAATGCACAAACAAGAAAACACACCCAAGAACACACACGAAATTAACACAAAAAATGTTAACCCAGTTCGACTATGCCTAATATGAGGGGCTCAGCTACTAGCCCAATCCACTAGTGCACCAAGAATGCCTTCCAAAGAGAGTTTACATCAACCAAATATCAGATCGCACGAGTTTTAGTCATCAATCCAAATATCTCCTAAAACTTCAACCTAAAAAACCAAACCCTAACACGCTATACACAGTATACAGAACCTAATCAACATTGCCAACAATCGACCCAATGTTACTGTTACAATAGCGATTTACACATGGATTTCACATAACTTTTCAAGATCTGAAAACATCAACTATGAGAAAATAAGAAGAGACTCAAGAGAGAACGAAGAACTCTAGAACCAAAACCAATGGACCGAATGAAAGTGAAAGTCCAAAAGTCATCAGCCATCACGTTAAAAAGCCAACTAAAGATCACAGCCATTGATTAAATCGGACGGCTCACAACCCATGTGAAAAAAGCACATTCCAGGAATTAACAATCCAGCCAATTGAAAATAGCCACGTGGACATCCAGCCCAGTTGTAATTTTGGAAACATGTCTTTTCTTCTTTCAGTTGTGTTCATTTTTATGTCTTTAATTTTAGTTCTGTATTTCTAAATTATTCTTTCAAAGAAAAGAACAAAAGATGGCTAGCTTAAAAAGTTCTTGTATGATTTATATACAGGATATGGTATTTTCTGATAGATCTTGTGGACACACCCTTGCGGTTGGAACCTCTTGCTCTTATGAGTTCAACACCTACTTTCATAAAATCTTTTCTCTTCTGACCATCGGAGATTACCCATACTCCGATAAATAATCATGAAGTTTGATAATCCTTTTGAAAGATGGGAGTCGACTGACTGACGAGCAGTCTTCGAAAGGTTACAACAGCAAAAACCTGAAGATGAACGTGTTAAAGTCTTTCTTTGGGCTGTCTTCATGTAATGGACGTTCACAGAGACCCATTCATTCCTAAGCCAGCAATGAATCTCTGTCCAAGAGTTATGGGAGAAGAGAGAGCATTCAGGCCATAGCTCGTTTGCGAAAGATTCCTGTAAAAAGTATTTAAATTTTGCTGGAAAATGGGATCTCCATGAACTTCAATGGAAAGCAAAAGAGTGCATTTTTTTTCTCAGTACTCAAGAGGAATAACCAAGCTGTGAATAATTTGCCCTAACCGGAAATAGTTTTTTATTCTTTCACACTTTCGTTTAGTTCTGTATTTCTAGGTTTTTCTTACATAACAAAGAACAAACAAATCGTGCATAACTGTCAACAGAACTTGATGCTCCACACAATTTTGTTAGTCAATGACGTAGCGGAAGATAATAGGAAAGACGAATAACCTCACAAAGATGAGAAAAACTCACGAGAAATTTTATTCAATTCAAGAACTGCGGGCTCAAAGGGCTTACAAGACTTTAAATGGTAAAACCCTAGCAAAATTCGAAAAATAAATAATAAAAATAAAACAAAATATTTTTTCCATAAATGGAAAAATTCGAGATAACAACGTAAATTGAAACTCCTAAGAGTTAGGATCGCCATCCAACAAACGGAATAAAAATTCGAATTTTATTGAGCCAAAATAAAAATTATAATGAACGGCAAAAACGCTTAATCGAGGGCCTAAACGACAAAATTTGCCCAAAATTCAACGTATGTCAAGGTTGAAGGCACTGAGTTATGATTATTGCCCAGTTTCCAATCGAATTAAACTAGTAATTCTTCAAAAAGGGACAAACCAAAAGTTATCAAGAGATCATTATTTTGCTTTGCGATCTCACTTCATCATAAATTCTAACTCCTTATACACTTCATCAGGTAAACATATAGCTTGGCTCTTTTCTTGTTTTAGCATCTTCATAAATTACAAATTAACTAAAAATAGAACTCTTGCACAACACTATCTCCTTGGTATCTCTTTCTCAAAACTAGTGAAACTGTAACTAAGCGTTTAAGAAATGTTGGGCTATGAGTCGTCCTAAGGACAACCCTCCGATACTCAAGCCAGGACGTACGGTGATAATAGGAATTAGGAAATATTGAGGTAAAGAAAGACAGTGTTGTTTGTGTGTCATATTATTCGAACTAGAGATGATGCAAACTTTCTCTTGACTATGTGATCCTTTTTTGTAGTTGGGACGAATATTTAAGGGCAGATAGTGGTGTTGACACACAAAATAGGCAGCCCAAATCAAATGGCCCAAGAGAGGAAATGGCTCTAAAGAAGAAGCCAGATAGAGAGATCAGGGTAAAAGCCCAACCAGAAATATCATTAAATATGAGGAAAGCCCAAAAAGACAAAGGTACGATGACTCCCAAGTCGGCAGGACGCCCAGGTATTGAGCGAAGGAAACACCCTACAATCGCCCAGAGCAGAAGATCAATTGTCGCCCAAGAATGCTGAGTCGCCCAAAGTCCAAGAAATGACCAAAGTTTGTTGTTATCCAAAATCACGATCTAAGACGGTTTGAGCACATCATAATTACGCCCCACGATTTGAGAAAGTTGATGACAAACAGTTGTGAAGAGAGCGTAGTGATAGAAGTTGCACATGGTAGTTTTAGCCAGCCGACCATGATGAAAGAAGTGGGTAGTTACGAGCAGTTGTTAAACAATCAAAACTGCCCAAGCCGTATAAAAGAAGGAAGAAGACAACGAAGAAAGAAAGACAAAAATTCACTCTCAAAACAGAGAACATGTAATTTACTTTTCTTAGATTAACTTTTAATTACTTCAAATTCCTTCGTACTTGTGTGCTTGCGCCCCTTGGAGGCATCTTGTTCGTGTCCAAACTGTAAATCTTCATATTCAATAAACGCCCATTTTTGGGACTTTGTTCCAAGAGGTTTGTCCCTTACACAATCGTCTTATTCTCTTCTTAATTGTTAGCGAGCAAAAATGCGCGAAACAATTTGGCACGCCCAGTGGGACAATTGGTGTTTGGAGATACAAAAGGAAAACATTATGCCTCATAAAAGTTCGGATAAAGCACCAGCGAGTCACGAAATAGTCCAATCTGTGATCGAGCGATATGAGGAGCAGCAGCATTCTCCTCAGACAGAAGGGCAGACTCCAAGCAGTCACAGTCGTTATGAGCCAATGACGGAGCTGAGTTCTCGAACCATGTGTGCATTGTTAGGAGAACTCACACAAGACGTCGTTGAACAGGTAAATTTACGAAACGTCCATAGTATGGAAAAATTTACCCAGAGTGGAAATGTTCACTATGATAACATGGCTAAACAATTAAGTGCGTTAAATGATCTCATGAGCAAATTAGTAGGCCAAGTATGTCAACCAACCGTAGGAAGTCATTTCCAGACCAGAGCGATTGTGGGACATGCTTCACCACACAATTCCTCTGGTTTGAACCCAGGTCCTGGTTTAGAAACATTTTTTGGCCCTTCCACCTCAAATCAAGGGGTTAATGGAACGCCAAATTAGAATGGCGATAACATGACAACCAACCTGGGGGGTAATCCAAATATGAGGGATAATATCCTGAATGGTGGACATAATTTATCTCGTGTTAATGAGGGAATGAATACTCAACATAATGGGTATAATGGTCTGAACAATGGTGTTTTCCCCGCCAATCAAGGACCAAATATCAGGCCGCCTCAAATAAACCAACAAGTGAATCAACCCATAGGGGTCCCATATGATCCAAATGCTTTACTAAGGAATCAAATTGCAGAAATAGTATAAGATCAAATGGCTGTTGGGGTACGTCCTGTTATTAGGTCGACTTACACTAAACCATATCCTGATTGGGTAGATCAAGCGTACCCATGGCCTAGAGGGTATAAAGTGCCCGAATTCTCACTGTTCACTGGTTTAGGAGAAGTATCTACTCTAGAACATATAGGGCGATTCACATTACAGAGTGGTGAGGTGACCGATTACCATAAAATGAGACTATTCCCTAGTTCATTAACAGGAGTAGCCTTTTCATGGTTCATTAATTTGCCAGCAAATTCCGTTCAGACATGGCAACAAATGGAACAATTGTTTCATGCTCAATGGCCGATTTGGCGAACTTACGTCAAATGCCAAACGAATGGGTAGAAGGTTTCCTTCAAAGGTTTAAAACAGCTAGGAGTAAATTCTTCGTACCCTTGCCTGAAAAAGAATTTGTCAAAATCGCTCAAAACTGTTTAAGTTTTGATTTAAAAAAGAAGTTCCAGGATAGGGAATTCCCTGACCTGTTCCAACTTAGTGTGAACGTGGTCAAGTACGAACGTTTGATAAGAGAGGAATAGCAAGTAAAAAATTCTAGCAAAGGGACTTATTATAAAGACCCACACTTTGGCGTTCATGCTGTAAACGATGAATTTTATGATCAAACTGAAATATGTTTGGCCGAATTGACCAAGGGGGATGCATATACTTGTCCCCTAATGGCTAAGCCTAGGGATGTAGCCAGAGACGAACCTGTGAAAGGAGAAAACAAAAAGAGCAGAACGTTCTCGTTCGATGTGACGAAAGCTGACCTTATATTCGATAAATTATATAAGGATAACCAGATAAAACTGAGCGATAAACATAAGTTGCCAAGCCCTGAGCATATTAAGGGTAAAAAATATTGTAAATGACATATTACGTGGTCACATATGACTAATTATTGCTTGGTTTTCCGTCATGTTTTACAGGACGCTATCGAGTCAGGACGAATCGCGTTCGAAGACAAAAAGAAAATGGCAGTGGATGAAAATCCTTTCCCACAACCACTTGAAGTAAATATGGTGACAACCAATGTCACAAATAAATTACCAAGGTTTAAATTGGTCATCGATGATGAGGAAGACCCTGAGAAACATGCCAGTGTGTTCGAACGTATCAGGGGAAAAGAACCTATGAAGGATGAAGAAGTCTTGCGTGCCAAATGTAAAGGAAAAATGAGAGCAAATACTGAAAGACCAGAAGTATGGCAGAATCACCATCGCCCTGAGTTTACTCCAAACAGAAGGCAGGGCACATCATTCTATAGGAGGCCGCCTTTGGAAAGGCAGTTCAGGCCGACACGGCATGAGAAATCGTTCAGACCACAGCCTCGCCAACTTAATGTGTGGCACTCATATCAGTACAATGCAAGACGTGTTGTGCCTTTTAATGAAATGACCAGGACTCAGCAAAGACGATTTCAACGGAATTATGGACGAATGATGAGGCAGCAACCAGAAAAGCCACGTCCTAAAGCACCGAGATGCTGGAAATGGTTAGTCAAAATGCTCTCGAAGATAGTGAAGAGACTGGCACTGGAGAATCAATGAGAGAAATGCCAGAAAGTTCTTCTGGGAGGTCGAAGTTTGATCGAAACAAAAGAGAAGAAGACGATACGGAACCACCTCTTACTATCCAGTTTGGCACCTTACCTCCCGTCATGGATAATATTTATTTGTTGGCCAACGAATTCAAGAATAAGGAGAGAGAAGGAGAAGATGAAGAAGAAGCGTGTGTGTTGGAATGCGAAAGTGGTCAGACGTCCCAAAAAGTACAAGGCGAAGAGGATGATGGCATGACTGATATTGAGGAAGAGACCGATCTTGAAGAAGAAAGGAGAAGAGAGGAGTATCGCGTAATACGTAGCTGAAACAGCTGCATCGGGAAGGAGTTCGTGAAGTAGATTTATTGGGGGAACCATCTGAACGTTCTTTCGATTTCTACGTACTTTATGGGACACCCAAAAGGAAGAAAATGGTACCTCGTTCTGAGAAGTACGGATCTCCTCCAAGGATATTGCCTCCCCCAACAGGTTGGATAGCTACTGGAGAAATACTAAAAGATAGAGATGATGCCCCACAGACGGATATTCAGCCCGAAGTATTGCAAGTTGATTCATCACAAAGGGATAAGTTGACAGGAGACAAACAGGAGGTGGAAATCGATACGGCAGAAAACGTTGTCTTCAAAAAACCCACTATGAAATTGACCAAGCATTTAAGGCCACTTTATGTGAAGGCCTTGGTAAATGGCATACCCGTGGTGAATGTGCTTATTGACAATGAGCTGCCATAAACACTATCCCACTAAGGATGATGAGGAAGTTCGCAAAAACAGAGGATGAGAGTAATGCCACTTGATATAACTGTGGGTACGACTACAAGGACGACTATCTTCTTTGTCATTGATGGTCCTACCAATTACAATATACTGTTAGGGCGAGATTGGATTCATGGAAGTCGTTGTATACCATCATTGCTCCATCAGTGCTTGGTTTTTTGGAATGACCAAGGGAAGGCAGAGGTGGTACAGGCACATCATAGGCCTTTTGTTGCAGAAACTAACTCGGTAGAAAGGTTCATGTATGAAGGGAACTACGGACCTGTTAGAATAGTCCAAGATGGAGAAGAAACTCAAGTCATCGCATAAAGTGAAGAACCATTTTCTGTAGAAGCACTCGCTGAAATGTTCAGTAAAATGAGGCCAAACATAGTGGCCCTAGAAGAGCCAGTTATTGGAAAAAGAACGCTCAGAGAATATTAATGACTTGGCAACCAAAAGAGCATGTGGCCGAGATCCAGGCCTTTAAAGCCAGACTAGTGGCTTTCAATAAAGAATGTCAGGAGAAAATAAAAAAAGAGGTAGCATTGAAAACGCTGGGAGACAAATTGACAGTATTCAAATTGGAACAAAGTATTAAACATGAAGTTAACAAGGTAGATTGCCTAGAAGAAGAAATACCTGTAAAGGATTTGGACGATGAAGTAATGAGGATCCACAAACCTGGAAACGCTCAAGCACAAGACCCATTGATCAAAGTGAACATTGGCGGCGTGGGAGAAGATCGCCCAACATTTATCAGCAAAATGCTTAGTCAAGAGGTTAGTACAGCATTAATCGCTTTATTAAAAGAGTATAAAGACTGTTTTGCTTGAGAATATAAACATATGCCTGGTTTAGACAAAAATTTAGTAGAGCATAGATTGCCGACTAAACCAAACTTTAAGCCTCATAAACAGCCTCCTAGACGTTTTGCCCCTAACGTGTTGCCTGAAATTAAGAAAGAAATTGAGCGATTATTAAAAGCAAGTTTCATAAGGATAGCTAGATATGTTGAATGGTTATCTAATATCGTGCCATTGTTAAAAAAGAATGGTAAAATGACGGTGTGTATAGACTTTAGAAATCTGAATTTAGCAACACCTAAAAATGAGTATCCAATGCCCACGGTAGATTCTTTGGTTGATTCCACTGCCGGACATGTCATGTATTCTTTTATGGATGGGTACTCAGGGTATAACCAAATATATATAGTTGAAGAAGACATACACAAAACTGCCTTTAGATGCCCAGGGACCTTAGGATGTTACGAATGGGTAGTTATGCCTTTCGGCCTAAAAAATGCGGGGACAACTTATCATAGAGCAATGAATCTAATCTTTCATGATATGATAGACAAGTTTTTTGAGGTGTATGTAGATGACATCGTAGTTAAATCTGTTAAAGAGGAAGATCATTTCGAACAACTAAAACGCTCATTTGAGCGAATGAGACAATATAAGCTGAAATTGAATCCTTTGAAATGTGCGTTTGGTGTCAATGCCGGTAATTTCCTTGGCTTTCTAGTACACCAAAGAAGGATTGAACTCGATAAGAATAAAGCGAAGGCCATTTTAGAGGCCAAACCGCCTAACAACAAAAAAGAATTGCAAAGATTTCTAGGTCAAGTTAACTTTTTAAGGCGATTTATCTCTAACTGTGCAGGGCGAACAAAAACTTTTTTGCCTCTCCTAAAGTTGAAAAATCAGGACGAACTCGTCTGGAAAGAAGAACATCAAAAGGTCTTTGATAGCCTAAAGACGTATTTAACAAATCCATCAGTGTTGGTGTCACCTATCCAAGGACGGCCAATGAAGGTGTATATATCGGCTGAATAAGAATCGATAGCTGGAATGGTCGCGCAGGAAGACCAGTTTGGTGAAGAAAGGGCAATATACTATTTAAGTAGACGTTTGACGAAATGCGAATGTAATTATTCTGCTATCGAGAAACTATGTCTCGCTTTGTATTTCACATGTACTAAATTAAGGGCCTACTTACGGCCTGTAACAGTTTATCTGATTTCCAAAGTTAATTTAGTGAAGTACATGTTTTCTCGCCCTATTTTACACCAAAGGATAGACCTTTAGACTTTAGCATTGTCCAAGTTTGAAATACAATATATACCACAAAAGGCGGTTAAAAATCAAGCATTGGCTAATTTCTTGGCCGATCATCCGTGCCTTGATATGCCTGAAGAAATTAATTTGGAAATAGACTCATTCGAGTTCAAACCATGGATCCTATATTTTGATGGGTCAAAAACTTCCAAAGGTGCAGGAGTAGGAATAGTTTTGATAAATCCTCTAGGAATTTGTTATAAATTCGCCTTCACATTGGACAGAATGTGCACCAATAACCAGGCCGAATATGAGGTATTGATTGTCGGCCTAGAGTTATTAATTGAAATGGAAGTAAAAAACGTGATTATTAGAGGCGATTCCCAGTTTGTGATTTACTAACTCACTGGCGATTTTAAATGTCAGAGCGAATCTGTTATAAGCCAGTATGAAGTCGCCCAAGAATTACTAGAATGTACAATGACATAGCAAACGAATTGGCCCAAATGGCCTCAGGTTACTTAAAAGCTTTAGACATGGAGCACACTTGTGAATATGGAACAATTTTGCCTGTTATACAAAGGAGGGCAAATAGGATTGGAATTCATTGTATACAAGAAGGAGACGCAATGGATTGGAGGGTAGAGATAAAAGAATTCTTGGAGAAACCAAGTGAAAAGAACAATAGAAAGATAAAGCTGCGATCAATGAACTATACATTAATTGAAGGTGAATTACTTAAAAAACACCCAGATGGGGTGTTATTAAAGTGTGTAAGTTTACAAGAAGCCAAGGTAATTATGGCTGAAATACACGAAGGAATTTGTAAAGCCTACCAAGCTGGTCAAAGGATGAGGTGGTTAATTATTAGGAATGGATATTTTTGGCCTAAAATGGGAGAAATGTGTGTCCAATATGCGAAAGGTTGTATGGCATGTCAAAAGCATGGGCCAATTCAGAGAGCACCAGCTAGAGAAATGGTACATATCATTAAGCCATGGCCATTTAGAGGTTGGGCGATAGACTTAATAGGGAAGATTTATCCACCATCGTCCAAACAACATACATTCATTATAGTGGCAACAGATTTCTTCACTAAGTGGGTAGAGGCCATACCTCTAAGAGAGATATCTCAAAAAAGTGTTATAGAATTCATTCGCAACCATATCATCTATAGGTTTGGAATCCCACAAACTCTGATGGTGGATCATGGAACTTCCTTGAATGGGGATCAAGTGAAGGAATTTTTGAGCGAATTTGGGGTCAAATTGGTAAATTCCACGCCTTATTACGCTCAATCCATTGGTCAGGCCGAGTCATCTAACAAGATCCTGAAAAATATCGTAAGAAAGATGATAAGTGAAAACGCCAGAGATTGGCACGAGTGTTTGAATCAAGCTCTGTGGGCCTATCGAACGTCGCCACGCACAAGCACTAAAGTTACCCCTTTTCAACTGACATACGGGCAAGACGCAGTGTTACCTGTGGAAATCAACGTGCAGTCAAGGAGAGTACGTTCACAAAACGACTTGGGCGACGACGAACGCGCAGAATTGCTCGTCCAAACTTTGTTGGAATTGGACGAATTAAGGTTAGATACTCTGGATAGATTACAGGTCCAGAAACAGAAAATGGCTAAGTTTTACAACAAGAAGGTCGTAGCCAAATCCTTCAGTTTGGGCGATTTAGTTTGGAAGGCAATATTCCCTTTGGATAGTAAAGATCCAAAATACGGTAAATGATCACCAAATTGGGAAGGACTACACAAAGTGAAAAGTGTTTTGCCTAACGGAGCCTACCATTTAGAGGATCTAGATGGTACTAATCATGTGAGGTTGATCAATGGCAAATACTTGAAGAAATATGTTCATTCCTTATGGGAAGACGAACAATTACAAACTTAAAAACGTAAGCTCTGATGAGCGATGATAACCAAATAAAATAAAGGACGAAATACGTCTAAATAAAAATCTTTATTAATCAAATATTGGTTACATCAACAAAATATGAAAAGTATAAAGCCTCCTATGAGCGTGAATTTGAAATCTCCTATAAGTCACAACGGAGGATAAACAATTGTAGGCCTTTGGCAGCAACGGTGAAAATTGTGGACTGGGATCGGCCACACCCCCAAAAGCATTGCTGCAACGGCAGGCAGAAAGGCTGAGAAGCACTCTCAGCAAGCAAATTGGCCCAGAAACATTCCCCCCACCATCGATAGATGGAAGAATTTTGCCGCCGGCCAAGAAATATTTCCTATATCTCCCATACCAACAGACGTTTCAAGTTGGATGACACACAAGATGAATCAACTGACTCATTTCTACAGGAAGTCGAAATCGGAGAAAGTGTCGAGATATTGGACAATGGTAGTAGGATGATTCTGGGAAAAGGATTACGAATGGAAGTGATAAGTGTTGAAGGCACAAACGTATTTATAAGGGAATAAATATGAAGAGTCAGGATATGAAAGGCCACATACATTAAATGGCCCAAAAATCTGAAGGGAGAGGAACTTGATATGCATGAATCTTAGCATATAATTAAATACTTGGGGGGTTGACGATTTAAAAGAGTAACGTCAATATTCGAGCATACAATTAGCATGTGATTAAGTGTTTGGGGAGATTGACGATTAAAAGATAAACGTCAATTAATATTCGAACATGAAAAACAATTGTTCATTAAAGGCGAAAGCTGCTGTAACAGTTAAAAACTATGATGAATAGATTCACAAATTTATAAAGAGAAGGACATAAAAATGTCTTAATTACAGTTCACCCCAAACAGATCGCATCTGTTTCCTAAGCTTCGCCCAATCCTCATCCTGCCTTTGAGAAGCAGTATCTATGTCGGTCACCACTTCTTCATCCACTTTCAGCTCCTGGTAACGCCCAACTAATGATTTGGTCCGTTTTACCTTTTGGGAGGCATTACGCTCTTTAGCAGCCATCCTGGCCTTGCAATCATCCATCTTTGCTTGAAGCTCCTTCATCTCTGCAGCCAAAGTCATCATTAAAGAATCTTCGGCCTGAATTTCAAAAGAGAGTTCATTCAATTCGGTTTTAGCCTTTTTGATCTCCTGGAGCAAAGATTCTTTTTCAGAAGAAGCACGAAGATACTGAGCACTTTTGGCCTTCAATTGGCACATCTAGCCAATAGAGAAAGGACTTCAGAATGAATGGCTTTCAACGTCGCCTTGAATTTTGGGGAAACATTGAGCGACGGAAGCGCAAGTGCTTGTACCAACTTTGTGCTCAAGAGATCAAATTTATCCTTCTGAGCAGCAGCACTGGCCATGCAGACATCCATGTCCATGAAGGCAACATACTCAAGCATTGATTGTCTAAGAACCTCCATGTTGCCTCAGAGGAGTCTAAAGGATGACTGGAAGAGAAGCAGGATGTTTCCAATTGTTCCCAAGAAGAAAGCAAATCATGAATGGAGCGTACAATGGTACTAGTGCACTGAAAGAAAATGCCAATATTAAAATGTCACTACAACAGATCAATCAAGCAAAACCAAAAGAGTGAAAACCAAAAGAGCGAAGGAGAAACATGAGATACCTCTTCAGCAACTTTCGGGCGTCCAGGATCATCATTCTTGAAGACTTCCCTTTCCCTGAATAAGACGAACTTGCTGCAACGGGCAAGTCTGTGGGAACACATGCACACAGAGGAAAATAGGTCAGAAACTGCTGAGTCAACAAGTAGGACGAAAGTGTCAAGAAACAGCCAACCTACTGGCACAGAAATTAGGGGATGAACGTCCTGAGAAGTCTGCGATGCTTCAAGGGATTGTGATGGAGTTT
Source organism: Fraxinus americana (assembly GCA_035079005.1). Classification (NCBI taxonomy): domain Eukaryota; kingdom Viridiplantae; phylum Streptophyta; class Magnoliopsida; order Lamiales; family Oleaceae; genus Fraxinus; species Fraxinus americana. Next base: position 957,590 of record CM068715.1, on the reverse strand, counting down.
CTGACACTAGAGGTCGCTCTGTGGGAGGAACCCCTTCATCAGATGACCATGTCGAAACAATTGCAACAGCAGGAGCTGGAGCTGGAACAGGAGAGCCTGTAGCTAAAACTTCTAAACGAGAAGATGAACTTTTCTGGAACCATCAAATGGAATAGTCAAATGAGGCATTAGTCCATAGAGATTGATAAGTCATGTTTAAACAAAGCCATTACCTTTCTCTTGTGAATGAGGGAGACATCAACATCATCACCACCATCATCACCAGTGTCATCATGCAAGACTGGAGAAGCTGCAGCTGGCCGTTTCTGGCTAGAAGTACCCTTAGTAGCAACAGCTGGGGAAGTCGAGGAAGCAGAAGGAAGATTTGAACGTTTGTGGGAAGTTGATGGTGATTTGGAAGGGCCTTTGATGGACAGAGGAGTGGCAAGGATAGGGGAAGGAGGGAGAGTCTCTGAACGATCCAATGAATAAAAAGCACGATTAGCGTTGACTGAAAAGAACCTACGCTTCACAGATGGCCACAGTTGGTCAAAAAGAGGATGCTGACAGCAGTAGGATTAAAAGGAACAAAAGAAAAGCCTTCAGCCAAGCTTTTATTGCGAGCATCTATAGCTTCAGTCTTAGCCTTACTAACAAGGTAAAAACGCTCTGTGAAATTTTTGGAGTAACAAGGAGGAACAGGCCAAGTTTGGCCAAAGCGAAGCTGACAGGCAAAGAAATGAGGAGCGTATATCTCAACACCAGCCTTAGCATTGGTCCCTGTCACGATATCATGAAACAACTCCCTCCCAACTAAAAATGCAACCCAGGTAGACAAAGATGCAGTTGCTTCATCCATAGTAGAAGGAGGACGAACAAAAATGGGGATTTGATGAACGGGAAAAGGAAAGAATGAAGGAATGGAGTTCAGAGTATAAAAGAATGTGAAAATCTCTCTGGCAGACATATTTACAGGGTCTAACTGATGAATAAACAACCCATAGCAAGCGACTGATCTAGGAGGGGAAGGTACAGCACTAAGTTGTGGGAACTACGCCCTCAACCACAATTGGGCCAACCAAAGAGGTCCACTGCCTGTAGGGGAGGCATTATTCTTCAATTGAAATTGAAGGGAAGCCATTCCTCTATAAAGAGCAGCCAAAAGGAATGAACATGTTGGAAAGTTTCCAAATCTACAATATTCTAGGATATTTAGTTACCTTAGAAGTTAGCAATTAAAATATTTTTCTTTCCTTTTATTCCTTCTTCGGTTTCTCTATTGTATATATATATGCCTTGTACCAAAGAAGAAATTAATGAGAATAATTTTTCCCACAATTTACTCTCTCATTCAAGATGGTATCAGAGCAATTCTAAGAGTCTTACCTGCTGTGAATTAATTTTTGAATCGGACCTTTGTTTTCCGGTTGTCAGCGTCGCCTGCCTCGGCCTTTTGGTGTGTTGGTTGCAAGTGTTGGTGGCTGTGTGGATTCCGACCTCTGGCGTGCGTATTTTTCAGTTCCGGTGGAACTATTCAGTGTCCTTTCTCGAAGATTCTGGTTGGGTTCTCTCAAATTCCAACTGTCGGTAGCTTGGGTCACTATATCGCCCTTCCGATCGAGAATTTGTGAAGGTGAGAACGTTTCTTTTAGATATTCCGTAGTGATTTTGGCCATTGGGTTGGTATTTCTTCTTCCAGTGTTCTCTGTCGACGGCTTCTTCCTCCTCTGTTTAATTGGACCGTGCTTTGGAGTCCCTGACTCTCTTATATTGGGCTTCCTAGTTGATGGGCTTGTCTGTTAAGATTGATTTAATTATTTAATATTACGAGGTTGATTTAAAAAAAAAAAAAAAACTCTACTCCATGGTGGAAAAAAACTGTCTACAGAATGTCATGGTGGAAACAAAGGAAGAAAAGGCTAATTTCCTACGTACTGAGCAGGTGGATCACCTTCGTCAATGGCTGAAATCCACTCCTTCCGGTCCTCCTACTGGTTCTTTGGCCCAAACAGGCGATATCCCTACCACATACTTTTGTGGTTTAACTTTTACACCATGGATTATTGATTCTGGTGCATCCGACCATATGACTAGTACTTCACAATTTTTTCAATCTTATTACCCTTGTCCAGGTAATAAAAAGGTTAGAATTGCAGATGGAAGTTTCTCATCCATTGCAGGAACAGGTTTTGTCCAAATCTCCGAGAAAATTCAACTCAAGTCTGTCCTTCATGTTCCTAAGCTTGCTTGTAATTTGTTGTCTGTTAGTAAACTCTCACGTGATTCTAATTGTCGTGTCATATTCTTTGATTCCCATTGTGAATTTCAGGACCAACGCTTGGGGAGGATGATTGGAAGTGCTAGGATGATTGATGGACTCTATTATTTTGATGAGACCCCATTCCACAATAAACAAGTTCAAGGGTTGAGTAGTAGTGGTAATAGTTCAATCCCTGTGCGTGAACACATTATGCTTTGGCATTTTAGACTAGGACATCCTAATTTTCTCTATTTAAAACATCTGTTTCCTAACTTATTTAAAAATGTCGATTGCAACTCTCTTCATTGTGATGTTTGTCATTTATCCAAGAGTCATCGGAACACTTATCAATTAAAAGGTTATCGTGCTTCAAAACCATTTTATTTAATTCATAGTGATGTTTGGGGTCCTTCAAAAATCACTACTGCATCTGGAAAAAAATGGTTTGTCACATTTATTGACGATCATACACGGCTGTGTTGGGTGTACTTGATGAGTGATAAATCTGATGTTGAAAATTTATTTAAAAATTTTTATCACATGATAGAAAATCAGTTTCAATCACAAATCAGTATCCTTTGAACTGATAATGGTACTGAATATTTTAACAAATGTTTGGGATCTTTCTTGTCTGCTAAAGGTATTCAACATCAGTCTACTTGTCGTGACACCCCACAACAAAATGGTATTGCCGAGAGAAAAAATCGTCATTTGTTAGAAGTTGCACGAGCCCTCATGTTTTCTATGCATATTCCTAAATACTTATGGGGTGATGCTATTTTGACTGCTTGTTACCTTATTAATAGAATGCCTACTCGTATTTTAAAATACATCACTCCATTAGCCTGCCTAAAGGAGATTTTCCCTACTTGTCGCATAGCATCGGATTTACAACTAAAAATTTTTGGGTGTACAGTTTTTGTTCACATACCAACCCATCTTCGGTCTAAGCTAGACCCTAGGGCAGAAAAATGTGTTTTCATTGGTTATGTCCCTAATAAGAGAGGGTACAAATGTTTTAATCCTGTTACAAAAAAAATTCACATCAGTATGGATGTTGCTTTCCTTGAAAAACAGCCTTACTTTAGCCATACCTATCTTCAGGGGGAGACGGAGAAAAGTGAAGATGAGCTCTGGCAAACTTCGAATCTTAATATTCTTCATAATGGTTTCCCTAACATTGACATGGACATCCATAACATCCATACTCCTTTAAAGGGTTGGGAAAAAGAAAATTTATCTAGTGAAAATAATGGAAATTCGAGTCAACCTATACAAGGCACAAGTGATTCACAACCAGGGGGAGAAATACTATCAGGTATTACCCCATCTGAACTTCGTGTTTATACTAGAAGAAGAGATCATCAAAATAATGGAAACCCGTCTTCCAATCCGGAGCAAATCCAATCATCACCACCTCTACAAGTTGGTCCTTCAAACACACCAGGTAACTTACTAACTCCTACTCATTTTGTTGACAATTCTACAGATCTTGATTTACCTATAGCCCTTAGGAAAGGAGTTAGAACGTGTACAACACACCCTGTTGCCAAATATCTATCCTATCATAGACTTTCTAACACTCATAAGGCCTTTACATCCAAAATTTCTCATTTGTTTATTCCAAGAACCATTCAGGAAGCCATGGATCACCCGGAGTGGAAATTGGCTGTTCAAGAAGAGATGAATGCACTTACTGCTAATGGTACTTGGGAAATTAGTGATCTACCAGAAGGGAAAAAGACTGTAGGCTATAACTGGTTGTTTACTGTCAAATTCAAGGCTGATGGTAGTGTAGAAAGGTACAAAGCAAGACTTGTGGCAAATGGCTTCACTCAAACATATGGAATTGACTACCAGGAAACTTTTGCTCCTGTAGCTAAGATGAATTCAATCCGTGTGTTACTCTCCATAGCAGCTCATTCCAACTGGCCCTTGTATCAATTGGATGTGAAGAATGCCTTCTTAAATGGAGACCTAGAGGAGGAAGTTTTTATGGACCTACCACCAGGATTTGAGGGCAAAAGAGGCAAAGGCAGGGTGTGCAGGTTGAGGAAGTCATTGTATGGACTTAAACAATCTCCTAGAGCTTGGTTTGAACGATTTGGAAGGGTCATAAAGAGTCATGGCTACAACCAAGGCCAAACTGACCACACTTTATTCTACAAACACACTGGTGGAGACAAAGTAGCTATACTTATTGTCTATGTTGATGATATTATTCTGACAGGAGATGATAGCACTGAAATTGAGAGATTAAAGAATATTCTTGCTAAGGAGTTTGAAATCAAAGATTTAGGCAACTTGAAATATTTTCTTGGTATGGAGTTTGCAAGGTCAAGGAAAGGTATATTTCTTTCTCAACGAAAATATATTTTGGATTTACTTGGAGAAACGGGTCTATTAGGATGTAAACCTGCAGAGACTCCCATAGAGCCGAATCAAAGATTGCAACCAGCTAAACCTGAAGAAGTAATCAATAGAGAACAATACCAAAGATTGGTAGGGAAACTACTATATCTATCTCACACACGGCCTGACATAGCCTTTGCAACAAGTGTGGTAAGCCAGTTCATGCACTCACCAGGACCTGAACATTTTGATGCTGTTTACAAAATCTTAAGGTACCTGAAAGGGACTCCAGGTAAAGGCTTATTGTTTGGAAGTAATGGGAATTTACAAGTTGAAATATACACTGATGCAGACTGGGCTGGAAGTGTCACCGATAGAAGATCCACTTCTGGTTACTGTACATTTGTTGGAGGAAATTTAGTAACATGGCGTAGCAAGAAACAGAGTGTGGTGTCAAGGAGTAGTGCAGAGGCTGAGTTTAGGGCTGTTGCTCATGGAATTTGTGAAGCACTATGGATTAAAAGATTGCTGGAAGAGTTGAAAGTGACTTATTCTTTACCAATGAAACTGTATTGTGATAATAAGGCTGCAATAGCTATCGCTCACAATCCAGTTCATCATGACAGAACAAAACATGTGGAGGTGGACAAACATTTTATCAAGGAGAAAATAGATAGTGGGGTAATTTGTATGACCTATATTTCTACAACAAAACAAGTAGCAGACATACTTACAAAGGGCCTGCCAAAGAAACAGTTTGAAAACTTAATCAGCAAGCTGGCCATGGAAGATATCTTTAAACCAGCTTGAGGGGGAGTGTTGGAAAGTTTCCAAATCTACAATATTCTAGGATATTTAGTTACCTTAGAAGTTAGCAATTAAAATATTTTTCTTTCCTTTTATTCCTTCTTCGGTTTCTCTATTGTATATATATATGCCTTGTACCAAAGAAAAAATTAATGAGAATAATTTTTCCCACAATTTACTCTCTCATTCAAGAGAACATAAATTCAAGGGTCGACCACGTGCTAGTTCGTGTGATATGGGCAAATAACTCGTAGAGGGCTTCAGACTAGGGACGCAGAGGATATATTTACACGGCCAAACGTGGATAAAAGCTACACGTTCAGCATGGTTAGGTTCGGAAATGGAAGCAGTGTAAAGGTTTTGCATGCTCGAATAAGACTCAGTAATTTTCTTATCAAATTTCGGAGCAGCACTAGTGACCAAGATACCAGGAAATATGGTATCGCCCAAAGGTGGGAGGTTTACTAAAGCCCCTACGTCCCTCAGGGTAATAGACATCGGGCCAAGAGGAAAAACAAAAGTGTTATATTCTGAAGACCAAAAACTCAGCGCGATTGGAAAAAGTGCCGAGTCATAAATTGGAGGATGGAGGGTAATCTCCAACAAATCAGAAATTCGTGCACGATCAAAAAGTGCTTTTGTGGGACCATGTTTTACTAGACGTGCATGCCAAAAACGAAAAGAAGAATCAGCTTTGGGCCAAGTGCGAATACCTCGCTCCTGGATGGGCTTTAATGGTAGTGAGTTCAGAAAAGGAAAGTTTTCCGTGCAAGGGAATACTTGACCCGCCGCCTTACGGTCCAGATTGGCCGGTGCAAGACGAGAAGGGTTTACATACGGCCTGGTGAGGAGATTCAGGAAGTCTTCAAAACTAAAAGGGGAATCCGAACGAGTTTGAGAGGTCGCCATTGAACGCAAAATACGAGTTTGTCTGAGGTTGCTTAAGAAACATAGAGGAGAAGCAAGACGATGAACAGTAAATAAAGGGGGGGAAAGACGCGAAGTATAAGGACGTGGTTTCGTGGTGCAATGAAGTGGCTCGATGTTTAGGTTTAGAGGGGTTGTAACGTCACACCGTTTTAGACAACTAGAAGAAAGTGATGATTGAAAAATCTTGGAGATTTCAAACGTTGCTGGAAGACACATGAATGAATATGGCGAAGATTAAAATTAATTCCGCCATATTGGGGGGTAATTGTTGACACACAAAACAGGCAGCCCAAATCAAATGGTCCAAGAGAGGAAATGGCTCTAAAGAAGAAGCCAGATAGAGAGATCAGGGTAAAAGCCCAACCAGAAATATCATTAAATATGAGGAAAGCCCAAAAAGATAAAGGTACGATGACGCCCAAGTCGGCAGGACGCCCAGGTATTGAGCGAAGGAAACACCCTACAATCGCCCAGAGCAGAAGATCAATTGTCGCCCAAGAATGTTGAGTCGTCCAAAGTCCAAGAAATGACCAAAGTTTGTTGTTATCCAAAATCACGATCTAAGACGGTTTGAGCACATCATAATTACGCCCCACGATTTGAGAAAGTTGATGGCAAACAGTTGTGAAGAGAGCGTAGTAATAGAAGTTGCACACGGTAGTTTTAGCCAGCCGACCATGATGAAAGAAGTGGGTAGTTACGAGCAGTTGTTAAACGATCAAAACTGCCCAGGCCGTATAAAAGAAGGAAGAAGAAGTGGCCATATACTCGACATAATGGGTTGTACTTGTAAGAATGTTCAAGGGGTTCTTTGTCCTAACAGGACTTCTAAGTTTCCACTAGATGGGATTCGGTATGTAGGTGTTAAAATGGGTGGCTTGATCGAGGCAGAACCACGTGCATGTTAGCCCAGCTCAAACCAATCCATCTAAATTAAATATTGTACGGGGCTAGCCTGACCGTTCTCAAAATATGATACCATCCTGCGAACTTATGTATTTGCTGGCTAATCGGGCCAAGTTAGGCCAACCAGTAATTTTTTAATCTACAATTAATAAACTTTAGGTATTCTCATCGATATATTTGCAAACCACATTATTTAAATATTTGTGAAATATAAATAAGCGCTACAACTAGAATTTACTAGTAACAGTACAATTTTTTAGGCAAACGAGTTGAGTTTTCCAATCTTTATTAGAAATGATATTGAACCTAACTCTACCTAACAAAATCGGCTTGTTGGGGGTGCTCTCACCTTATTAAGTGGATCATGTAAATATCACCCACCATTGTGGGATTCTAATACGCCACATCACGCACAACGTGAAACATGCCAAATAATTGTGAACAAATCGATATTGGGTGCACCCAATATTGCAAAGCTGAACCTACTCTGATACCATATTAGAAATGATATTGGGCATAACTCAACCTAACATATTCGGCTTGTTAGGGGAGAATTGTCCTCACCTTATTAAGTGGATCGTGTATATATCACCAGCCAATGTGAGACTCTAATAGTCCTAAAAGGGCTTAATAGAAAAATCTAACCTGACAGGGCGGAGCATAATTTGCTGACCAACCCCCGAAGCGAGCTATGATAGTTTCAATACGAATTTTTAACGAGTTGGATTGCTCTGGACTCGGACTGTCCTCCTATTTTGACATCATTATCATTGGAGGAAATACATGAAAATGACCTTTACACTGTAGTGTATTTCCAAAGTAACCTTTGACTAGGAAATAGAATTTTTAAAAAAAAAAAAAGGTCAAAATATAGGTTAACTTCCAAAAAGCCAAAAATACCCTCACTTTGTCAAAAGGAACATTCCTCACAGGCGATTGACCCATCTCACTGACCGGCCATCTCCTTCACCGACCCATCTCACCGACCGGCAATCTCCTTCACCGACCCATCTCACCGGCGATTTGAAAGGTTGGTATTTGTCATTAAAAGTGAGGGTTTTCATAGATTTACTTCGAATTTATGTACTTTTATTTTCTTTATTTAGTTTGATGTGATTGTGGAGTTGGTTTTAGGGTTTAGGGATGGAGATTTTTTAGGGGGGGGAGCTTGAAGTCGTCGGAAATGGTATGTTAACAAACGAAAATTGTCTGTTAACAGACGATTTAACAGACGAAAAATCCTCTATTAACAGACATAACAGACAAAAAAATCGTTAAATATTTTGGTTGAAAAAATATTTTACGTAATCGAAAAAAAAATTATATAATTAATTTTAATTTGACAATTACTAATATCGTTAAATAAATCATTTTAATTATTAAATATTATATTTTTAACATATTAGCTACTTCTTATTTTGGTTGATACGTAATCGAAAAAAAAATTATATAATTAATTTTAATTTGATAATTACTAATATCGTTAAATAAATCGTTTTAATTATTAAATATTATATTTCAACATATTAGCAACTTCTTATTTTTTCCGCTAAATATTATTAATAATTGAATAAATCGAATATGAAATAAATATTTATAGAATTAAATATTTTACGTAATCGAAGAAAATTTATATAATTAATTTTAATTTGATAATTACTAATAGAATTAGCAAATTCTCGTTTCCTTTTATTTTTTTTTGCAGCATGGACTATCACTTAGACCTGACATTGAGACAGATGCCTGGCAAGGCTACCTGGAACGGTAACCTTGGCAGTTACACAGCTGTATTGGAGTTATTGGATGAGCAGCATGCATATATACTTCGACGTTCGTTTCTTTGGCCCCTGTACGAGTTGAGAGATGTACAATTTTCGGGGCAGATCCTCGATGCCCTACTGTGTCGGTTGTGTAGTCCAGTCGACGACGATGCACTCCACTTCGACCTCGGGGGTAAGGTCGCCAGTTTCTCCATGTTCGAGTTTGCTCTGATCACTGGACTGGAGATTACAGGTGATGATGCAGCACATGCTGATACTCAGAGAGGCAGACTGCACGATACTTACTTTGGGGGACAGGGGACAGTGCTGCTATCGGATATGATGGACGCGATCACGAGGTGTGACAATATGTTGGACAGACTGAAGCTCGGCCTGGTCTACATCCTTGAGAGCGTGTTGCGATGTCACCATCGGAGGACTGGAATCGACCTATTCCATCTGCAGATCGTCGACGATCTTGAGGTCTTCAACACATATCCGTGGGGCCGAAGATGTTTTGAGGACACGGTGCACGTCTTCACCAGATCACACTCGAGGCCGAAGGGGACCGTGGGTAAATACGATGCATACGGATTGCCCCTTGCCGTGCAGGTAAATGTTTAACATAATTTATTATAAACATATTGTTTACAATAAATATGAATATAATAATTGTATGTATTGTAGATTTAGGCGTACGAGACAGTCCCCCTCCTAGGTACCCAGTTTGCGAGGCGAGGGGAGACACGCTGCCCTCGGATGCATCATTGGCTAGTATCTAGAGCAGAGGGATGTCCGACTAGCAAGAAGCTATCAGCTCTCTTCGACGACCCTCGGGTTAGATAATATGATGATGTGATCATTAACTGGCTAGATACATCGTTTCAAAATATGATGACGTGATCATTAACTAGTTGAAATGTCGGCATGCCAGCTTGAAGTCATAACGGAGTTGATGCCGTCGATGGAGGAGGAGGGTCGTGGATATGTACGTGAATTGGCCGCTCCGCATGATGAAGCAGACCGGGATGAGGTACGTGAATTATCTACAGTTTTGTATACGTTAGCCGATTTTTATTAAATATAACTATTTTTCATGTTCCAATTTGTGTAGGAGCGCGGTCCAATAGATCGACGATCACCTCCGCCGAGGGTATCTCATCCTCGGAGGACATCACTGTCGCCTCCTAGGGCATCACCGCCTCGACCGAGGGCATCACCGCCGCCGAGGGCCTCACCGCCACCATGGGCATCACCGCCTCCGATCAGGTCACCGTCTCCACCGTCCACTGATTTGTATGATCGCCTGACAGTATTTATAGCCCGCCAGATGGACGAGATGCGTCGAGAGTTGGCGGAGCAGATGTGAGAGATGGCACATGATTTTAAGGGATGAGTCAATGATTTATCTAATGACGATGGAGTTCTCCGTCGCCAGGTGGGAGATCTTCAGGATGAGATTGCAGCCCTCCGAGGCGATATAATAGGTATGGGACGGGGTGACAGAGGGGACGGAGGGGCTGATGGAAGGGGGTGACGGAGGGGATGACGGAAGGGGGGACGGAGGGAGTAATTTCTGGGTGGATGATGCTACGTTGGCTTCATTTCTTTTGTCCCCGGAGGAGGGTACGACAGAGCCAGTGGCCCCAGAGGGAGTGGCCACCATGGGGGGTAGGATGGAGGGTGTCACGCGTTTTCTATAACGTGAATTTATGCCGCAAGTGTACGGTGTCAAGTTATGTAATATAGTAGAAAGTTAGGATGTCGAACCCACAGGGATTGTAATTTAATTCCACTAAGTACTATAATTATGCAACTTCTATTTTATCTAGACAATTGATGAATGATTGGTTGATTGTTTTAAACTAAAGTAATGAAATTGGTTGAGACAAAATTGAGGATTATAAATTATCAAAATGAAGAAGCGTAGGGAATGATTTCACCAACTTTCAATTATGATTCAATGATATCAAATTATCCAATTAATTTTTCAATATTTAAAAGCAAGAATCCAATTGTATTTCTCTTCCCTCTGTCGAGTGTCGGCTAGAAATTAATCCTACAATTCAATCCCAATATCTCTATTTCGAATTAAAGCCTAGAATTTATCAAAGTCCCTATTCTTTTGTGAAGTAAGTTTCATAGATTTTACACTTTCTCTCGAAACCCATAAAACCTACGTTGCGTCAATCCTATGATCACGCCTAAATTCCCCTCTTTCGAGTGCCGGAATTAACTAGCATCAATTCATTCAATTATTGATCAGGTAATTGAAAGCATTAAATTCATGACACAATTAAATACACGTAGGAAATCCGAAGGAAGTAATTATAAATTCATCAAATCATAATCTCAAGTGGCTACATCAAACCCTAGCTAAATTATTTAGTTCATGAAGAAATTCATAAAATCTAAACAATCTACAATGAAAAACATAAAGGAGGAGGTAAGAAAAACTCTTTTTGGAGTGTTGATCGTAGTCCCCTTTGATGTTTCCACCCTTTCTTCACTTGATTTCTTCAAATCCTTCTTCTTATTGTCCTTGAAGATTTAGCCATTTTGTATCCATTTCCTCCTTCTCCAACCTCTAAAATTAGGTCTTTATGGTAGTATTTATAGTGTCCACAAGTTGCAAGACGAAATAGGATTGGACCGGGCCGAAAATCTTTTAAAATTTTCAAGTTTCTTCCTTCTCGGGTCGGGGCGCCTGGGCGCCGCGTATTCTGGTTATTTTCAGCCATGTGGACGCCAAGGCGCCCACCTTGAGCGCCAAAGCGCCCGGTTCGCTGAAATTCAGTATACGCTTCTTTCAGTATTTTTAACATAACTCTTTCTCTTGATATCCGATTGAGATGATTCAAGTTGCGGTGCAAAGCTAACTCAAAGCCCTACAACTTTGCTTCAGACATCATTCTCCAATTCAATCGTTTACTATGTCAAAAATGAGTCTCAATATGAGACTAAAAATCTGGAGCAAAACTTTTCGGTTGTAAATTGATTTGTGATCATATTTTGACTAAATTTGATCCCTTTGACATCTTTCCTCATCCAATTGGCTCTGATCACTCTCAAATCTTCATCGTGAGGCTCGGTATACCTTTTCAATATTTGTACTTTAGTCCCCGAACTTTAGATCTCTTACAATTTAGCCCTTTCCTTTCAACTTTTGTTTATTTTCTTCAATCTCATCAACCTACATCACAACATCAAAACACACATAAAAACACTCTAAAACTCTCTCAAGAATGACAAAATAACGAATTAAGTGACATAAATATCATGAGTGTAGAACACTCATCAGAGGGGGTGGCCCCGGAGGAGGAAGATGAGGTGGTGGAGGACGAGCATACGCCTGACGTGGCAAAGGAGAAAAGACGTACCGTTGACGCCCCGAATCAGGTGGTCGGCAAGAGGGTCAGGTTGCCTTCACAGTACGTCGTTTCTTCCTTCACAGTTGAGGCAAAGAGGAGGACGTTCATCGACGGGGCGTACCCCAATCTGTTTCGGGAGGTAGACGCAGCCAAATGGAAAGCGTTCGAGACGGAGTGGAGGACAATGATGCCGGGGTAAGTATTTTAAAATTCCAATAAATAATGCTACGCTAACTCATCTATATCTTTTTTAACATTTGTTTTATTTTTTTCAGACATAGCCGCATCGTTGGGGGGAGGACGATCTCAGATGCCTATACACGGTTTCACGACATCACCATGGCGGGAACGTGGCTCGTCGATGATGTAAGTGAAATAGTCATATTGTTGTTCATTATGTATACATTATTTTTTTGTTTCATGAAATATATTTTTTTATTGGTGTTTCCTGATGCAGCACATCGATCTGGCCATGGAGTTATTGCGAGATCGAGCTCGACGATATCCGCGATCATTCGACATGCCTGATCGACTCATACTGAGTACTGAGTTTTTTTGTGTTGTTACCATTGAGCATCAGTCGCTGCAACGTATGGGTAGTGAGTACGTGCTGCCTGAATATATGGCCGAATGGGATGTCGCCGACACTCGGAAGAAATGCATGGGAGGCTTGTACACATATTTTTTTTCCAGCGATCGTGAATCATCATATCATTGTCGTGGAGATTGTTTTGTCCGACTCTACGATGTATGTGTACGACTCCGACCATTCATGTCTGACACAGGGCCAGTTCGAGCAACAATTGGAGCCGATTGCAGTGATCGCTCCGTTGACGGCTGCCCGAGCAGGTATTATTGTTAATAACAGGCTAGTCATCGTGCGGGATCAGACGACGGCGAGACAGTCTCGATCGTAAGTATTTATATTTTGTTCAGCAGTTGGAAACTTAGTTTTTATCTAAGCCGTTTTTTGAACTAACACGTTTATTATTCAATTGTAGGGGCAATTGCGGCATTTTTGCAATTAAGTACATTGAATTTTTGAGCATAGGACATAATGTTGATGGAATCAACCAGGAATGGATACAAATTTGGAGGAATAAATTAGCGGCTGATTTGTACGAATTCGAGTGTGACCCATAAACATTGTACATTTAATTGTTGATTCATTTATTTAATACTTGTAAATATTGTGCGTGAATTGTATAATTAATTTTGTAATATTGTATATTTAATTTTGTTCATTTATTTGTGTATGATTTATATAATTTATATAAAAATTGTATAATTTATCAAATTAGGAAATAAAGTTGCGCTAAATTGATTATCCAAATATTGTTCATTTAACAACAATACCAGTACATACTATACTAATCGTCATGCAGGGGAATCTGACTCGTACAATTTTGGCGAGTATGGCCGACTGCTTTACATCTGCCGCAACGACGCGGTCAAGAAAACTCTCCAGTAGAGGGTATTCTAGAAGTTCGTGGACGTCCGGGCCACGCGGTTCAACTACTGGTGGCGACAAACTATTAAGCAGGAGAATACAGTCAGGAACTTCCCACTCAGATTCGGTAGGGGAAATATAGTCTCAGCATACGCAGATCTCCAATATTCAGCCGTGTAATAAGGAGAGTATAATGTTCTCGCTGCAAAGCCTCTATTTAAAGCTATCGCAACTGCATGCTCGCATGGAAAACTTTCCAGCTGAAATCGAGCACAGGTGCATGTGTTGTCAATCAAGTCCACAATGTATGCCACATGACGTGCACATTGTACAGAGAAGCGGGACTCGTCTAGCGGTTCCACAATCAACCTCCTCGCAACCTCTGCTGCCTTGAACAGTTTATCCTCTTGAGCCGGGGCTAGCCAGCTCGAACAGTTCTGCGATTCATGACGTCGTTCATGAAACCACTGCTACAGCTTGGTACGGATGTTCTCAATCATTGCAAGAATTGGCAACTCTCGATCCTTCTTGAACAATACATTCAGAGATTCCACATTGTTCGACGTCATCAAGTTGTACCGACGTCCTGGAAAATGTGATCGCGCCCAATGTTCTATCCCCATTTTTGTAAGATAATCCCATGCCGGGAATGACCTATTTCCTATCTCGACCATAAACTTATTACATTCCTCGACACTGTAAGCTTCGGCCGCCCTCCTGAACAATGAAACGATGTCTTGGCCCCGGTATCTAGTCTTCAGATTACCTTGTATATGGTACATGCAGTACCCGTGATGTGCCTCTGGGAAAACTTCGGCGATAGCATTTATTAGATATTAACCCCGATCAGTTACGAAGACAAGATTCTCGACTTCCCTGATCACCTCCCTGAGCTTCGTAAAGAACCAACGCATTGACAGATCATTCTCGCTGTCGACTACGCCGAATGCAAGTGGGTAAATCTAGATGTTGGGATCTTGACATGTAGCAATAATCAGCTTTCCCTTGTATCACGATTTCAGAGTTGTACTGTCGACTAAAATTACGGGTCGCATCGCATTTTGAGATCCTCTAGTGCATTGCCCAATAGCCATGAAAAAAATACTTAAAGCAATTCTCGCCCTCTGTCTCAATGGAAAAAGTGGAACCGTGATTAGTTGTCGACAAATTATGGCAGTACCTGGCCAATTTAGCATAACTCTCTTCGGGCGAGCCCATTAAATCCTCAAACGCGCATTCTTTGGCCTTCCAGGCCTTCGGTAGCTCATGACCAATCCGTACTCTCATCGGACGTCGTTAATGATGTCCGAAGGTCTGTAGATCGTTCGTGAGTCCTGATACTTGTGCATTATCTGTCGACCAATAAACCATGCCCGAGCTTGTCTGTGATTGTTTTGACGAATCCCCAATTCGCAAGTATGTTCTCGTGTATACTTGCGAACTACAAATGACTTGTTCGTATCCATCTTAGTAGCTCGCAACGACCAACAGCAACTGTCATCGATGCAAGCAAGTGTCAACAAGGATTTGCTTGATTTCTTTACCTTGAATTCAAAATTGAATTTCAATGCTAGCTTGTGCAACGCTGCCTGCAAATCTTTCTTCGTTGCAAACAGTTGCTGAACGTGCAAATCTTCATCATCGGGAACCACGCGTGAAGAATTAGATGAAGGTCCGCTCGTTCCGGCCTCTAAGCTCCCACCCAGCTCATGTCTCTGACTAGATAAAGCAATTAAATCCTCATTTGTAAATTCATTTACATTATCGCTGTCCTGAACTACCGATTGAATTATGTGCGTCGCGGTGATGTCACGATGAGGAACAATTGTCTTGGGAATATTAGCGTCATCCTCGCGAACTATCTCGACTGTATCCCAAAAATCATTTGCATTATCATCGGCTCCATCCGAATGTTCATTTCTACCTTCCGCGTCGTCCTTCATCACTAAAGTCACGTAAATCGGTGTCACTTGCGTTTTGTTCAACTCAAACAGATAATTCACTTCAATATCAGATGTAACCTTTAAAGGTGGAATTGAATATGGCAAATTCTCTCTGAATTGATATCTCAATACCATATTGTATCGAGATGAATCGACGTTCAGCTTGTTCTGTATATCATGGTATAGTTCCTCGTACGATGTAGTCTCTGTTATATGTGTTGTCATACTGCCTTTTATATTATTCGTCCATTTCCATTCCCATCGATTATTTTCATCCAATTCAAAATCACCAAAATGACAAATCAGGAGTATAATCATATCTGTCAAGCATAGAAACAAAGAATTTATAAACGGGAATATTAAAAAATTCGACTTACAGTGGGAACAAAAATTATTAAGCATAAAATAGCCGAAAAATCGTCTGTTAACAGACGAAAATCGTCTGTGAAGTATGTTAACAGACGAAATTTGTAAATATAATCGAAAAACTAATGCAGATGAATTTTTTTTTTCTTTCATGCTTAAAAAAATTTTACATCTGTTAAAATAGTTAGATCTAGTCTAACATATGTCGATCTTAATTTATCGAGTAAAAATATACCATTTAACGAAAACGAAGTTAAAATATACGTAAATATACTTACCAAATCGAAGTAATTGATCGAAAACAATTTTTTTGTTCAGCTATCGATCTTTTTTCAGATTTTCAGAGTGAAGAAGATGAGAGAGTTTTTATCTGTGTTTGCGCAGATTTTGTAATTTTAAGTAGGGACCGTTTGATTTTTATTTGTTAACTAAAAGGGTAGTATTGTCTTTTTAACACAAACATATTTTGTAATTGTTTTAGTAACTTAAGGGCATTTTTGTCTTTTTATAGCAAATGGGTCATTTTGGAAATATGGTTAAGTACAAAAGTCAAAATGGAAATAGGCTCCTTTGACTAGGTCATTTTTAAAAGAACCCCTTTTTGGCGACACCAAATCAATGTCCAGATAACAATAGTATAGTATTCTCAATTCTTTAATGTATAATAATACAATGAGCACTAGCTAATTTTAAGATTGGTGGATCGTGATCACCAAATCAGGGTATTGAAATCCAGCGTGCAGCTTCTTTCCCACCCACAAAAATGTCTTGGCTAGTAGTGGATCAGATATATGCATATAGCATGCTTTCTTTTTAACTAAAGAAAGAATTCATCTGTTGATGCTATGGAAATTGATAAGAAAACCTAAGTAAAATATTTCATTCACAAACTGACACTGCAATATTTTATTTTTGATCCAATCTTCTTCTGGACAAAAAGTTCAGCAGATTTAATGATGTAACACAATGATGCGGGATGAGAAGTAACACAGTCAAAATACTGAGAATCTAACTGATTCAATCCAAATATTAAATTTATTCATTGTTTTGACAATTTCAGGATTTTAGAATTATATGATAGTTTTAGATTTTTTCCTTCGATCAAAATTCTCACGATAGTTTTATATATAATATCTTTGATTATAGTTTTTATTATGGTATTTTGAAATTTCCTTATAGCATATAATTCTATTTCTTTTTATATAAATAAGACTGTTTGGGTCTTTTAAACATTGTTAAGAAATTAGTTGTTTTTTGGTTGTTACTGAAATAAGAATAAGAGAACTTACATTTTGTCAATTGTTTTTATCCAACATAATTGTTCTTTGGAATAAACGATTTGATCGATCAAGATCAATTATTCGATATTCGTGCATGAATCACGAATAATTGATTTATAGATTCAAGCTATTCTTTACGATTCAACGTGTTTATATACTATTATTCGTGTTCGTCTCTTATTTCATGCTTTAGTCTACCATATATGGCATAGATATAAAAAGATCACATGAGAATATATATTTAATTATACTCAAGAGATATTGTTAAATAAGTGAGAAACATTGATCAACGAGAATGCATACATATTATCATGATAATGAATTGTATTAAAATGGAGTAATAAGAGAGATTCGAAGTCATATTAATAGTTTCATTTAAATATACAGAAGTTTTAATAATTTGCTCATTAGAATAGTTAGTTTAATTATTTAAGTAGTATAAATTCTTCATATAAATTTGACTATTTGATTAGAGTTAGTTGAATTTAGGTTAAGTACACAGTCCTCGTAAGAATAATACTCTATTTGTTACTTTATTACATGTTCACGATATCGTGTACTTGTGAAATTTCTTACGATTGGTTGCAAATAATGTATCCTAAACAGTAGTTATACACCATGGACAAGTACCGTGGTAAATTGTTTCTTCCGCCAAAGCATATCGCCGTCTAAGGCAGTAAACCAAGGAATAAACTCTATTTACCATGGCCATGATGCCTGCTATAAAGCAACCAAGATACCAGATTCGTTTTGATACCACTTTATTGAAAATTTGGCCAAATAATTAAAGAAGAGAAAATATGGACAATATAAAAATAATGGATTACACAACAATCAAGATTTTTGTGGAAGAGTAGTAGAATTTATTATACTAAGAAATTAAAATTGTTTTTATAAGATTTAATTCTCTCAATCTAGATCTAAACAATTCTCTCAAATTTCTAATGTATATAATAACGATCTAATTGATATCTTTTTTTTGTTTTACGCACACCACTGTCCTATGTCAAGTTGAAGTTCTATTTTGGAAGTCCATTAGGAGTTGAAAATTTGTATTGGACTTGAAGAAAAATTCAGAATGGAGAAAATAATTTGGAACAAAACAAAAAATTGGGCAGAACGCCCTGTGCCGCGGCGCCACCAGTGCCTGTTTCAATTTTTTGCATTTTTCTTTCCTTTTTCGTGTTGAACTAGATTTTTTGGCATCCTACTTCGTCAACAACTTTACTAGGAGGGCTTCGATGTTCTCTACTTGTTCCCTATAAATTATGGCTCTTCTACACAATTATGTGGAGTGGGAAAAGTGATTACTAGCTTTTATGACCAATTGTATATTTCTCTATGATTGTTCACGAGTCAATAAAATCTCTTAATTCGTCTGTCATATTTTCTTGTTTTCTTTTATTCTTTTCCTTGTGATCAAATATTTCATTATTGTGCCATATAACTTCAACATTTCAATTCGATGGTTGATTTCATATCAAATGGTACCGAATGATACGTGATTCTTGAATTCCCAACAATTGGTATAAGAGATTTTGGATATAATCAACACAACGGTCCGAGTGTTGCCCCTCATCGCATCTTTCTTGAAGGTAGGTAGTAAAATTTCTTGATACTATTAAACTGATAATTTATATCATAGATCCTTGCAGGATTTGCAATTCATAATGCGGACATTTCAAGAAATCAGATTTTTAGTTCTCAACGAAATGATAACAGCTAAGATTAATCATTTATCAGTATTTTTTAGTAATTACAACTTTAGATAACTATGTCATTTTCTTAGTAAAATTGCCGTTTTCTATGTTGATGTTACCAAGTCCACACTGCTATGCAAATATTTAAAAACAACTTCTCTTGGATAATAGTTTAGTTATATAAAATTTCATATTCTCTTATGTCATCTATTGTAAGTGTAATTTTACAATTATTCAGACTTTCAAAAGTGAATGTTTGGGAGCCCCTTTGATTGAATTGCTAGTTAATATTGGTTAGGGTAATTAGCACATAACGTCGCTACCTTTAATTATAATTGTACAAAACGTTCACACCTTTCATTTTTTTGACATTTTCACAAGTGAGGGGCTTGTGCATAAGTTGTCGTATGTCCACTTTGAAAGAACACGTGTCCATCTTAATCATTCAAGAATTTTTATCGCATTTCCTAAATCAAACTCAAGACCTCTTCTTTATACCAAATAATCATTAATTCGTTGATTCTTGAACGAACACCATCAAATGAATTGGAGAATAGCTCTCTACAAGTTTAACTTTTATTAATTCAATAAAAAACATACTTTTATAGCTGGAAACTTTTATAAAACCTACAGCACAAGTAAAATTGCTCTCTTAGTGCCAGAACTTCTATCAAAATATTAATTTGACCACAATTAAATAGAACATGTAAATATGCCATGATTAAATGAAAACAATCTAATTAAATAATAAGAGTTTTTTCATCCTCGTACCTGCATCAAAATACTAGCCCCTGCATCCTAAAGCAATTTTTCCATTAAATATAATCCTTGGGAGGTAGCTATGTGAGGCGGGGTTCGGTGATCATAGTCTTTAGAGTTTGGATCGATGTAAGGATGTCAATTTGGCTTGTCGATTCGGACGGCCAGTGGCTCGACCCGAAAAAATCTTGAGCCTGCTGTGCTCGCAGTTCGAGAGAACTGAGCCAAGGTTGGGTTGAGTTATTTTTGGGCATTGGCCAGAGCCAGCCCGTGTTTTGAAATGCAAGCTCGACCAAGGTGTTTTTTAAATACCTTTCAATGTTATGTCAAGTCATAATTATATTTCCATGAGCCATCAAACAGTTCCTTCAAGATTCCACATAATTATATTGTTAAAAAAAATTGAATTTCAAGCCTCAAAAAAAAAAAAAAAAAAGCACGAGCCAGCTCGACTTCTTTACATCCCTAGATCAATGCCATTTGAGAACACACTTCTGAGAAAATCTAAATCCCCTCTCCAAATTACCATTCTTCATTGAGGCCCATCTCTAGAAAGTAATGATGCAATCGTGTCCATTCTTAATGGCTTCAAACAAGGGTGTGTTTCCAAAATTATCTGTTAGGAGAAGCAACTTTGGATTGTGCTCCAAGTATATGTTCCAAACCATATATGGGTGAGGAAAAGTGTTGGGAGGGTACGTTGATTTCAGAATTCAAGAAGAAAACAAAATCATTTAATATTTAATAATTCTAACCTACTACATCACTTGTCTATTGATTCCATTCCTTAATTGAATTATCTTAATATGGATGTCATCATTTTCTTTAAAAATGCCAACTTGATTGATTATTAGGTAAAAGTATACTTTCAACCAACATGCCCAAAAAATAAAATGATTGATTATATTGGAATTGAGGAGCCAATTATACTTAGAGATGTATTAGTTGTCAATTATTTCAATTTCATCATACTGCATTTGTGAATACATTCTCTCTCATCAATCTCTTTTTTTCTCTCTGTTTTGCCTCAAACCAACACACATAGAGGGTACAAATGGCTCTCTCTTACGAAAATCTGTCACGTCTAGTCACAAGCCCGGATCTCCTACCCATCTGCAAGATTTAAAGCTTGATGGAGGAGAAAAAAATGTTAGCTTTCAATGGCTCGGGCCACACTTTTTAGTCTTTCTCCGCTATGCAACAAAACTGTGCATGTGCTCTAACTACAAGAATTACAGATTTTGTGATCTGTTGAAGCGCCTTGATGATTCAGCCTCCGATTGCATCTTTTATGGCGAGAATGAACATCACAAAAAATTTAAAGAAGTTGTTATTTCTTTCATGCCAGAGCTTAGGGAGTTCTTTGCAGTTCAAAAGCTGCAGCAACTGTTTGATAGCGATAGCACTCCCAATACAAATGAACTTGTGGCAAGCTTCATCGGCTTTCTTGTTGAAACTATTGGGGAATTACTGAATTGTGGAACGGATTCGAATGTTCTCGTGAGTAATCAAGTGAAATTTCTTTTGAAGAAACTGGATTCTCTCCTCTCTTTTGTTGTGGATACACCGACGCAACTCACCGAGCAAGAACAGAACAACAATATAATGACAGAAATCGAATCTGTAGCCAATGAAGCAGGATTTTTCTTGCATTCGTTCTTTTTCACCACAGAACTTGTTACTATTAGAATCCCACATTGCTTGGGAAAATATAAATGATTCACTATATAAGGTGAGGGCAATCCTCCCCTAATAATCCGATTTTATTAGGTGGAGTTAGGCCCAATATTCCTAATATGGTATCAGAGCTAGGCCCAATTATGCAATGTTGGGTGCCACCCAATATCGATTTGTTCACAGTTGTTTGAGGGCAATCCTCCCCTAATAAGCCGGTTTTATTAGGTGGAGTTAGGTCCAATATTTCTTAATAGTTACCGAGACCGAAATGTATCTGACACTTACTTCTCTGGTAGAAATGACTGAGATTGTGCAACTGAAGATCAAAGATCACTGTATTGCAGGCCCAAAGCAGCCGGATTGTGAAATTGGTAGCCTACAAGTAGCAGAAAGTACAAGTGAAATACTGTACCACGAGAAAAGAGTTCTCGTGACAAAACAAATTATAAACCATCTTCTTCGAGGACTAAACAACCGCCAAATTATTCCCATCGTTGGGATGCCTGGACTTGGAAAGACAACATTAGCAAAGAAATTATACAATGATTCGAAAGTTCGCTCCTATTTTCATATGCTTTCC
The DNA here is from genome assembly GCA_035079005.1 of Fraxinus americana. Lineage (NCBI taxonomy): Eukaryota > Viridiplantae > Streptophyta > Magnoliopsida > Lamiales > Oleaceae > Fraxinus > Fraxinus americana. The sequence continues at coordinate 935,470 of CM068715.1, read as the reverse complement.
TGGTGTGTTGTGTCTCGAACTTATAAAAAGAGAAAGCTGTTGATTGACATTTTGAGATGCACAAGTGATCTTAATGAAGACAAAACTTCAAAAATGGAAGATGGAGATTTGGCCGAGCGTCTTTACAAAAACTTAAAAGGCAGAAGATACCTCATTATTATGGATAATCTATGGGATAAAGAAACATGGGATGATTTTGAAAGATTATTTCCAGAGGACACGAATGGAAGTAGAGTATTGTTCACTAGTCGGCTGAAAAATGTGGCATCGGAACTTTCACATATTATCATTGAACCTCCTCCCCTGTCACAAGCTGAATCTTGGGATTTATTTGAGCAGCAGGTGTTCAAGAAAGAACATTGCCCTCAAGAGCTGCAAGATATTGGAAAGAAAATTGCAACTGTTGGGGAATTAACAGCCTATATGCGGAATCAATGCATAGCATAAACGAGTTCTAAAGCTCATCCTAACAATGACAGAAATCAATACCCATACTAAACCTCTGAATTAAACTAATCACAGGAGTTCATCAGGTTCATAAATCAACATTAATATGTAATCAACATATACATCAGTGACATTTACATATATCAGAAAATCAGCAGGATACTATCAAAGTTCAACATTAAGGACATGATCAGTTTACAATATGCACAGCAATATCAAGATTAGCATGTCAACCATAAAACCGAAAATGTAGACAATAGACTATAGGAACTGAATCAATATATAGAACATAAAATGGAGAGAATTAAAGGCCAGAAATAACAGGGCATCACTTCCCTTTTACCGTTTGTTCTCCTCTTCTCACGGCCGAATGTCACAGTTCTTCCTGCCCCTTTTGTTGGCTGAAATGTTAGGCTCAGGAACACCCTTCCATGCCATGCAAATCACCTTCCAGAGAGAGCTAGAGAACCGGCCAGACTGCTTCCTCACTTGGCATGGATCATCGACCGAAGGTCTACCAAGAACCGCCAAGAATCACGCCCAAAATCAGACCTAAGCCTCAGAGAAACGCACCACCACTTAGCCACTATTTCAGGCCTAAGTATAACAAGGGTTTCTTCAATCAAATAGACAAAAGGATCGATTTATGGGGCCTTAGGAAGAAAAAGCAGAGAGAACGGGAGCAAAACGGGAAGAAGGCAGAAGAAAACTTAGGTTGTGTATCAAAGAAGCAACCCCCTTTTATTTCAAAAGTCAATGCCCAATAAAAAATCTCACAGGAATAAATCTTCACCATTGGTTTAATCAAGGGCTGTAAATAGTTCCAAACAAAAGGCTCACAATCCGGGTCCAAACATTTGGCCCAACAAGTGATATGGGAACCACTTAAGCCCACAGCAACAAATTGTCATGGACTTCCGCTTCTAGTAGTGGTTATAGCTTCAGTTCTTTCAAATATGGAGAAGAAGAGAAGCTTATGGCAAGAAGTTGCAACAAGTTTAAGTTCTTACATTACCAAGAAAGCCGATGACTACATTCCCACATTGAAACTTAGTTACAAGAATTTACCTATTCACTTGAAGCCATGTTTCCTATATCTTAGTGCATTTGAGGAAGACGAGGAAATTTCAGTTCGGAAGCTATTATTACTATGGATAGCATAAGGTTTCATAGAGAAAAGGGAGCAGAAGAGCCTGGAGGATGTAGCCGAGGAATATCTTGTGGAACTAATTAATAGGAGCCTGCTGCAAGTGGTGAAAACAAGATCTGACAATGGTGTAAAATCTTGTACCATTCATGATCTAATACTCGATATGTGCTTCAAAGTAGCTGAAGAAGAAAAATTTCTGTTTGTACAGTAAGTTAACTCACTCTCTTTCTAAATCCTTCTAGTTTTACTTTTATTTTCCAATTTAGCCTACTTACAATGTGTTATAATTTGTGGTAATTGTGTCAATGATGCTGTTGTTGCTGATGGTGGTTGATGTTGTTAAACTGATGATGATCCTCCATGTTCCTATATTCTACTTCTTTAGTCAATTCTTAATATCTAAGAGTCGTCGTCACTTGTGTATGGACCAGTCTCATCATCTATCTGAGGCCTTATCCATCCATTACAATCCAGAAAAATTAGGATCTTGGATTTGCCATCCATATATGACGAAAATGTTCAATTGGGAATCGCAATTATGCCTGACTTGAGGTACTTGGAAATTTTTTCATTAGAGTCATCAATAGGAAGATTCCAGAGCCTAGAATATCTTCATGCGAAAATGGGAAAAAATATACCAACTTACCTTTTCAATATGCTTAGGTTGAGACATCTACATGTAAAAGCCCTCACAAGATTCAGTAAGAATTGTGATAGCTCTCAAATAAATAGCCTACTATCCCTTTCTGTTATTTCAATTCTCGATTCCAAAGATGAAGAAATCTTGAAATGTTCACCAAATCTTCGTAGGCTGAAATGCGTTTCTCCACTCAATCGCTGTCCTGATCTCAAGCTTGAATCACTCAAAATGATATGCAAAAGTAGGTTCAGAGGTGACTTAGTGGTAAACTTCCCCACGAATATCAAAAAACTTACTCTTTTTGGGATGAGTTTACATTGGAAAAAGATGTCATTAATCGGGACATTGCCCAACCTTGAAATTTTGAAATTACATTGGCGATCCTTCAAAGGAGAAGTCTAGAACACAAAGGATGATGAGTTTCAGAAACTCAAATTCCTTAAATTAGATTTCCTAAATCTCAAACAATGGAATTCCTCAGACAACCATTTCCCTGTACTTGAACGATTGGTGTTGCGATATTGCAAACAATTGGAGATGACCCCTTCTGAATTTGGTAATATTTCAACACTACAGAAGATTGAGGTACGTTTTTGTGGCATAGATGTTGAAAATTCAGCTTTTCAAATTCGTGAAGAACAACGGGATCTTGGTAGAGGTACCCACGAGCTCGGCTGGTGCTCGTCACGAGCCGAGCTCGTGGCTCGTTTGTAACGAGGCTCGGCTAGTTACAAATAGCCGAGCTCGGCTCGGCCCACGAGCTCGTGGCTCGTGTGCGACTCGTGGGCCGAGCCGAGCTTTAGCTCGTGGCTTGGGTATTTTTTTTTTTTTTTATATTAATAAGATATGCCTTTAAAAAAAAAAAGAATTTTTGGACGAGTCCACGAGCCGGCTCGTGGGCTCGAGCCCACGAGCCGCTCGTGAAAAAATGAGCCGAGCTGGGCTCGGCTTGCTTAGCGAGCCCACCGCTTGGCTCGTGCTAGGGCTCGTCTTTTGACGAGCCCGAGCGGCTCGTAGCTCGGTGGCAACGAGCCGAGCCCACGAGCCAGTTCGGCTCGATTGCCACCACTAGACCTTGGTAACGAATAGTTTGAAGTAATCACCTCTAAGGAGCTCCGATAACTTCTCAAGTAAAGAGAGCTCATGTTTCTACTGGTGTTAACACAAGTAAGTTAAAGCTCATCTCATTCTCCTTTTTTTCAGACAAAAAAAAAATCATTTTCTACTATTTAGATGATTAAATTTTTTTCTTCCTAACAGGAAATTACTTGACATACCACGTGCTGCTAAGTAGGGCTGTAAGCAAAAATCGTCAAACCGGAAAATTGAACAGTAAACCGCATTTTAAAAACCGTCAGTTTGGTGCCACGTGGACCCGTCAACGAAATGGTTTTGAACCAAACCAAACCAGTCAAAAACAGTTTGATTTAAGTTTGAGAATTTTAATTGCGGTTTAAAACCAAACCGGACCGGCGAAAAAATATATAAAAATAAAAAAATGAAAATTTCTGAAAAATCCAAATATGTTAAATTCAATAGTTTTGTCATGTGTTGGTATTTTTGTCAATTTCTAATTTTCTATTAAATATATATTATTATTACCTAATAATCCTAATTTATATCTAATAATCTCAAGACTAACCTAATATGTCAAAAGCCCTTTTCCTCTTCAGAATTCAGATGAACTTCAGCCGACACTCGACACAGCTTTGAGCCACCAGCACCACACCAAATCGGAGACAAAAAGATCTTGGGTATTAGGTGATAATATTTGCTACGAATAAAGTTTCAGATCAATAATTTTCTTGAACAAACTGAGGTAAGAAATCTGAAATTATATGGGTGATGAGTGCTCCACACATGATATTTATGCTACTTAATGCATTATTTTGTTACCCTTGAGAAAGTTTTAAAGTGTTTTTATGTGTATTTTTTTGATGTTGTGATGTAGGTTGGTGAGATAGAAGAAAATAAAAGTTGACAAATTTAGAGAAATGGCTAAATTGTAAGAAATCCAAAATTCGGGGACTAAAGTGCAAATACTTAAAAGTTGTGTCGAACCTCACGATGAAAATTTGAGAGTGCTCGGAGTCAATTGGATAAATGAAGACGTCAAATGGATCAAATTTAGTCAAAAGATGATCTTAAATCAATTTCCAACAGAAAAGTTATGCTCCGGAGTTTTAATCTTATATTCAGACCTATTTTTGGAATAGAAAATGATCGAATTGGAAAATGATGTCTGAATCAAAGTTGTAGCCCGATGAGTTAGCTTTCCAAAAAGTTATGATAAAATACTGAAAGAAGGTGCAGCTACCGTTTTCAGCGAACCGGCGTCGCGGCGCCCACTTTTCTAAAATTCAACAGAATACGTGGTGCCGAGGCGCCGCCGGGTGCGGGAAAGATGTTTTTATATTTTTGGAATCTTTTCTTGGCCCAATTCAACTCTAATTCATCTCTAAACTCTAAAATACTATAAATACAAATGAGAAAACCTAATTTTAGGGGGGCTCTTGTGGAAGAAAAAAGAGAGAAGACGGCTTAGGAGGCAACACAAAGAATGAAAGAAATCAATTGAAGAAATCATGGAAATATCAAAGGGGACTTCGAGCAACACTCCAAAAAGAGTTTTTCTTACCTTCTCCTTTATATTTTCCATTGTAGATTGTTTAGATTTTATGAATTTCTTCATGAGCTAGACAATTTAGCTAGGGTTTGATATAGCCAACTTGAGATTATGGTTTGATGAATACATGAATTATTTCTTTTGGAATTTTCCACTTATATTTAATTGTGTTATGATTATAATGCTTTCAATTACCTGATCAATAATTGAATGAATAGATGCTAGTCAATTCCGGTACTCGAGAGAGGGGAATTTAGGCGTGATCATGATTGACACAACGTAAGTTTTATGGGTTTCGAGAGAAAGTGTAAAATCTATGAAGCTTACTCCACAAAAGAATCAGGACTTTGATAAATTCTAGCCTTTAATTCGGAATAGAGATATTGAGATTGAATTCTATGATTAATATCTAGCAGGCACTCAAGAGAGGGGATAGAAATACAATTGGATTCTTGGTTTTAAATATGGGAAAATTAATTGGAATAATTTTAATTCATTGAATCATAATTGAAAGTTAGGTGAAATCACTCCCTGGGCTTTCTCTTTTTGATAATTTTATATTCTACAATTTTGTCATAGCATTTTACCTTTGATTAGTTTAAAAAAAATCATTCAACCATTCATCAATTGTCTAGATAAAATAGAAGTTATACAATTATAGTACTTGATAGAAATTGAATTGCAATCTCTATGGGTTCGACACTCTTAAATCAGTCATTATATTACAAAACTTGACACCGTACACTTGCGGCATAAATTCACGTTGTTTAAAACGCGTGACAAGTTTTTGGTGCCGTTGCCGGGGATTGTTTTATTTGATTTTTACTAATATTATTACCAAGTAACTTTTGTTTTAATTTAGATTTTCTTTTAGTTTGTTAATTTCTAACGTTGGCAAGAGATCAGAACAATTGAAATAAGTAATCTCGATATGGATACAAATTATGTATTTGTAGAAGACATCTTTTCCAGCTTTGCTATGGGATGCATTACACTGTGCAAGATTTGCATAGACGCACCAACTCCCGTACGGTAAAGCTTCTAAGGTTCATAGAATATTTAAGATGTCAAAAAGAAGCAATTGACAAATCTGATGAATGCTGCATGCCTTTGGGAGATTATGTACCTGGCGATTGGGATAAGGACATCACACTTGAGGGAAATGGTCATCCTTTGCTTAACGAGAGAGTAATTGCAAAGTATTATAACAAACTTGCCAAGTTGGAAGAGTACAACATATGTATTGGAGACTGGGGTTATTGGAATGAATTGAAAAGGTGGAAATACAATCCGCTAGAAGGAAAATAGAGACTTTTCGTTGCCTGTGGACTTAGACTGTGAGCCGACTATTGAACCTGAAGAAATATCAACTATTGAAGAAGGACAGAAATATGAGGATAAATTTATCACAAAGGAACCAAACGAAGAAGTGGCAATTAATGAAGATGAATTGAACACAAGTTCATTCGACTTCATTGATTGTCCAACAGTTGAATTTGTGATTAAGCTTGAGGAGGTACAAGAAGTCTACATAATTGAATTCGAATTAGATAGAATAAACAAGCCATATCACATTAGAGGAGGCAATGTAAAAATTTGGAAAATCAATGAAGAGTGGAGCAAAGACAAAAGAAGCAAAATGAGCAAGGCATCAAAAGCTTTCTTCAAAGTTCCATGATGCAATTGCCAAAGTCAAGCTAATGACTATAAACGAGTGCTTCTTGGGAGGCAACCCAAGCATTCTTCATTTTTACTTATTCATTATTTTGCTTTTGAATTATAGGATAGTTTAGTTTATTTTATAGTTTATTTAAGAATTCTTCATCTATATCCCATTCTCCTTAGGTCATTGAGCAATTAAGTTGGTTGTTAGATGTTTGAACTAAGTAACACTTGTTCCATGTAATTAATATCTGAACTTTGATTTTTCAGGAACATGACGTCGCGAAACATCCAAACAGCATTGACAAGGAGAAAACGGGATACATCTCAAGTTTGGGGGGAAAAAGTTAAGAAACATCCATTAACTTCAACATCACCAACACCAAAACGTCACGGGCACTACAGACAATTCAGGGAAGTCTCCTCCTTTTTCTTTAATTTTACATTGAGGACAATATTTAATTTAAGTTTGGGGGTGTATTATAAATTGTGTCTAATTGCCTTGCTTTTTTTTTTTTTTGTTTTTTATGTTTTGTATGATTTGTGTGCATGAAAAAAAAATTATTTTTTATTACACATTTTTGCATGTTGTGTGAGTTAGATAGCATTGCTAGCATTGGTGTACGTAATTGAGAACATATGTTGGTTTATGAATTGTGGATAAGTTATGTGTTTGAGTTATATTTTTGCTTATTCATGTGAAACGAAAAATATTTATGCACGTGAGTTGATTGTAACATTGTACATGAGTAGGTTGATTCATGGTTATACTTTGAAATAGAGAACTTAGATGCTCAATCCTAAAACCTAATATTCACTACATCCTTAGCCGTGTATAATATAATTTGGGATGTTCAAGCCGGCAAATGATATGATTTAAGATTGTGGTAATTCCATGCATGCTGAAAAAATATTGTGTGGAGTGTCTTCAGCTTTCAAGTATGAACTAAGTGATGACCATATGCTAGGAATCTAGCCCTCTGATTATTTTTGCTTTCTTTTTAAAGAAAGAGCAATGCACTTGATAACTCATTGTCTTACGTCTTCACCTTTTTTACTCGAGTTAGTAAGTCCTTAGGGTTTTCTTGAAACCTGGTACCCTTTGGTATTTCAAAATCGGGGAGTTACCGACTAAAAGCTTGTTACGGTGGTCAAGAAGAGAAAAAAATGGTGAGATTAATCTTGAGCTGGAAAAAAAAAATTGTGCAATTGTGAAAAATGTTGAGGGCTTAGATATTTAATGGGTTTGAATTGCTTAGTATAAACTTGATTATCGAAGCACTCATAAATTGGGAGAATTATCGCATGCTTGAATTGTTGACATTACCGATTAAAAGAACCAAATTTGAGTGGTGTAAGAAATTAGTATTGAAATTCAACTTAGAATACACCATTGGGAAGAGAAAAGGAAATAAATTTGGGGGTGTGTGAATTCCACTAGCGAAGTAAGGAAATATTTGACTTTTAAGGTCGAGAATTGGATCAACTTATTATTGTATAGCGTTGCGCTTGATTCTCCACACACACACCCGCTTTGCATTGAATACGTGAGAATTTAGCTTGTGCATTATAACTTTGAAGTGATTCATGAAATTGACGCTATGTGTTCGATCCTGAGCTAATAAGGTAAGATATCTAGTATAATTGATTTAAGTGATTTGGTTTGTTTTAGTTGTGCTTGCGTGCATGATAACGATTTTCCTTGGTTTGGTATTTGCTCGAGGACTAGCAAAATATTAAGTTTGGGGGTATTTAATGAGTGCTCCAGATTCATGATATTTATGTCACTTAATGTATTATTTTGTTACCCTTGAGAAAGTTTTAGTGCTTTTATGTTGTGATGTTGGTTGGTGAGATAGAAGAAAATAAAAGTTGACAAATTTGGAGAAATGACAAAATTGTAAGAGATCCAAAAATTTGGGGACTAAAGTGCAAATACTTAAAAGTTGTGATAAACCTTACGATGAAGATTTGAGAGTTCTTGGAGTCAATTGGATAAAGAAAGACGTCAAAGGGATCAAATTTAGTCAAAAGATGATCACAAATCAATTTCCAACCGAAAAGTACTCCGGAGTTTTAGTCTCATATTGAGACCTATTTTTGGAATAGAAAATGGTCGAATTGGTAAATGATGTCTGAATCAAAGTTGTAGCCCGATGAATTAGCTTTCCAACTCATCTTGAATCTTCTCAATCGGACATCGGAATAAAACGTTATGATACAAATACTGAACAAAGGTGAAGCTGCCGTTTTCAGCTAACCAAGCGTCGTGGCACCCACTTTTCTGAAATTCAACAGAATAAGCGGTGCCTCGGCGCCACCGGGTGCGGGAAATGTGTTTTTATATTTTTGGAATCTTTTCTTGGCCCAATTTAACCCTAATTCATCCCTAAACTCTAAAACACTATAAATATAAGTGAGAGACCTAATTTTAGGGGGGCTCTTGTGGAAGAAAAGAGAGAAGACGGCTTAGGAGGCAACACAAAGAATGGAAGAAATCAATTGAAGAAAGCATGGAAATATCAAAGGGGACTTCGAGCAACACTCCAAAAAGAGTTTTCTTACCTTCTCCTTTATGCTTTCCATTGTAGATTGTTTAGATTTTATGAATTTCTTCATGAGCTAGACAATAGCTAGGGTTTGATGTAGCCAACTTGAGATTATTGTTTGATGAATATATGAATTATTTCTTTTGGAATTTCCCACTTATATTTAATTGTGTTATGATTATAACGCTTTCAATTACCTGATCAATAATTGAATGAATAGATGTTAGTCAATTCTGGCACTCGAGAGAGAGGAATTTAGGCATGATCATATGATTGACACAACGTAGGTCTTATGGGTTTCGAGAGAAAGTGTAAAATCTATGAAACTTACTCCACAAAAGAATCGGGACTTTGATAAATTCTAGCCTTTAATTCGGAATAGAGATATTAAGATTGAATTTTAGGATTAATTTCTAGCCTGCACTTGAGAGAGGGGAGAGAAATACAATTGGATTATTGCTTTTAAATATGGGAAAATTAATTGGAATAATTTTAATTCATTGAATCATAATTGAAAGTTAGGTGAAATCACTCCCTAGGCTTTCTCATTTTGATAATTTTATATTCTACAATTTTATCGTAGCATTTTACCTTTGATTAGTTTTAAAAAAATCATTCAACCATTCATCATTTGTCTAGATAAAATAGAAGTTATACTATTATAGTACTTAGTAGAAATTGAATTACAATCCATGTGGGTTCGACGCTCTTAACTCATTCATTATATTACAAAACTTGACACCGTACACTTGCGGCATAAATTCACGTTGTTTAAAACGCGTGACAAGTTTTTTGTGCCATTGCCGAAGATTGTTTTATTTGATTTTTATTAATATTATTACCAAATAGCTTTTGTTTTAATTTAGATTTCTTTTAGTTTGTTAATTTTAGCCACCCACTCTGATCTCTTTGATATTTTTCCAGGTACTATTCAATAATATGTGCATAATTCTAACGTTGCAAGAGATCAGAACAATTGAAATAAGTAATCTCGACATGGATACAAATTATGTATTTGTAGAAGACATCTTTTGCCAGCTTTGCTATGGGATTCATTACACTGAGCAATGTTTGCATAGACGCACCGACTCCCGTACGGTAAAGCTTCTAAGGTTCATAGAATATTTAAGATGTCGAAAAGAAGCAATTGTATAAAATGCGTGACAATGGATTTCGCATTTCTCTCAACTATTGGATGGTTGTGAAATAAATTTATTCACTTTGATAGAAAATGGTTTATCTACTATGTACATGATTCTATTATATTTGTGTGAACGTACTCTTGCTTTGTGACTGAATTAGGCATGATAAAATATGTCAATAGAAGCTAAAAAGTGTTCATGTGCAATTTGATATGTGGATAAACTGTTTAATAAGCTAAAAGAAACCAACAAATGACTTCAATGGCAACTATACTTGTATCAATCTAATTGTTGTGTTTTATTGTATGCTTAGATATTTCATTAAACTGTTTCTTTAAGTGTTTTGAATTGATAAAGATTATATCTATTCGATTAGCCTATTAAAGTCTTGGATTTTGATCCAGTAGGCGTAAAGTTTATCATTTAAGGTGTTGTCTTATTGATGTCTCAGTAATTGTATTATGAAATTATATGCTTTCAAATAAATATTTAGTTTATAGGTGTTTTGGGCCTTATATTTAGTTTATTAAACTTGTATTGTAACGTTATCGTAACGTCTTAGCCTAAAAGTGTGAACAAAAAATTATTATTATGATTTCACTTGGATTTAGTTGGTATTTAAATTTATAGTAGATATATTTAGTTGTTTTAGATTTATTGCTAGTAAAATATAAATATATATTGAATTCAATGAATTATATAACATAAAAGTAGACAGACAAAAAAATATATAACAAAATCGGACCAAACTGTTAGGTTTAGATTTGAGTTTTTTTCAAACCGTTCAAAATGGTTTGGTTTAGGTTTGAGTTTTTCTCAAACTGGTTTAAACGGTTTGGTTTGAAAATCAGTCAAAAACCGGACCGTTTACACCCCTACCGGTAAGAAAAGATGTATTTTTGGAGCTCCATGTCAATTGCTATCCTTTTCTTATTCATTGCCAGTTGTTTTGTAATGAAAGTAAGAGCAGCCCTACATGTACAGATACAAAAATTCCAGACAAGACACAAAATTATGGGACCCACTTTTTAATAAAATATTTAATTCACATGGAGCCCACATCCATGTGAGTATCTATAAGACTTCTGGCAATGAATAGTTCTGTACATTGAGAATTATTCTGAAAGTAAAGTTGTGTCTTCTTTGTTGTTACTTGTGAGTAACGGCTCGATCGCCAACTGCAATATACTTCAGTTAATTTCACAGGTGGTCGGATCTAGATTCAGTTGCTTCTGACTTCGTTAGTTTATCTTTTGTTTTTTTTGTTTTGAAGATAAAATAATGATTATATTACCTTGTTTCAGCAATTGCTAGAAACTTTGTGCCTTCGTTTTGTTCAACTTTTCACAATAGTAAACGAACTGATTTGGAGAACTATGCGTATAACTTGCTCGGTGTGATATTTATTTGGACAATAGGAAGGATTTTATTAAGTTGTGTATCAACAAGAATGAAATAATTTTGAACAAAAATAACACGTAGGTGTTTTAGGAATTACCCTTGTAGCATGCTTTACAAAAAAAAAAATCCTTGATCTTTGATCTCCTTGATTCCACCTTCAAGCCTCCTTGTTTGATATTCTTCGTTCAAACCTTTTGGCCTTCTCCAGTGTTGTTCAAGAACCCAAAAAAAAACTGTAGGGATATTTTCATTTTTCCCTTTATGTGTATGGGCACAAAAATAAATTTATTATATATCTTAATTAAACCTACAAAAGGTATGTGTCTCTATAATGGATTTGATTCACTGGACCTCCAATCCCACTAGAACTCTCCCTTTTTATTGGATGATAAGTCCTTGTCAAAAAAGGAATCTCTTTTTGTCCTTATCCAAATCATAACCTCCATATCTTAATAGCATATGTTTGGTACATGCAAGACACATTCCGGTTTAATTAATTTATTTCTACAGTTAATAATAATAAAATAACTCTTATAATTTATTCCGGTTATTATTTTGAAGCCACTGAAGGACCAAACTAACCCAATTAAATCAAGCTCCAATAAATTAATCTTGACTCGGTCAACTCTTGATCGGTCTAGATAATTTATTAATCACTATCTATTCCACTAAAATAATGTGATTGCACTCCTAATTTAATTGAAATTACTGAAGCTACAATAATTATATCCTCTGACAAATTGCTCTTACATATTAACCCCGTTAATCACGTTGAATATTTGGAACAAGGTAAAATGATCAAAATGCCCCTTTTCCAAATATACATTATATCATCAATCCCATTTTCTATTTGACAGTTCCATAGAGATAGGATCCTCTTCTTGCCCAGTAGAAAGTGCCTCAAATCAATCTACACTACACAAATCAGCAACGTCAAAGCCATAAGCAGGTGCAGGTTTGCCGGTTTAATTTTGAGTTCAAATGAAACTCGAAATTAATCCTAAAACATTGAACATAATACAAAAATTACACTCAATAACCAAAGCTCGATTCTGATTTAACTATACTAAACAGCGTTGATCCAGGATCAGTTATCCATAACACAAAACTTCAAGAATGTAAAAATACAGAAACAAGATAACAACACAAAGATTTTTCGCCCCCTTTGGGAGCCCTGATGTTCAGCTTAAAAAGTCTACTCACCCGTTGAGCATCTACGCAGTAGATTATGCTCGAATCCACTAAGAATACCACAAAGTTCAGATTTACGGAATGTATGAAGAAATCGAAGATTTCTTCAAGTTTTCTCTTGCCTCTAACAAATACAGATTTCCTCTTACTAGTATATATACTATACACTCAGAAAATATCACTAAGATATTACAGATCGCACTAAGAATTTCAAGAACCAAAATGGCGACAACCACTCTTGAGAGAGAAATCGATAATTATCAAAGAAGAATCCAGAATATGGTATTTAAGGGCAACCATCCAACTTCTTCATCCAACGGTTTATAGGGTTACACGTGAAGGGCCAGGATTGTCACAGCTTAAACCAATAACCCGGTTTGCCCATGATACAGAGAAAAGGCCGAAGACTTGTAACATAACAGGCCAACATTCTTCAGAGGCCCAAAGACAAAATAGTGAGGCAACCCAGATTCCAGCATTCTCCACCTTGCTGGACTATTCTGAGTATTCATTTGTGGATTCAAGAACATAATTACATGGTTTCATTTGCTCCATGTACCTGCAAAAAGAAAAAATCAGTTTTGAAGAATAAAATAAAACAAAGGATAAACACTAAAGATGACGACAGATTATTTCAAGTTATATTCAGAATCTTCAGGCAGTTTCTGAACTTGCACAAAGGCAACACCTTGGTACCAAAATCAGCAGGATTATATTCTGTTGGAATCTTAATCAAGTTGATCAAACCTTTTTCAAACATATTTCTAACAAAGCGAAATTTGATATCAACATGTTTAGTTCTATCGTGAAAAACAGGATTTCTACTCAAATGAATAGCACTTTAGTTGTCAGTATAAATTTTAACCATATCATTTATGAAACCAAATTCATTTAAAATCCCTCTCAACCACAGTCCCTCTTTAACTGCATCACAGGCTGCAATATATTCAGTTTCGGTAGAGGAAAGAGCAAAAATTTTCTGTAGTTGCGATTTCCAACTAATACACCCATCACATAGTGTAAACACATTAGAGGAAGTGGATCTTCTTTTATCCAAATCACCTGCAAAATCAGAGTCAGTGTATCCTTTCAGGATGACACCTTCATTACACCTCTCAAATTTCAGACCCAATTTAGTAGTGCCTTTTAAGTATCTCATCATCCATTTAATAGCCAACCAATGAGTTTCACAAGGATTAGCCATAAATCTACTAAAAATACTTATTCCATGGGCTAAGTCAGGTATAGTGCATATCATAAGGTATATAATAGAACCAATAGCATTTGCATAAGGTATATCAGACATTCTATCATGCTCATCATCAGTTTTAGGACATTGTTCACTAGAGAGTTTAAAGTGGTTTGCAATAGGCAAGGTTACAGATTTGCATTCAAGCATAGCAAACTTTTCAAGTACTTTGTTCACATAAGAGTTTTGATTCACATACAAGATGCAATTTTTCCTATCTCTTTTTATTTCCATTCCTAAAATTCTGTTAGCTTGCCCTAGATCTTTCATTTCAAATTCAGTTTTAAGTTTTTCTTTGACTGAATCAACTTCAGATCTATTTCTACAGGCAAGAAGCATATCATCAACATACAGCAGTAAGTAAAAAGAGTCAGGTCCTCCTGACCCTTTGAAGAAGAGACATGAATCAAAATTACTTTTAGAAAAACCCAAATGCTGAACATAAAAATAAAATTTCTTATACCATTGCCTTGGAGCCTGTTTTAGGCCATAAAGAGATTTCTTTAACAAGCAAACCTGTTCAGATTTTGAGTGAACTTCAAAACCTTTTGGTTGATACATATAAATGGTTTCTTCAAGGTCACCATTTAGAAAGGCAGTTTTAACATCAAGCTGGTCCAATTCCCAATTAAAATGGGCTGTCAGTGCAAGGAGGATTCTGATGGAAGTGTACTTTGCAACAGGTGAAAAAATCTCATTATAGTCAATGCCCTCTCTTTGTGTAAAGCCTTTAGTAACAAGCCTGGCTTTATATCTTTTTCCCAAAGTATTAGGTTCCCCTTCTTTAATCTTATAAACCCATTTACAGTCCACAACTTTTTGATATTTAGGTTTATCAACAAGAATCCAAGTCTTGTTCTTAATTAAAGAGTCCATTTCATCTTGCATGGCATCCTGCCATAGTTTGGAATCTTTACTTTTGACTGCTTCTTCAAAAGTCACAGGTTCAGAATTAACATATTCCATTTCAGAATAGAAGGTCACAAACTCATCAGAATTGATTCTGGTAGAGGGAAACCTATTTCTCCTACCTCTGTCCCTTGCTAACTGATAATTGTCCAGGGCATTTTCTTGGAAATATTCTTCAGTTTCAGATTCATTTTGGGACAGATCATTTTCAGAATGAGTAATCTCCACCTCAATCAGATTATCAGGTTCAGTCTGATTAGATATTTGATTTTCCAGTAAAGTTTCTTTAACCAGAGAAGGATGATCAGTGTTCTGTTCTGTAACAGTCTTACAAGGGAACTGGGTTTCATCAAAGATTACATTTCTACTAATGATAACTTTGAACCCATCCTTTTCTCTTACCCAAAGTCTATAACCCTTTGTTTCTTCTCCATAACCCAGAAAAACACATTTTTGAGATCTAGGTTCAAGCTTGCCTGCATCTTGATGTGCATAGGCAGCACAGCCAAAAACCCTTAATTTGAAGTAGCTAGGAGGATATCCAGACCATAGGTGTTCAGGGATTTGAAAATCAATAGCACTTGAAGGAATTCTATTTATCAAATAGGTGGCAGTTTTTAAGGCTTCACCCCAGAAAAATTTGGGAAGCTTAGAACCAAGTAACATGCATCTCACCTTTTCCAGCAAAGTTCTGTTCATTCTCTCAGCAATACCATTTTGCTGAGGAGTGTATGTTACTGTTCTATGCCTCAAAATTCCAGATTCTTTACAAAAGTAATCAAATTCATGGTTGCAGAATTCCAGACCATTGTCAGTTCTAAGTGCTTTAACTTTCTTATTAGTTTGATTTTCAATCATAAGTTTCCACTGTTTAAAATTTAGGAAAGTATCAGATTTATTTTTCAGAAGAAAAGTCCAAATTTTTCTTGAAAAATCATCTACAATCAGCAGATAGAATCTGAATCCACTTAGAGTGTTTACAGAGGCAGGACCCCACAAGTCTGCATGCAAATACTCAAGGATAGAGGTAGATTTATGAAATCCAGTTTTGAAAGGCAGTTTATTTTGTTTTCCAATAACACAGTCTTCACAAAATTTTAGGTTATCAATATTATCCTTTCCAAAACATTTCATCTTGTTTAAAATCATCAAACCCTTTTCACTTATATGACCTAGTCTCCTGTGCCAGATTAAGGATTTATTATCATCAGTCTCTACAGCAGCAGAGCTGTTCCCAACTAAGGGTTCAGCTTGCAGTGTGAAGATCCCATTGGATCTAGGAGAAGAAATTATTTCTTTTGAGTTAAGACTTATCCTGGTAAGGCCTTTATGAATCCTTATATCATATTCATCATCCAGTTGCCCCAAGGAAATCAGGTTCCTTTGAAAATCAGGCACATATCTAGTCTGATTCAATTCTAGGATGTGATTGTTTTCCAACAGAAGCTTAAGGTTTCCAATACCTTTGATTTGACAAGTCATATCATTTCCCATCTGAACTTGACCACCACTAAGGTCTTTAAAATCAGTGACCCAATCTTTAATAGGACACATATGGAAAGAACACCCAGAGTCAAGCACCCATTCATTCTGATTTCTTTTAGTTGTAGTAACAAGGACAATTCCTTGAATTTCAGATTCATTGGTGCAGACCAGGTCTGCAGACCCATTAGTGCTGAACTTTCCTTTCATATCAGATATTTTCTTGAAACGGTCTTTTATGAGATGTCCTGATTTCCCACAGTAATAACATGTTCTGCCTTGCATCTTGGGTTTAGATTGGTTCTTATTCTGATTTCTGAATTTTTGAAATTGTGGTTTCACTTTCTTATTGGTGTTGAAGTTGCATTGATTTCTCCTTTTGATCTGATTTACCTTCTCCCTAATGTTCAAGCCTTCTCCAAACTTAGAGTCTTTGACTTCAGTTTTTAATTCCAATTCTCTATTTCTTAGAGATGAAATCACAATGTCAACAGTAAGTTCGGTTCTCCCATACTCTAAGGCATTTCTTACTTCTCTGTATTTATCCCCTAGACCATTTAACAAAGCCACAACTTGTTGATCTTCAGACAATTTTTCATCACGGTCAGTTAGTTCTTGGACCAGTCTAGTGAATTTGTCAAGATTTTCTTCCAGATTAGAGGAGGAATTAAATCTAAAATTGTGGAATTGTCTTAGGAGATAGCATTTGTTGGGCATGCTTTTAGTCAGATAAAGAGATTCAAGTTTAGTCCAAAGACCCTGAGCATTAGTGGTTTCCCCAACCTTTCTAATTACAGTATCAGACAAATGAAGAAAAATGGAACTCCAGGCAACCTCATCTAATTCTTGTCTTCTATAAGCACTAAATTCAGGATTCCAAGTACCATCAATAGCAGCAGCACATCTCTGCTGTAACAGCAGAGCCCTCATTTTCTGACGCCACAAACAAAAATCACCAATCCCCCTCCATATCTCTACTTCGAATTTATGTGCAGCAGACATGATTTCAAACAAATTTAAGGAAGATATTCACACGAATGCAGCAGGTATAAACAGTGTAATGCAGAGAAGTAACACAACAATATATGATCAGCAAATATGGAGATATAAAAACAGAATTGTCAGTTTGACAGGTTTAAGGGGTGATAACCCTGTAATCCTCTACTCCCTCAGATTCCCAGATCCTCAATAAGATCTTGGACAAACGAAAGTAGAGGAGGATTACTTACCTTAATAAACAAGTCAAGGCCAGACAATCAGTACTGATAATTTTCTAAAGGAGGTGGTTGAGAAGGCCTTACCAGAACTGAAGACGTTAAGTTTCAGAAACAGAAAGTAGCATTACAGAACACCGACCAGGTTCAAGAATTCCAGGAAGAGCACAAAGCAACACCGAGTCGTAGCAACTCAGTTGTAACCGGGAGTGAGTCAACTAAACTCACAAGAACTCAGAACGAGTTCACACAGAGTTCCCGTTCAGTAACGAGTTATAGCCAAAAACAAGATCCAAGTAAACAAAACAAGATCTTAAGAATCCAGAACCCCAAAACGTTTTTCCACTCAGAAAACACAAAACAAGAGCATTTAAAAAACCAGTTTATATAGGTCAAAGATTTGAGGAGGAATCCACTTAAGAATTTGGATCGAAGAGCAAATGAAACACACAGTTTCAGAAAACTAAAGTTTTAGCAAGTTTTTGTTTTCAAAAATGGCAGATCTGAGTATGACTGAAAAAGCGATTTTACAAAAGAAAAACCCTAACCCCCCCTCCCCCCTTTATAAAAAGGAGGCTCTGATACCACTTGTTGATCCAGGATCAGTTATCCATAACACAAAACTTCAAGAATGTAAAAATACAGAAACAAGATAACAACACAAAGATTTTTCGCCCCCTTTGGGAGCCCGGATGTTCAGCTTAAAAAGCCTACTCACCCGTTGAGCATCTACACAGTAGATTATGCTCGAATCCACTAAGAATACCACAAAGTTCAGATTTACAGAATGTATGAAGAAATCGAAGATTTCTTCAAGTTTTCTCTTGCCTCTAACAAATACAGATTTCCTCTTACTAGTATATACACTATACACTCAGAAAATATCACTAAGATATTACAGATCGCACTAAGAATCTCAAGAACCAAAATGGCGACAACCACTCTTGAGAGAGAACCAAGAGAGAAACCCTAGCAGAAGAGAAATCGATAATCATCAAAGAAGAATCCAGAATATGGTATTTAAGGGCAATCATCCAACTTCTTCATCCAACGGTTTATAGGGTTACACGTGAAGGGCCAGGATTGTCACAACTTAAAACCAATAACCCGGTTTGCCCATGATACAGGGAAAATGCCCAAGACTTGTAACATAACAGGCCAGCATCCTTCAGAGGCCCAAAGACAGAATAGTGAGGCAGCCCAGATTCCAACAAACAGCAGATTAATACAACTCCAAGATTCTAAAGAAACCCTCGAAGAATCGTAGCCAGAATCGCCTCACAGAGAAAAAGAGTTGAAGACCATATGAAAAGCCAGAAAGAAAAAAGTGACGGTACAGTAGCCAAAGATGAAATATATGCATTAACCCTCAGCCATAGATCAAATCCAACGGCCCAAGTAAGTTCCAAACAAAAATAGATTGGGTGATGGTCAATGGGACAATAAAATCACGCCAAGTGGACAGACTAAGTAAAAACACATTTTCACTTCCAAAAACGGGTTTTAGAAATAGGAAATAATGTGTGAAGCAAGAACTAACCGAATCGCAATTGGGGTGTGCTTATAGACGATTTTATGGGAATGGCTGTCTCTGTAGGCTACGAAGAATTGCAATACAATGTCGAAAGAAAAGTAACTTGACGAGCAATGTCGAGGAAGAAAAGGTTCCAAGGAAGTCCCCCCGAAGAACCCGAACTCAAAGGGAGTGAAGAAAGATGAATAAGTAGCCCAAATCAGTATGAATTTCTTCCATGCTCCATACCACCTGCAGTATCGCGATTCAAGTTTCGAAAGGTATATCAATGGAGAAAAATGCATCACGAAGTCCAAGAGATTTTCCATTATTAGGAGTTTGTGTGCATAATTTGGTGCCAAATGCAAATATAGCATGACAGCATATCTAAGCACGGTACCATTTTGTGTCAAAATGTGTGAGCCCGGACTTGGTCGAAATTGACTTTCAAATAAATATTTGTTCATTTTTTTATTTTTTTTTTGAAAAATTAATGTAATTTAAATTAAAAGCATGTTTGTCTACCATTATTGGGTTGAAAATGGTGTAATGAATAATATTTTTTGGAGAATGTGTGGTTGAAATTTAAAGAAACTTTATTGGTTTATGTGTAGAATATTTTATTGAGTGAATGTGTGGTGGAGAATCTTACTATAGCAAACAATGTGTTAGATTAATGGTAGACAAACAGGAGCTAAGAGCTTGTCTGAGATCCATTTTTTATATAGAATGTATTTTAGAATAGTAGATTGATAGAGAATGAGTGATTAAAAATAAATATTTTTTTTTGAATTGCGTATAATATTATTTTATTGAAAAATGTATGATTGAAAAAAAAAAAAAAGGGAATAATATATTTTTTTAAAAATGAGAATCAAACAAAGACTTAGTCATAATTGAAAGAAATCAATGTTTGTGTGAGAGATACAGATTCATGGGCGGACCCACATGGGGTCATGTGGGGTCAAATGACCCCACAAATTTTTATTTTTATTTTGAGTTTTCCATTTGAGTTTTTTTTTTTTAACCTAAACATTTTTGAATTCTCATTTTTGACCCCCCACAAGAAAAATGATCTCAATCCGCCCCTAACAGATTGTTTGAAAAATATAGAAGAGAAATTCGTATTTATAGACAAAAAAACAAACTTATTCTTTGTTCATTTATTACGAGGGACAAATTCGTGAATAGTGTCCATTGTTTTTTATTTGATCACTTAATAGGGATAATTCTCTCAGGTCTAGGCTGCTCTATCCACCCATTTTGTCATGAAAATAATAAATAAAATGAAATGACGAAAAATCATTTTACAAGGGGTAACTAATTCATTCATAAAATAAAATGACAAAAAATCATTTACTATTGTAACTAAATTGATTCATATTTTGTTCTTTTTCACATCTCTGTCTCCAATATTTTTGTTGTATTTGTATCCTCTTCCTTCATTAATTAAGACATACTGTTCTTGATGATGCTTTTCGTCCAAAGAGTCCATTAGGATGACGTAAACGACGAATTTGCTTATCATATTTTTAAATTGGAAAAAGTACAAATACAAAAATGCGACATAATATTGTACCTCGTTTTACAGCACACAAACAAAATATTTGAACAAAAATCATCATCAATGACAAAATATGCTAATTAATGAAAAATTGATGATAAGAATGTCACAACAAATGGAGATTTAACTACGACACAACGATAATGAACCAAGATTAAAGAGTGCAATTGAGAAATATTGCAATTTCAAGATTAATTAATATTATTATTATTATTTAGATGGCATACATAACACTGTTGTTCCTTGGTCATTTTACAAGTTGTTTTCTAAAGCTTATAATTGTTTATACGCTATTCAAACATAATTTTTATTGATCTGTTTGGTAGATTTCACATATTTTTTAATCACACTTTCCTTAGAACACGCTAATTATAAGCAATTATAAACTTTGACAATAATATTACCATGCCTTCAATGCATGTTGGGAGAATATTTTCCATATATATATAGATCTGAACCATCCAAGTCAGATCGCCTCGTCAGCAGTGCATGTATTGTTTTTTTTTTTTTTACTTTTTATCCCCCCCCCCCCCCCCCACCGCCTTTGTCCTCTTTACCCACCCATCCCTTTTATTACATATTAATAATTTTTCTGATTTTTTTGTCAATTTTCGGTATCATTATGAGATGTCAAACGAAGTCAAAATATTACACTTTAATAATATTTCAAAGTGTTCACGATCTAATTTCTCGCATCCTAATAGCGCGCAAAACGGTCAATCTTTGGCAAAAGTTACGATGCATCAAAGCAGGCCGTTTCAAACTAGCATTTTGAAAATTTTGATAACATGTTAACCTCAAAAATTTGTTAATGATTGTACGCTAAGGAAATCCACAGATCGCCTATGCCATCTTGAAGCTCGTTTTGAGAACTATATTGTAAACATATCGAATAGTTCAAACGAACATCGAAAATAATTAAACGTCTCAAAAAGGGACATATAACTCGTCTTTTCTTTTAAAAAAAATTTTATTATTTCATTAACATTTATTATTTTTGCGCGAAATTTTTTTATTATAATTTATATTATTTTATTAGAATATCATATGGGTATGATATCAAAAAAAATCGAATTATTACAAAAAAATATAATAAATTAACATTGAGCCCTTGTTTAGTCCGAATTAAAATCTGATTTTAATTCAAGTCAAAGTAAAACAATCAATATTAAGAACATCTTTCATGAGTCCCACAACTTTTCAACCACACTTTTCAAAAATTTCTATCACAATCTACTAAAAATCTAATTTTAATCCATAAAAAACACCCTCTTAATAAGGTTCAAGTTCGAATTATTTTTTTCTTATTAGAACAAATTAATAAAATAAAAATGTGGATTAAAAAGAAAAAAATAATAATTGGAACTTGAATCGTATTAAATATGAATCTATTATATTTTGTGTAATGACCTGAAATTTTTTGACATCATACCATATAAAAATATTCTAATAAAATAATATAAATTATATTAAAAAATAATAGACGTTAATTAAATAATTGAATTTCTTTTTTTAAAAAAGGGCGAGTTAGGCGTCTCTTTTTGAGACGCTCGTTTAATTATTTTTAATGCCCAAACAATGTACGTTTGGACTTTTCGATAGGTCTACAACATATTTTTCAAAATGAGCTTCAAGATGATGCAAGTGATTTGTGATTTCGGTTAGTGTACAATCGTCAACAAATTTTTTAAATTGGCATACTATCGAAATTCTCCAAATATTTGTTTCAAATGACCTACTTTGAAGCATCATAGCTTTTGTTAAGGTTGATCGTTTTGCGCACTGTTAATTATGCGAGAAACTAGGGCATGAACACTTTGAAATAATATTAAAGTGTAATATTTCAACTTCGTTTTGACATTCCATAATAATATCAAAAATGGACATAAAAATTATGAAAATCATTTATATGTAATTAAGGGGGCAGGTGTAGAGGGTGGGCAAGGGAAAAACACATATATACAGTCAAAGAACAACAAATGCATCATTGACGTGACATCTCACGTGACGTCACCACGTCAACGATAGGAAGATTGTATATATATACTAGTGAAGAGAACGTGCGTCGCACGTTAGTTGATTATTGTTGACAAGATAGAAATAATTTTATTTTGGAATTGATGTTGGTTGATGGTTTCCTTTATCTAATGAAGCATGAAAGAGTTAATTTTTCCAAAAGCATCCAACAACAATCAACTTCTTATTTGTTACAACCTAGCAATCATCCAACAACAATTAATAGGCAAATGACACTGCGCAATGAACAAAGATTTTAGTTATTTGACTGACTATAAACTTGAAATAGATTATTAGCACAGATTCCAATATTTCAAAGGATAAATTACATGCCTACAGGGGCTAATGTAGTATATCACGGATATGAGATTTAGTTTGAGACCCTTCCTTTTCACCAAAATCTCCATAAATATTAGCCTCAAAGCTTCTCCAACAACACCTCCCATTTGGTAAAAAACACCGACCCAGATAATATTTACTTCCCCGTATGAAGCTACCAGTACACCAAAACTAATCACTAACATTATCAGAAGCATCCTGCAGCTCATCATTTCAAGTCCAGCTGTTACACCAAGAATGAAAACAGCAACTGGCACTGATGTCATCAAGAATGAGATCAGTAAAACAAGTAATATGTCGGAAAACTGCTACAAAAATTAGGTATAGACAAGCCAAATCAATTTCAACCTATAAAACAACGAGTAGTACTTACTGATTGCTTTCAACATTTGAGCAAATGCAACAAATATATAGAGAGGTAAGCAGTGTTTCCAAGCCAAAAAGTCATAGCAAACATGACACCAATTGGGATGACAGTATATCTGTATATTTAAAAAGTCAACTTGGTAAAATAATTCTTGCAACCAACAGATTTGAAAAAAAAAATACAGGTCAAATCTAAAACAAGCAAAGAGGAAATGTTGAAAAGAAATCAAGAAAAAAAAACAAATCCAAGATTGAAATCCTCCATTTTTTTTCCCTTTATCTCAGTGATAAACTCTTAAGATGTTGCTAGTATCTATGCAATTTCGAATATCAGACAAAAGAGTACTCTCACATTTGCAAAGTCATCCCTTCTTTAACTTTCATAATCTGCAAAGAAAACACAAACAAAAATTTTAGCCAGAAGTAGTATTCATGAATAACAATATTTAAAAAATGAAGCTTACCATCATGTCTTATGAATTACCTTGAGAACTTTTGTAAGCATAAAACATAATATAGAGGAGAAGACCATGTGAAGTAGAGTCAATCCAAGAGGATAAAGAAAGTTAATTTCCTTTGATGAAAGAACCCACTGCATTATTATATAATATGGAAAGTATATTAGCATGTGAACAAAGTTTGCAATCAGCTATCTTCCCGCAACATTCAAACAATGGCAACCACAAACAAATTGGCAATGGTAATTGATTATTTTCTTCGTTTTAAACTTATTTTTCACTTCTACATAGAGAGAAGCATAAGAAAAAGGCAAATAGAATGGTTATAAAGCTGCATGCATGCTGATCACGCTTTCTAGGAGTATAAAATACACGTTAAACATTGAAAAGCTCCATTGCGGTATATATTACACAAAGAGCAAATATTCTAGGAGAGTCTCCAAGAAACTCTTTAAATTTAAAGAGCATCTTGTGCATAATTGAGAGCAACTTCATAAATTTTTTACACACTCTAACAAACTCTTTATTTTACTTTTTTCAACAATCATTTATTTTTCACTAAATAGAAAACAACTAACTTTTGAATGTCAATTTTTTTTCGGCCAACATCAATGATTTAGCTCTACAAATTCTTATTGCACTCCATTTCTTCTATCTCACAGGAACTTAGCTCTTCAATAAAAGAACAATAGACAGACCATATAACTTCTCAAAGATATAAAAAAAATAAAAAATAAGCACAGACAGTTCAAGCTAGATATTCTATTTTCATTATGTATCTACTATCTGAGAGTTTATCTTTGCCTCCCTTAACTGACCAGGAGGGAGGTTGAGGAAGGATGGGCAAAATGAGTCTTGTTGGTAAGGGAGAAGGGAGAAAGGCTGAAAAAAATTCCCCATGGAAATCTAAACATAGACATGGATTTATACTATAACAACTTTTATATATGTCTATCTAATGCACAAAGAAAACGGATAGCTCTAGAAAGTAGAAGTCCAGGAAAGAGAAAAACAAGAAAAAGTAATCAATGTGATGCCTATAATGTCAGCATACTCCTTACTTGTTGCAAAGCTGAAAGTTTTTGCACTGTTTGCAAGCCCAACTATTTCCAGATAGGCAGATACCATTAGTGCAGCAGTGCGAGCATGCATGTTGCAAGTGAACCATGATAAAGTCCTCCTTCATTGGAGATATCGTCTCACCAAGCTAAAAAAAAACAAACATTTTTTATAAGAACCAATAATAAGACGTGCATCAAAGTTTTTAAATTTAGCAATGAATGCTGGGGGAAGGAACAACATAGAGAAAATAAGAGGTCGAGGGAGATGATTAAAAAAGCATCAAAGCATAAATCATTAGTCAAAATGAGAGAAAAAATCACAAAAACAATTAAAAGGAAAAAGTAAATAAATAACTAAAGTAAATATCCACGACTATTTATAAGTGCTTGTAATGTTTTGTTTCAGAAATACTAATAATAAAAAAAATATCATTATTGGTAGGTCTTCAAAACAAAAAACCTCTAGAGAAATTTAAACACATAAAAGAATAGTGTACGCACGGGCATTAAAATTACTTTGTGCGTTAACAGGATGTCTCTCGATGCATTGCCAGAAAGATCAGTTTGACCAGATGCTTTTAAAGCTCTTTTCGTGATGGTTATTTTCATAGCTCCCTTGTGCTGTTTCCTCCCATCCTCTTCTTGTTGTAGTTGATAGATCATGTCTTCTGCAGCACCAGGCCAGTAATCTGATTATGTCTCCGTGCCATGTCTCCGTTGCGCGGTGTACTCATGAAGACGTGGCGTCTCCGTGACACGGAGACACGGCGCCTCCGTGACACAGAGACATCGTCTATGTCTCCGTTGCGCACGGAGACGCGGACGGTTAAAGTTTGAGTGATGACTGGTATTTGTAATGAAATTTTTGTGATTATAGCAAATAGATGGAATTAGGCCATTTACAATGCATCTGATATGTATGATATAAAAAAAATTGGTCCGTGTCTCCGTTAAGCATGAAGACACGGACCATTTTTTTTATATCATACACATCAAATGCATTGTAAATGGCTTGATTCCATCTATTTGCTATAATCACAAAAATCTCATTACAAATTCTAGTCATCACTCAAACTTTAACCCAAGTTTATAAAATGAAAATTGAAAACTAAAGATACAACTAAAACTCAAGCTGAATGAAGCCATATAATACAATAATGCATGGATGAACATTATCTAACAACTGATAAATTTTACGGATAGAATATATACGTCCTACTCTAAAAAATTAAAATAAAAGGCAACTATATGTTACTTGACAAGAAGTGAAGGTAAAAGAACTCTTTTACTCACTGTTTTACCATTACACTTGTTAAATTTATCCATAAAAGGTCAAACATGTCGGTAAAATTCAATTTCAACAATCACCAATTAAATTAACTAAAAATCCAAAAATACGTATTTAAATTGAGTTCAAGAATGTTAATAGATTGATTGTAATAGAAAATACATTCACAGCAAAAAATTGAAAACTATTGGAAAAAAATTGGCATAAAATACCTTATTTCAATCTCTATTTTGAGCAATTTCTTTCTCAATCTCAGACGTCAGACAACGAAAACTTCGAATCCTGCAAAAACAAGGTTGGTCGACAAAATTAGAGCATCATATAGAGAGAAGAACGTAGGGAGGAAAAATGGAACCATAAGAACCCAGAACTTGAAAATATAATCCAAATTTGAGGTGTATTCCAACCGCACGAGTTTGCCAAATTCTTCTAGGAGCAAAAAATATATTGTTTGGTAGCATTATCCTTGCAAATGGAAAGGAATCAGAAGTTTGCAATGTGAGATTGCGTGAGAAAATGGAGGAGAAATGGGTGGTTGCGTGAGATAATGGAAAGGTAGGAATGGCGGTGTGAAAAATTTTGACGAATTTCAGGGAATTAAGGGGGGGGGGGGGGATTTTTGACGACGATTGGAAATGGCGACACGTGTCCGCCTTTTTTACTTTGGCTCTTTTAATATGTAGTGAAGTGCTCGACCAATTGATTGAAAATTGCATTACTCAAATTCTTCCATGGTATTCTCGCTTGTTGATTTGTAGAAATGAAGTTAAAACATGTTATTATTCTTCGATTTGCATGAAATAATTTTTTTCTAGTTCCTTAAATATCAGTTAAAAATGAGACGTCGCTTTTATTCAAGCAAGGTTCCATTTAACGTAACTTTTGATACCAAAAGAATGCTTTTAAACCCATTTGATTAATTTGATAAAAGTGTTTCTTCTAGTTACTTCCTCTATAAACTCTTTTGGAAGATGAAACTCTTCAAGAAATTAGTTTTTAAATATCGGTTAAGGTAATTTAATTTCTCGTGAAGTTCTTTTATGGAAATCAAAAGCAAATGCAAAAACAGAAGTTCTATTAAACGGACCCTAATTCTTGAATGAACCCCTCGAAAGCAAGGCAAGTCACAACTTCATAGAAATTGCACTTGTAAGAATCAAAGTCTTTCCTCAATTACGGACAACAATTGAAGATGATAGGAAAAGTAGACGTATGTGACATATCTATTAATATCTTCTTTTATAAATATTAGGTGCAAGCAACGTGCAATGCACGTTTGCTTAGTTTGTATTTAATATTTTTGTTTAATAATTAATTTGTTGTTAATAAAGATGTAATTTTTTTTGGTTAATTAAGGGCGTGTCTGGACGCGCTGCAAGGAGGAAGAAAAATTGATTATGTTACCCTTTTTTTTCAAACCTACAGCCCTACAGTGAAAGAATTGGTCCAAAATTGCGGCTCCCAACGGCATGAATTGTGTTGCTAACGGCTTGATTTCTGCTGAAAAGCAGAAACAGATACCCTATAAATAATTAATGGTGTAATGTTTATGTAATTGATAAATAATTAGATGTGTGATTTTGATATTGTGATGTAGGTTGGTGAGATTGAAGAAAATAAGCCAAAGCAGACAAATTTGGAGAAATGCCTAAATTGTAAGGGATCCAAAGTTTGGGGGCTAAAATGTAAATACTTAAAAGTTGTGCCGAATCTCACGATGAAGATTTGAGAGTGCTCGGAGTCAATTGGATAAAGGGAGATGTCAAGGGGATCAAATTTAGTCAAAAGATGATCACAAATCAATTTCCAACTGAAAAGTTATGCTCCGGTGTTTTAGTCTCATATTGAGACCTATTTTTGGCATAGGAAGTGATCGAATTGGAGAATGATGTCTAATTAAATTTATAGCCAGATGAGTTAGCTTTCCAACGCATTTTGTATCGCCTCAATAGGATATCGGAATATAAAGTTATGATAAAAAAAAAACTAAAGGAAGGTGCAGCTGCCTGTTTAAAACAAAAAATTCTGTTACATAGTCCGTTATATTGAGACCTATTTTTGGCATAGAAAGTGGTCTAATTGGAGAATGATGTCTGAACCAAAGTTGTAACCAAATATGTTAGATTTCCAACGCATTTTGAATTGCCTCAATCGGATATCGGAATACAAAGTTATGATAAAAACATTGAAGGAAGGTGCAGCTGCCTGTTTAAAACAAGAAATTCTGTTACACAGTTAGTTATATTGAGACATATTTTTGGCATAGAAAGTGATCGAATTGGAGAATGATGTCTGAACTAAAGTTGTAGCTAGATGAGTTATCTTTCCAACTCATTTTGAATCACCTTAATCGGACATCAAAATACAAAGTTATAATAAAAACATTGAAAGAAGGTGCAGCTACCTGTTTAAAACAAGAAATTTCGTTACATAGTCCGCTATATTGAAACCTATTTTTGGCATAGAAAGTGATCGAATTTAGAATGATGTCTGGATCAAAGTTATATCCAGATGAGTTAGCTTTCCAACGCATTTTGAATCGCCTCAATCGGACATCGAAATACAAAGTTATGATAAAAACACTGAAAGAAGGTGCAGCTGCCTGTTTAAAACAAAAAATTCCGTTACATAGTCCGTTATATTGAGACATATTTTTGGCAACGAAAGTGATCGAATTGGAGAATGATGTCTGAATCAAAGTTGTAGCCAGATGGGTTAACTTTCCAACGCATTTTGAATCGCCTCAATCGAACATCGGAATACAAAGTTATGATAAAAATATTGAAAGAATGTGCAGCTGCTTGTTTAAAACAAGAAATTCCGTTACATAATCCGTTAAAACAACAAATTCAGTTAGTTTTTCCGTTAAACCAACAAATTCCGTTAAATAGGCACTTTTTATATATAGAAATATATATATATATATATATATATATATATATATATATATATATATATATATATATATATATATATATATATATATTCTTGTCAATTTATATTCGTATGGTTTACTTTTAAAAAAATAACTTCAACTAATTGTACGAAATCTCTCTCTCTTTTTTTTTTTTAATGGCATTTTAGGTGTATCAACCTCATCTTAGATGATGTATGGCTCAAAAAGTGATTAAGTGATATATATGATACTCAAAACTTGAAAGGAGAGATTAATGTAATTTTTTAAATGTGAATGAGTATCTCTAATATTGTCATTAAATTTGGAAAGTTTTTTGATATTGTCTCAAATTAATTGTAAAGAAAATTATTTTTAAGATTCAATATCAATTAGACCTTGTACATGATGACTAAGCTTAAAGATTTACTTACGCGTAAGTTTACGTGTAATTATATGCGGCCACGTTCCCTATAAATGAGTTCCATCAAATGACCATTAATTGCTCGGAAAAAAGATAGACTTACCTTCATTCTTAATTATTTTTTCCCCTTTTTTCGTTCTTTGCATTTTTCTTTTTCGTTCATAATGAAATTTAAATAGAAAATGAAATATTAAACTAATTTTGGAATATTTCTTTACCATTTTAAACTAAATTAAACATATATATTACACAGTCCTTTATACTTGTTAAACATAAAATATAAGAATTTTTAAAACATTATATTTTAACTATTTTGTGTACATTTTTTTATTTTTTGTTTCTTAAACTTTATATTGAACATACTGATTAACTAGAAATTAATAGATGAAACTCTTGTTGGCTTTTAATATTTAAAGTGTAATCCAGCAATGTAAATTGTTATGTTTGCTACTATAAAATAAAACAAAATTTCATAAATTTATACATCAATAGTTCTTGTTCTTATTGATAATTTGTAGCTTATTTCCCATGTAGGCGAAAATAATAAAACTTTCAAATTTCATATCAATTTTCATTATGAACAAAATAGTAAAAAGAAAGAAGAAAAAACAAAAAATATAAGAATGAGGGTAAATATGTCTTTTGCAGCTACATTAACGACGCTATAGATGGAATATGTTTATAGGGATCATGGCTGCCAAAAAACGAAAGGTTGGGGGATAGGACTGGACTACCAGAATTATAAGAATGAGGATAAAAATGCAAATGCTCCAAATGTTGTGGATGGCAGCTGCAATTTCGCCAATAAATAAATACATTTCATTTTATTGGTTTAAGTATTGCCTATATATATATAATCTTCAAATGTATTGTATTCATTTATTTATCAAATATTTCTAATATATTAATTTTCAATAATGAATCGCATAGAAGACTCTTACTATTACAATAATATATTGTGCCGCATCTTTTGAAAGATATTTTTTTGTTTGCTTGGGATACATAAAAAATTGAGATTAAAGTCAATAATAATTTTAATTATATGTTTCACGGATCAGTAACTTTTATGAGCTTTTCAATTATATATTTTATCAAATTTTATTAAAATATGTTAAAATTTTGAGTGAATTGTTTCAAAAATCACTGAATTTATACTATGGTCACGGACTGCTCACCGAACTACATTCTGTTTCACAGTACTCACTCAACTTTGTCATTTACCTCTCCATCCACCACTGTCAAAAAATCTGTTTGTTGGACGCTGACATGGCTGACGAAATTCCTAGGTGGCGTCTAACGGCCGCTAAAAAATTACAAATCACCAAAAACATTTTTTCATCACTCATCCAGCTTACTCTAGGTCACAGTTTACTCATCGAACTTCAAAATACTTCCCAATGGTCGCTCATCTTTGAGATATTGCACTCCATCCATTATCCGTCATATTTCGTTCACTTCGTTGCTAATGTTCGCATAGAAAATCCACATAATAAATTACAAATGTTACAAAAATCACAACTCAATGAAAACTATCAGTTTACTAAAATCACCATGTGTGAAACATAACTTCTACGGCATCATAAACTTTTTTAAAATTCAATAAAGCGTCCTCAATTATTCTTTAGAAATATCACTTTTATAATTCGAACGTTTATTGTGTGAAAAATAGGTTTCAATCTAAAGCTGAAAATCGGAAACTTAACTTGATTTGTGAAAATATTTTGTCTATATTTCACCGATTTTACTTCTAATTGTATTCAATTGATCATATGGTGATTTCCATGTGTTGATGGTTTGGTTGAGTTATAATTTTTTTGATGATTTTAATTACCCGTGAAATTTTCGGACAATAAATTAGCAACGAAGTGAATAAAATATGACGAATAATGGATGGAGTGCAATTCTTAAAGATGAGTGACCATTGAGAAGCATTTTGAAGTTCGATAAGTAAATTGTGACATAGTGTAAGTTAGATGAGTGATGAAACAATGATTTTGATGATTTGTAATTTTTTAACGGCCGTCAGACGCCACCTATGAATTCCGTCCGCCACGTCAATGTCCAACAAACAAATTTTTTGACAGTGGTGGATGGAGAGATAAATGGCAAAGTTGAGTGAGTATTGTGAAGCAGAATGAAGTTCGGTGAGCAGTCCGTGAAGATGGTATAAGTTCAGTGATTTTTGAAGCAATTCACTCTAAAATTTTAAGAAAAAGTTATCAAATAATCCCTTTCTCTATGAGAATTTGTCAGTAAAAGGTGTTTGTTCTACACGATTTTTTAATAAATGTTTGATTATCAAATTACTTAATATTTTTTGACTTAATTCAAGTTGGTTTGTGGGTTATTAAAAAAACACATAATTCAAGTTGCAACATAAGATTTTATCAATATCAATAGATAATATATTCCAGGAAAAATTCCCAAATCAGGCATTAAATATGGGGCAATTCAATTTTCAGGTTTTAAGTTTCAAAATTCAAAACTCGGATATTAATTAATTAGTTAAAAATATTTTATTAATTAAATATACTAAGGTGACAATTATACAACTAATCGTTACATGTGCATGGTCACAACGTCACATATTATTTCATGTCCACAATAAAAAAATTTGATAGGTCACAATTTATTTCATCTGTTACAAATAAAAAAATTTATAGGTCACAAATTATTTTTCAGTTATAAATTATCGAATTTTTAAGTCACAAATAATAGATCACAAATTAACCAAATAGTTAGTCACATACACCAAACAGTTGGTTAAATACCACCACCACGCTCACTTTCGACCACCCCCACCCCGCCACTGTCACCACCACTAGCAACAACACCAACACAACAATACCACCACCAACAAAACCGTAACCACCAAATTCACTGTCAACAAAAACAATCCCGACACCAAAATATGAAAACCTCCACCATTCGAAAAACCAACAAACCTAAAACACCACCAAATGCAGCAAACTACCACCATCATCATTTTCCAGCGATAGCACTCAAAACTCTTTATCGACGATGGTGCAATCTCTACATCAGTGGTACAAATCAAATAGAAGCCACAGCGTGCTTGCGACTTCCCTATTTTTAGTGAGACAACGGTGCAATCTCCAGCTACAGCGGCACTCAAATCTCAAATCTCCAGCAATCTGGTATTTAATAGTGGCTTCAGCCTGAGCAAGCCGTCAATAGTCACGACTCCATGGTGAGCAATCGCTACTGTGAGTTCGGCGGTGGTCTACGACAGTGGGTGTGGCGGCACGTGCAGGTGTGGGTTAGGTAGAGAGAGTGAAAAGAGAGAAGATAGAGAGAAATGAATCTTAGGATTTGGGATTAAATTTGATTGGGATGGGATGGAGTTGGATATATTTTATATCACTATTAATAATATTAATAGTCAAATTGACACCTGATTTATGATTAATTAAACTTATTATCTGATTTTTAAACTATGATCTTGAAAAATCTGGTCTAATCTAATTTCTATATATATTTTTCCAAAACCAGTACTATTTGCATTATAAAAAATAGTATTTCTGGTTTTCTCTTTTCATTATTTTCCATATTATGTGTGTTGGAAAATTCTAATATTTTTTCGGCAATTAGTTAAAAGGTTTGGTTGTTTTGTTTTTCCATCAAAATACTATTTCAAAATGTATTTTCATAAAAGAAAATGGGGCTCAAGCAGGCCACAAACACGTTGAATAACTTTATAATTTGGTGACCATCTATTATCCTAATCGAACTTTATTATTTAAATAGTTAATTGCATGATGCAATTAATCCAATCTCTTGTTATACACAACACGTTGACTCTTATTAATTATACTAGTGGAGGCACGTGCATGCGTTATTCTCCTTGTGCATATTAGCGTTGGGATTGCATACGTATACTATAATAAATAGATGGAAGTAAAGTCATGAATGACATGTAAGTGAAGAAGAAATTCCTGTTACAAAATGAAAAAGAAAGCATTTTGGATATTGTAAGTACTTAAAACTGAAATGTTTGCAAATAGAGGACATGTGAAATAGGAAATTGCTGGTAGAAAGAAAGAAACTAACAGAGTAAACATACCTCAATAGAACATACAAAATATACTTGTTACACGATGAGTATTTTCCTGTCAATCGTTCAGCTACTTGAGTAGTTAATATACGTATCAAGCATACAGGAATGAGGTTTGGAGTCCAAAAGAAAATACAACTTCTCAATTTTAAATGCTCAAAGTGTAACACAGCTAGTGTTCCATTGGAAGCTAGATGATCTGGTGTCTTTTACTTAGCTATAGCCAAAAAAAGACTTTATTCATCATGGTTGAAACTGCATCATAGGAGTTTTTTTAGGGCAGCTGCAGCTGCATCTTTGTCTCCCATTGTCTTTTCTATTTTCTTGTTCGCGGTGTTGGGCTGCTCATTAGGATTCTGGAATAGAGATCGCTTAGCGGGTGGAGACAGAGGCAACACATTTTTGTTGGAAGGTGCAACGTCTTCAACATTGATTTTATCTTTTCCATTGTTACTAGATGCCATTTCTGGAGTAGCAGATGTTCCAGCTGGATCAAGCATGAATATTATTTCGTATTTGAACTCTGAATAAGCAGTACATTTTGTTGAGGGTGAGCCAGCAGCCATTGGAAATGCCTTGATGTAAAAGATATGTTCATCCTCGATATCTATGCGAATGTCCTCATCTTTAGATAGGATAGTGTCCTACAAACATGAGAGAATTGATTAGCAACGAAATGGTAATAAACATATATTTTAGGGAGAAGGAAAATGACGAAGTTGAATAGAATGAGTACATTGGCATTTTTTTCATGAGCACGTTTGCAGGACAGCCCAAGATTTTCTCAGCACATTCACCCATGACTGAAGTCTTTAGATTTCCTGTTGAATTCTCCAAGATTACATCAGTTCTGGCTCTGTAGCATACATAGATGTTAGTAAAACTGGAAATTTATGGTGGAGGAAAATGACGTGATAAGAACACTACTTTCAACTGTGAATTGAATAAAGTAAATGAGTGGTTAAAATTACTGTGTAGTGTGTTGAAGGATGAAGTGTGTACCTTGGAGATGCAATTGAGCTGCTAGATTTGCAAAAGCTACAGGAGTAGATTTCTCCTGCTTTGTTGGCATTGGAAACCCTATTGCAGTTGTTGCATGACAGGTACCAGAAGCTTGTGTTCTTAGGCTGAACGTGTGCCCTTGCTTTTACCCATAAATATTTGTTCTTTGAAAGTACATGAAGGAAAGTTTAGTGAAGCTATGTAATCATATTGATGTAAAAAAAAATAATGAAATGAATTTGCAACATAAGAATAAAAACATTACTGTGAGAACTGAAGACTGGATTTCGAGAATTTGAGTAAATCTGTTTGCAGCTGGAGGTGACAACTTTGAAGGACTTAATAAAGGATAACCTTTCATTGCAGTGATTTCATCGAATTTTCCACTATTGTCGACAACCCTTTACAACAAGAATTATAAGTAGGAGAAAAGTGTAAGTACTGCAGCACATTTTAGGTAATAGTTAGGTTGTGTGTGCTATTTTGTAACAGAAACTATGAACTGTGATGTTTGCTCAGCAGAACGTGGCATGGGATGAGATAAGGTAGCAAAATAAAACTAATCTCACATGTGAATGTGAATTCCACATGTGAAAGTTAAAGGTAAGTAAAATAAAACTAATATGATATATGAATGTCATTTACAGGATGTGGAAGCTAATGTTCAAAATTGGAAGTTACTAATGCAAATACAATACTGTATAGGTAAAGGAAGTGTAATGTTGAAGACATGCCTTATTACAGGGATTCTATAAAATTAATACAGATGAAAGAAATTGGATTAGTTACCATGATTCATCTCATCCACTTCCTTAAATTTATGATCAATGAAGAAAAAATTATGTGGTCTTGTGGATAGTGTCAGCCCTAAAAAAATTCATATATTAGTAAGCATTCTGTATAGCAAGAAGATGGTAAGATATTGGCAGCCATGTTCATTTGCAGGTATGAAGCACTATGATACAATTAAAGGTGAACTGAAGTACAAATTTATTTGCAGTGAGAAAGCATTAATATAATTACCGTTGAATGAAGATACTTTTAAGTGGAGTCCTATGATAATTGGTTTCTTAGATATATTTCGTGCAATTGTAGAGCACTCCCTTTCAGCAAAGGCATCCCACATTGTTAGTAGAATTGTTTGGAAGTTGAAAGTTTGGATGAGCACTTAATATATAATATTGTTTTGTGCGAAATGTGACGTGTAAAAAAATGAATAAAGAAGATGTTACTAACTTCCTGTCAATTCGCACGACGTCCAGCACATATGTTTCTGAACCATCTCTTGTATGGATTAGACGTTTAGGGTGCAAGTCTATGGCGACTGCAAACACGTCTGTAATAATAATAATAATAATAATAATAATAATAATAATAATAATAATAATAATAATAATAATAATAATAATAATAAATATGTTAAGCAGATATTAATGTTTTTGTGAGGGAAAGATTGAGTTGTAAATATAATAAAAGAAATCTGGTGGCATTAAAAAAGAGAGAAAGAAAGTAAGCTGTTTGTCTGTATCCATCATAGTTTCAAATTCCTAAAACGGAGTGAACTCAAAAGTGGAGAATAGCTGTGCACTGTGGTCTTCATTTGTTTCTTCCACTCGAGTAGTACCTGAGATGGTCCATTGAATGTCTCCATATGCATTTTTGTACCTTACTTTTGTATGTTTCACAGATGCATTTGAGATTAAGTAAGTTTTTCCAATTTTGAGATCATCTTTGAAGGCTGCAATATTGTTGTCCCAGAGGGTAGCATGCACCCTGTTACCCTGCAGTAAATGATTTGTAAGTGAGATTTCTTTATTATAGAGATAAGTAGATAACTATATTAACTCTAATAATCTAAAAATTACATATTTGGTTTAAGTTCACTTTTAAATATTTATACGTAATAGTAACACATGTTGTAATGGAGAGTGCAGACTGATGTTGGTACTATAAGAAATAATAAATTCATCACAAAATGACAATGTGCACTAAAACTTACTCTTTCATCCATGAGGATCATGTGTTGGTATCTGGTCTGGCCATTTTGTGATAGTTTTGGAGGTGCTTTTTCAGCAACCACAACTTTGGATGTCCAGTTTCTTTGGCCGGGGCCAATGTTAGTGATGAGACCGAATTGTTGATTCATGATGTTACTCTGTATTAGTTGGGTAGAAGCAAAAAGAAGTTAGAAAAATGTGGCTGGTAAGTGAACACAAAACATATTTTACACTGCACCTTTTTAAAACAAATAGAAGTGTTTGTTTTTTAGCCAACACAAATAAGAGAAACATAGTATAGAATCTTGACGTAGAATATAGGATATGAAGAAACACAGCAGTATTTTCTCTTTTTTTTGTTTGTGTTTTTATAAGCTATAACTTAAGTAGTAAAAAAAAGAACTCAAGAGGTAAGTTGAGTTAAACAAGAACAAAACTATAAACCTAATAAGCTAAATAGAATTGTGAAGAAGGTAGATAGAAGCAATATTTTTTCTTTTATGTGTGGATAGTATTATAATATATAATAATCAAACTTAGTAGTTAGAACGATTTTTTTTAAACAAATAGAAGTGTTTTTCAGCTAAAACAAATAAGAGAAACATAGCCAAAAATCTTGATATAGAATAGGAAATAATGAAGAAACACAAAAGTAGTTTCTTTTCTTTTTCTTGTTTGTTTGTGTTTCTGTAAGGTATATAATAACTGAAGTAAAATGAAGATAACAGGAGGAAAAAAAACCTGATAAAAAAAGAACTCAAGAACAACAATATGTTGAGTTAAATAAGAACAAAAAACATACCTGGTGATTGAAGTAGAACCGTAAAGAAGGAAGACATAAGCAATATTTTTTTTGTTGTGTGTGGTTGCCTTTATATGATATGTAATAACCAATCTTTGAAATTATAATAATTACTATATAGTACCTGTTATCATACTCTACCATAAAAAAGAAGGCAGAAATCAGTGGAAGAGATTATTATATATGTATCAGTTAGTACACTGACATCAGTGCACAGTAGGTAATGTGCAGTGTATACTTGAAAAGGAAACAAATTTCTGGAAACAGGTTGGCATCTGAAAATCAGGAAAACAGAGAAAATAATGGACAGACAAGAATATATATTTATTTATTAGTAGTTTACTTCTAAAAGTAAATACAAAGTTAGATATTTTGTAAAGTAAATTAAACGTGATTGTTAGTAGATTTGACTGTAGCAATATATATCAATTTGAACTATACTTCAACTTGTTCAAAAAATGAAGAAAATAGGAGAGTGCTAAATTAACAAAAATGAAAAACAAAATAAGGAAAAATAAAAAATGATTTCGAAAATAGCTTAGAATTTGATTTATTTATTATTAAAAAATAGTGAATGCGGATACTAATTCATGCGAACACACATTCAATCAGAAACGCTAATAAAATGTAGAAGAATTGTATCTGTTCATTTGAAGTAATATTTAAAAAAAGGCCATAATATCAAGATAAACTCATTAATCATTAATATGAAATACAAATTTAAATTCTGAGAAAAATCTGAAAGAAGAAAAATAAAAAGGCAACATAAAAATGTTGGACTAAGGCCCTGTTTGGCACACATTATTTTTTTCATTCTCATTCTTCTACTCATTTTTAACCACACATTCTTCAATAAAATAATATTTTAAGAAGATCAAGTTGGCTTTAAAAATTAGGTAGATTTTAGTGAGCCAGCCGAATAGGATTATGGCCCTTCACGATTTGGGTAGATGGAGAAAAGAGTTGGGGCTGCAGAAAAAGCGGCGATTTATTGCTTTGTTGAGAAAATTTCCTTCTGTGTTTGAAATTGTGGAAGAAGGGGTATATTCACTTCAGTTTAAGTTAACTCCAGAGGCCAAGAAGCTTTATCTCGAGGAGTTGAAGGTTAGGAATGAAACGGAGGACTTGTTGGTTATCAAGCTAAGGAAATTGTTGATGATGTCGATTGAGAAGAGGATTCTTTTGGAGAAGATTGCCCATTTGAAAATTGATCTTGGACTTCCATTGGAGTTTCGTGACACTATTTGTCATCGATACCCACAGTATTTCAAGGTTGTTGCAACAGAACAAGGACCAGCTTTGGAGTTGACTTATTGGGACCCTGAGCTTGCTGTCTCTGCTGCAGAGCTCCAAGAAGAAGAGAATGAGGAGAGAGAGATGGAGGAGAGAGATTTGATTTTTGATCAGTCCCCCAAGTTCAATAGAGTGAAGCTACCAAAGGGGCTTAGTATTTCGAAAGGCGAAATGAGAAGGATTTCTCAATTTAGAGATATGCCTTTTACATCGCCTTACTCTGATTTTTCAGAATTGAGGTCTGGCACTCCAGAGAAAGAAAATCGTGCATTTGGTGGTGTTCACGAGATCTTGAGCCTCACCGTTGAGAAGGGAACACTTGTTGATCATTTAACCCATTTTCGAGAGGAATTCAGATTTTCTCAACAACTTAGGGGATGTTGATAAGGCATCCTGATATGATCTATATTTCTGTGACGGGCGATAGGGACTCTGTTTTCCTGCGTGAAGCATATCACAATTCCCAGTTGATAGAAAAGGAATAGTTGTTGCTTAGCTCTTTTTTTTGATATATTATTTATCAATTACATAAACATTACATCATTAATTATTTAATTAACCAAAAAATTACATCTTTATTAATAACAAATTAATTCTTAAACAAAACTATTAAATATAAACTAAACAAACGTACATTGCACGTTGCATACACCTAGTATATCTTCTATATATTAAAAGTGGTTATATAACGAAATTTCTTGTTTTTAACGGAAAAACTAACGGAATTTGTTATTTTAACGGATTATATAACAGAATTTCTTGTTTTAAACAGGCAGTTGCACCTTCTTTCAATGTTTTTATCATAACTTTGTATTCTGATATCCGATTGAGGCGATTCAAAATGTATTGGAAATTTAAATCATCTGGCTACAACTTTGATTCAGACATTATTCTCCAATTCGATCACTTTCTATGCCAAAAATAGGTCTCAATATGAGACTAAAATATCGGAGCATAACTTTTCGGTTGAAAATTGATTTGTGATCATCTTTTGACTAAATCTGATTCCATTGACGTCTTCCTTTATCCAATTGACTCCGAGCACTCTCAAATCTTCATCGTGAGGTTCGGCACAACTTTTAATTGTTTATATTTTAGTCCCCGAACTTTGGATCCCTTAAAATTTAGTAATTTCTCCAAATTTGTCAACTTTTGCTTATTTTCTTCGATCTCACCAACTTACATCACAACATCAAGATCACATATCTAATTATTTATCAATTACATAAACATTACATCATTAATTATTTAATTAACCAAAAAAATTACATCTTTATTAATAACAAATTCATTCTTAAACAAAACTATTAAATATAAACTAGGCAAACGTGCATTGTACGTTGCTTGCACCTAGTATATATTAAAAGTGGCTATGTAACGGAATTTCTTGTTTTTAACGGAAAACTAACGGAATTTGTTGTTTTAACGGACTATGTAACGGAATTTCTTGTTTTAAACAAGCAGCTGCACCTTCTTTCAGTATTTTTTATCATAACTTTGTATTCCGATGTCCGATTGAGGCGATTCAAAATGCGTTGGAAAGCTAACTCATCTGGCTACAACTTTGATTCAAAAATTATTCTCCAATTCGATCACTTTCAATGCCAAAAATAGGTCTCAATATGAGACTAAAACATCATAGCATAACTTTTCGGTTGGAAATTGATTTGTGATCATCTCACTTTTTCTATCATAACTTTGTATTATGATATCAGATTGAGACAATTCAAAATGAGTTAGAAAGCTAACTCATCTGGCTACAACTTTGATTCAGACATCATTCTCCAATTAGATCACGTGCTATGCCAAAAATAGGTCTCAATGTGAGACTAAAACATCAGAGCATAACTTTTCGGTTGGAAATTGATTTATGATCATCTTTTGACTAACTATGATTCCATTGACGTTTTCCTTTATCCAATTGACTCCGAGCACTCTCAAATCTTCATCGTGAGGTTCGGCACAA
The DNA here is from genome assembly GCA_035079005.1 of Fraxinus americana. NCBI lineage: Eukaryota > Viridiplantae > Streptophyta > Magnoliopsida > Lamiales > Oleaceae > Fraxinus > Fraxinus americana. Next base: position 894,754 of record CM068715.1, on the reverse strand, counting down.
CTTTTAAGTATTTATATTTTAGTCCCCGAACTTTGGATCCCTTACAATTTAGTAATTTCTCCAAATTTGTCAACTTTTGCTTATTTTCTTCGATATCACCAACTTACATCACAACATCAAGATCACATATCTAATTATTTATCAATTACATAAACATTACATCATTAATTATTTAATTAACCAAAAAAATTACATCTTTATTAATAATAAATTCATTCTTAAACAAAACTATTAAATATAAACTAGGCAAACGTGCATTGTACGTTGCTTGCACCTAGTATATATTAAAAGTGGCTATGTAACGAAATTTCCTGTTTTTAACGGAAAAACTAACGGAATTTGTTGTTTTAACGGACTATGTAACGGAATTTCTTGTTTTAAACAAGCAGCTGCACCTTCTTTCAGTATTTTTTATCATAACTTTGTATTCCGATGTCCGATTGAGGCGATTCAAAATGCGTTGGAAAGCTAACTCATCTGGCTACAACTTTGATTCAAAAATTATTCTCCAATTCGATCACTTTCAATGCCAAAAATAGGTCTCAATATGAGACTAAAACATCATAGCATAACTTTTCGGTTGGAAATTGATTTGTGATCATCTCACTTTTTCTATCATAACTTTGTATTATGATATCAGATTGAGACAATTCAAAATGAGTTAGAAAGCTAACTCATCTGGCTACAACTTTGATTCATACATTATTCTCCATTTCGATCACGTGCTATGCCAAAAATAGGTCTCAATGTGAGACTAAAACATCGGAGCATAACTTTTCGGTTGGAAATTGATTTGTGATCATCTCAGTGTTTTTATCATAACTTTGTATTCCGATGTCCGATTGAGGTAATCCAGAATGCGTTGGAAATCTAACGCATCTGGTTACAATTTTGATTCAGATATTATTCTCTATTTCGATCACTTTCAATGCCAAAAATAGGTCTTAATATGAGACTAAAACATCGGAGCATAACTTTTCGGTTGGAAATTGATTTGTGATCATCTCACTTTTTTTATCATAACTTTGTATTCTGATATCAGATTGAGACAATTAAAAATGAGTTAGAAAGCTAACTCATCTGGCTACAACTTTGATTCAGACATCATTCTCCAATTAGATCATGTTCTATGCCAAAAATAGGTCTCAATGTGAGACTAAAACATCAGAGCATAACTTTTCGGTTGGAAATTGATTTGTGATCATCTCAGTGTTTTTATCATAACTTTGTATTCCAATGTCCGATTGAGGAGATTCAAAATGCGTTGGAAAGCTAACTCATCTGGTTACAACTTTGATTCGGTCATTATTCTCCAATTCGATCACTTTCTATGCCAAAAATAGGTCTCAATATGAAACTAAAATATCGGAGCATAACTTTTCGGTTGGAAATTGATTTGTGATCATCTTTTGACTAAATTTGATTCCATTGACATCTTTATTTATCCAATTGACTCCGAGCACTCTCAAATCTTCATCGTGAGCTTCGGCACAACTTTTAAGTATTTACATTTTAGTCCCCGAACTTTGGATCCCTTACAATTTAGCCATTTCTTCAAATTTGTCAACTTTTGCTTATTTTCTTCGATTTCACTAACTGACATCACAACATCAAAATCACACATCTAATTATTTATCAATTACATAAACATTACATCATTAATTATTTAATTAACCAAAAAAATTACGTCTTTATTAATAACAAATTAATTCTTAAACAAAACTATTAAATATATAAATTAGGCAAACGTGCATTGCACGTTGCTTGCACCTAGTATATATATATATATAGTTAACTAATTAATAAATGTGTATTTGAACGAATAGACAATCTAATAAACTGGGAGATAAAAAAAAAACTTAGTGCTTTTATTTCCTCAATTCCTCTAACAGTCCGCATCACCATCTCATTATAGTTCCAATTGACCCGAATTTTCTTTTAAAATTTTGTAAGAGTGAGCACCTAAAAATATCCAATAAAATACGTGCGGTTTCCATACACAATTATATAACAATAAAATAAATATTTTATTCCACTTTTTTCTTATGGAGTATATCGGTGACCAAGCGATATACCTATCTTAGGTCATCTTAAATTCTCGAAAGATTTTTATATCTCTTAATAAAGAATCCGAAATTCCACTGTCAATTAATGCATAAATTTCTAAATAGAAAAGTATAAGAAAACGAATCATTTGCACAAAAGTATCTTACCTTTATTTTGAAATGTCGAAAATAATAAAATCTTACATGTAAAAGTTCTCATATTATTTTTCTATACTTTTTCATTTCCTTCTCTCTCTCTACCATGATTCTCTTTATTTTCTGTGGTGAAATAATGAAAATTCTTGCAGTATTTATAGTTGAAATTTTCAATTGAGTTTGTATGTAACTAGAATTGAAAAATGTGTAATATAAGGAATTTGGATAAGAATTGGTTTCAAATAATAGAATTATGATTACTATTAAATTTTACCAAATTAAGATTACAATTAAAATCTATCCAAATCACAATAAGATTATCATCATCAAAATCAACATTTATCATCCCACACGTGGCTACCATAAAAATTTAAATCATAAACCAAGTTTAATTAATTACCAATCATATAATTAAACTTTTCATTTCAAAATAGGAAATATGGCCAACATAGACTTAGTTTCAAAAAATGACATTTGAATTGCACTGTACCATTGTTTTCATATCAAATAAAAATCACTTGTGGTAGGAATTAAAAGGGGAAAAGAATTTTACTAATTTAATATTGCAAGCCTCCACCAATTATTCTTTTAATCGGACTTGACTTGAAGTGGTCTAATCCCAAATAACTTTTCCCGTGTTGAAAACCTCTAATTAATTACGATCTACAAAAAGAGTACAATATTAAATTTTCAATTATTCGATTTTTGAAAAGGAAACTTGTAAATCTTAATTTTGAATTTAGAAGTTTTAAACTTTGGTTGTATGTAATTTCCACAAATTTGCTGTAGTAGCCCAAGGAAATAAAATCCAAGGAAACTATCCAGCATTAGATAAATTGATGTTAACCTCTTTACATGAGAAATCATGTCCCTGTTAGTAGACTTATAAGCAAGAAAACTATCTAGTGAAATTAATCATACATAAAATATGTTGAAAAAAAAAAAACCATGAAAAACTTAAAAGTAATTAAAATTTTGTTTCCCTGAATGTTTCATTTATTATTTATTATACTTATAAATAAAAAAGCTTCTTATTATGACAATGAGATTATCATAATAAGTAACTTCCTATATATTTAATTTTATAAGTAGAAATAATATTTGTTAAAAACGTATTTATTTATAAATTAATCTAACTAAAGGTATATTATTGAAGTAAATAAAAATGGGAGCGAAATAAATCCAATTTCTTTGGACTCTCGATATTCCTAGTTAATTTTTTCCACTTCAATTGGCATTAGAATGTGTTGATATAGAAGTCTAATGCTACATCAAATATTGTATTCAGAATGGTGATTACCATGATTTTAGTCAAAGTTCTTTTTGAGGTGTGAATCTAAGAGTACTCTAATAAGTTTTTTCTTAATTATTTATTGATGAATATATGTCATTTGTTCATATTTATCATGCTTCTGCGCGCTCCATATTTCGTAGGGAGGCATCATTTTCTATTTGACAATAAAAGTTGTGTAGATCTAATAGGACATCTTAAAATTTGTACCTAGGTACAAGACCCATTTTGGCATGAGTGACATAAAAAGTCTTTTAAATTGATTTGGTATGGCATAGAGCATCTCTCGTAGCATGAGCTGATTTAAAATTAATTTAAATTTCAGCTCACTTCAACTTCTTTTCTTGGCTTCGCCTCTATAGGTACTAATTTTTAAGCATAAAGTAGAAGAACAAAATTTCAAAATTTATCTCTCATTCGCTTCAACATTCTGGGACTTTTACAAAAGAATTTTTTAAATATATATATTTTGTTCATTCAAAATTTCTCTTTCCTCTTTTCTTTTATGTATTTTTTCTTCTACCGGTTATATTTGTTCTCATTCCCTTTTTCGTTTCTTTTTTACCAAATCTCTCCCATTTTCTACAAAAAAAGAATAAATTATATATAAGAAAATCATATATATAACATTTTCCTTTTCTCGTCCAATTTTTATGAAGAATATCATTCTGTAATTAAATTTTATAAGATTTTATATTTATAAAAAAAAATACTAATTTGTAATTAAATTTTAAATATACTAATTGATTATTTACATTTAAATATCTAAAGTATGGATAATACTGAACATTGGATATTTCTTTTATAAAAAATTTAAATGTTATATAAATATTGAGTTTTAAATATTTATTTAATTAATTGAGGTTGCTTAAATTTTTATTTTTTGATAATATTTTTTATTACATGGGGGAGGAAGAAGTGTGTGGCAGAGATCGAACCTCTACCTCCTAGATGAGAAACTCTCTATTGTGCTAGTCTCAAGTGGATTCCGTTTTAAATGAAATTCTTCGAAAGTCAAATGAATAAAAGTCTACGTTGAATACAATAATACTTTAGAGAGTTAATGTTATTTATCATCATTGATGTCAAGTATAGTTTAAGTATAAACTGAATGACATTAAATGGTAGATCTATTTAAATGTATTGTCACATGATTCATTTAAATGAAATATCAAGTGTAGTCATCTAAATTGATACTCTAGCACAAGTGATACTATTTAGCACGAATGAATTTTGCTAAACTTTTAAAATCTAAGAAATCTCAATTGAATACATCCCTAAAAGTCTATGAAAGTTTAAAAATAAAAGTTTATAAAAGTTAATGAAAGACTTTCATTAATTTCATACAAATATTTAAAAAGTCCACAATTCCACAAAAATTCATCACTTCAAAAAAAGTATTTAAAAGTTTCAATTAAATACACCCTCCATAAATCTTTAAAAAGATGCAAGTAGAGACCTATTTACATTGACTTGATATTCTTTGTGGAAAGAAATGAAGAATAGAATTACAAAAGAATGAGAATGAAGGTGGCTATATCCTTGATTGGTCGAGAAACCAAATTCGATGGTTTAGTAAATAAATTTTTGTAAAAGAGTTGAACTTGAATGAATAATCGAGTTTTATGAAGGGAAAGGATTGACATAGTTGTGGATTTGGCAATGTGCACATGACTTGCTAGCTCGATTTGTCAATTCATGCTTGAGTTTCAATTAGACAGTAAGCCTATGTTTGGGCTCCATTTTTTTTTTTTTTTTTTATAAAAACTCATTTTTTTCAACACTCATTTTTAACTACACGTTCTTCTATAAAATAATATTACTCGTAAATCGAATTTTCCTTATATTTTAACCACATATTCTCCAACTTGTTACTATTCCAAAATATATTCTCTTGAAAAAATGGAGCCCAAACAAGGTCTGTCTCAATTATTTAATATATATGTTAATTAAATAGTGACATGAATTATTGAGTATTAAAACATTTTTCCATAAACTATTTTCTAAGTGAAATCATGCAGAAGCCGTTTGAAGAAGAACCACTTTCATGGTTTATGGTACGATGAAAATATTGTTTCAAACAATCTTAAAGATCTTATTTTAATATGTTAAACAAATTATTCTCTGAATGCTTTATTTCGTGAATTTGGAAATGGGAATTCTCGTATCAACATGGTGAGATCCCGAAATCCATAAGAAAGATCCTCACTTCTTGGTGGCATGAAAATGAATGGACACAAAACAGTTGTTAAAATGGCTCTTGAAGCCATAGCTGATGCAGAAAAGGATTAGATTAGCAATTTAATAAATTGTCAAAGAAACACACATATATATTGGTAGGTTTTTAGAATCATTTAGCCCATATTTAAATTAGAACTCTTTATTTTTCATACTCATTTTCAGCCACACATTCACAGAAGAAAACTTTTCACTACTTTTTAACCATACATTCTCAAAAAATCACTATTCAAATTATCATTTTTCTCAAAATTATCTTTATAATGTTCATCAAACAGGGGCTTAAATATAAAATACCATAAATTTAGAGAAATCATTTTCAGGACGACTCTACCATTTTCAATACTATGCAGTAACGTGCAATCCACTGATTGCAGTAGTGTAATTTTCTTATACAAAACGTTGCATAAATGTGTGGTTTTCAAAATCTTGCAAATATAGAATACCATAACCTGGAGATTTTAGGTATAAGATGACTCTATTTTCTTTTAAAAATTTAACTTGCTGCAGGAGCAGGATCCTCTACCAAACTTTCTATAAATTTAAGCAATTATTGTCAGCCAACAAGAGCCTCTATAAAAGGAAAATCACATGTAAATGGCCATACAATAATTCTGCTGAATTGAGTTTCACCGCTCATTCACGCCCTCTCTAATTCCAACCAGTGTATGGATACCAATTCCATGGTCAAAAACATGGTTGGCTTTTGGCAGTGACGGATCCAAGATTTTGAATCGGCACGGGCGATTGTTGACCTTCGACCTTTGGCAGCAATAAGAGCCTTGTTTGATGTCCATTTTTTTTTGCAAAAAAATGCATTTTAAAATAGTGATTTAATGGAGAATGTGTGGTTAAAAATAAGAAAAAGTTTTGAATTTGCATGTAATATTATTTTATTGAAAAATGTGTGATTGAAAAGAAGAGATAAAAATGTATTTTGAAAAAGGGAAAAATCGAACAAGGCCTAACATTATAACAATTATTTTGTTCAAACAGAATTCTATTGTACAAATTAGCAATATTCACCAAATGATATTGTGGCCAAATTTTGTATAATTCAAAGGAGTGGCACATGTTCGAATTTTTACAATTGCATTAAAACCGCTAAAATGTAAGTGTAACATATATTATTCTGGTAAATTTAGTGTCAAAATTCAACAAGTGCCATAGTGGTTAAGCTTTCAATAATCCTAAGGAGAGGTCACATGTTTGAATCCCTTCCCTATAGCATTAATTTTGGCAAAAATTGTAGAACTAAAAATATTTCACAATAAATTAGTTGAGAAGGAATTCAAAATCAAGACTTCCAATATAAATATGCAAGTTCTAACCAGTTGAGCTATAAGAAACGTTTGAAAATAAAATAAATTACCTGTTAGACAATCTAAAAAATTTATCCATTGTCAACAAAAAAAAAAACGATTTCATAAATTACCACATTTTCAATCAAATTTTCAACCAATTGGAACCTTAAACTTACGTTTTCTGCTTCCAATTTGCTCAAACACTACTGGAAAGTGATTGTTATTATGTCACCGTCGATCTCATTTGACACACAATTTAGGCGTCACCTTCGACAGATCAACTTCAATTATTTTGGCTTTGAAAAATGAAAGGTTGACAAACAACGATAACTTATAATTCCAAATTTTTGTTTTCTTTGAGCAAAATTTAAAGTGATAGAAAAAATGGGTTTGGATTACATTTATAGTTTGTTTTCATTCTATTCGATTTATGTTCATGAATGATTTTTGAATTTTGTATATTGAATTGTATCAAATTGATTTCGATATTGATTTGATTTAAAAGGAATGTAGGACCATGATTTTCAACTAATTTTTTTTAATAGCTTGGTTTTTTGACTTCAAGATAGTGCATCGAGAGTGAATATGGAAAATGTAATTGAAGAGAGGGATCTGCAATACAATAGTTTGTTGAGTCAAATGGGGTAGAATTCGATCAAAGCCCAATGAAAAGCTTGATGGGTGAGGTCAGGTTCATGAACTCATTGTGTGACACTCAGGATGCCAAACAAAGTCAAAACATTTCATTCTTAATACCATTTCGAAGTGCTCATAGCCTAGTTTTTTGCTCGTTAATGGCGTGTGAAATGACCAACCGTTAGAGTTACGACGTATCAAAGTAGGCCATTTCAAAGTAGTATTTCAAGAATTTTGATACACTGCAAACTTTCAAAATTCACCGATGATCGTATAATATAAAGAGACAAAAGAGTTTATGTTGTAGCGTAAAAAAAATTACTCTGTAAATATCTGTTATGACTAAGATGCACTTTAAAAATATAGCCTATAGGAGATACTTTGAACCTGGAATTGAATGCTAAACATGCAAATTATATTTTATCTCTACTATACGAGGGAATATATTAATAGTTGGTGAAGATTCAATGCATAATCAATTGTTGAACATAAAAAAAGCCGGAAGCTTGAAATTAAACCACTCATAATATATTGCGAGCATTTCAAATAAGAGTAAGAATACTTATTACACAACTTTTAATAATTTAATCAGTAGAATTCAAATAGATATTCTATGGATAAGAAATGATTTCATCAGAATTTATACCTAGGAAATCAGATTTCTCAAGTAATTTTTATTTGTTACAAACTTGATCCTCCTCTGCCAAGCCGCCTGAGAAACAAAGAATATTAATAAATAAATAAATAATGTAAAAGCAAATATAGCATTAGAGTAGAAGATGTAAAATAGGAATCGAGAACACATACATACCTGCCTTACCCCAACAAATTGGAAATATTAAGCTTTGGTGCACTTACTGGCCATGGACTCAGTTTTTCCATCTTAGGGCAATTTTCAATGGGCAACTCCTTCAATAGAGGGAACTCAAGTTCATAGTTTTGAGAGCAAAACATTTGAATACTTGAAAGATTCTCGAGTAGCAGACGGTTTAAACTAGGGAACACAATTGTGTTTTTCATTCCTTCAACTATTTTAATCTCTGAAGTGCCTTCTTCTTCTTTTCCAATAATCTCTTCAATTGATCCACAATCTAAAACCTCTAGAACATTCAGAGCCACGAGAGAATTGGCCATTGAAGGTGAGAATAGATACTTTAAGATATCACATCTTTTAACAACAATTGATGTCAAATTCTCGAACACACGAACTCCTTTAGGAACGGTCCCTATAATGTGCACTAAATTATCCAGAGATATTAGTTGACCAAATACACTTTCAGCATGATCTTCTGGAATTGTTAGACATTCAAAGTCAAACAGCACTTCCAGTGCTTCACATTTTTCTACAAGAAGTTCTTCAAGATTTTGAAATGATTTAGGTTAATGATTGGAAATCACCTAGATTTCCTATTCAAGACCACAGTTCTACAAAACGTTTTTGGAATTTGTATGTAGTTGATTGGAATCATGAAAAGCTATAATTATTAAATTAAAATAAAAGACAATCTATAAGTTAATTTTGTTAAACTACAAAAATTGATTAAAATTTAAATCAAATTCAGTAATTAATTTTAACTACATTTCCACATATTTCATTAACTTTTATCAAAATATGCGCATGTTATCAAACATGGGCATATATTTTTTTTTTTATCTAAACCAAATAGGGACTTAGGTTTTGTTAAAGTGCTCAATCTGATTAATAATATTTGAAATCATAAAATTCATTGATTTGTACTAAATGACTATTCTAATATTTTTGCTCCACTGTTTATGATTTGTTCATTTGGAACACATTTTCGAGTATATCTGATTTCCAAAATTTCTTCAGATTTGATGCACATAAAAGGAAAGTTGAATACCATACCTGGTTGAACAATGTTTGAGGAACAACATCTCTATTTGATTGAGATGTGATGCTCTTAAGTCTAGGCAAATCATCCAGTATGACATCCTCCAGTTTTGGAAACTCAAGCATTTTGCAAGTTTTGGTAACATCATTTTCTCGTGCGTCCGTTGAAACAACTTCCTCTAACATTTCACATTTGTTTATGTATAGACTTTGGGGATTTACCAAGCTGTTTGCAACTGACTCCCGAAACAAGCTTCTAATTGTGCCACAAAACTTCATCTCAATCCTCACAAGGTTACAGAACAATTGAGGTTTGATGACACCCCTTGGAAGATTTCCAATGCATATCTCTATTAACTTGGGTAATTTATACAATTTGAGAGACTCCAATTTACGGAAGGTGCCATTTGGAATAGAGTTGGTAGCATCAATAAGATATTCGAAATGACCACGTGATAGAATCAGTCTCTTCAAGTTAATGAAACCATCTCCATCTAACTCACTCACAACTTTTTTCGATACCTTGGCTCCTTTAATATGAAGATGGTAAGTCCTCTTCATCAACGAGTTAAATACGGGTAGCAAAAGCATACTTGCCTCAATACCGTCTTCGAGACTCAAGCTCCTTGTGAAATATTGATCGTCGATAATTGTGAAGAAGTAATCATATGGGTCGCACCCATTATCGGGTGGTGGTGGTGCGGTTCCACGGATTTTAAATTTATCCAGATTCTCGAGGCACCGTGCTTTTAATATTTGCATCAGAATCGGATCAGGTGTGGAAATTTGGAAAGTATGAAGAGAAGTCAATGAACTTAACTCTTCAATTACACCTTCTTCTGGAATGCAAACTCCCAAGCACAGCTCTTCCACTTTCTTCAGACCCGACAAAACACCAGGTCGAAGGGGACAGGATGACTCTCTAAACCTCAAATCAAGTGACCTTAGTTTGCAAAGATTCGTGAATTCAATGGGAGAATAATCACCTAAAGACAGATAGAAAGAGAGAATTTCCAACTTCTTTAGACTCCCAATCATTGATAATTGAGAATGTATTTTACAGCGAATCAAGCACAAAGTTTGAAGACCCGCCAACAATTGGATTGATGATGGAATTTGAATGTACATCCCTTTCAATTCAAGAACTCTGAGATCTTTCATATCTTTGAAAAATTCTTCGGAAATGATACATTCTCTGTAGTTGCGACATATCAACCGTAACAACTTAACGTTCTCATATTTCAACCCGCTGGGAAGCTGACCCAGCTCATCAAATGTAATTGAGATGGCAATGTACGACTTATGAGCATCACGTTCTGGCCACTCTATCAAACCAACATGTTTCACCAGATATCCACGTTTCTCTTCATTTGCCTTCCGTAAGCAAAAATCTCTGATAACATCATGCAATTTCACCTCGTCTTCCACCCTACCCGTTTGCAATAAATAACAGCTTTTTAGATTAAGGGCAATTGGATATGCTCGATCTCTAGTTTCCTTCAGTGTGTCAGTATTTGGGAACAACTCTAGCCCCCTTGCATATGTAACCAAATTTTCAATTGGAATGCTTTCATCTTCAGCGAATAGAGAACAGAGCATAAGCAAGTCCCGGTCTTCATCACTTTCCAACTGTTCGTAGCTCAATCTTGAGTACATGAATTTGTGCCCTTCAAGATTGGTCACATTAGACTTCTGCAGCTGTTGAAGTGCATCTCTCCATTTATGTATGTCCTTGTTTTTCAGTGCTTTCCCAACAACCACAAGCGCAAGAGGTAGACATCCACATTCATCTGCAACTTTTCTGCCTGTGCTTACGAGTTCGACATCAGTTTCATTATCAGAAATCCCTGTCGTATCCTTGAAAAGTTGCCATCCTTCTTTTTCATCCAAAACTTTGATTTCGATCGGTTGGGCTTCCATTTTACTACACGTGTCTCTATTTCGCGTTGTAAACATAATTTTCAACCCTTTGTGATCGTGTGGAGATGGAATTCCTATAGTTCCCAAATCAATATATTCCCACACATCGTCTAATACTACAAGAATGCTTTTACCATCTTTGACTTCAAGTCTTTGACGAAGTCGTCGGGCTCTCATTTGATTTGCGTTTTCTTCAATTTTTAGACCAAGCATTTCGGCAAGTCGGTCCTGAATTTTGTTTATGTCTGGATCCTCAGATACAACTGCAAATGCAACCTCCTCAAATAATTTCTCATCTTTGACTTCATTGACTATTTCCTCTGCCATTGTTGTCTTGCCAACTCCAGGCATGCCACAGATCCCAATTATGCTGATATCTTTGTCCTTTAGAGCTTCCTTGATTTCCTTCTTAGTTGATAACCTTGTTTCGAAAACCTTATGGGAAGTTAGGTTGAACACTTGCTCTAGCGATCGATGATCGCTCACCCTCTCAAATTTACTATCCTCTTTGAGATTATCAGCCTCAATAGTCAATTTTGTGGCTCTCCTGCTTAATAAGTAACGAGACTTCAAATTTGGACATCTAGTGAATACACACCCCATTTCAGAACCTGCTACTCCGTTCAAACCTCCGTCGGCTCTTTCCTTTAAGTCATCGACCTTTGCCAACCATGCCAAAACTTCTTCCCTGATGATATCAGTATTTCTTTCGGCAGCAACAACCCATCGTTTCACGTCATTGCTCTTATTTTTAAGTTCTTGAACTTTATTCCACAAATTCTGAATGTTACTGTCGTAGTTGAACAAGTACTTGATTTGGCGCAAAACTGGATCGACTGTGTAATCTGAAAGCTTCTCAACAACGCAGCAGGCTACGCCATCTGCCATTATCGGATTCTTGTCCTTTTTGTCTTACCTTTTACTTTGGACGAGTAATGAAATTGCAGATTATTTCCTTGGTTCCTAGTGATGATTATCTCTACAGAGTTATTGAGAAAATTACAATAGGAAAACATCGATAATTGTAAAATCTTAGCATTCTCAACAGTAAATGAGAAAATAGGAACGAGGGAAGTTGTATCTATTCGTTTTCATTGTACAACCTATTGTTTTGCATTCGAACTATCAAATCACAAATTGGTAGCCCATAAAACAAAATAAAATTTTTATAGATTTTCATTTGACTTTAACATACTTTTATAATTTTACTGGAAATAATAAAAATTTATATGAAACGTCAATATAAACTATTGCAAATATTTCATTTTATTGAATTATTTATTTTTAAAGTACAATGTATTAACCGATTCACTATTTTGTGATTTGTCCTTATCACAGAAATAGTTAAAGATGACACAGTACATTTGGAATGCATTGAACGGACCACGTGTCGAGTTTATTTTTATAGCATGACCATGCGAAGAATTAAATTCCACTTGATCACGGTGCATTTCATCTAAATCTCTTGATAGAGTTATGTATATCTTTTCGTGACTTTAGTGGTTCTTTGATTCACCAATGGGTAAGATCAATTTGATTGGTCAAACATCTCGATGAATTGAGAGTTTGAGAATGAATGAAATAGAGAACATGAACTCATGTAGTGAAATAGTTTGTGCTCTTACCTAATTAGCGAATCTCAAATGGGGATATACATATGCGACCGGTTAAAGGAAAGTATTACAGATTTATTGGTTTCCGTGTTCTTATATATTCCAAGAGTTCAGTCTTTTACCTTTAATGAAAAAAAAAAAAAAGACTAATAATGGGATTTGGTCGTTTATGGTCAACTAGACAAGATCTAAATATTGAAGTTTGGATAATATATGTCCAATCAGGTCCCTGTGGTAACTCTATAAAATATTGAGACTTAATTACAGTAATTATAATAGTTTTGGATTTAATTGTAAAGTTGTGTACTTAGCTGTAATCGTTATAAAAGTTGTACACTTAATTATAATTATAATTGAAGTTATAGAACTACGCATATAATTTAATGTATACTAATTAAATGTGGGCTTTAATTAAAATTCCTATTTGAATTTTAATTAAGACTTTTGTTTGAAATTGGAATTATTATTGTACATGGATTGGAACATCTTGATCTCTATAAATAGAGACTAGATGGACATAGAAATCCTAGGACAATTATAATACAATAATTTCATAGTATTCAAATTTGGAGAGAGAAAAAATTATTTTTCTTGCTTTTATTCAATAATCCACTCCAAAAATTAATTTCTTAATTTAATTAAAAAAGATGCCCACCCACCAACGTAGTATTCACTTTGGAGAATACTATAGAAAACTTGGAGGTTTAGGATATCAAGTTCTTGAAATTAAAAGTTGATAGCTCGTGATCCAAAAGACCGAAGTTCGATTTATTCAAGAATTAACAATCGAATTTAGGTAAAGATTCGAATAATTTATTCTTGATATAACACACGCGTAAACATTTAGAAAATCTTGTTTATTGAATTAAAGAAATTTTTAAATTTCGGGATGATTCCACTTCCGCATTCCAACAGCTAGAATGAAAGATTGAAGAGAATATTATAGAATGAAATATTTATCTTTTTAAAGTCTTTCAAATAATGAGAAATAATGGGAGCCTCTACGTACACAATATATATATATATATATATATATATATATATCCACCTTTAAAAAGATAATTATATTACATTTTAATCTCATATAAATTTACTTAAATAGACATATATAAAATTGAATAAAAATATATTTTTCTAAATTCATATACTAATATTTATTTTCATTAAATTCTTTTGGACCTTTTTGTATTCTTTAAGAATTTGTGTTTGATTAAAACACTAATAATCATAAACTATCATCTTCACATTTTATGGATCAAATTTTTTTTTATTAAAAGTAGTAATTAACATATTTTAAATTGTATATAATAAAATAAATAAAAAATAATAGTCAATTGAAGGTAAAGGGAAGAAGGAATTAGACAATAATATTACCATTTCTACATTTCTAATCCTTTCATTTTATTTTCACAAAATTCTCTCCAATCGATACAAACTTCTAAAATTTTATTGTCTAATCGCTCTGCTTTTTAATTTATTTTATTATGTATAGTTTAAAATATGTTAATTACTACTTAAAAAACTGCTAATTTTCCTAAACGGGATTATATAATTTTATGTATAGAGTCCATGTCACATTGACGATGGCAATGATTATAGGGTTTATGGTTCATAGAATCCCATCTTATAATATTTGGACAATAGAATTAACTATTGAATTGTGAGAAGGCTGGTGTTATATGTAATGAGGATGAATATAATGATATTTTAAAATTTTGAAATTATATTAGAGATGTATTTAGAAATGAATGAATATAAAGAATTTGTGCGGATCTATATTGTTTAAATAAATTAATTTAGCAATAACAATATTGAAATGTGACATGGATGAAAATAGTAATTTTTTAAAAATTTAATATTTTAATTGGGATAGATATAGAGTAGGATGAATATATAACAATCGTAGAGGCAAATAGCGGCTCCTGAAATAAATTGTAAATTTTTTATTGGTATTTTCTACGTGAACGTTAGTGAGTGGATGATTTGTAAAAGTCATTAGAAGTTATTATTATTTTTAATACCTGTGTGTTTTGAGGACTTTAAAGTTTTGATTTCATATTCCATTATTTTTAAAAACTTTTAAAAAGCCTACTACATTGAATACCTCAAGACTTTTATAGTCTTAAAAAGTGTATATTGAATACATTTAGATACTTTTAAATCTGTAAAAGTCTATATTCTCGTGTTCTTCATATTATGCTGTGTTCTTGGTGCATTTTGGTGTTGATCGTGTCATTATTTAGAATCAATAGGTACTTCATTCAGCAAGGCGACACGAGAATTAAAAGATCCCCGTTTACTATCCCATTTAATTATTTATCTATATTTTTATTTTTTTGAAATACTATTTAAATTGAAAAATATGAAAATAAAATAAAAAGATTCGGTATGGATGGGGAATTCGAGGCGCAGACTATGTTTTCCATCCTCGTCCCATTTATTATTCTGGGCGGGTAATGAGGATCGGGTCGGGGCAAAATTTATCATCCATATCGTTAAAATGAGAGATTATTGAAAAAATGAGAACAAAACCTCAAATCGATTAAACATGTATTAATGATAGACTTATAGGGATTGACTTGTTCCACTTAATCGGTAAACATGAAATCTGAGTTTCCCATACTATCAAGTATAGCGGCAGAGTGGGCACAAACTCAACATTGGATATTTTTCATTCCCACCTCAAAAGTGAAATAGTCATCTTTTATATTCAAAAACCTACTTTTGTGATGAAACAAATTGGTAAATTAAAAATGGATAATTACAAAGCAAGTCTAAACAAATGCAAATATATTAAAATTTTGTAGTATGCATGTTTCCGTTATTTTTATACTTTTCATTCATATTTTGTGTGTTTGGATTAAAGAATTTTTTGGTACTTAATGTTACTTTCCTTCTGTTTTTTTGGGTAGATTTATTGATTATGGGTGAGAAGGATTTAAATATTATTGTATAAAGCTTTGGTAAGAATTTGTGGTTCAAAAATAGCGTTGGAAAATTGAGTTTTAAAAAATCTATATCAAAGATTTCCATCATCAAATATGAAAAATTAATCATCATACATAAAAACACAGATAATACACTATTCTATCCTTTATGTCCCAAGGAAATTTAAAGTTAGAAAGATATCGAAAACTTTGTGCATCATGGAAAGCTAAATTACGTGTAGTGTCATAAATCAATGATTGAATGTCTATCTCTTCTGTTTATGTTGATGAGAGGCATAAAAATGCATTGGGAGTACGTACCTTGTGATCCGAGGATGCCAAGTCACTATAACGAACAATACTGGAAAAATTAATTAAATTTTAGTCACTATCAGGAGTAAATATATAAAGGGGGGAAAGATTGAATAATTGTAGTTAAGAAAAACCAATGGAAGTACTCACCTTGTGATCTGAGGATGCCAATAGTACGAGCTTTCTAATCTGGTCGAAATATGTATAATGAGTGAAGAAATAAAATAGAGAATGAGACTGGGTATTGTTTTGATTATATATCTGTTGCATACAAAGGCAATCTCAGTGATAAGTATAGAGACAAGGCATGTAGGATTTAAAAAAAAAAAAGTATAACAACACAAATCTCAAGGGGTCCATTAATTCTAGTGCCAGCAAATTAATTAGCTTGTGGTGCCCACTAATTAGTGTCACTTATCGTATTTTTCTTCCTTCACTTTATTCTTTTCTCCCCGTTAGCACTACAAGATCCAAAAGCTAAGGTGTAAAGTTGCATCTGATTTGACGAAAAGCAAACAAATAATTCACCATCTTGAAACCAAGTCTGTACTATTGAAGTTGTTTATTTCTTTTTTCTCTTATTATATTCGGGCATCCAAGATAAAGGAATTATCAACTGTTTGGAATGTGTTACAATGTTGACTCTGTTTGACCAGAATGATGGGGGATCGTTGACCGTTGAAATTGATTTGAGGCAAATCGTGTTTCCAATATTCAGTTTGCAAAATTGGTTAAAAAGCGTGCTTACAACTCACGTTTTTTCTAGCGGGCATGTGATTTAATAATCGCACAAAATATTTCAAATAGAGAGGTTTTCTGTAATTTCTAATAAGTAGGGGAGGTTTTTTTTTTTTAACAATTAATCCTTTCAAATAACTACCTCTCGGCAATTAGATAATTTGAACCATAAGAAATGGGTATTAAAAAGTTAAAAGAGCTTAATTGTTAGCAACAGAATAATATAAACACTGCTAATTGCAACATATTGATTCAAAGTTTGAAATTAACTCTGAAGACTTGACTACCTTTGGACTGATTTACACAATTTTGAGAAAGATGGAATAAGATTCAGTGCAGAGAATATTAGCAATGAAGATGGTATGAATTTTCTAGTTGCAGGACAAGCTATTATAGATTCGTTCGTGACTATTTGAACACCCTTCAAGCCTTTTTAGAACAGTTGTCACTGTTCGGACAACTTTCCAAAATTTGAACAGACAACTTTGTTTAAATTAAAATACTGCTTTTGTTAAGTAGGTTAACAAACAACTCAGACGTCGTAACGTCAGTTAACAGACAACCCAAACCAAAAAATATCCATAAAAGCCAATAGTAGGAAATAATAATTTCATTAAGTACCTAATAATTTGATTAGTTACAAAATTTGCCCAAAAAAATTAAGCTCATGTTTGGAACCCATTCTCTTTTTAATTCTCATTCTCTTTCTTCATTTCAACCACACATTCTCCAAGTAAAATAATATTACACACAAATCTAAAAAATTTCATCATTTTTCCACCACAAATTTTCCCATCAATCACTATTCCAAAAATTTTCAACCCATTAAAATGGGTGTCAAACAAGAAGTATATATAGGACAAGGACCCACCCACACCTATACACGAACCGGATTTGACTCAATGACGTGCAATGCCAATCAACCAATCTCTCCCTCCTTATAAAGACTATAGGCACCCTTGGGGTCCAAACACAATTATCAAGCTTCCACTGTATAAACCACACCAAAGTTTTCTAATCTTCCTATGTGGGATAAG
Source organism: Fraxinus americana (assembly GCA_035079005.1). Lineage (NCBI taxonomy): Eukaryota > Viridiplantae > Streptophyta > Magnoliopsida > Lamiales > Oleaceae > Fraxinus > Fraxinus americana. The sequence goes on along the minus strand of CM068715.1, from coordinate 876,685 downwards.
TGTAGCAATTTGCAATTAAATCAAATTATTTACTCTGTAAATTTCCCAATTAATAACTTCCCACACAAAAATAGTTCCTTTCCATTCTTTCATTTTCTCTTGCGCCCAATTTGATTGTCACATTTTTAAAATTTGAATTTCACCTTGCCCTCTTGATTCACTTGGCAGATGATTGCAACATGAAAATGAAACTGAATTTCAAAAAACCACATTTTCGTGGAGACGAATTCACGTGAATTCTTATTTTTCAATTGCATGTTCCTTTATCTCTGAATCTGGAATCGGTAATTGTGAAGATAACACTAATGGATTCTAAAGGTGGAGGAACAGGTGCACAAAAAATTGTATGGGAAGGCGCTATACCTCTTCAGATTCATCTCCACGATTCCGAGGTTACCACTCTTCCGAATCCTCCTCCTACTTTGGTACTATTTTTTTTTCTTTTCATTTTGTTTGCTTTTATTTTGAGTGTATAAATAATTATTTGAAGTTTTATTAGCTGGATAGAGTGTAATAATTGTCATAATTTGAAGCTTTGCTTGTGATTTTTTATGGTTTTAGTATTTGCATATCAGATCTTGGCACCTCGCTTAGGATACTTGCCTCTATTAGTACCTCAGATTAAGCCATTTTTCAGTAATTTACTTCCTCCGGGCGTTGACAGTGCATGGTTTGAGTACAAAGGGCTACCTCTTAAATGGTATGTATAGTTCGCAACTGACTTGAATAATGCTCCTTTATATTGTTGCTTAGTAAAAAACTATTACTTTAGTTGACATTGTTTGAAACTATGAATATGCTCTATTTTCGAGACCAAATTGAATGACATAGAATGCCGCATTTTATTTTTTATATTATACATTTTCAGTGCAAAAAATGTATTTTATGCATGTATTCGGGATACTAAAATATCGATATTTGGTAGTTCTTTTGACAAAATATATCCTAAATTATTGTATTTTATGTTATATAGGTAAAACTCATTGGTTGAACGAAGAATCGAAAGAAAAAAGCGGAAATTGATAAAATGAGCAAAATCCAAAGTTTGAGGATCAAATTGTAATTATTCAATAGTTGATTCGGACACAAGAAGATATTTGAATATTTTTAGGAGACAATTGGATGATGAAAAGGGCAAAATCCAAAGTTTGAGGACCTAAATTACCCCATTTTCAATCAAATTTTCATCCAATTGGAACCTTAAATTTACGTTTTCTGCTACCAATTTGCTCTAATACTAGGGGTGAACGCGGTTCGGTTTGGACGATTAGTGCCAAATTTTTAACTCAAACATTTCATGCGGTTTAAAATTTTTTCAAATCAAACCAAACCATAATTTGCAGGTTGGTTCGGTTTTGATCTGCAGTTTACCTATCGACATTATAATATTATATTCAAAATAAGTTAATATATAAGTTTAAACGAGAACTAATAATATTAAATGTTAAATTACATTCATATTTCCCAAGAAACCCATGAATAAATTATTTTCAAAATTGGTTGCTAAAAGATGTTAATAGTTCCTTTTTATTTACATTTTTTTGTTTGCCTTATTTCATATTGTCATATAGCGGTTGGTAAAGATAGAATCACATTCTGCTGTAATAGTTTGGTTGAAACTCCTTTCGTCCTATCAGCGAGATGAAAAATAAGGACTCAACATGATATGTTTAAATATATAAAGAATGATAGAGTTCAGGTTTATTTGAAATTGATAAATTTTATTCTTTAACGACTTTAAGAAAGTAGAATGTAGTAGTACTAGTTATAGAACTTTAACATTTTCAGGCAATCCATACGCTCTATCTTTCGTTCTTTCTAAACCACAAATAAGTTCATTAATCACCTATGTACACAAATAATCATTTTTTTTTTATCTAAATCACAACTCACAAGTGTATAATAAGTTCAAAAACAACAAATAAAAGAAAGAACTATGAAAAAAAATGTCTTGAATGAGAATTTAAGACTTATCAAGAGATAAGAGAGAAAGATGTGATTTGAGTAGAAATTAGCAGTCTAACAAGCAAAAGGCGACTAGCGATTTTCGATTGAGAATCACATTTTGTTCAGTAGTGGCAAGCAAGCATCAAATGTTTGAAAAATGAGAGTTTAGTTTAGGGCTTCTCAAGTCGTGGGCGTGATTTGCTGTCTTAGTTTTGTTGAATTATGATTTGGATGGTTGAAAATAAATGTTTTTTTTTTTTTTTTTTCATATGATTTGGGTTTAATTTTAGTTTATATTAGATAACGGGCAAGGATGTGTGTTTTGAACTTATAAAACCATCGGCCAACAATGATGAACTTAATTTACTTTATATGATTATTTCAATGGGTTAGTTGTAATTTGTATTGTTAAATTGATATATATATATTTTTTTTAAACAAAGTGGAAACTTTAAAACTTGTAAGTTAATAAAATTATTTTTTTAATTAAAAAAAGGGTTCGGTTTTATGTGGTTTTTAAAAATTGAAACCTAAACCAAACCATTTTGAAACGGTTTGGTTCGGTTTCAGGGAAAATAAATCGCGGGTCCACGTGGACTCGAATCAACGGTTTCGGTTCGATTTGTGGTTTCATGATTTTTTTTTGTGCAACCCTATCTAATACTACTGCAAAGTGATTGTCATTACGTCACCGTCAGTCTCATCTGACACTAAAATTTCTACGTCACCTTCGATGCATCAACTTCAATTATTTCCAAAATTTTGTTTTCTTTAAGCAAAATTTAAAGTGATAGAAAAAATGGACTTGGGTTACATTTATAGTTTGTTTTCATTCTATTCGATTTATGTTCATGAATGATTTTTGAATTTTGTATATTGAATTGTATCAAATTAATTTCGATATTGATTTGATTTAAAAGGAATGTAGGACCATGATTTTCAACTAATTTTTTTTAATAGCTTGGTTTTTTTACTCCAAGATAGTGCATCAAGAGTGAATATGGAAAATGTAATTGAAGAAAGGGATTCGAAATACGACACTTTGTTGAGTCAAATGGGGGGGTAGAATTCGATCAAAGCCCGATGAAAAGCTTGATGGGTGAGGTGAGGTTCATGAACTCATTGTTTACTGTTCTAGTTCTTTGTTAATTTGAATTTCCACCTATCCCTTTCAGTCGAGCTCTTGTACAATCATAGCCATCACAAACTTGATTTGGACGAGCTAACCACGCTTGAAATAGGGCATCTTGCTAAGAAGGTGCTCCTACTAGTAAATTGTACATTCAGGGCTAGCTCTGCATTAGCTATAGAACGATAATGTAATGGATGGTGGGTAGAAAGAATCATGGACGAGGAAACTTGTCAACTCTTCATGATATAATATCTTCTGCTAACAAATTACATTGAAGCTGAATTTAATATGACTGTTAAGTTCTCCAGCTTGACTCCAATTTTATAATTTTGCGAGAACTAAGAAGTTTTAGTGGTATATTTGACAAGCTAAATTGACTAAAGTCGATCACATTAAAGAAGAATATAAAAGTATTAGCATATTAGACAGGCTCTTGATCCTTTTGTTCATAATTAAATGATTATCATTTTTATTTGCACATCCTCTATTTTTTATTTTCACTTTTTACTAAAAGTAGTATTTCCACATTCCAATAGTGAATCTCACATAATGAACAATCATCTAAGTTTTTGAATTTCAAGTAAATAGATCTAAATGATTTTTAATTATGTAGACTCCATTAACGTGCAAGGACGGACCCACATGGGGTCACGTGTGGTCAAATGACCCCACATTTTTTTTTTCCAGAAAATAGTTGTTTTGACCCCTTTACAACCTACTTTGACACACTAATTACGAGATGCCGAACGAAGTCGAAACATTGCATTCTTAATACCCTTTCGAAGTGCTCATAGCCTAGTTTTTTGCTAGTTAATGGCGTGTGAAATGACCAACCGTTGCAAAAGTTACAACGTATCAAATTAGGCTGTTTCAAATTAGTATTTCGAGAATTGCCATACTATGCTAACTTTCAAAATTCACCGATGATTGTATAATATAAAGATAAAAATGAGTTTGTGTTGTAGCGTAAAAAAAAGTACTTTGTAAATATAAAGATGATCTCCATTATGACTAAGATGCACTTTAAAAATATAGCCTCTAGGAGATACTCTAAACCTGGAATGGAATGCATGGAAAAATAGGGACTCGAAGTAATTGAGCACAGGGGACGTGCTAAACATACAAATAATATTTTATGGCTACTATATATTAATATTTGGTGAAGATTCGATGCATAATCAATTATTAAACATAAAAAAAAGCCGGAAGCTTGAAATTAAACCACTCATAATATATTGCGAGCATTTCAAATAAGAGTAAGAATACTTATTACACGACTTTTAATAATTTAATCAGTAGAATTCAAATAGATATTCTATAGATAAGAAATGATTTCATCAGAATTTATACCTAGGAAATAAGGAACTTCAGATTTCTCAAGTAATTTTTATTTGTTACAAACTTGATCCTCCTCTGAAAAGCCGCCTGAGAAACAAAGAATATAAATAAATAAATAATGTAAAAGCATATATAGCATTAGAGTAGAAGATGTAAAATAGGAATCGAGAGCACAAACATACCTGCCTTACCCCAACAAATTGGAAATATTAAGCTTTGGTGCACTTACTGGACATGGACTCAGTTTTTTCATCCTAGGGCAATTTTCAATGGGCAATTGTCCTCCAATAGAGGGAACTCAAGTTCATAGTTCTGAGAGCAAAACATTTGAATACTTGAAAGATTCTTGAGTAGCAGACGGTTTAAATTAGGGAACACAATTGTGTTTTTCATTCCTTCAACTATTTTAATCTCTGAAGTGCCTTCTTCTTCTTTTCCAATAATCTCTTCAATTGATCCACATTCTGAACCCTTTAGAATGTTCAGAGCCACAAGAGAATTGGCCATTGAAGGTGAGAATAGATACTTTAAGATACCACATCTTTTAACAACAATTGATGTCAAATTCTCGAAGACACGAATTCCTTTAGGAACAGTCCCTATAATGTGCACTAAATTATCCAGAGATTTTAGCTTTAGCTCACTCAGTCGACCAAATACACTTTCAGCACGATCTTCTGGAATCGTTAGACATTCGAAGTCCAACAGCACTTCCAGTGCTTCACATTTTTCTACTACAAGTTCTTCAAGATTTTGTAATGATTTACTCGTAACCTGTGAAATTCACTTAATGGTGTAAGTCGTGACACTAACATCATAATTCTTTTTCTCGTATATAATTATTAATACTTTTCCACGCTACTTCTTCTTCGAGTCAATTGTAACCAACAATTTTATTGATTTATATGAAATGACAGTCAAATATTTTTGTTCTGATGTTGATAAATTATTCGTTACAAAAGAATTGGAGAAGTTTTCTTAGTTTCTCTTATTCTTCAATTTTCAAACACGTACTTGGAAACAAATATGGCAAGGCGCACACGGAGAAAAGGAAAGATACATACCAGATTGAACAACGTTTGAAGAATGCCATCATTGTTTGTTTCAGATCTGAAGCTCTTAAAACTGCTTAAATTCTGTCTAGTTTTGGGAACTCAGGCATATCAATATCTTCATTTCTTTTTGCATCCATTGAAACAACTTGTGTGAAGTGATGGAGGTTCGGTGAAGTGTTTGCATCCATAACAATGTTTCTTTTCTCTGAAGTGTTTTCCTCTTTTTCATCTTCTTCTCTTCCAATGATTTCTTCCAATGCTTCGCAACTTCCAATTGATAAATCTTCTAGGGCCACAAGTGAGTTGACTATAGAAGGTGAAAGTAAGTATCTTAAGCTCTCACAACCAATAACATAAAGATGTGTCAAATTTTGGAAGACAGGAATTCCTTTTGGAACCATCCTTGTAATGTGCACCAATTTTGGTACTGTGTACAGCGACAATGATATTAATTGACCAAGCATATTAATTTCTGCATCATCATTAGTGACATTCATATCCTCAAAGTCAAACAATACTTCAAGTGCATCACATACACTCACACTAAGATGACCAAGATTTTGCAGTAACTGAATTGAATCAGATTCTGCAATGGTTAGCAATTTATCACAATGCCACACGTTCATTTCTTTTAGTTTATGCAAAGATGTTAATGGCATTTCCTTGCCTAGTAGCTTTACTATACAATCCAAGAGCGAAACACTCAACTGCTCCATGTTAGGAAAGGTGACCTGCGAAGTTCAGTCAGCCAAAATTTATCCATTATGCTATCTATATAAATGAATTGCGGAAAGCTATGTCATTCTATAGAAACTGTATCTATCTATTCAATTGTATGACAAGACACATTCATTGTGCTGTTGACCAAATAGAAATAAATCCGAATTTCTCCTTTCATTATTACCTAATTTAATCTCGTAATTTTAGCTCCAAAATTTACACGCATCTTTTTATTTCTAAGTTTATATGGTTAATGATTGGAAAATCACCGAGATTTCCTATTCAAGACCACAGTTCTACAAAACGTTTTTGGAATTTGTATGTAGTTGATTGGAATCATGAAAAGCTATAATAATTAAATTAAAATAAAAGACAATCTATAAGTTAATTTTGTTAAACTACAAAAATTGATTAAAATTTAAATCAAATTCAGCAATTAATTTTAAATACATTTTCACATATTTCATTAACTTTTATCAAAATATGCCCATGTTTGGTACAACTAAAATTTTGATTTTGATTTTAATCTCTACCAAATATGGGCATATATTTTTTTTTATCTAAACCAAATAGGGGCTTAGGTTTTGTTAAAGTGCTCACTCTGATTAATAATATTTGTAATCGTAAAATTCATTGATTTGTACTAAATGACTATTCTAATATTTTTGCTCCACTGTTTATGATTTGTTCATTTGGAACACATTTTCGAGTATATCTGATTTCCAAAATTTCTTCAGATTTGATGCACATAAAAGGAAAGTTGAATACCATACCTGGTTGAACCATGTTTGACGAACAACACTGCTATTTGATTGAGATGTGATGCTCTTAAATCTAGGCAAATTACCCAGTATGACTTCCTTCAGTTTTGGAAACTCAAGCATTTTGCAAGTTTCGTTAACTTCATTTTCTCGTGCGTCCGTTGAAACAACTTCCTCTAACATTGGACATGAGCTTATGAATAGCCTTTGGAGATTTACCAAGTTGTTTGCAACTGAATCCCGAAACAAGCTTCTAATTGTGCCACAAGACTTCATCTCAACGCTCGCAAGGTTACAGAACAATTGAGGTTTGATGACACCCCTTGGAAGATTTCCATTGCATATCTCTATTAACTTGGGTAAATTATTCAATTTGAGAGACTCCAATTTACCGAAGGTGCCATTTGGAATAGAGTTGGTGGCATCAATAAGATACTCGAAATCACCACTTGCTAGAATCAGTGTCTTCAAGTTAATGAAACCATCTCCATCTAACTCACTCACAACATTCTTCAATATCTTGGCGTCTTCACCTTCTATTGGAATGTAACGTCCCAAGCACAGCTCTTCCAGTTTCTTCAGACCCGACAAAACACCAGGTCGAAGGGGACAGGATAACTCGTGAAACCTGAAATCAAGTGACCTTAGTTTGCAAAGATTCGTGAACTCAATGGGAGAATAATCACCGAAAGACCGATATAAAGATAGAATTTCCAACTTCTTTAGACTCCCAATCATTGATAATTGAGAATGTATTTTACAGTGAATCAAGCACAAAGTTTGAAGACCCGTCCACGATTGGATTGATGATGGAATTTTAACGTACATCCCTTTCAATTCAAGAACTTTGAGATCTTTCATATCTTTGAAAAATTCTTCGGAAATGATACATTCTCTGTAGTTGCGACATATCAACCGTAACAACTTAACGTTCTCATATTTCAAGCCGCTGGGAAGCTGACCCAGCTCATCAAATGTAATTGAGATGGCAATGTACGATTCATGAGCATCATGTTCTGGCCACTCTATCAAACCAGCATGTTTCACCAGATATCCACGTTTGTCTTCATATGCCTTCCGTAAGCAAAAATCTCTGATAACATCACGCAATTTCACCTCGTCTTCTGCCCAACCCGTTTGCAATAAATAACAACTTTTTAGATTAAGGGCAATTGAATATGCTCGATCTCTAGTTTCTTTGAGTGTCTCAGTATTTGGGAACAACTCTAGCCCCCTTGCATATCTAACCAAATTTTCAATTGGAATGCTTTCATCTTCAGCGAATAGAGAACAGAGCAAAAGCAAGTCCCGGTCTTCCTCACTTTCCAACTCTTTGTAGCTCAATTCTATTCTTGAGTACATGAAATTGTGCCCATCGAGATTGGTCACATTAGACTTCTGTAGCTGTTGAAGTGCATCTCTCCATTTACGTATGCCCTTGTTTTTCAGTGCTTTCCCAACAACCTCTAGCGCAAGAGGTAGACATCCACATTCATCTGCAACTTCTCTGGCTATTCTTACGAGGTCGACATCAGTTTCATCATCAGAAATCCCTGCCGTATCCTTGAAAAGTTGCCATCCTTCCTCTTCATCCAAAACTTTGATTTCGAACCTTTGGGCTTCTATTTCACTACACATTTCTTCAATTCATGTTGTAAACATAATTTTCAACCCTTTGCAATCGTGTGGAGATGGAATTCCTATAGTTCCCAAATCAATATCTTTCCACACATCGTCTAATACTACAAGAATGCTTTTACCATCTTTGACTTCAAGTCTTTGACGAAGTCGTCCAGCTCTCATTACATTTGTGTTTTCTTCAATTTTTAGACCAAGCATTTCGGCAAGTTGGTCCTGAATTTTGTTTATGTCTGGATCGTTAGATACAACTGCAAATGCAACCTCCTCAAATAATTTCTCATGTTTGACTTCATTGACTGTTTCCTTTGCCATTATTGTCTTGCCAACTCCAGGCATGCCACAGATCCCAATTATGCTGATATCTTTGTCCTTTAGAGCTTCCTTGATTTTCCTCTTAGTTGATAACCTTGTTTCGAAAACCTTATGGGAAGTTAGGTTGAACACTTGCTCCAGCGATCGAGGATTGCTCACCCTCTCAAATGTACCTTCCACTTTGAGATTATCAGCCTCAATAGTCAATTTTGTGGCTCTCCTGCTTAATAAGTAACGAGACTTCAAATTTGGACATCTATTGAATAGACACCCCATTTCAGAACCTACTACTCCGTTCAAAACTCCGTCGGCTCTTTCCTTTAAGTCATCGACCTTTGAGAACCATGCCAAAACTTCTTCCCTGGTGATTTCTGTATTTCTTTCGGCAGCAACAACCCGTCGTTTCACATCATCTCTCTTGTTTTCAAGTTTTGGAACTTTATTCCGCAAATTCTGAATGTTACTGTCGTAGTTGAACAAGTACTTGACTTGGCGCAAAACCGGAACGACTGTGTAATCTGCAAGCTTCCCAAGAACGCAACAGACTACGCCATCTGTCATTATCGGATTCTTTTACTTCGGATGAGTTCAATGAAATTGCAGATTATTTCCTTGGTTGCTAGTGATGATTATCTCTACAGAGTTATTGAAAAAATTAAAATAGGAGAACATCGATAATTGTAAAATCTTAGCATTCTCAACAGTTAATTAAATGAGAAAATAGAAACAAGGGAAGTTGTATCTATTCGTTTTCATTGCACAACCCATTGTTTTGCATTCGAACTATCAAATCCCAAATTGGTAGCCCATAAAACAAAATAAATTTTTTATAGATTTTCATTTGACTTTAACATACTTTTATAATTTTATTGGAAAGAATAAAAAATTATATGAAATGTCTATATAAATTATTGCAAATATTTCATTTTATTGAATTATTTATTTTTAAAGTACAATGTATTAACCGATTTACTATTTTAATTTTTGATTTGTCCTCATCACATAAATAGTTAAAGGTGACACTAGTACATTTGGAATGTATTACACGGACCACTCCCACTTGATCACGGTGCATTTCATCTAAATCCGTTGATAGAGTTATGTATATCTTTTTTTGACTTTAATGGTTCTTTGATTCACCAATGGGTGAGATCAATTTGATCCATCAAATATCTCGGTAAATTGAAAGTTTGAGAATGAGTGAAATAGAGAAAATGAATTTGTGTAGGGAACCGTCGCCATGAAAAATTGGTTTAGTGACTACTTAAAATATTTTTTGTTGAGTGGTTAAAATCTAAGTTCTGTGTTTAACGACCGCTAAACTTCGACAAGTGATTAGTTCACATGATCATTTAAGAAAATGATACTTAAGTTAGTGAGAATAATTAGATTAGCAAAACGGTCATTTGTGCTCATACCTAATTGTCGAATCTCGAATGTGGATAAAATACATATGCTACCGATCAGAGGAAAGTATTACAGGTTTATTGGCTTCTGTGTTCTTATATATTCCAAGAGTTCAGTCGTTTACCTTTAATGAAAAAACAGAGACTAATAATGAGATTGAGTGGTTTAGCGTAAACTAGACAAGATCTAAATATTGAAGTTTGGATAATATATGTCCAATCGGGTCCCTGTGATAACTCTATAAAGTATTGGGACTTAATTACGGTAATTATAATAGTTTTGAATTTAATTGTAAAGTTTTGTACTTAGCTGTAATTGTTACAAAAGTTGTGAACTTAATTATAATTGTAATTGAAGTTCTAGGACTATACATGTAATTAAATGTGGGCTTTAATTAAAACTTCTATTTGAATTTAATTAAGATTTTTATTTGAAATTGGAATTATTATTGTACATGGATTGGAACATCTTGATCTCTATAAATAGAGACTGGATAGACATAGAAATCCTTGGACAATCATAATACGACAATTTCATAGTATTAAAATTTGGAGAGAGAAAAAATTATTTTTCTTGCTTTTATTCAATAGTCCATTCCAAAAATTAGTTTCTTAATTAAAAAAAGATGCCCACCCACCGACGTAGTCTTAAGTTTGGAGAATACTATAGAAGACTTGGAGGCTTAGGATATCAAGTTTTTGAAATTAAAAGGTTGATAGCTCGTGATCCAAATGACCGAAGTTCGATTTATTCAAGAATTAACCGTCGAATTTAAGTAAAGATTCGAATCATTTATTTTTTATATGACATACGCGTAAACATTTAGAAATTCATACACTAATATTTATTTTCATTAAATTCTTTTGGACCTTTTTGTATTCTTTTAGAATTTGTGTTTGATTAAAACCCTAATAATCATAAACTATCATCTTCACATTTTATGGATCAATTTTTTTTTTTTTTAAAGTAGAAATTAACATATTTTAAACTATCTAATAAAATAAATAAAAATAATAGTCAATTAAAGGTAAAGAGCAGAAGGAATTAGACAATAATATTACCATTTCTACATTTCTAATCCTTTCATTTTATATTTCTAAAATTTTATTGTCTATCTGTTAATTACTACTTAAAAAACTGCTAATTTTCCATAAACTAAATTATATAATTTTATGGATAGAGTCCATGTCACATTGACGAAGGCAATGATTATAGGGTTTATGGTTCATAGAATCCCATCTTATAATATTTGAACAACAGAATTAACTATTGAATTGTGAGAAGGCTGATGTTATATGGAACGAGGATGAATAGAATGATTTTTAAAATTTTTGAAATTATATTAGAGATGTATTTAGAAAGGAGTGAATATAAAGAATTTGTGTGGATCTATATTGTTTAAATAAATGAATTTAGAAAGAAAAATATTGAAATGTGACATGGATGAAAATAGTAATTTTTTTAAAAAATAATATTTTAATTGGGATAGATATAGAGCGTGATGAATATATAACAATCGTGGATGCAAATAGCGGCCCCGAAATAAATTGTAAAATTTTTATTGGTATTTTCTACGTAAAATTTAGTAAGTGGAGGATTTGTAAAAGTCATTAGAAGTTATTATTATTTTCAATACCAGTGAGTTCTGAGAACTTCAAAGTTTTGATTTAATATTCCATTACTTTTAAAAACATTTAAAAAGCCTACTACATTGAATACCTCGAGACTTTTATAGTCTTAAAAGGTGTATATTGAATACATCTAGATACTTTTAAATCTGTGAAAAGTCTTTAAAAGTCTCTATTCTCGTGTTCTTCATTTTATTTTATTTTATTTTTTGGTGAGTGTTCTTGGTGCATTTTGGTGTTCATCATGCCATTATTTAGAATCAATAGGTACTTCATTCAATAAGGATGACAACAAGGCGAGACGAGAATTAAAAGATCCCTGTTTACTATTTATTTACCTATATTTTATTTTATTTTTTATTTTTGAAATACTATTTAAATTGAAAAATATGAAAATAAAATAAAAAGATTCGGTATGGATGGAGAATTCGAGGCGCGGACTATGTTTTCCATCCTCGTCCCATTTATTATTCTGGGGGGGTGATGAGGATCGGGTCGGGGCAGAATTTTTCATCCATATCGTTCAAATGAGAGAATATTGAAAAAATGAGAACAAAATCTCAATTCGATTAAACATGTATTAATGATAAACTTATAGGGATTGACTTGCTCCACTTGATCAGTAAACATGAAACCTGAATTTCCCATAGTATCAAGTATAGCGGCAGAGTGGGCACAAACTCAAAAGTGGATATTTTTCATTTCAACCTCAAAAGTGAAATAGTTATCTTTCATATTCAAAAACCTACTTTTGTGATGAAAGTAGGCTAAAAAATTGTTAAATTAAAAATGGATAGTTACAAAGCAAATCTAAACAAATGCAAATATATTAAAATTTTGTAAATGAAATTGTATATATACATCAATGTGATTACATCTACATCTATTTTCAATACACTCTATAAAAGTATAGATGAGAAACATTTAGTTTCCGGTTCATCTCTACAATTTTTGTTTTTTGGTCAACAATGCCCTTATTTGTCAAAAAAAAGTTTGCATTTAAGCGGTTATAGTATGCATGTTTCCATTATTTTTATACTTTTCATTCATATTTTGTGTGTTTGGGTTAAAGAATTCATAAATCAATGATTGAATGATTGTTTACGTACCTTGTGCTTCGAGGATGCCCAGTCACTATAACGAACAATACTGGAAAAATTAATTAAATTTTAGTCACTATAAAGGGGAGAAAGATTGAATAATTGTAGTTAAGAAAAACCAATGGAAGTACTCACCTTGTGATCTGAGGATGCCACACGCCCTATTGCAATAGTACGAGCTTTCTAATCTGATCGAAATATGTATAATAAGTGAGGAAATAAAATAGAGAATGAAACTGGGCATTGTTTTAATTATATATCAGTTGAATACAAAGGCAATCTCAGTCAAGGACACCATCATAAATAACTTAAAGAAAAGAGAGTAGGGACTAATCCTGTCAAAAAATTGATTTTCTCTTCTGCCAAGAGACTTGAGCATGCTTGGGTGACTTACGCTAAAAAATAAGCACCAAAGCATGCTCTAGGTGCCACTCCATGCCATAGCTTTGGGAATGACAGAATGTGTGAATAATAAATTGATAGTATGTCATAGGTCATACGAAACGTGTAGATCATATTTTAACTAGCTCAAATTCTAATTTAAGCTTTACCAAACATGATTTTAGGCCAAAAAAGACAGTGTAGAGCCTGTAGGTTCAATATGTAGAATGACGGTAAAAAACAGAATATGGAACTTGATTTGAGATTGAAGATGATGATTGATGTGTGCTTCTCCTCATGCCCCTCCTAATTCCATGACGTTCCAAAAGCTCAAACAGAATGATTGAGTACTGGAAATACGACGAGAAAAAAAATCTGGACCAAATGATCGTCCAAGACTTTGCCTCAAATAAGTAGAGATGCGAATCCCACAATTTTTGATCGGATTTTATACTTCAATTTCTAGAGCGTTAATTCCTCATTCGAACAATCTAAAGATAATATACTTATACATCTACCTTAATCTAACTTGAATAACATAACAAGATGATCAGAATGTTAATTCGAACTCACCGATTGCACGTTATTTCTTTAAGACGATTTTGCTCCATTCAACGTGCTAAAGATGTCCAACAATCGTCTCTACAGGATAGAATATTTCAGAAAAAATCAAAATTTTGAGAAAGATGGAATAAGATTCAATGCAGAGAATATTAGCAATGAAGATGGTGTGAATTCTAGTAGCAGGACAAGCTATTATAGATTTGTTCGTGACTATTCAAACACCCTTCAAGTCTTTTTAGAACAGTTATCACTGTTTAGACAGCTTTCCAAAATTCGAACAGACAGCTCTGTTTAGATTAAAATACTGCTTTTGTTAAGTAGGTTGACAAACACTCAGACGTCGCAACGTCGGTTAACAGGCGGCCCAAACCAAAAAATATCCATAAAAGCCAACAGTAGGAAATAATAATTTCATTAAGTACCTAATAATTGATTAGTTACAATTTGGCCCAAAAATAAGGAACCACTCACACCTATATACGAACCGGATTTGACTTGAGCACGTGCGATGCCGATCGGCCAGTCTCTCCCTCCTTCTAAAGACTATAGGTACCCACTGGGGTCCAAATACAATTATCAAACTTTCACTATATAAAGTACGCCAAAGTTTTCTAACCTTCATATGTGGGATAAGTGTAGCAATTAGCAATTAAATCAAATTATTTACTACTTTATAGTTTCAAGTAGGTTAATTTGACATAAAATATTTCATTCAATTCTAAATGGTTTTCGATAAATAAAGATATCACATTAATCATCTCGCGAAGTAGAACGCGAATATGCTTGGTTCTGTTGAAATCGGAGTATAGATCCCACTGAAATTAGAGCACAAAGTTGACCAATTTTACTAATAATGCATCAAGTTTCCCACTGTTTATCAAAGATGGGAACCCATGTCCATGACCAAGTGGATACCTCAAGTAACAAAAATATGTTCATGAGCTCAAAAGCAGAAAATATAATAAATAAGATTAAATTAAGAAATGACGAACTGCACTTACCACAAGTTTTAGATTAAAGTACCATATTAAAGAAGTATAATCTAGAAATAATTTACTTTAAGCCCCTGTTTAAGCGTATTCTTTAAAAACTTAGAATATGTTCTCTTTACCCTTTTCAAGTCGTTTTCCGTTTTCAATTTTCCAAAGCAGTGAAAACAAGTTCTCTTTCTTATTTTCGAAAACGCGTTTTTGAAAATGAAAAAAAAAAAAGCATAGAAAACTGAAAATGTCCAAAAACTTGTTTTGACAAAACTGGAGCCAAACACAATAATTTTGCCAAAACACGGGAAATGACATTTCTCACTTATTCTTTCTCTCTTCCCTCTCAGTTAACAAAGGGATTCCTCAGATTAATCCTTTTCCTTTTCCTCTTTCACAAACCCACAACCCAAAATTCATTTGAGCTCGTGTTTCCAAATCGAAGGGTTTTCTACGGCCTCTTCTATAAATGTGGTTCTAAGCTTATGATCTCTTCTATAAAAATATAGAACGGGCAGAATAGGTTCTGTAATTCAATTTTTGTTCATCTTCGATCCATTGTTTTTCGCAGATTTTGTTATGTTTATACCATGAGTTAGACATTTTAACATTTGCACAAACATTCAGACAATTGCACAAAGATAGTCCACTAGATTTACGTGGAAAACTTAAAAGAAAAAAACCACTAACCTTCTAGTCTGCAAATCTACTAAGAATCTGAAGTAAAACTCAAAAATATTAGTCGATAAACAATTCTCTATTTTTTCTTGATTAATGTTTGATTTGATTCAAGTTCTCGTAACTTGAATTTAAGCTAATTCTTGATTTTAAAAGAATTTCCTTGATCTCAAATTGGAATAAAGATCATCTATCTTTATTGTTCTTCAAGTAATTATAACACAACTCCAATTCTTGTTTCCTTCAAGAATCATCCCTATTGCAAGAGACCTTCAAGATTTAACTATGGTGGTGATCTAACTGGGAATCAAGAATCTAAATTTAAACCAATCATAAAAATCCTACTTTAAATTCTATTATCCGACTTAAATGGGCTTCCTAAATACATATTATTCATCTAATGAAATAAAATAAAGAGCAGAGAGAGATAAGGCAACAAGGTACCCCTTACTGTGAAATCGTCCAAGTGGTGCTGCTTCTGGCCTTGTTCCATTTACGATGGTCCAATTTGTCACAAAGGACCTCACTGGCTGCACTAATTATTGAACCTCTGAATAACTAGAAATTGTTCAAAAGCTTGTGTCCTTCAAACATCATGACTTTTCTTTAGACGTAATCCCCAATTCTGTTGGATAGTGTGATTTTTACTTAGAGTTGATGTAGGATTGACATGTGCTTATGGAATGACTTATACATTTCGTGATAATTTGATTTATGTTGAATATAGAACAAGGGTGGTCATGAAGTTAGGAATAAGGAACCAATATCGTGGTCGGATGAGAATGAACACGCTTTTATCAAAATTCTTTACGAGAAAGTGAAATCAAACGCATTACAATGTTCTACATTCACGAAAGACGAATGTGGCAGAAATGAATGAAACCATGGTAGCTTCAACAAAAGTGGACTACGAATTAGATAAATTAAAGGGAAAGTGGAACCACTAACGTAAGATTCATCGCATGTTCTCCGAACTTTTGAGACATACAAGTGTTACATGGGATGCAAAAGAAGTTTGGCAACACTTTTATACGGTATATATTTTTATTAAAGAATATTTTCGCCATTAGTTGTTTATCTTATCAATTGTACCTATTTTCTAATGTGGCTTCTTTTTTAATGTAGATTAACAAGTCGGATTACAAACTGTTCAAAAGGGAAGGATGTAAGCACTACCGCACTTTGGTGAAGATATTTAGCGGGACTACAGCTACTTGAGGATTATGTAATACTCCATTCATCTTCCAAACAAATCAGAGGAAGAAAGGCAGCTAGAAGATGATTTTTTGAACAGGGGAGTGCATATACGTGTGGAAAATGATGATGAAGTAGATGAGGTTTCAAATACTCGTTGACGTGAGGAAATTGGTGCATCGGGTGAATGCCGACATAAGGAACCTAAGATCAATAAAAGAAATAAACTCGAGGCCTGTATGACTTAGTGGTCATCTATAGTTAGTATGAGGAATGAAGAAACAGAATTTAAAACACTTTACCTAAAAGAAAAGCTTGCAAATATCCAAGGAAAATCATGTAATCAATCAGATAGTGAAATTAGTATTCCGAATCCTTATTCAAATGTTATATGCATGGACATCATTGCTTATGGGAAAAATGTACATGCTAGAAATTCTAAATGGATATTCGGACGTGTGCTATTGTAATTTTCGTATGCAGAATCACGCTTTCATGAATTTTTGTGATATTTTGAAAGAGAAAGGGATGTTGGAAGATGGGAAAAAAGTGAGTGTCGAGGAGGCTGTTTCTATGTTTCTAATGATTATAGAGCACACTACACGATATAATATTATTGGTGATATTGTTCAGTATTCCAACAACACGATACACAAATGGTTTAAACGAGTGATAATGGCTATTTGTCCATTTGGCACAGAGATAATCTGTCCCCCAAATCAAGATGTTGTGTATGAGCAAATTTTGCGCAAATTTCATTTATTTAAGGATTGTATAAGCGCAATAGATGATACACATGTTGCAGCTTGGGCACCTGCATTGAGATAAACATCTTTTCATGGAAGGAAAACTAGTGTAACACAAAATGTGATGTTGACATGTGATTCCGATATGAAATTCACATTTGTGTATTCTATCTGGGAAGACACTGCTAATGATTCGCGAGTATTTTGTTAACACAATTACAAGAAGATCGAACAACTTTTCAATGCCACGGAGAGGCATATTTTTGTACTTAAAATAATTATTGTGAATGTATCTACAGTGTTACACTATGTGAGGTCAAATATATCATCCGTGTAACTATGTTGGACGGGGAAGACTACGTGGGAAGGAATAATTGTTCAACTATAGACACTCATCGTGACATAACATTATTGAACGTTGCGTTGGAGTTTTAAAGGTAAGATTTCCTATTTTGAAAATTGATTACTGATTATCCACTTAGTAGGCAAAGACAAATTCTTACTGCATGTTGTGCAATACACAACTTTATTCACCAGGAGCACGCTTTAGATAGATTGTTCGCCGAGAGTATTTAGAGGAGAATATAGTGTTTCAATCTATACCAGAGTCAAGTAAAGATCAAGAAGTCGTACATTTTGATACTAGTCAAACAGTTCAAATGGGACAAGTCAGGGATCAAATTGCTACACACATGTGGAATGACTACTCAAGACGTCGTACATGATTCCGTGGATTTATTTATATTTTGTTTGGTATATGCTTGTTTTGTCATGACACGTAAACTTCTAATCGTATCGATTGAACTATTTTGCCAAATTTAATTTAGGTTGTGTTTTTTATACTTGGAAAAAAATATTTTAAGATTCACCAACTTCAAAATTTATATGTTATTTAATACTATATTAACATTAAACTATTAAAATTTATTGAATAATCAGATTTCTTGAATAAAATATTATAAAAAACTATTCTCAAAATTTTAAAGTAAACGTGTTTTCCACTTTTATATTTTGAGAAACATTTTTTTTAGAACGACAAAAAGAACGCGTTTTCAACAATTTCAAAATGGACATTCAAAACACAAAATGAATTCAAAACTCAAAATTGAAACACGAAGAGAACCCCCATTATTTTTTCTCAAACTCATTTTCAAACGCACTTTCACCTAGTAAATTAGTTTTACACGTAACTCTAAAACTTTTCTCAACTATTTAACTATACATTCTTCAAAAAATTACTATTACAAAATTTATTCTCTCCAAAAAATGAGGCCGAAACAAATCGTAAATATTGTTCCATGATATAAGCATGAGACATACTAAAAATAATTTTCTTTAATAGTTAAACTGACGACTTCTATTGCAACTTCAGCAAAAGTTTGAAAGTCTGGGATATCAGGTGTTAGAAATCAAACTCTATCGTTACTAATATGAAAATTTACAAATCTTTATAAATTGCACACCATATTTTGCCCTTATTTGATTAAAATCAAAATTTTAGTATCAAATTATTTGATTAAAATCAGATTTGTAGTGCATGTGTGTGTGTATATATATATATATATATATATATATATATATATATATATATATATATATATATGCAGGGGTGTCTTTGTAAATTTCCCAATAAATAACTTCCCACACAAAAATAGGTCATTTTCGTTCTTTCATTTTCTCTAAGGGTCCGTTTGATTGCAAATGTGGAAAATGGGTGGAAAGAAAATGTTTTACAGGGAATTGAATTGCCTAGAAATTGTTTTACTGAGAATTGTAATTAATTGTGTTTGATTGATATAATTTTCCACCTGAAAAATGTTGAAAGTTTGGTATCTGTTTGACTTTGTTTTTTTTATAAAAATTGTCTATTAAAGTGATAATTTTTTCTACCATTAGGTCTAAAATTTGTTCCAATTGCCAAAAAAAATTAAATTTTTTTTTAAAAAATTATCATACCGAATACAATTCGTTTGACTTTGTTTTGCATGGAAATTGTCAATAAAAATGATAAATTTTTTTACCATTGTGTCTATAATTTTTTCCCATTGCCAAGCTGGAAAATCAATTTCCACCACAAAACCAAGGAAAGGTGAGCATGTGAGCCAAACCAAGAAAAATTTTTCAATCGAAAAAAAAGTGTATCAAACAAAGCAAAAGTGGAAGTTGAAATTTGTTTCCCAATTTTCATGTAAAATAATGCCTATCAACAAGCCTGTTCTCCTTCCCACGGTGGGCAGGAGAACAATATGCCCACCCCTGATGTGGCAGTGCAATGATGTTTTCCCCAACTTTCCTCCATTTTTTACCCACCTCATACACCCATCCCGTCCCCAGTTATCACCCCACCTACCACACCCTTTAATATATAAATTATTTCCTTATTTTTGTTTTGATTTTTTGGGATTATTACGGGAGTGTCAAATGAATTTGAAATATTGCATTCTTAATATCATTTCGAAGTGCTCACAACGTAGTTTCTTCCATACCTTATGGCGTGCGAAACGGCCAACTGTAGCAAAAGTTACCACTCATCGAATCCCTAACGGCGTGCAAAACGACCAATCGAAGCAAAAGTTACCACTCGTCGAAGTAGACCATTCCAAAATATATAAACGATTTTCCTTATTTATGAATCAATTTTCAAGGTTTGTACTTTGATAAGACATAACTTTTTTTACAGTTGGCTGTTTCGCACGATGTTAGGGATGGGGAAAACTAGTCTTTGAGCACTTCAATATAATATTACAAATGCAATATTTTGACTTCATTTGTTATCCCGTAATGACCTCGAAAACCTCGAAAATTGAGATAAAAATAAGAAAAATCCTAAATATATTTTCGAATGTCTTACTTCGACGAGTGCTAACTTTTGCTACGGTTGACCGTTTCGCACGCTGTTAGAGATGAGAGAAATTAGGTCGTGAGAACTTCGATATAATATTAAAAATGCAATATTTTGACTTCGTTTTATCCCGTAATGACCTCGAAAATTGAGACAAAAATAAGAAAAATCATTTATATATTTTGGAACGTTTTACTTCGACGAGTGCTAACTTTTGCTACGGTTGGCCATTTCGCACACCGTTAGAGATGTGGGAAACTAGGTCGTAAGCACTTCGATATACTATTAAAAATGTAATATTTCGACTTTATTTAGCATCCCCATAAAAATTTCAAAAATTGAGATAAAAACAAAAAACATTATTTATGTGATAAAGGGGTGGGTAATAATTGGGGTGGGTGTGTTGGGGGTGGGTAAAAGGGAAAGGTGGGGGTGGCTGTAGGGGAAAAAGTCGAAAAAAATTCAATGCACTGCTGACATGGCACCGCCACGTCAGCGGTGTGCAAACTGTTCTCCTGCCCACCGTGGGCAAGAGAACAAGACTGTACCTATCAAACTGGCGCTTATACTAGTTGTAATTTGCAGTGCAGCTGAAATCTTTGCGATTTTTCAATTGCGTGTTCCTTTATCTCTGAATCTGGAATCGGTAATTTTGAAGATAACACTATTTGGCCCCCATTTTTGGGGGTTGAAAATTCTTAGAATAATGATTGATGGGAGAATGTGTGGCTGAAAAGTTTTGGATTTGTGTTTAATATTATTTTATTTGATGAATGTATGGTTGAAATGAAGAGTGAGAAAAAATTAATGTAATGGAATTTAATTTAATGGGGGCTAAAACGGGGGCTAATGGTTTCTAAAGGTGAAGGAACAGATGCACAAAAATTTGTATGGGAAGACGCTATACCTCTTCAGATTCATCTCCACGATTCCGAAGTTACCACTCTTCCGAATCCTCCTTCTGCTGCTTTGGTACTATTTTTTTTTTTCTTTTCATTTTGTTTGCTTTTATTTTGAGTGTATAAATAATTATTTGAAATTTGATTAGCTGGAGAGAGTGTAATAATTGTTATAATTTGAAGCTCTGCTTGTGATTTTTTATGGTTCTCATATTTGCACATCAGATATTGGCACCTCGCTTAGGATACTTGCCTCTGTTAGTACCTCAGATTAAGCCATTTTTCAGTAATTTGCTTCCTCCCGGCGTTGACAGTGCATGGTTTGAGTACTAAGGGCTACATCTTAAATGGTATGTATAGTTCGCAACTGAATTGAATAATGCTCCTGTATATTGTTGCTTAGTAAAAATTATTACTTTAGTTGACATTGTTTGAAATTTTGAATATGCTTTATTTTCGAGACCAAATTGAATGACATAGAATGCCGTATTTTTATTTTATATATATATATATATATATATTTATATTTATATATATATATATATATATATATATATATATATATATATATTGGTACACTTTCTCAGTGCATTTCTTCTGATATTTCTATGGATACCATTCATATTTAATCCAGGTACATACCTACTGGGGTACTTTTTGATCTTCTTTGTGCAGAAGCAGAGAGGCCTTGGAATCGAATGGTATAATATTAAATTTTTATTTACAGTGGATACTTTATGATCCTATGATTTGTAAAGCCATTACAAGAATTTATGCCATATAACTATAGGCACGAAACTGTTAGAATGAGAATGTATTGTTGGACTAAGGAGTGATTTGTTTAATATCTAGTTGCTTTAAGAATTGTTGTAATAAAACTTGCCCAACACAACATCAGTGTATATTTATAGAATTGAATTGATATCCTTAAGAGTATTTCTTCCTTTGGAATGGAGAAATCACAAAAACTATTTATCTGCATTACTTTCCTTGTCCAAATAATAATTGAGCTAAAAATTTCTAATTGCATATAACAGCAAATGGATCTTGCATTGCTTTAAGATTAAGAAAAGAAAATGCTTTATCTAATTGATATGAAATTCATATCTCCATAAGGATTTATAAGCAACTAGATTAGTACGCATGCGAGTGGTAGATTTATTGTTAAAATACATTTAGGTTTTGTTGTTGCTATCATTGAAATAGCTCTACAACCTGGGGTGACGTCTTAAGCAACTGAAACCCTTTTGGTTGATAGAATGGTTATACTGTGTTAAATTTTCTGCGCAGGTACATTTTAGAGGATATCCAAGTAATATTTTGACTCCTTGTGAAGGTGAAGACAGTGTTAAATGGAGCTTTATCAATGCATTGAAAGAGGTTAGGTATACGTATTTTTGTTTAGTTTTGTGATTAGATTTTTTTTAGTGAAGTTTGTTAGAGTTGCTTCATCATTTTCATGGACATGATGCATATTCATGAAGACGTAGTTTTCTCATTTATTAACATTTAACAATATACTGTGTCCTTCTTCATCCCTATTTTTTCGAAACCTATTAATGTTAGGATTGTGAGGTTGTCGGTCGATGAAGGAACAATCCTATCATTCACTGGTTAGGGAAGAATGGATATTATCATTCTTTGATTCACATTTATATATTGGCTTAGTCTTTACATCACTTGCTTCCTAAATTTAATAGTTTAATATTGCTTTCTCAATAAGAATTTGGAACCATTACATCCAAGAATGATACTTTGGAGTTTATAATATTTAAGCTATCATGAACAGATAAAATGAAAGTTTGGGAAGTTAATAAATTAAAAAGTTAGGCTATTATAAGCAGTACGGGTTCTACTAATGGTGTGAGTAAAAAGTAGGTCACAGGCTAGGAAGTTCAAATCTGTTGGAGGGGAGTTCGAACTGGGTGTCCATTGTTCCGCCGGACCCGACGCTCTGCCCGGCGGCCTGTGCAGGTCATTCTGACCTCAACAGTGTAGGCGTGTGGGAAAAACGCCGATCTGTCGGCGCTTGGGGCAAACACGTGCCATTTCTGGAAACTACCCATGCTCTCCGAGATGCAATGAGGTCGTTCACAGGCCATTGATTCCACCCTCAACTGGCTCGTTTGCACGGAATTATGGGAAACAGAATATCGCGATTGGTAATAAGGTGTTCAATTCACGCTTTACTATTGAGGCAAAAGAGTTCGTAGTGTCCGTTACCGACTCAAGTGTTGTTAAGCTATCAGAATGCAATTTTCATGGGCCGATTTGGTGCTGTTTGGGTGGTGAATATGGTGGATAAGTTGACGGTTGCGGGTAAGATCAAGGAATTCATCGCCAAGTTTAACGAAGCTTCTTGAGCTTTCCTGGCACAGCGTTGTGCTAACAGTCGTGGTAGGTTCCTATTACGTTCCTATTTTTACTGAGGAGATATAGATAGTGAGGTTGCATGAGTGGAGGAAGAGAAGGGACATATTACGTTCCTATTTTTACTGAGGAGGAGGCGAAAGTGAGTGCTTTTGACATCAAATCTCGACCGCAAAAAATTCTGGAGTTTAGTAAGATGGTAGGTGTGCCATGTGATGGGCATAAAGACGCCTTATTGCAATTTTTTGAGGATCTGGAGGCTAGTAGCGGGGAGGGGATGGGTACATCAGGAGGCAAGATAAGAAGAAATGGTGATCGTGAGCTTAAGCGCCTTGAATGCTCAGTTAACTATAATGTCAAGGGAAGCGAGTCAAGGAGAGGCCTGATGGGGAGGGATTTCAATATGTTAAGATGACTCCGAAAATAATTAGTTGGAATATGAAGGGGGCTCAATGAAGCTGGGAAAAGATTGCATTGACTCAAGACCGCGTATGGGGGTTCAAGGAATGTTATGGAAGCTTAACATCCGAAGGCTTATGATCACGTCAACTGGGGATTTGTTTTGTATATGCTAAGGCGATGTGGTTTTGGGGAGAAGTGGTGCCGGTGGATTCAGTTTTATATCTCTACAATTTCTTTCTCAGTGTTGGTGAATGGCACTCCAGAGGGTTATTTTCGTAGTAGCAGAGGATTGAGGCAAGGAGATCCTTTGTCTCCATTGCCATTTGTCATTGTTATGGAAGCCTTTAGTAGGATGCTTGAGAAGGTTGTGGGGGAAAGTTTGTTGAGGGGTTTTTTTGTTGAGCAGCTGCAGGTTTCTCATTTGCTATTTGCAGATAATACGCTTATTTTTGCAATGCAGAAGTTGGGCAATTTAGGAATTTATGCCGTCTACCCTTATGCTTTGAGGTCGTATCTGGATTAAAAATAAATTTGGGAAAATATGAAGCTATCACAGTGGGAGAGGTCAATAATGTGGAGGAGTTAGCTGCAATATTGGGTTGCAGGGTTGCGCAACTGTCTATGATATATCTTAGGCTTCCGTTAGGAGCATGGTTTAAAAGTACACAGATTTGGAACAGTATTGTAGAAAGGTGGAGAGAAGGTTGGCAGGTTGGAAGCGTATGTACTTGTCTAAGGGAGACCGTCTCACTCTCATAAAGTCTACGTTGTTGAATCTTCCTAATTTTTTGTCATTGTTTCCGATTCCTGCTGCAGTGGCTAAAAGACTAGGGGAGGAGAAGAAATTACATTTGGTTAACTGCGGGATAGTTTGTTCCTCCAAAAGGATGGGTGGTCTCGGACTGAGGAGTCTCGCACTGTTTAATATGGCTTTCCTGGGTAAGTGGTTGTGGAGATTTGGAGTGGAGAGGGAGAGTTTTTGGAGAGAAATTATAGGGGCAAAATATGGTGTTATGGAAGGGGGATGGTGCTCAGTGGAGAATTGTGGTTCTTATGGGGTGAGTTTGTGGCGGTATATACAGTGAGGGTGGAGCGACTTTCGTGATAGATTGTCCTTTGTTGTGGGAAAGGCAACGCCATCAGTTTTTGGGATGATTGTAGGTGTGGAGATCAACTGCTTAAGGTGAGATTTCTTCTTTGTATCGTATTGCGTTGGTGTCATCTGCTATGGTGCATGATGTATTACATTTTCATAATTGGGAGTTTTAGTTGGAACTTAGCTTTTGGTCGAGGTTTACAGGATTGAGAATTGGATGATTATGTGATGTTCTTGGCATCTTTGTACAAGGTACATATCAGAGCAGGAGAGGATGATTGTAGTAGGTGGAGGTTGTCACGAGACGGTTGTTTTTCTGTTCGCACTTATTTTAGATCTTTATTGGGACTTGTGGAGAGTTCATTCCCATGGAAGATGGTTTGAAAATGTAAATTGCCCCACGAGCGGCATTTTTACTATGGACGGTGGTCAGAGGACATGTGTTAACGGTGGATAATCTTCGTACAAGAGGTTTTTATGTCACATAGTGGTGTTATATGTGCAAGAGGAATGGGGAGACGGTTGATCACTTGTTTCTTCATTGTGATCACGCTCGTTTATTGTGGAATGATATTCTGGCGTTGCAACTCATGGCTTGGGTGTTGCCGAGGCATATGGAAGACGTATTAAAGGCATGGAGGAGAAAGTTTCAAGATAAGGATAGCAAATTTGTTTGGGACCTTATTCCAGGTTGCATCGAATGGTGTGTTTGGAGAGAAAGAAACAACCGCTGCTTTAAAGATTTAACACGGACAACGGAGCAGATTAGAGAGTTTTTTTTTATTTGACATTGTATAATTGGTTTAATGCAGCGGCTACTAGGCATATAGATAGTCTGCCTAATTTCACGTTGTTACTTTCTGATTTAAGGCGATAATACATTTCCTGTGTATTATGCATTGATCAATAAAATACTCGATTACCTTTAAAAAAAAAATTATAATCACTTTCGAAACTTGCTTTATAGCTTTGAAAATTATAATTTATTGGTGTATTAATGCTTTCCAGTCTTGAAAATCTTATTTTAGTTACCAAGTTTGACTTTTTATCCTCCAAAATCTGCAATTGCATACACAATCAATTATATAGGGTTTGATAATTTCTATTTTCTTATGTGCTATGCTTTCTGTTAACGCTTATTCCGGAAACCAAGATTTCATCATCCACTACTTTTTACTGTAGCAATTCTCTTATTATCGATTCCTGAAAGTGGAGCGAGAAATTGAAATCAATCTATTGTCAGGCCTTCTCAGCATAGTTGAATAGATAACCTAAGAATTCTATGTACCGATTCTAGTGAAAAGAAGACAAAATCAAATGTTATCACATCCTTAGAATTCTAAGTCCTTATTTGAGCCCCATTTTTCAAAAACTCATTTTTTTTTCCCCAAAATTCATTTTCAATCATACATTTTCCCAATAAAATAATTTTACATGTAAGCCTAAATTTTTTTTCTTATTTTTTAACCACACATTCTAAAAAAAAAAAATAGTATTTCAAAATCTATTACCCAAAAAAAAAAAAAAAAATGGGGCTCAAACAAGGGCTAAATGTATCAAACTCGATAAGAAAAAGAAGAATCAAAAGGCAATCAATAAATGTGGAGCCTAGTTTAATTAAATTATTTTCTTAACTATGAAAAATATATGATTTTTGTGATTATAGAAATTCTAATTTAATTATCACTTGAAACAAGAACTGTCTCGGTCCGTCTCGGGACAAAAGTAGATTTGATCACAATTTAAAGAAAGCTTACAACACGAAATTGAAATGCATTGAATTAAACTTGATCATTGATTGCTGGAAAGCTTGAAAATTACAATTGATTGAAAGCAGGAAATTACAATGGCTAGTGCAGGGGGCGAACACTAGAAAAGCTTGAAAGATGTTTGAAAGTCATATACCCCCTATAATAGACTTAGCAACAAAAACCCAAATGACGGGAGTAGACGTCTTTTGGCCGAGGAATCATACTAAAATTTTCTAATTATCAACTATTTTACAATTAAATGGAATATTTACAAGGTGCAGCGACTGCAATAGCGTCACGTACCTTTAAGCGCATGTAGCAGAACTAATACAACAAAAAGAGAGATAACTTATTAAATAAGGTTTAGTCTTCAAGTTCGACTCAAGAGAAATTAAAAAGATTTAGGTTGCATTTGATTGCAATGGTGGAAAATGGGTGGAAAGAAAATGTTTTACTGGGAAAAGATTTGTTTAGAAAATGTTTTGCAGGGAAAATAATTTCAAGTGTGTTTGATTGGTATAATTTTTCACTCGGAAAATTTTTAAATTTTCTATTCGTTTGGCTTTGTTTTACATGGAAATTGTCCATTAAAATGATTTTTTTTCAACAATTGGTTACACTAGTAGAAAAGGAGGCAACATAAACGGAATTTCAGCGACGGACAACTTCTGTTGTTATTATTGACGGAACAACAACAAATTAGCAACAGAATAATATTATATTACATTTATAAAATAAATATTAAATTTCCGATGGAATTTGTAACGAAATCTTTTCGTTAGTATAATTTCGTTACTAATCCGTTGGTAAAAATTTAAAAATAAAAAACAATTAATTAAATAATTTAGTGACGAGATTTTCTAACGGTTGATTCTGTTGAAAATTATATAAAATAATAAAATAATTACCTACGGAATAAATACCTGTTGGTAAAATTTAAAACTTCTGAAATAATTATCAAACCTAATTCATTTCACACTCTACAGGCCATCTTCCCTCTGCTCCATCTCTCCCGTCTCCTCTCCGGTCTCTCTAATATTCCTCCGCCACCGCCTTCGCGGCCACCGAAGCTTCCACCCCTCATCTCTATCTCCATTCTCCATTTCGATTCATCGCGCCCTCCACCTCCTTCCCTCCGCCTCTCACAGCTGCTTCTCCCCGGCACAACCGTTACCCACTGGCCACTCCGTCTCTGTCCCTGTTAATCCGTAGCTGATTCGCCACCTCCGCCGGTGAAGTTACACAGGACAGTAGTCAGCAACTGTTCCAGTTCGATTTGAGGTCTGGTTTACTTTCCTCCTTCGTATCGCGATCTGGTACGCAACAGCACAGATCTGTAATTTTATTTTTTTTTTAGTTTTTGAGTTTGCTATGGCGGATCTGGCGGCAATTTTGTTGTTGTTCCGTGTTTTGGTGTAGTTGGGGGTTTTGGGATTGTCGAAATCGCCCATTCAACCATAGACAATGGACTGTAATTCATGTCGATAGCAATTGGACCACTGATAATTTCCATTTGGTGTTGAGATCCTAGTTTTTGTTGTTGTTGGAGTGGTAGTGGCGGCCGTGGTTCCGTGTTTTGGTGGTGTTGGGTGGTTTTGGGATTTTTGAGTTTTACTGTGAAATTGCACTGTGAAATGTAACTCGAATATAGTGTAGTCCTGTGATTCTGTGAAGTGTGAATTGGAGTTAGTATTGCCCTGTGAAGAGATTTGCTTTGACTTCTTCATTTGAATATAGTTCTGTGGAGAAATTTGGTTTGCCCTGTGAAATGTGAATTGAATATAAGGCCCGTTCGGGAGGGATTAAAAGCCAATTAAAATTGAAAATATGGCCGTTATTGGGCCCCACTCGTCTAATAAAAGTCAACAATAACGGCTATATTTTCAATTTTAATCTGATTTTAATCCCTCCCACACAAGCCAATAGTTCTTCATTTCTTTTTGGGTTACATGTGTAAATTTGCATCTTTAGGAGAAAAGATGGCCCTTTAATTTGGCTTAGTTTAGTGTCAAATTAATACTTTGCTCTGTAGAGCATAATTGATCTTTTTGGAGTAGCATCAGCTGTGTTTAATCGCCAACCATACTAGAGTGATTTATGGATTTTTGTATCTGTAATATGCAATTATAGTTTCAGCTTAATCAATTCCAAATGCTTCCCAGAAGTTTTTGCCCTATTGATTCTAGTTATTGTAAGATCGTCTGTTGGAACCTGAAGTTTCTGCCCTATTGATTCTCTTTCACTTTTTCAGGATTTGTTGTGGAGTAACTCATAATTATTTTATTTGTTGTAATTTAGCTGTAACTTTGCTAGATGATCTAAACTATGTGATAAGGAGTTCTTACTTCATACCGACCTTTCAAATTTGTTTCATTTACTCATTTTCCAAGACTTGTTTTCCCAATTTAAATTAAAACAGCTGAAATGACCAGACTGCACTACATGGAGGGAAAACGGAGTTATTACTCATGATCACTTTTACACTTGACTTGTGTTATTATTTCATTTTCCTGGCTTTAGGCTGAATAGTTTTCTCTGATTGTATTTGCTTTGTTGTCGTTATTATTATTTTTTTTTTCTAATTTAATTTTTTTTGCCAGAAACAGCATCTTACTAATGTTATGAGCGCTGTTGCATTCTTTTAGTAATGGATATGACAAAATGTGTTCTCAAAGCTTTGGATCTCTTCTACATTCCTGTTGCACTTTGATTATGAATTGGTTCAGTGCGATTTATCTCCATTCACTTGCTATATTTATAACCCATTTGAATGCTCCAATTGCAAGTCATACACGGCCAAATAAATAAACAATAGAAAGTTTGAAGTTAGCAATATTCCCTTTAAATTGCTTTTACATTATGCTCAAATGATGTTTTGTCAATCTCATAATCTGCTAACATGTGGCATATCTAACTATAAGCCTTTTTATGGAACTTCTTCCCTTCAACATTTGGTCAGAATCCGTAAATGTGTTGTGTACAGTATCATTGTCTTGCATCTTTGAATTGCTGACTTAAGATTCTGTTCTTGTTTATTTTGTTTTAATCATCTGTTTTATCTTTTGCGTAGATTGAAGGAACAAAATTCAACGACGTTGACTTGTCGGGAGGAGAGTTTGCTGAATATGATGAGAAGGGAGAGTGCCCAGTCATGATTTCCAACTTCGTGCTACATTCAATTTTGTGAAGAAGGTTATTCTACCTGTGTTTCTTTTGTTACATAAAGGGGGAGTACACACTAACTGTTTTGGTGTAAAAATAACTATTTTTATGAGATTATCTTGAACCGAATGCAGCTCTTGGATAAAGTCGTGGATGGTGTAACTTGGTGAAGAAAATGATGGATGACTTCAAGAATCAAGTGTTTACAAAAATGGTATGGCCTAGTGACTTCGAGAAGAGGAAGTGTCTTCAATGGTTGGACGAATTGTTCTTGTAATTTAGTTTCATTTTATGTTGTTTTGAAATTTAAAAATTATGTAATTAAAGAGATATATTTGCAATTTTATGTAAATTGTTAGTTCTTTACATTAAAAATTGAATATCAGCATTATTTTATATTTATATATTCATTTTTTTAAAAAAATTTTAAATGGCATTAGCGACGGAATTTTTGTAGGAAGTCTGTTGTTGATTAGCGACGGATTGAATTCGTCGGTGTTTTTGCGACAGAATGAATCCGTCTGTAATTACCGACGAAAATGGCGTCGCAAAATTGTCGCTAATTAGCGACGGATTTTTTTATTCGTAGGTAAAATTACCGGCGGGCAATTTATCGACAGATTTATTCACGGAATTTTTCCGTCGCTAAAGCCGGTTTGCAACGGAAATCAAGGCTTCAGAGACGAAAATTTCCGTCTCTGAAGCCGTGTTTTTTTGTAGTGTTATAAAATTTGTTTCCATTGCCAAAAAGTAAGAAAAAATGAAAAAAGATTGTTCTCTAAAAAATCATTTTTTTAATCAAAGTTTAGTGTTCGTTTGACTTTGTTTTACATGAAAATTATCTATTAAAGTGGAAAAAAAATTTTACAATTTGTTATGGCATTTGTTTCCATTGCAAATAAAAAAAAAAGACGGCTGGAAAATATTTTCCCACCTATGGAAAACATGAAAAATGTTGACGTGGCGGGTGGGGTGGGAAAACATTTTCCATTGAAAAGTTAGGCTGTCAAACAGCGCAAAAGATGGATAACGGAAAAAAATTTCCTAGTTCCCTGGAAAATTTTGCCAATAAAACAGGGCCTTAGTTGAATTGAAAGACATAATGTAGATAGGACCAACCACTTGGAGATAAAGAGCTTGAAGAAAGCTTGAATTTATTGCCTTCTTTTGCAGAGTAGGGGCTTTCTCTTTCCTTTTACTTCATCTGCCAAGTCCTTCCAAGAATCTGCTGCCCTCCAAGTCTTGATCTCCTCATGTAGGAAACTATAGAACAATGATAGGAGAAGGGAAGTGAAAGAGAAGAAAAGAAAGGATGGGGAAAAGAAACGAGAGAATAGAGAGAAATTTGAGGAAAATATCAATTCATTTTATTATCAAAAGATGTGTTTATTACAATGCAAAAGACCCCTTTATATAAGGTTTCAAAAGATCCTATTCTAAGTAGTAAATATATAATAATTTTGAGGGGTTGCTCAATTGGTCAGGTTTTGAGTTTGCTCCTCAATGGTCACCAGTCCGAATTCCCTCAGGGTCACTGAGGTGAGTACCCATTTATAAACTTCAGGGTCCTATTGGATTAGTCAAGGTGCGCGCAAGTTGGTCCGGACATCCACGGTTATTAAAAAAAAAAAAAAGTAGCAAATATATAATGTAATTATGGTTTGATTTAATAGCTTTTAAGATATATTTCCTACTTCGAATATGATCTTTTGCAACCTTATATAAAGAGGACTTATGCCTTATAATAAAGGACAACCTTGATAAATTCATACCCACCATGTTTATAATAAACGACAACCTTGATAAATTCGACTGTTATGGAAATTGGAGTACCACAACGTTTATCGTTTGTCTATCTTCATACCTATTGATCTTTCTCATTCAATTCGAAGTCACCAAAATAACAAACTGGCATTACAATCATATATGCAAGAAGAAACATAATTTTTTTAAAATAAATACATAGTCGAAATTCGACATTTAACATGAATTAAAAAAAGGGGCGAAATAGCCAAAATAGAATTTTTTGAAGAAAATACATAGTCGAAAATTCAGCTTTTAACAAGAATTTAAAAAAAAAAGGCGAAACAACCAAAATAGTCGATTGTTAAGCCGACTATTAACAGCTGCCAAAACAGTCTGCTGTGTGCTGGCTGTTTAAATAGCCGATTGGCTGTTTCTAATTAGATCCATTTCGTTTAAAAGATGCAAATGAATTTTTTTCTCGTTCATGTTTAAAAAAATTATAAAGATGTTAAAATTTTTTATCTACATTAGCTATTTATTTCAAAATAAATATAACGATTAAAACGTATACCGATTTAACAAAAACGAAATTAAACATACGTAAATATACTTACCGATTCAAAGTGATTGATACAAAAAAATTCAAGTTTCAGCGTTTGATAAATTTTTCAGTTTTTAAGGTTGAACCAGATGAAAGATGTGAGAGTTTTTATTTGTGTTGAAATAAACAGATAACAAAAGTTGGTTGATTTTTGAAAATTTACATAGAGAGTGCTTCGTTTTTATTTGTTAACGAAAGGGCAGTATTGTTTGTTAAACAAAACAATATTTTGTAATTATTTTACATACTTAAGAGTGTTTTTGTCTTTTGCCATTAAATAAGCCACTGTGGAAATATGAATAAGTTGAAAAGTCAAAATGGAAATATGGCCATTTGATCGGGTCAATTTTAAAAGTACCCCAACCCAACATCTCCTGAATATTTACCTGACCTTCTCGTTTTATCGTTCCAAGTTAGCATTGGTCAATTGAAACCCACATTCGACAATGAGCAATCGACTATTACTTCCTTGAAATTGAATATTGCATTTAGTTATTTGTCACAACCTCTCACTTTCTTAGATTGACAAATCCATGGGACATCAGTGAGCCAACCCAATCACCTCAATCAAATCTGACGAGTGGTTTATTGCAATGTCACCAGTGCAACCAAACATCTATAAATGTTAAGGCACCCACATGACCTCTAGAATAGGATTGCACTCTTACATCTAGCTCATTCTTCCATAATAGTAATATACCCCCATTTTTCCCGTCATTCTCTGCTACCAAACAATAATGAAACTGTAACGAGAATCACGCTTATTTTGCTATGCACCAGGCCTTGAAGAGCTTTTAGTCCAATAGGGTTCTCTAACTAAGGCAAATCACAATAAGTTGACAGTGTCCGATGATGTCAAAGACCGGGCAGGGAAAAGAATTTGATGAGCCAAACTTCTCAATTGTTACTCACTTTTCTCTTAGCAAGAATTAGAACAAACAAAAAATATTGAAGGCAACAATCAACAAAAAATAACATCACATGTATTTGTGCCTTAAAAGAGACAGGGAGTTCAACAGTAAGTTGCATTTCAGGAATAATTGGCCACATATGGATCAAACTTGGTCAATAATCTCCACGTTGAACCATATGCCAATGACAAGGGTGAAATCAACACTTCTCCCTAATTTGTTTAATCATCTGGTATCTGCGAAAACAATAGAACCGTGAGTAAATTAGCAAGAAAAAACTAAAACTAACGCTTATTTCACAATATTCTTGACATGTCTATCTTAAGTAGACTTAAGCAAGGTTTAAACTTGCTTAACTGTAAAGGTTAGTTCCCATATCTGAGGGAATGAACTGAGATGGAATTTATCCAATTGAATCATATTTTTCGACACTATATCTCTAACGAGATGAAGTCTAACATCTACATATTTTGTTTTGTCATGAAAAACAGGATTCTTGAATAACTGCATAGCATACTGGGCATCAGATGCACCACAACAGTACCAGAAAATAAACTCTACTTACCCAACAGACATTTATTCCACAATGATTCATTTTCTGTTAATGCAACATAATCGAATTTAGTGGTGGACAGTGCCACAATGTAGTGCAGATGAGACTTCCAGCTAATGCAAGCACCACAAAAGCTGAAAACATATGATGCTATAGAATTTCTATTATCCCTACCATTAGCATAGTATGAATCCACACAACCTTTCAATTTTATTCCTTCACTACATTGTTTAGACACTAAATCATAATTAGAGTACACTTCAAATACTTTAAAATCTTTCCCAGTGTTGAATACTTGGGTTAGACATGTCTCTACTAAGTATACTAACAAATATGCAATGTCAGGCCTAATACACACCATAGTTACATGACTGACCCAATCACATTTGAATATGTAACCCTTTTCATGTATTCTATCTCATCTTCATCACCGGGACACTGTTCTCTACTAAGAATGCAGTGCTTTTCTAAGTGTCTATTTGACACACATTACTTTATTTTATGATTTATTATGGGATTATTTTTATCACATAATAAAATATCACGTATACCATAAACTTTTTCCTACTTTTAACTGCACATTCTACTAAAAGTAATATTCAAAACTTCTTTAGAACTTTAAGAATGTAAGGATGATGCTTAAGAACCAAAGCTGAATTCACTACAATAAAAATGTGATTTAGCGACAAAAAAATTTGCGACGTACAAAAAATTGTCGCAATAAGTGATTTAATGCGACATGTTTTTAAAGTTTGTCGAAAAGATTGTAATGAAAAAAAGTATTAAAAATATATATGGTGACATAAAAAGTTGCTGTAATATGTTAAAAGGGGCGACAAATAATAAATATTGTTGCAAAAAAAATGAAGGAAGCAAGTCGCAAAATAATTTTTGGTGGGAAACTTACGGCGAAAAACTTTTATTTTTTACAACAAAGTATTTGTGATGCAATAAGATCTACTTTTTACGACAATGAATATTTGTTGCCAGAAATTCTATAAATGGAGGAAAAATCACTACAAGAAAATTTGCTTTTTGCCACACACAAATCATTATTGTGGTCTTTCACAATGTTCATCTATATGTTGCCGACTCTGATGTTATCGTAGAGTTGAATGATATGATAACGTGCAATGCATATTGCAAAAACCCTCGAATGGACAACGATGTTTAGTTTTTTCAACGTTCTTCAAGCTATACTTTTATTATAGTTTTCAATATTTTTTGCTTATTGTCTTAACTTCTTTTTGCAACGGTCACTATTATGTTTAGACATTTTGCAAACATCGTTTGGAAATAAAAGAACCAAAAAATCATTAGGCAATATAAAAAGTTGTCGTAATATACAAAATATGCGAGAAATAATAAAGATTACGCCAAAAATATAATGGAATCAAGGCGCCAAAATATTTTTTGGCAGAAAACTTATCAGGACAAATTTTTATTTCTTACAACAAATTGTTTGTGATGTACTAGGTCTACATTTTGCGACAAACTTTTATTCTTTGCAGCAACCATGTATATTTTATCAAAGCTCCCTAACATATTTATAAAACACAATTAGTTTAATTTTTAAATCCATGAAACTCATGTTAAAATATATATATATATATATATATATATATATATATATATATATATATATATACAGAAATGATCTAATGAGCACCGGTGCTCATCTTATTCTAAGCACCGATGAGTTGGCACATTAATTCATTGGTGGATAAAGATTTTGTGAGTTCCAATCCACCAATGAATTAATGTGCCAACTCATTGGTGCTTAAGATAAGATGAGCACCGGTGCTCATTAGATCATTTCTGTATATATATATATATATATATATATATATATATATATATATATATATATATCTATATATATATATATATATTTATCATTATTTTATTTAGTTTAATTATTATCAAAGTATTCTTCTTCCACCAAACACATCACTGACCATTTTCATTTTTTATTTTTTTTATATCTTAACCCGTCGAGATCCTTTATAGCCTGTCCATAGTCCCAGCCCAATTCTCCAAACCCAAATCCAGATGTTGCACTCCTCCCATTGCTGGTCATCGCTGTCTCTAATCACTATTAAACAATCCAAAGAGAAAAAGAAGAAGAGACTAGGATTTTATTGATTCTGCATAATGCAATTGAATGAATGAAAATCTAGATGCAAAGAGACTATATATAGTCTAAAACAAAGGAAACTTAAAAGACAAATCTACCCTTACTAATAATAAAAACAAAATAATCATATATTTTTTAACATTTCCCCTCAAACTCACGATGCGGCAGCTACAAGCATCGAGAGTTTGCCAACTAGAAAATGAAAACGAGAAATAGAATGCGACTTGGCAAAGAAATCTGCAAGCTGCAAAGAAGAAGAAACAAATGGCAAAATAATTATGCCATGCTTCAGATGATGACGAATAAGGTGACAATTGATCTCAATGTACTTAGTTCGTTCATGAAAAATCGAGTTGTAAGCAATCTAAATGGAACTCTGGTTATCACAATACATAGGAATGAGACTGAAAGAAAAACTCTCATATCTGCAAGTAACCAACGTAACCAAATAATCTCTTTGATAGTGGATGCCATAGCACAATATTCTACTTCGGTTGAAGATTGAGAAACAATAGATTGCTTCTTGCTCTTCTAAGAAATAAGTGAATCACCCAAAATGATACACAAGCCAGTAACAGACTTACGATTTGTAGGATCGCTACCATGATCAGTATCGGAGTATGCACGCAGCTCCAATGAAGATGTAGATGGAAGTAAAACACTCTGAAAGATTGTACCCCGAAGATACCGCAAAATACGAAGAACAGCTGCCCAATGAACTATAGTAGGAGAAGCAACAAACTGACTAATAACATGAACAGCATATGTAATATCTGGATGAGTAATAGTGAGATATACCAAGCTCCCAACAATAGTACGGTATAAAGTAGGATATGATAAAGGTAAACCATCAGAAGAAGAATACTTTGCATTAACCTCAATGGGAGTATCAACAGTCTTATTATCAATAAGTCGAGCTCGCTCAAGAATATCTGCAACATACTTCGACTAAGAAAAAAGATAACCCAAATCCTTCATTTCAAACTATCTAGCCAAATCTTACCTTCAAAACTGAAATACCATCAATATCATCACCAGTAATAATCATGTCATCAACATATAAAGATAGAATAATACGACCTGTATCAGTGCACTTAACAAAAAGAGCAGAGTCATAACTACTAGAAACAAATCCAAGGGAAGAAATCACAACAGAAAATTTCTCAAACCAAGCACGAGGTGCTTGTTTGAGATCATACAACGCCTTCTTGAACTTGCAAACATATCCAGAATCTTGTGGAACACCAGGAGGGGGAGCCATATAAACTTCTTCTTGTAGATCTCCATTTAAGAAGGCATTTTTAACATCAAGTTGAGAGATACGCCACTGACAAACTGAAGCTACTGCAATAAGAGTACGAATAGTAGTCATTTTTGCAACAGGAGCAAATGTCTCCTCATAATCCATACCATACTGTTGAGAATACCCTTTTTCAACCAACCTAGATTTGTACCGTTCAATTGATCTATCTGAATTAGTCTTGATTTTATACACCCAACGACAACCAACAACACTCTTACCAGGAGGTAGAGGAACCAAATCCTAAGTACCAGTCTTATGCAAAGCAGAAAGTTCCTCATCCATAGCTTGCTGCCAAAGAGGATCAAGAATTACCTCTTTATAGGAAGAGAGGTCAGAGAGACAATGAATAAAAGCTAAAAAGGCAGTAAAAGATGAAGAATAACAAGAATAAGCAAAATCTGGTAACTTTGTAGACTTACAAATGTGTATGGATTGACATGGATGTGGATCCACAGTCTCAGACGGAGCTTGAGAGACCATAGGATAAGAGGGAGCTTTAGGTGTGCCGGTGAGTAAAGTGTTAGTACATGCAGAATGATTAGTATTTGAAGTGCTAGGAGCTTGAGATGACAAACTATCAGAATCGTTAGAAAAAGGATCTATACGAATAAGATCAGTCTAGTCAAACTATGAGTAGTTGATGGCATAAAAAAGAAAGGTATATGCTCGAGAAAGACAACATGACGAGACACATAAAGTTTCTGAGTTATTGGATTAAAACAACGATACCCTGTTTTACCTTCACCATCACCAAGAAAGACACAAATAGCATATTGAGATGACAACTTGCTAGTTCTTCGTGAAGACGAAGAATGGAATAAGTACAACCAAAAACTCTAAAGAAAGAATAATCAGGGGCATACCCATACAACTTTTCGAAAGGAGAAAAACCTGAAATATGATAAGATGGAATTGTATTAATCAAACCTACAGTAGTAAGAATAGTTTCACCTCAAAACACACTAGGAACAGAAGTAGACAATAAGAGAAAGGGAGCAGTTACAACAATGTGCCTATGTTTTCTTTCAGCAACACCACTTTGCTTAGGAGTATCTGTACACGAAGTTTAGTGAATAGTTCCATCTAAGGCAAGCAGTTCACAAAATTTTTTAGAAGTGTATTCCCCACAAAAATCACACCTAAAACATTTGATAACAGCAAAATGTTGAGTTTTGATTAGAGCACGAAATGCTGTGTATATCTCAGAGAATTCAGAACGTTGTTTCATTAAATAAACCCAACAATAACGAGTATGATCATCAATAAAAGAAATATAATATCGAGACCCTCCTTTTGTGACAACGAGAGAAGACCCCCATACATTAAAATGAATCAAATCAAATAGAAAAGAAGAAGCAGAAATACTTCGAAATTTTGACAGTTTACATCCACTGCAATCTGAAATATCATAAGGTTGCAAATTTCCTAATACCCCTGTAGAAGCCAAATATTTCAAACGAGAAGACGAAACAAGACCTAGGCGAGAATGCCATAAATAAAAATTAGAAGAAGAATGGCTCAAACGAAAGGAAGACAAATCAACACTAGTAGCAGCAGTAGCAACTGGCACTTTTAACTCATCCAAAATATATAGTCCCCCCTCCTTACGACCTGTTCCAATCAGCTTCTAAGACTGCAGATCCTGCACATAACAATAAGAGGAGGAAAAGGTAACTAAATTTCCAGAATCACATAACTAACCAACATAAGTAATATTTAATGTGAGTTTTGGAATATGAACATTAGGGAGAGACAAGTGAGATGTGACAACAAAACCAACACCTGCTAAAGGCATAGGAGTGTCATCAGCATCATGACAGGAATAGAAGACGAAGGAGACACAGAAGTAAAAGATGAGAATCTGGAGAAATATAATGTGAAGCACCAGAATCTAAGACCCACATAGAATGTAACATACTTGAATAACTATGAGGCAACTGACCTACAAAAGCAGACATAGCTTGTGGCTGTAAGGAGAGAAACTTCAAAATTGCTCAGCCAGAGTACCAAGATCGGTGAAAGGACTTGATGAAGCTACTGCTACAGTATTGGATTGTGGTGTTCTATAACCCTGAGGTGGTCTACGAGCATTTGATAGTGACTAATTGCCAGGCTTCTAAGCTTAAAATGGCTGCATGGTTCAATTCTGCTGTATCAACTTAGGACACTGAGCCTTCTAATGACCTTTCTCCTTACAGAAACTGCACTCATCGGGGGCAGCCATTGCTTGAAACATATTCAGATTATTAGACAGTGACTTAGAAGGCGCTGTTAACACAAAAGGATTAGAAGTAGAAAGAATTCCCTTTTCAGAATAAGACTTAAGACGTATTTCTTTAGCCAATAACTCAATGACAACTGAGTCAACAAAAGGAAGTGGAGAACGATGTAAAATTGAACCTCTAAGTCCTTCAAAATCACTACGAAGTGCCGTTAGAAACTGTACCAACCGTTGCTGCTTTCTATGAATAATATAGGCATTACACGCCTTTAATTCTGCCGATTCTGCAAGAGCCAATTGATCCTAAAGATCTGTTATAGCATAATAAAATTCCTGAAC
This sequence comes from Fraxinus americana, assembly GCA_035079005.1. Lineage (NCBI taxonomy): Eukaryota > Viridiplantae > Streptophyta > Magnoliopsida > Lamiales > Oleaceae > Fraxinus > Fraxinus americana. The sequence goes on along the minus strand of CM068715.1, from coordinate 836,768 downwards.
ACTCATATTCTTTTGCTGAAGAGCTCGTATGTCATTCTCCTATTGATACTGTTTTGCAAAATTTGACTGAGTGGATAACCTTTGCAAATGATCCAAAACTCCTTTGCTGTCTCATACTTTGCCAACTCTTTACCTATGGAATGCTCAACAGAATTGTTAATCCAAGTAATAATTTTTGAATTGTTTGCTTCCCAGGTATCTATCGAAGCAGCATAACCCTCATCAGCATCCTTAGGTTTCACAGAAGTTCCACTAACATATCCCATATCTTTTTACCCTTAAAAAAATTCTCAACACATAACTCCAATACGAATAATTATTTCCATCCAACCTCACACTCACAGATTGAAGCGAATCGTCTCTTTCAGTAACCATAATAAAAAAAAAAAAAAAAAAGGAAACTCAGATCGCAAAAGAAAGAGAAACGAAATACCAGAAAGCTAAAAGAAAACCCTAACGAAATACCATATTGCAGAAACTGAATGAAAACCCTAACGAAATACCAGATTGCAGAAACTTAATAAAAACCCTAACAAAATACCAAATTGCAAAAACGGAATGAAAAACCCTCTCGAAATCGTCTTGTATCTAAAAAAATTAGAGAATATGTCAGATCCCATGAAATTTAGCTCTGATACCATCTTAAACAATCCAAAGAGAAAAAGAAGAAGAGGCTAGGGTTTTATTGATTCTGCATAATGTAATTGAATGAATGAAAACCTAGATACAAAGAGATTATATATAGTCTAAAACAAAGGAAACTTAAAAGACTATTCTACCCTTAATAATAATAATAATAAATAATCATATATTTCTTAACAATCACCACCTCTCATCCCCACACTCATCATCGCCGCATCTCGCAACAAGAAGCATGAATGGCATCTAGTGCAGCACTACCGTTTTGGTGGGTCCTTGTGGGTCGTGATCCACCAACTTAAATTTTTTTCTAAGCAAAATTTCAGATTTACACTCCATAATCCCGTTTCCTCCTCCTACAAAATCCTATAATGTGTTTCCACTGCTCGCGGCCGCTATTCAGCCTCATAATTCAATTCAGCCTCCACGATTCAGCCTCATAGTTCGATTAGCCTCCATGATTCAACCTTGTTCGATTAAACCTGGTCCGTCCTTGCCGCCAGTCCGCTACATAGGCCACCGCCACTCCGCACATCGCCAATAGCCAAGTGCTAGTCCAAAGGTCAGTTTTCCTTTGCTTTGCCTAAAGTTCAATAATTATTTGATTCTAGAATTTCAAATTTCGAAATATATTTGTGATTTGTGAATGTGGATTATGCATTCTTCTACTATAAATTCTGACGAGTGCAGATTATATTTAAGTTAAAGAGAAATTCGTTTCTTTAGGAATTAGGAGATAGAGGAACAAGGAAAAGAATGAATACTAGGCATAAAATGTCGTGAATGCTGAGAATACCGAAAATGATGCTTCCATGAGCAAAATTGATTTTACAAAAATTTCATTGAAATAATTCCCCATTTCTTATGCTTAGGCATATATTCTGTGAGTTCGTTTTTCTTTTGAATAAAGAAATTAAGGTTGGAAAACATTGTGAACAGTCTAATGTCTATTTCTCTAGACTACTCTATCAGAACCCATTTAGCAATCAGCATACATTTAGTACTTGCTTGGGTTTCATTAAGAAAGCTTGATGAATACTATTAGTTATGTGAAATGCCTAAATCTCACTGAAATTTCTAAAATATGTGGAGGACCTTGGCTTCCTGCCTCTCCTCTTGTAGTAATAATTTCTACACCCACATTTGGTGCCTATTACAACTCGTGTAACTAATAAACTTGTTATATTGGATTTAACTAGAATTGATTGCCCAAAATAAGCTGAATGTCAGATTCCATTGTCGATGACTTCTGAGCGGAGAATTCATATCTGTTTTTCGCATGACTAGGAACATTTGGGAATAAAAGAGAAAGGAATTGGCCACGCAAATCAAGCTTCTCTCTTTCATTAACTGTCAGGGGATGATTTAGAACAATTTCAGTTCTTGTTCTTTGAATTTGAGATTTAAGTCAACAACGTACCTTCGACATTTCATAAAGTTTTTCATGATATGGTTTTGCAAAGAACTTTACATATTGAAAATCGGTATAAGACAGTTAACGTTTTACATATTTAACGTTTTTCAAGCTTGTAGACTTGGTGTATTTATTATTTTACTAGTTTGTTGCTATTTTAAATAGGCAGTTAATATCGATGGAGAAGGTGATAATGCATGAGCAGGATAAACTGGAATTTATTCTGGAGTTTGAGTCTTGATTCATAATGTATAATTTGGGGTGCCAGGGAACAAATAACAACAAACGAAGTATCTATTTTAGACTTTATTGGTTTCTTTTTTTCTTGGGATAGCTTGATTGTATCAACTGATTGGCTAGGACGATGTAGAAATTGGAAGATACATTGAAGAAACTAGTACTTTGGTCCAATAGATGGGAAAAATCAATGTCGTGAGTGAGCGTCCCTTAAACAATCAAAGGCCAGTTTTCTCACAAAGATGATACTGAAGAGGGAATTGATAAGGCAAGGAAGTCTTGAGGAGTAATAGCCATAAACAGGGGCGGACCCATTAAGGGCCCAGTAAACCGCCCCCACTTGGCCAAAAAAAAATTGGCCTTCTATGCGCCCACTAGGCCAAAAAAAAAGAAGCCCACCCAAGCTCGTCTTTTGAAATAAGCCCAATTCCCTTACCCTTTCCCCCAATTCCCTTACCTTTTTCCCCCAATTCCTCCCTTTCGTTCCCAAATTCCCAATTGAAATCATTTTTATTTTCAATTCCATTTGAATGTGGTGCCTTGCATTTCGGACGACGACGATTTATAAGAGTAATCATCTCTATGATTTTCGCCTTGAGACTTAAAAGGGTTCTGTTTTAGAGGTTAGGCTGCTGCGAATTTGGCTATTTACGTTTTAATTTTTGGGCCACTCATTTTTAGTCCTACCGTATTCACATTCTTAATTTCTTTAATTATTTTGTTTCTTACCAGCTTTTTATTTTCGCCTTTTAGAAATTAGAATGCATGCTTGTTCATTTTTAGCAGCTAACTTTTTGGGTGTCCTTGATTATGCTTTTCTCGATTTATTGCTTGCATTGACTTCCCACCTGTAGCGGAGATAGTGTATTGCATTTAGGTTTACTCAAGGCTGCACAATATGTTGTGCTAGTTCACTTAGTTTATTGTGCAAGTCATCTGAGTTCTATTTAGTGTTTGTAGTCAGGGGCGAGACAGTTAGAACTTAGATGGTATAATTTACTGAGTGCAAGTTTCTTGAATAGTTTGAGCGGAATATGTTTTAAATTTATGTTTGCACTTAATCTGAAATTGATATCGATAAAAGGAATATTGGATGAATCGAACTTTTGTGAGGATTGCTGGTTGAAGTCAAGTTCTCTAGACATGATAAATCTTGATGCACTTTTAATAGAATTTGGATTTTAACAAGGTTGAGTGGGGGACTCTCCTTCAGTATGCATAACTGAGGAGGACAGTGTTCGGGTGAATGTGAATCAATTCCTTATTTCAGAGTTAGCAACGGTTCAAGTGGCTATCAACCTAATGAGTAATGACAATGGTGTGAAGTTGTGGAGCCTTATCTATTGTCTTTTGCGATTGGATTTATAAAAAGAAAGTAGATTTTAAATGTATTTGTATAATATTAATGCCATTGAAATCCAGTTGTGGGAAAATAAATTGAAGCTACTAATGACTAATGATCAGCATTGTTATCTCACCTTTGCCATTTCACTAATGGTATATTTATGCATTCTTTGTTTGATTTGTAGAAGTCGTAAGGAACAACTGTAAAAAAGGTATTACATTTTAAATATTATCTTTATTGTTTAAAATTATTTTTTAGTCATTATGTCTCGCCCCTCCTGAAAATAATCCTGGGTCCGCCCCTGGCCATAAAGGTGCTGGAGACATGGCCGCAAGGTATGCAGATGTGTTTTTTGTCTCACACTTTTTACCCTTTACTAAAGCTAGTTTCTGGGTGTAATTTTTTTGTATGTCATATAATGCTGATCTTCTCATACACAATATGGTGCCTATAATGTATGAAGTGGCAGATTATGGACATCCAATTTAAAGGCCATTAACAATTTCTTTCACATCTTGAGATAATGCAAAAAACAATAATTACCTGGCTATCTTGTTTTTTGAAAGCTACAGGAAAATGGAAAGAAAGCAAATCTATGAATCATTAGGTGAATCACTTACAGACCTTTAAAAGAGATTTTCTTGATTTTTGTGCTTTACCGAAATGAACATGTCTATATATAGATCTTTGAAAAAATAGAAAAGAGGGTAATTTGAGACTTGGAGTGAAAAAGCAAAAAAAAAAATCATTGTTCTTTGAGATTGCAATATGGTAACCGTTTTTGATGCTTTCTACCTATTTTTGTATATTAGTATTACACCACTTTATATTCTACTTGCTTTCTTTTTGGTTTGTTAGTGAGCATCCTATTTTTTTTGCTAAGATTGGTTGCAAAGTAAAGTGCAACAAATAGGAAAAACCATGCATAGTTTACTGTTTTTTAGTGTTTATTTTTGCTATAACATATACTCAAGCAAATATTTTGTCTTGATGCAGTGATGTCCCAGACAAAAGCTATGGTTGAGGCTATTTAACATTTACTGGCAAACGTTCATGATGGTGGTTTGCTTAAGGAAGTTGAGAATTTAACTAAAAACCTTTACTGGCTGAAGTTAATTATAGTGGTTTCTGAGGAGTTAACGTAGATTACTTCGATATTTAGCGTATGGATGAAAGTGTGGCCATTTAATTTGTGTTGGACACATTTATTTTGGATTAATGTTCAACTTGATATGTTTTGGATTGATTTTACACATTAACGCCCATTGAATTTAGATTGGTTTTACACATTGAATTTGTGTTGGACACATTGATTTTGGATGAAAGCAACATTCATTTGATGCCATTTGCATTTGCTCGTTATCGTATCCTTCTACTCTACGGCAACATTGAAGCCCATAACATACACCTTAACATTACAGAAGGTCTTTTGCAATTTAAAATAGTATTTGCAACAAATATTTTTCTCGCAAAATTTTTATTGGAAAAATTATTGCGACAAATTGATTTGTCACCTTTGTCATTTTTTGCGACGTACATATATGTATTGCGACGATATTATAGCAACAATTATTTTGTTGATATTTCGTACTTTTTGCATCGAACAAATAATGTTGCAAGTTTGCAAGTTTGTTAATGCGATGAATGATTGAAAGTTGTCACAAAATACAATCTATGACTCATATAGAGCGACAATCCTTGTAACAAACATATTGTTGTCGCGAAATAATTTTTGCCACGAAATCTCTATATACGTGACAAATTTTTCTCGTCGCGATTTCGATTTTTTTTGTAGTGATTATCCCCATCCCTAACAATATCCAATCCTAGAATTTTCTTGGCACTTCCAAGGTGTTTCATATCCAATTCTGAATTCAATGCATATTTAATCTTACTAATAGCATTAGCCCAATCAAATTCACTTCTCTTAAACCCTAAGATAACATAAAAGAAAGGAAAAATTGCAGTTGTAGTCCCAGCATTTCACGTTTTGAAATTATATCACTCATGGTCCCAATACTTTTAGTGGAGGAGAAATGGTTAATTGATCAAAAGTCAACGATCTAACCAAATTTTAACCAATTTTAAAAGGAAAAATGTCAAATATAAATAATTAAATATAAAATATAAATCCGCACCAACCCAAAACTTCATCTTCTTGCCGGTAACAAAGAGATTAATCAAATTATAATGGGCAACCTACAAGTACTAACGGGATTAAAAAGCTCAAAAATCAAAACTATAACACGTGATAGACATGTATGGGTTTTATCTCAAATGGCAAAACTTGTGGGACGTAGTCGGCAGTAGAAATATGACACTCATAGGGCGTTGGGTCTTTAAAGGAGTGGAAGATTAAAGCTTGTAAGATCGTGTTTGACATAAAGATAACAATTTATTAAGAATTATTAGAGTATATGAGGGATATAAACACATCAAAGGAAGCATGTGACACAATTGCAACACTTCTCTCCAAGAAAAATGATATGAGGTTGCAACTTTTAGAAAATGAGACACTATCTATCACTCCAAGAGAGATGATGGTAAGTCAATACTTTAATAAGGCAAATTTCTTTGTCGTGAAATCTCACAATTAGATTCTACGAGAAAAAATTCGGAGTCTCTAGGATGAGAAGAATAATTATACATGAATTGAGACTAGAATTTAGAGGCTTTATTGCTGCAGTACAAGATTAACGAGAGCAACCTTCGCTTGACTATATAGAACCAAGAAGATTTGTTCAGGCAAATGTTAGTGATTTTGATAAGTGCGTATCATTCACATATTTATGGCTGATTAATCGAATATCTATTTAATTTAGGTTAAAGTATGTTAATTGTAGGAAAAACTCAAATTTGAATGTACTCGAATGAAATTGGAGTGAAATATGTGAAATTGAAACTTAATTGGAGTTGGTTCGAAACACTTCAAAATCAATTGAAAGTATTATTGGAGCAATAGGAGGAAATTCACAAGTTTCGGGAGTTTTAGAACTAAATTGCAAACGTTTGAAACTTGGATAGAATCAATTATTAATAATTTTGAGATGACGTTTAAGGTTTTAAAAAATAAAAAGATGTTGTACATATATGACCCACATTGTTGCCTTCTTTAAATTTTACCAGGTCGAGTCCACATTCTATAATAATCATCCATTTGGAGGATATATTGGAAGATACCTAAACTGTGTTTGTAACCCCAGTGGAGATGAATAGTATTACTCTTTTTAAGTACACATTCTTCAATCAATCATATTTCAAATCAAATTCTTCTCCAAAATAGGTGTCAGGCCTTTAAACACAAATATTCACTTTCATTATCTTTCTTTTTTTTCCTTGCAATCGCGTGAATCCTTTCCCTATGTCATCAGGGGAGGGAGAAATGGGTACAGACTGCCTGGAAATGATAGAAGAGGAGTACCCTTTACCAGACGAGGATACACTGTTTACTGGGCCGATAGGATTCGTTATGATCGTGTTTGACTACATGTCAAATTTGTCCTGCCAACTTGGGCTCCCATCAATCGATTTGTTTGGTTTTCCGGATCCGCTCAGAAACTCAAAAGATATTGAAAATATCAGACACATTCTCCAACAATTATTGTCATGTAGGAAAAAGCTTGAGGTATTCTTCACTGTCCCAAACCCGCAAAGCTTGTCATATCCTAATGAAGTTGTTGCCGCCTTTATCAATTTTCTCCTCTGAATGGTAGAAATATCCATACTATATTTAAAGGCAGAATACATTGCTTTCCAAAATCTCCGGACAGAGCTAGGATTTCTTATTACTTTTCTTGGAGATACATCAATGCTGCTGCATTTGCAGCCCACCAATAATGTAGTGATGGATATCGAAGCTTTGGTTAATGAGGTAGGAAGTTTCTTTTATTCCTTGTTTTTCACCTTTGTAGTATTCTTGGTCACTCGGAAGGAAGAAACCTTTATTGCTTATAGGAGGCTTAATTTAACGGATATTGAAGATGTCGTCATTGAGGTAGTAAGTTTCTTGCACTCTGGCTTTTTCGACGTTCTTGAGGACATGCCATTACAGACCACTACTGAGGTAGAAGAAACCAAGAAAGCAATGGCGGATATCAAAGCTATGGTCCATGAGATAGGAAGTTTCATAGTTTTCACCAAGAATGATCAAGTCCCGGAGAGTGGAATATTGGATCTAGCTATTTCCGATTTGTTACCAAAGTTTGAACTCTTGAAATCAAAGATAAAGGAGCATTGCATCACAGTCTTGAAGATACCGAGTGATGTGACTCCAAAAACTAGTGTGGTTTCACTCTTCATTCTTGAGTTCGTTCTTGTTGATCTCATGGACCTAATAAATAACAAGTCGGACAGGATCGTTGATGTGAAAGATCAAATTGTAATGCTACATAAGGAGCAAATGTTATTGGGATCTTCCGTCACAAATATAGCTGTGAAGCAAGAAGCAGAGCGTGATAAACTTTTGATACGAGTCATGGACATAGCATATGAAGTTGAATATGTTATCAACTCATTTCCTCCATTTTGGTATCTCACCCTCAGACTCCCTCAGCTCATTGAGAAGATTCAGCTTATTATGATGACTGTCAAAGAAATGAAGAACGATATTGATGTAGCTGGAATGCCAAAAGTTGCAAAATATCCAGGTGAACACTTACCGTTGCAATCTAAAGAACCTCCCATTTTGGAAGATATTGTTGTGGGGTTTGATGATGTGGCAATCGACATTGTTAAACAACTGATTGGAGGGAAAGAGCAACTGCAAATTATTTCCATATTTGGAATGCCTGGACTTGGTAAGACGACTTTAGCAAATAAACTATATAATCATCCCTCTATTCTCTATCATTTTTACAAGCGTGCCTGGTGTGTTGTTTCTCAAACATATGAGAAGAAAAATATATTGATTGACATTTTGAGCTCGATGAAAAATGTTAAGAAAGAAACAATTGCAAACGAGGACGTTGAAAGATTGGGGGAAGATGTTTACAAAAGTTTAAAAGGAAGTCGATATCTCGTAGTCATGGATGATATATGGGATACGGAATTATGGAATGATTTGGAAAGATATTTTCCAAAGGATGGAATTGGAAGTAGAATCTTATTCACCACTCGGAATAAAGAAGTTGGTTCAAAAGCTTCACCTCATGGTGTCATAAATACACTCCCATTTCTATCAGAAGTTGAATGTTGGGATCTATTACAAAAGAAACTGTTCACAGAAAAAAGTTGTCCTCAAGAACTGCTAGACATTGGGAAGCAGATTGCAAAAAGTTGTCATGGCCTACCACTTGCAGTGGTCGTAATAGCTGGAATTCTTGCAAATATGGAGAAGAAAGAACACCTGTGGCAAAACGTTGCAAGAAATTTAAATTCATATATATCTGAAAATGCAGACGATTTTATCAAGATATTAGAACTTAGCTACAATTACTTGCCAATGCACTTGAAACCATGTTTTCTTTATTTTGGAGCATTCAAGGAGGACGAAGAAATCTGCATACAAAAGTTGATATCATTATGGGTAGCTGAAGGATATATAAAGAAGGAAGAGCGCAAGAGTTTAGAGGATGTGGCACTAGAATATGTGATGAAACTCATTGATAGGAGCCTGGTAGTTGTTGCTGAAAAAAAATTTGATGGTTCTATCAGAACTTGTAAGATTCATGATCTATTGCGTGAAGTGTGCTTGAGAATAGCTGAAGAAAAAAACTTTTTGAAGATTGTCAATATGTAAGTTCCCTATTTCTCTTCTTTTTTCTTCTCTATTCGTACATTTTTGTTTTAGTGTACTAATAATGGTGACTATATCTGATGATCGTATCACGTGTGATTATGTTTTTATCAGTAATGATGATGAATCTCATCCACTACCATACTTCAGTGAAAAACACCATTGTCTGAGTATCGTCTATGGGGAGAATCCTATGCACTCACTACCTTTCGGCCCACGTGTGCGCTCTATTTTATGTTGTAATGTTAAGTTGCCCACATTAGTTGCATGCAGCTTCAAAGTTCTTAGGGTCTTGGATTTTTACAGTGACTGGATAAATCTTGTAGTAATCGGAATTGAACAGCTGGTTCACGTGAGGTACTTGGAACTTTCATATACATTTCCAGCAACGGAAAGCTTCCACAAACTAGAATTTCTTGTTATGAGAGCTACTGATATTGAGTCCTCTTTAATATGATGAGTTTGAGACACATGCATTTCAAGGGCGGTGCATACTTCAGCAACTCTATTCGTCATCAAGCAATTAAGGATAAGAGCTTCCAAATAAAAAATAACCTACAAAGTATTTCTTTCCTTCGAATTTTCGATAAAACGGATGAGAAAATTTTGAGGTGTTCACCAGATCTTCGCAGACTTAAATGCATGGTTGGATCTTCACACAGCTATTCTTTTGACTTCCTTAATCAGCTCGAATCATTGAAGCTCAGATCATGCAGTTACAACGGAGATTCATTGTTCAATTTGATCGGTCTGCCCTTAAATCTCAAACAATTGACTCTATTTTTTGTACGCATCTCTACGGAACAAATGGAGATAATTGGGAAATTGGAGTACCTTGTGGTTCTCAAATTAAGTGATGTTTCCTTCGAGGGAGGACTATGGGACACTAGTGAAGGTGAATTTCCACAACTTGAATTCTTGAAACTCTCTGGTGTAAAGCTTGCAGAATGGAATACCTCAAGAGATCATTTCCCTAGACTTCAACGACTAAGATTGAGTTATTGCAAACATTTGAAGATGATCCCTCCCAGCTTAGGTGATATTCCAACATTACTAATGATTGAGGTATATGACTGCGCGGAAGCTATCAAAGAATCTGCTAAGAGAATTCAAGAAGAACAAGAAGACATGGGAAATGAAGATATTAAAGTCATAATCTCTTACTCTTCAATGTGAACCTGAAAGTGAAGCAGTAATTGACTAGTGAACAGAGCAATTGTTTTTGCTGGTATACTTTGATTCTCTAAGAATCCCATTTTCACTTGTTATATTATATTTTGAACAATTTGTTTTCTTGCAGGAGATACCTTTGGCAGCCTTCTGAGACATTTCCAGCTGTAATAAGAGATAATCTCATGTTTTAATCTCTTTCATGTTCTCATATTGGTCCTAGGTATTATGTGTACTACTAAATGAAAGATCAAATAACTTGTATTGTATTTTTCCTTGTTTTGAAACTTAAGCGAGCTCTATTTCATGAGCCTCTTGATGTTATTCTAGGAATTACTATATCCGACCAGGTGCTATTTTGGGGCATATCATCTCACAATAATTGACTAATTTGAAACTCGTAGGACTAATACAAATACAAATCACCTTAAAAGAGATTTCAGAGCTTATCAAGTCGATTAAATTCACTCTCATATGGCCTTAAATTAACTTATATGGGCATGAGTTGCATGTTGTCAAAGGCCCGCTCCAACCCACATGGTAAGAGAGGAGGTATTTTACAGTTTAATTGGCCCAAATATCTATATTAGCCCAACTTCATATTGAGTCTCAGTCCAAGCCCAATTATCCAAAGGAGTACTTACAAAAATACCTTTAAAATTAGGAATGTTTTGAAAAATCATATGAAAGATTTTTAGGAAATAAAAAATACTATGTAAAATGAAAAAGTGACACATTGTCACTTTTTTTTATACTAGTTTTACACCCGTGCAATGCACGGGTTGTGGTATTTTTAAGATAATATTAGCGTCTTGAATGTTAAGATTAGATGGAAAATTGTATTATAAAATTTCATTACGTACATTTGTATAAAAGAAATAATGTTTCATAAAAAACCCTCGTTTTCACTATCGTAGAAGTACATAAAGACTTATACATTAAATCAGGTTCTTGACCAAACTCCACTTAATTTAGAGGTCAAATAACCAAAGCACATATGCACGCATTTTATTATAAAAATAAAACATAAATTAAACATATGTAAAAACAATCAAACCCCGCCCTTGACATTTCCTATCAAGAAGAGAGCCAACGATAGCGACTGAAAAAGCGGGAATTAACATAAGCTTCAATTGAATATCAATTGATGCCAATTTCTCCAAATTCTTACTGGTCATAAAAATTTTCACTCTTTTTGCTTGAACCCAAATTTTGAATCCGAAAATGGACTGAAATAAGAAAAGAACTTGCACAAGATGAGAAAAGGAAGCGACAATCACGAATTTGATAGAAATCAAAGTGAAAGTAAATTTTGATCCCAACCCACAAAGTTACATTGAAAAAAGAAATATCTAAAATATTAGCCAAACAAAAGAAAACAATAGGGATGTAGCTCGTGCAAAAAGGGATTGCATTTGAAAATGATGATTTTTTTTACTGTTTCTATGGGTCCATAAATTGAAACTTCATGTAAAAGTTCTCGATACAAAACAAAACTTTCAAATGTAATACAGTTAGTACTTAGAAAGTTCTCTGGTTTAAGGAGGAAACAACTTTCAATGCGATTCCGACATTAAAAGAAAGCGATTAGTAGATTAGTACTATCAGTGAAGAATTTATGCAGTTAATTCTCCCAACAACCTAATTAAAAAGTAATACTTTGCCTTAATTTCAGTCAAAACATTATGTTAACCATTGAACCAAGTTGTAATTGTAAATTACCATAGAACCAAAATTCCAAAAAAATTAAACACTGTATGCTAACAACGTGATCAATTAATTCTAGGTTTGTCATCCCCCAGCCTCTCTCTCAATGTGTCTGAGAAAGAGAGATTAAACGTTGTATCCATGATGTAGGGGTAAATATAGGAGCAAATAACTTAAAAGTGGACACAAGAAAAGATTTTCAGAAAATAAAATCTAAAGTAGTCCCAATATATTAGGCAATGAATCACCTAGTATATTCATCTCTTTTTCAATATTTCTACGGTTTAGCCGAGACTAAAGTAACATGTAGCACTACGAAAATAATGTCAAATTACAATTTCGACCTTGTTATGTAAATTACTGCGACAGTATTATTGAACTTTTTCTTTTTTCTGGCACAACTTAAAGTGATACAAAGCAGAAAATATGAAATCAAATGTCCAAAGCTACAATAGTGTGTGTACATTGACAGTTTCTTTTAATTGTATTGAATACAAGGCATTCACTAATTTACAATTTAAATACAGTTTAAGAAGTTAAAAACAAAATTCAAGGTGAGCATGTCTTGCATATGAAATACATAGCCCAAGTCTAAATTTTAATTTAATTAATCTAGTAATAAAAGTTTTGGACTCCGGGTGCAGTAGGAACTTGTACATTTGCCTTTTGAGCTAAATAAAGGAACTCTTGACAGTTTGTCGTGCTAATTTGAGAAAATGTATTTACTAACGTAGTGATGAACTATGTTGAATTGGCCTTATAATCCTGTGAGCAGCTCTTATCACCTTCGTCAACATCTTCAATAATCCCTTTGACAAGACAACCCACTTGAGTGCTTTCTACATAGGCTTTACATGCTATCAGAATATCACTAGAATACTTGCAGAAATGTCCTATCACAAAGTCCTCGAAATGCTATAAGCAACACAACACAACACAAAACTTAAATCAGTATATAATGAAGTCGTCACCCAAAAGGAAATAATAAATTGAAATTAATCATCAAAATATGCAAGGATTGAAAGACCTAATAATAAAAGTAGTACAAAGAAAGGATCTCAATTTCATCTTACCTTCGGTGGCTGCCTCATACTGTACACCATCGTTTGGAGAGAATGGATAAAAGTATTCTCATTGTATGCCAGGGAACACTTTTCTCCACTCATTGAACTACTCATATTTGCACGTCCAGACTCATTAAAATATGGCTTAGCATTCAAAAGTAGGCCTTGTATAAAGACCAAAACATGTAGCATAGTTGACATATTATGGATCCACTTCTACTTCTGACTATAACTCTAAGTGTCGAGAAGACTTAGGCATACTTTACCACAATTGTACAAGTTTTGATTGATGCGAAGTCCACCAGAGTGGTAATGGACCTGCTGCAATAACAAGTGAGTTAGCATTAATGGAAGACAGTGAATTTACATATTCGAAAGTGTACAAGGGATTGGGCACAAAAATATCTAAAACATACAGGTGGAATATTGGGATAGCTTCCAGGAAATAAGATGTCGAAGAAAAAGAGACTACCATGGTATGGCGTTCATTCTACTCTTACTATTATAGCCCTCAAAAGATTCATTCTGAATTCATAGACACACATAAATATGGTAAATATGGTATGTGATAGAGTGGCAACAAAAATATAGAAGGCGAGGAATGGATTCATTTGAACAAACTCAGCAAAATGATGGTAACGCCATTAGTTTTAACAAAATGCACAGGGACTATAACTAAATTTGCTCAGATGCCATCACAAATTGATCATGAATTTTCAGAGAGCTTACCAGGAAAACCAGGTAATATCTTGAAGTAAAAAAATGTAGAGTCCATAAGTATGATTAGAAGTTCATAGAAAAAATGGAAATGGCTGAAATTAAAACGAATTATGGTTAATGGGAAAATTCATACCATGCATTAATAACGATTAAACAAAAAAGTAATAATAACTAACCTGTTATCAAGAGCACAGGCACGAGAGTTTTTGATGTTTTCTTAGCTATAGTTACTTCCGTCATGTTTGTAACTTTAGAGTAATATGTTGCCATAAATCCAAGTAAGTGTGAAAAATATGCACAAATATCATAAATCCTAAAATAGTCCAAAGCTAAATTAGTTATAGAAAAAAGAAATAACAGAAATCAGTAATATAATTATAACTATGAGCGACTAAGATATGTGATAAATACTTACGAAGAAGTTATATTTCTACTGAATGAAAGAATTTCCCTGTATACAACATTCTTCGTACATGTATTGTGCAAATTGTCAGGGCTTGATGATTTTAGTAAAACCTTTAAAGATTTACTTGTTTTAGCTCTTGACTATGTTACATAAAGTTGACCATGACAGAAAACTTGTTCAGGAAGATACAAACCAACGTAATCAAGTGTCTGACCTTGTGCTTTATTTATCGTCATTGCAAAATATGGTCTAATAGAAAATAGAGTTCTTTTAAAAGGAATTGAAGTTTGATAATTTTTTAGAGGTACGAAAGGAATTCTTGGTAAGAAAACATGTTTCCCACAATATTCACTAGTTGTAATTTCATCAAGAATTATATTCTTATCAAATTTTCTACAAGTAAGGCGTGTTCCATTGCATAAACCTTCAGAAGGATTGATGTTCCGCAATAACATTACAGGACAGTTTATCTTAAACTTCATTCATGAGGCGGAATACCATTTAGAGTCAAAGTATTCAAGAAATCTTCCTGTAGGCTCTGTTCTGATTTGTCAATTGCTTCATCATAGCTATAATATTTGAAAATTGTACCAGGAATCTGATCAAGTAAAATTCTGTTAATATGATCAACACATTCATTTCTAGGCATATGAGTGGAAGTGTTGGTAACTTGGTAACTTGGGGTAATGGAACGGTGGAATGGTATAAGTAAAAGTAATATATAATTGTTAAAAAAAAATTTAATGTGTTCCCGGTGTCTCCCCGTACGCGCACGAGGAGTTCAATTCTCCCCGTGCGCGCACGGGGAGATGCATTCTCCCCATGTGCGCACGAGGAGATGTTGTCTCCCCGTGCGCGCACGGGGAGTTTCCCCCGTACATTTCGTCCCCTTTTCACTTTTATTTGTTCTTATGTTACAACGATTTTTTTTCCTCTACTTTAATATAAATCCAGGTATATTTTTCTCGGAGTTTGTTTCCGCAGAACTCTTCAACAGTAATGCAAGCACTGCATTTTTCTCTGTCCTAATTTTCTGGTTTCCATAGACAAAATGAACTAACACTAATAAAAATATTTTGGAGAGTAGAATATCTATTTAAGAAGATAACCAGCATGCATTTAACCTAATAGAAATATGAACATACAAAAATATGGCTGAACAGAAATGACAAAGGTAGATACAGGTAAGCCAAGCAATCAAAGATTAGGTGACCAGCAATAAAAGAAACAAGTGCTGCAGACAATAATAATATGAAGAAAGCCCGATGGAAAGATCTATAAGCATAATTTTTAACAAAACAATTGTATATAAATACTAAACATGTAAAACTAAGAGAACGATACATAACTTTTACGTAAATACTTACAGTGAAAAGTAATTAAGCGTAAGAAAATCTCAGGCTTGTGTGCTGAAAGACCAGTTTTCTTATTCCTATAAGTTTAAAAGGACGATAATGGAGTACAATAAATAATTTCAGAATTTCTTATATTTGTAGAAGTTAGAGAAGACGATGATAAATTTTTCTTCCTATATATATACTTCTCCAACCACCGCCTTACACTGTCGCCTTCAACTGTTTCTCTACTGTTCACAACGCGGATTCCAACTACACAGAAGGTTAAATATCTACGTTAAAAGCAAGTTGTAGTTTCAGTTTAGTTCAAAGCAAATTAATTGATGATGAAGTGGCGCAGCGGGTATTTCAAGAAGGTGGGCACAATATCTACCAATAGTAGCCTTCCACTTCATATTCTTCTTCATCCATTCTCCAATACATTCCTCTACACGTGGTATGCTTTTTTGGTTTTCTGAATTTCACGTTTATTCATCTCCCACCGTTTCGCTATTTTAATATAGTAGGGAAAACAAAAATTAAATTTTAGCTTTTTCAATAGGAATAATTAAATTTTGTATTGTAATTAAAATTTTGATGACAATTTAAGAAATTTAATGTATTTGTAGTTGTAAATTTGGTAGGTGGATTATGAATATTATCCTTTTTTTGTTTCATAATATTAATTTCGTACGGAAGTCAACAGATGTGGCAAAGAAAAAGTCTATGTTACCCTTTTTTTTGGAAACCGCCTACTTTTTTTATGAGAAAGAGGAAGTCGGTTTGCAGAAGTTCAGTAGGCAAATTTTTTGGACATTTCACCGCCTACATTCTTTACTCCAGAAAGAGGAAAGAGAGGGATAAAATAGGAAAAGTAAAATACGTCCTGAATGAATAGTAACCTGCGGATTGCCTCTTTTATATTAGTAAGGAAAAATTGTCCTTTTTTTTATTTTTATAAAAAAGTGGCACAAACTCAAAAAAATGTGACAAAACTAAAAAAAAAGTGACACTCTCTCAAAAAGTAATGCAAACTCAAAAAAGTGACACAACCACTGTGTATTTTCAAAAAAAATTTACAATGGGCAACTTATAAAAATACTCATAAAATAAGGAATCTTTGAAAAAATCATATAAAAAATATTTTGAAAGTAAAAAAATACCGTGTAAAAAAAAAAAAAAAAGTGACATAGTATCACCTTTTTATAAAAAAAAAAATGACACGATGTTAAAAAAGTGTCATGGTATCACTATTTAATTTTATGCAGTTTAGTGTCACTTTTTTTTATTAAAAATTGACATACAATTTCACTTTTATTAAAAAGTAATATTTATCACTCAAAAAAGAATAGAAATTTCAAGGAAGTAACGAAAACAAGCGACAAATACTAAAAAAAGTGACGAAATTAAAAAAAAAAAAGTGATAAAAATTCTAAAAAAAAAAAGTCACAAAAATTCAAAAAAGTACCGACAAAACACCAATTAAAACATTGGATTCAGTTCAATAAAGTGACGGAAATAATAATAAAAAAAAGTGACACAACCACTGTTTCTCCTCTCTCCGTTCACCACCAAGTATCTTTAAATCAGTTCATCAACAAAATACTAATCAAAACGCCAAGCATCTTTAAGTCAATTCAAACCCATCGTCATTTACGAACTTAGGCAACCTATTTATCATATAAAAAAAAAAATTTGGAAGTAAACTATGGTATAAAGTTAAGTGTCACTTTTCTATTAAAAAATAAGATACAATCTCATTTTTATTAAAAAATGATGTTTGTTTCTCAAAATAGTGACATAAATTTAAAAAGGTAACAAAACACATGAACCTTTACACATGGTCATGCATGAGAACATACACAACCGTCGATCTACATTACCTAACTGATCTACGTTGTATCATCTTCCACCACCACCTAAATCCCCTTCCAACTTCTACGATTGTATCAATCTTGGATGGAAGAAAGTCACTGTGAAATTTATTCTTACATACCAATATTATAAACATGATTATTAAAATAAAAAGACTACTCCGAAATCATTCTATATGTTGTACTGAAGCTCAACATACAAGAAATAATACCGCTAACTCAAAGTCAATCTCAAAACACAAGATAGTAAAGTTCACTTCTTTATACTCAAATCCAAAAATGCTTTATTTGGTAAGAACATGCCATCAGGAAAATAATCAGTTCAATATATTGATCTACAAATTCCCAATAAAATGCCACTCAATATCATCTGGCAACAGCTGCAATTGATTAGAACAATACCTCCAAAATTTAACAATTAATGAATAACACTACCTTGCCTAACAATTAGCAACCAACTCAATGCATTTCATCTTCATACAGGTCCCATCCTTCTATACAAGAAAAAAGGTTTATGAGAAAGAAAAAGAACTGAAAGAGATTCTGATATTGTAAGAAAACTATACTATTATGTAAACGTTATTTGAACATTAGCTAGACACAAATATCCTTTAAAGAAACCAATTGACTTAATTGCATAATAACAACTCCCGTAATACCAAACTTGTAAATAAACCTTAAAAGAACTCTCTTGCATTGCGAAACTTTTTATTCCAAATCCAAAAAAACTCTAAATGATCCCTTCACTTTCCTCCTAGCAAAATCTTCAATTCAGATTAGACCATAAAAGCCCATGAAAAAAATCAAAACTCAATCAGAAGAAAGCAAAATCTTCAATTCAAATTAGACCATAAGAAGCCCATGGAAAAATCAAAATTCAATCAGCATACTCAGCTACAAAATACGTTAAATTGTCCATGGTTATGATGGGAATCTAAGGGGCTTTCTCGACGAGTTCCTGGACGTAATTCTCTTCGAAGCAACGATGGCCGACATCGTAGACTTGGGGAAGGAGGGAAACTGGCTTGCTCTTGCTCACGGCCACCACCCGGAATGCTTCATTTAGAGCCCATTTGGTGCACATTAAAATGAGAGAATACATTTTTTTGAAGTAATGTAATGGAGAATATGTGATTGAAAAAGAAGGAAAAGTTATTAATATGATGGAAAATATTATTTTATTGAAGAATGTGTGGTTGAAAATGAGTAGAAGAATGAAAATGAAAAAAATAATGTGGCACAAACACGGGTTTATAGCATTTAAACAGTTTGAAAGTAGAGACTATAAAAGCTTTTCTCCCTATGGTCTGAGAGTTTTTAGGAATCGAGGTTTGATTTGGGGCTCTGGATTTTGGGTTTTGAACGTACTAGTTACGTGATTAAATATTTTAATTAGTTTTAAAAGTATCATTCAAATTTCTTATTTTTATGGGGTAGTGGGCCTAATTTTCCCTTATCCAAATATTATTTCATGATATTAATAAAATGTGAACAATTTTATTACCTAATTAGATTTTTATTTAATGCATATTTTACTTATAATTATTATAAACTTTTATAATAAATAAAATTGTATTGATTAGAGCTAAAATAAATTACTTATTTTTATAATAAATGTTTGGTTAAGTTTAAAGTAATTAAATCTTTTAGTTTTAAAAATATTTTCATATATAACTTATTCATGCTTATAAGAAAAAAACTTATTTTGACCATGAAATTGATGTTATTAACAAAATAAGTAACTTACTTATATTAAATCTTAAAATAAAAAATATTTATAAGAACTTATTTATTTATAAATAATAAGATTATATGTATATTATAGAAGTTGAACATGGACGTGAAAGAAATCAAATTTTTTTCCTCGAAATTTCTTGTCATTTCTTTTTTTTCATTTTTGGGTGGATTCTTCACTCATGTAGAATATGTTGGTATAAAAGATTGATGCCCGCATTAGATAATATTTTGAGAATGGTGATGTATAATAATGTATTTTCGGTTGTCTTTTTGGCCAAAGCTTTCAATTGTTTGAAACAAGTGGTAGTAAAATTTTCGTGTATTTTTTTTTATTTTTGATATATATATATATATATATATATATATATATATATATATATATATATATATATATATCATTTGCTTACGTTTATCGTGCTTCTATCAGTTTATATTTTTTAAGGTGAGCATCGATTTTGTATTTTTCAAGAACAAGTACGAATATGTTGTGAAAATTTAAACTTGTACTTCATTGAGTGTCATATGCTGTTTGTCAAGAATGTAATGGGAGTAGTCTCCTAAACTCGATCTCTTGTAGTGTGAGTTTATATAGAATTTTTAAATTTTAGCCCACCCAAAATCATTTTCTGACTTAGCCCCAACATGTTGATCATACTTCATTCATCAAGCGAGAATGCGTTTGTGAAATATGTAAAATTTTGTGTATGGTATGTTTAAAATTGTTAGATTTCGGATTGTGTTGAATTCAATTCGAACTCTAGTTTAACCTGTAAAATTAGTATTTATGAATTATGCGAATGATTATTATCTATTTGACCAGTAAACTTCTGTCTATAACACAAATCTGGTAGCGGGATGTAGTTGATTGATCAAACATTCCTTTTGAGTAAAATGGTTTGCAAATTGTATTTTGTATTCCCGCCATTTTCATGATATTATGAGAAATTTTTTATGTTGATAGAGAGAGAATTGTAGGAAAGCAATTTACCAATTATCCATTAATTCTCTTCCTTGGTTTCTTTTCGTAACATCCCAAAATTTCATAGAATATAATTATTTGGTCTAGATTTTTTTTTATATGTTTTATATTCTTATTATTTTTGGGTCAAATAATTAGATTTTGATGCAAAAAGTTAAAAGTATATCAATATTGGACTCTTTTTGTAGCTCGTAATTAATTAGAAGTTTTCAACACAATTAAAAGTTATTTTGGATTAGACTACAACAAATTAAGTCTGATTAAAAGAATAATAGATTAATAGAGTTAGTGTGGGCTTACGATATTAAATGAATAAAAAAAAAATTCACTTTTAATTCCTACCACACGGATTTTTATTTGATATGAAAAGAATAGTGTTGTACAATTCAAATGTCATTTTTTGAAACCAAGTCCTTGTTAGCCACATGTCCTATTTTAAAATGAAAAGTTTAATTATATTATTGGTAATTAATTAAACTTGGCCTATGATTTAAATTTTTATGGTTGCCACGTGTGAGATGAAGTATGTTGATTTTGAAAATGATAATGATAATGATAATCTTATTGTGATTTTAATAGAGTTTTAATTGTAATTTTAATTTCATAAAATTTAATAGTAATCATAATTTTATTATTTGAAACTAATGCTTTTCTAAATTTCTTATATTACACTGTTTTTCAATTCTAGTTGTATACAAACTCAATTGAGAATTTCAACTATAAATATTGCAAGAATTTTCATTATTTAACCACGAAAAATAAAGAGAATCGTGATAGAGGGAGAGAAGGAGAGGAAAAAGTATAGAAAAATAATATGAGGACTTTTACATGCAAGATTTTATTTTTTTAACATTTCGAGATCAAGATAAGATACTTTTGTGCAAGTGGTTCGTTTCCTTATACTTTTATATCCATTAATTTATGCATGAATTGTCAGTGAACTTTTGAGTTCTTTATTAAAAGATATGAAATTTTTCGAGAATTTAAGATAAATAAGATGAATGTGTCGCTTGGTGACCGATATACTCTATAAGAGAGGAGCGGTACAAAGTGTTTATTTTATTATTGTATAATTATGTATAGAACCTGCACGTATATTATTGGATATTTTTAAATATTCACTCTTACACAATTTTAAAAGGAAAAGAAATTCATTTAGTAACAGTGTTGTTGTTCATGTGTGACGAACACTATTCGGCACTGTTCATGTGAAATTTTTTTTTTCTTTCTTTCTCTTTTTAAAGATGTCTATAGGAAGATAGATCTGGCATTGATATCAAATAGTAACACCCCAAATTTAAAAATATGCCTTTATTTTCAACAATAAATATCAACTAAAACATGAAATTTGAATTTCTAAAAAAAATTATATATAATTAGTTAACTAATTAATAAATGTTTCTTTGAACAAATAGACAATTTGATAAACTGGGAGATAAAAAAAAAGACCTTAGTGCTTTTATTTCCTCAATTTCTCTGACAGTCCGCATCACCATCTCATCATAGTTCCAATCGATCCGAATTTTCTTTTAAAATTTTCTAAGAGTGAGCACCTAAAAATATCCAATAAAATACATGCGGTTTCCATACACAATTATATAACAATAAAATAAATATTTTATTCCACGACCAAGCAACACACCCATCTTAGGTCATCTTAAATTCTCGAAAGATTTCATATCTCTTAATAAAGAACCTGAAGTTCCACTAGCAATTAATGCATAAAAGTATAAGGAAACGAATCACTTGCATAAAAGCATCTTATCTTGATTTTGAAAGGTTGAAAAGAATAAAATATTGCATGTAAAAGTTCTCCTATAATTTTTCTATACGTTTTCCTCTCATTCTCTCTCTCTCTTCCATGACTCTCTTTATATTATGTGCTGAAATAATGAAAATTCTTACAGTATTTATAATTGAAATTCTCAATTGAGTTTGTATGAAACTAGAATTGAAAAACGGTGTAATATAAGAAATGTGGATAAGAATTGATTTCAAATAATAGAATTATGATTACTATTAAATTTTATCAAATTAAAATTACCATTAAACTCTATCCAAATCACAATAAGATTATCATTATCAAAATCAACATTTATCATCTCACAAGTGGCTACCATAAAAATTTATATCATAAACCCAAGTTTAATTAATTACCAATCATATAATTAAACTTTTCATTTTAAAATAGGACACGTGGCCAACATGGACTTAGTTTCAAAAAATAACATTTGAATTCTACTACACTATTATTTTCATATCAAATAAAAATCACTTGTGGTAGGAATTAAAAGATGAAAAGAATTTTACTCATTTCATATTGCAAGCCTCCACCAACTCTATTAACATATTATTCTTTTAATCGGACTTAATTTGATGTGGTCTAAACCAAAATAACTTTTTCTCGTGTTGAAAACTTCTAATTAATTACGAGCTACAAAAAGAGTCCAGTATTAAATTTTCAATTAACCGATTTTTGAAAAGGAAACTTGTAAATCTTAATTTTGAATTGAGAAGTTTTAAACTTTGGCTGTATGTAATTTCCACAAATTTCCTGTAGTAGTCCAAGGAAATAAAATCCAAAGAAACTATCTAGCATTAGATTAATTGATTTACATGAGAAAACATATCCCTGTAATATTATTTTATTGAAAAATGTGTGGTTGAAAAGAAGAGATAAAAATATATTTTAAAAAAGGGAAAAATCGAACAAGGTCTAAAATTATAACAATTATTTTGTTCAAACAGAATTCTATTATACAAATTAGTAATATTCACCACATGATATTGTGGCCAAATTTTGTATAATTCAAAGGAGTAGCACGGGTTCAAATTTTTACAATTGCATTAAAATCTCTAAAATGTAACATATATTATTCTGGTAAATCTAGTGTCAAAATTCAACAAGTGCCTAGTGGTTAAGCTTTCAATAATCCTGAGGAGAGGTCACATGTTCGAATCCCCTCCCTATAGCATTAATTTTGGTAAAAATTGTAGAACTAAAAATATTTCACAATAAATTAGTTGAGAAGGAATTCAAAATCAAGACTTCCAATATAAATATGCAAGTTCTAACCAGTTGAGCTATAAGAAACGTTTGAAAATAAAATAAATTACCTGTTAGACAATCTAAAAAATTTATCTATTGTCAACAAAAAAAAACGATTTCATAAATTACCACATTTTCAATCAAATTTTCAACCAATTGGAACCTTAAACTTATGTTTTCTGCTTCCAATTTGCTCAAACACTACTGGAAAGTGATTGTCATTATGTCACAGTCGATCTCATTTGACACACAATTTCGGCGTCACCTTCGACACATCAACTTCAATTATTTTGGCTTTGAAAAATGAAAGGTTGACAGACAACGATAACTTATAATTCCAATTTTTTGTTTTCTTTGAGCAAAATTTAAAGTGATAGAAAAAATGGGTTTGGATTACATTTATAGTTTGTTTTCATTCTATTCGATTTATGTTCATGAATGATTTTTGAATTTTGTATATGGAATTGTATCAAATTGATTTCGATATTGATTTGATTTAAAAGGAATGTAGGACCATGATTTTCAACTAATTTTTTTTAATAGCTTGGTTTTTTGACTTCAAGATAGTGCATCGAGAGTGAATATGGAAAATGTAATTGAAGAGAGGGATCCGCAATACAATAGTTTGTTGAGTCAAATGGGGTAGAATTCGATCAAAGCCCAATGAAAAGCTTGATGGGTGAGGTCAGGTTCATGAACTCATTGTGTGACACTCATTACGGGATGCCAAATGAAGTCAAAAAATTTCATTTTTAATACCATTTCGAAGTGCTCATAGCCTAATTTTTTGCTCGTTAGTGGCGTGTGAAATGACCTACCGTTAAAGTTACGATGTATCAAAGTAGGCCATTCCAAAGTAATATTTCGAGAATTTTGATACTATGCTAACTTTCAAAATTCACCGATGATCGTATAATATAAAGAGACAAAAGAGTTTATGTTGTAGCGTAAAAAAATTACTCTGTAAATATCTGTTATGACCAAGATGCACTTTAAAAAAATAGCCTATAGGAGAAAAATATGGACTGGAAGTAATTGAGGGCAGGGGACGTGCTAAACATGCAAATAATATTTTATGGCTACTATACGAGGGAATATATTAATATTTCGTGAAGATTCAATGCATAATCAATTATTAAACATAAAAAAACAAAAGCCGGAAGCTTGAAATTAAACCACTCATAATATATTGCGAGCATTTCAAATAAGAGTAAGAATACTTATTACACAACTTTTAATAATTTAATCAGTAGAATTCAAATAGATATTCTATAGATAAGAAATGATTTCATCAGAATTTATACCTTGGAAATAAGGAACTTCAGATTTCTCAAGTAATTTTTATTTGTTACAAACTTGATCCTCCTCTCAAAAGCCGCCTGAGAAACAAAGAATATTAATAAATAAATAAATAATGTAAAAGCAAATATAGCATTAGAGTAGAAGATGTAAAATAGGAATCGAGAACACATACATACCTGCCTTACCCAACAAATTGGAAATATTAAGCTTTGGTGCACTTACTGGCCATGGACTCAGTTTTTTCATCTTAGGGCAATTTTCAATGTGCAAGTCCTTCAATAGAGGGAACTCAAGTTCATAGTTCTGAGAGCAAAACATTTGAATACTTGAAAGATCCTTGAGTAGTAGACAGTTTAAATTAGGGAACACAATTGTGTTTTTCATTTCTTCTTCTTCTTCTTCTTTAATCTCTGAAGTGCCTTCTTCTTCTTTTCCAATAATCTCTTCAATTGATCCACAATCTGAAACCTTTAGAACGTTCAGAGCCACAAGAGAATTGGCCATTGAAGGTGAGAATAGATACTTTAAGATACCACATCTTTCAACAACAATTGATGTCAAATTCTCGAAGACACGAATTCCTTTAGGGACGGTCCCTATAATGTGCACTAAATTATCCAGAGATATTAGCTTGAGCTCCCTCAGTCGACCAAGTACACTTTTAGCATGATCTTCGGGAATCGTTAGACATTCGAAGTCCAACAGCACTTCCAGTGCTTTACATTCTACTACTTCAAGTCTTTCAAGATTTTGTAATGATTTACTCGTAACCTGTGAAATTCACTTAATGGTGTAAGTCATGACACTAACATCATAATTCTTTTTCTCGTATATAATTATTAAAACGTTTCCACGCTACTTCTTCTTAGAGTCAATTGTACCCAACAATTTTATTGATTTATACAAAATGACAGTCTAATATTTTTGTTCGGATGTTGATAAATTATTCTTTACAAAAGAATTGGAGAAGTTTTCTTAGTTTTTCTTTTTCTTCGATTTGCATTCACGTACTTGGAAACAAATATGGCCAGACGCACACGGAGAAAAGGAAAGATACATACCTGGTTGAACAACTTTTGAAGAATGCCATCATTGTTTGTTTCAGATCTGAAGCTCTTAAAACTGCTTAAATCGTAAAGCCAGATATTGTATAGTTTTGGGAACTCGGGCATATCGATAACGTCATTTTGTTTTGCATCCATTGAAACAACTTGTGTGAAGTTTGATGGAGTGTTTGCATCCATGACAATGTTTCTTTTCTCTGAAGTGTTTTCTTCTTTTTCATCTTCTTCTCTTCCAATGATTTCTTCCAATGCTTTGCAACTTTCAATTGATAAATCTTCTAGGGCCACAAGTGAGTTGACTATAGAAGGTGAAAATAAGTATCTTAAGCTCTTACAACCACAAACATTAAGTTGTGTCAAATTTTGGAAGACATGAATTCTTTTTGGAACCATCCTTGTAATGTGCACCAATTCTGGTAGTACGTGTAGCGACAATGATTTTAATTGACCAAGCATATTAATTTCTGCATCATCATTAGTGACCTTTATACCCTCAAAGTCAAACAATACTTCAAGTGCATCACATCTTCTCACACTAAGATAACCAAGATTTTGCAGTAACTGAATTGAATCAGATTCTGCAATGGTCAGCAATTTATCACAATGCCACACATCCATGCCTTTTAGTTTATGCAAAGATGTTATTGGCATTTCCTTGCCTAGTAGCTTTACTATACAATGCAAGTCCCGAACAGTCAACATCTCCATGTTAGGAAAGGTGACCTGCGAAGTTCAGTCAGCCAAAATTTATCCATTATGCTATCTACATAAATGAATTGTAGAAAGTTATGTCATTCTATAGAAACTGTATCTATCCATTCAATTGTATTACAAGACACGTTCATTGTGCTGTTGACTAAATAGAAATAAATCCGAATTTCTCCTTTCATTATTACCTAATTTAATCTCGTAATTTTAGCTCCAAAATTTACATGCATCTTTTTATTTCTAAGTTTATATGGTTAATGATTGGAAAATCACCGAGATTTCCTATTCAAGACCACAGTTCTACAAAACGTTTTTTGGAATTTGTATGTAGTTGATTGGAATCATGAAAAGCTATAATTATTAAATTAAAATAAAAGACAATCTATAAGTTATTTTTGTTAAACTACAAAAATTGATTAAAATTTAAATCAAATTCAGCAATTAATTTTAACTACATTTCCACATATTTCATTAACTTTTATCAAAATATGCCCATGTTTACATGTTGAGTCAGTGGCTTAGGTTTTATCAAATAGAGGCTTAGGTTTTGTTAAAGTGCTCAGTCTGATTAATAATATTTGTAATCATAAAATTCATTGATTTGTACTAAATGACTATTCTAATATTTTTGCTCCCCTGTATATGATTTGTTCATTTGGAACGCATTTTCGAGTATATATGATTTCCAAAATTTCTTCAGATTTGATGCACATAAAAGGAAAGTTGAATACCATACCTGGTTGAAGCATGTTTGAGGAACAGCATCGCTATTTGATTGAGATGTGATGCTCTTAAATCTAGGCAAAAACCACAGTTTGACTTCCTTCAGTTTTGGAAACTCAAGCATTTTGCAAGTTTTGGTAACTTCATTTTCTCGTGCTTCCGTTGAAATAACTTCCTCCATCATTGGACAATCTAATATGAATAGACGTTGGAGATTTACCAAGCTGTTTGCAACGGACTCCCGAAACAAGCTTCTAATTGTGCCACAAGACTTCATCTCAATGCTCACAAGCTTCTAATCATGAAAAGCTATAATTATTAAATTAAAATAAATGACAATCTATAAGTTAATTTTGTTAAACTACAAAAATTGATTAAAATTTAAATCAAATTTAGTAATTAATTTTAACTACATTTCTACATATTTCATTAACTTTTATCAAAATATGCCCATGTTTGGTACAACTGAAATCTTGATTTTGATTTTAATCTCTACCAAACAAGGGCATATATATATATTTTTTTTTATCTAAACCAAATAGGGGCTTAGGTTTTGTTAAAGTGCTCACTCTGATTAATAATATTTGTAATCGTAAAATTCAATGATTTGTATTAAATGACTATTCTAATATTTTTGCTCCATTGTTTATGATTTGTTCATTTGGAACGCATTTTCGAGTATATCTGATTTCCAAAATTTCTTCAGATTTGATGCACATAAAAGGAAAGTTGAATACCATACCTGGTTGAACAATGTTTGAGGAACAACGTCGCTATTTGATTGAGATGTGATGCTCTTAAATCTAGGCAAATTACCCAGTATGACTTCCTTCAGTTTTGGAAACTCAAGCATTTTGCAAGTTTCGTTAACTTCATTTTCTCGTGCGTCCGTTGAAACAACTTCCTCTAACATTGGACATGAGCTTATGAATAGCCTTTGGAGATTTACCAAGTTGTTTGCAACTGAATCCCGAAACAAGCTTCTAATTGTGCCACAAGACTTCATCTCAACGCTCACAAGGTTACAGAACAATTGAGGTTTGATGACACCCCTTGGAAGATTTCCATTGCATATCTCTATTAACTTGGGTAAATTATTCAATTTGAGAGACCCCAATTTACCGAAGGTGCCATTTGGAATAGAGTTGGTGGCATCAATAAGATACTCGAAATCACCACTTGCTAGAATTAGTGTCTTCAAGTTAATGAAACCATCTCCATCTAACTCACTCACAACATTCTTCAATATCTTGGCGTCTTCACCTTCTCTTGGAATGTAACGTCCCAAGCACAGCTCTTCCAGTGTCTTCAGACCCGACAAAACACCAGGTCGAAGGGGACAGGATAACTCTCTAAACCTCAAATCAAGTGACCTTATTTTGCAAAAATTCGTGAATTCAATGGGAGAATAATCACCGAAAGACCGATAGAAAGAGAGAATTTCCAACTTCTTTAGACTCCCAATCATTGATAATTGAGAATGTATTTTACAGTGAATCAAGCACAAAGTTTGAAGACCCGCCAACAATTGGATTGATGATGGAATTTGAATGTACATCCCTTTCAATTCAAGAACTCTGAGATCTTTCATATCTTTGAAAAATTCTTCGGAAATGATACATTCTCCGTACTTGCGACATATCAACCGTAACAACTTAATGTTCTCATATTTCAACCCTCTGGGAAGCTGACCCAGCTCATCAAATGTAATTGAGATGGCAATGTACGATTCAAGTTCTGGCCACTCTATCAAACCAGCATGCTTCACCAGATATCCACGTTTGTCTTCATATGCCTTCCGTAAGCAAAAATCTCTGATAACATCATGCAATTTCACCTCGTCTTCCCCCTCACCCTGTTGCAACAAATTACAGCTTTTTAGATTGAGGGAAATTGAATATGCTCGATCTCTAGTTTCGTTGAGTGTGTCAGTATTTGGAAACAACTCTAGCCCCCTTGCGTATCTAACCAAATTTTCAATTGGAATGCTTCCATCTTCAGCGAATAGAGAACATAGCAAAAGCAAGTCCCGGTCTTCATCACTTTCCAACTCTTTGTAGCTCAATTCTATTTTTGAGTACATGGAAATGTGCCCATCCAGATTGGTCACTTCAGACTTCAGTAGTTGTTGAAGTGCATCTCTCCATTTACGTATGCCCTTGTTTTTCAGTGCTTTCCCAACAACCTCTAGCGCAAGAGGTAGACATCCACATTCATCTGCAACTTTTTTGGCTATGCTTACGAGTTCGACATCAGTTTCATCATCAGAAATCCCTGCTGTATCCTTGAAAAGTTGCCATCCTTCCTTTTTATCCAAAACTGTGATTTCGAATTTCCTTTGGGCTTCCATTTGACTACACATTTCTTCAGTTCGCGTTGTAAACATAATTTTCAACCCTTTCCGATCATGTGGAGATGGAATTCCTATAGTTCCCAAATCAATATCTTTCCACACATCGTCTAATACTACAAGAATGCTTTTACCATCTTTGACTTCAAGTCTTTGACGAAGTCGTCGGGCTCTCATTACATTTGTGTTTTCTTCAATTTTTAGACCAAGCATTTCGGCAAGTTGGTCCTGAATTTCGTTTATGTCTGGATCGTTAGATACAACTGCAAATGCAACCTCCTCAAATAATTTCTCATCTTTGACTTCATTGACTATTTCCTTTGCCATTATTGTCTTGCCAACTCCAGGCATGCCACAGATCCCAATTATGCTGATATCTTTGTCCTTTAGAGCTTCCTTGATTTTCCTCTTAGTTGATAACCTTGTTTCGAAAACCTTATGGGAAGTTAGGTTGAACACTTGCTCCAGCGATCGAGGATCGCTCACCTTCTCAAATGTACATTCCACTTTGAGATTATCTGCCTCACTAGTCAATTGTTTGGCTCTCCTGCTTAATACGTAACGAGACGTCAAATTTGGACATATATTGAATAGACACCCCATTTCAGAACCTGCTATTCCGTTCAAAACTCCATTGGTGTTTTCCTTTAAGTCATCGACCTTTAGCAACCACGCTAAAACTTCTTCCCTGACGATTTCAGTATTTCTTTCGGCAGCAACAACCAGTTGTTTCACGTCATTTCTCTTATTTTCAAGTTCTTGAACTTTATTCTGCAAATTCTGAATGTTACTGCTGTAGTTGAACAAGTACTTGATTTGGTCTAAAACTGGATGGAAAAAGTACTCTGCAAGCTTCCCAACAACGCAACAGGCTATGCCATCTGCCATTATCGGATTCTTTTCCTTTTTGTCTTACCTTTTATGAAATTGCAAATTATTTCCTTGGTTGCTAGTGATGATTATCTCTACAGAGTTATTGAGAAAATTACAATAGGAGAACAGTAAATTAAATAAGAAAATAGGAACGAGGGAAGTTGTATCTATTCGTTTTCATTGCACAACCCATTGTCTGGGAAATTATTGAAAATACCCAAAATTAAAGCCTACCTTTTCCAAAATACCCTTTGACTATTCAACCAACAAAAACTACCTAAAATACCCCCAAAATCAAAAATTAAAAACAAGTCATCCTATTATAAAATAGATTTCATTTTTGTCCTTAAAACTTTGATTTTAATCTAAAATTCAACAAATTGCTTTCCCTATGGAATTAAAATTTAACTTTTCTTCACCATTAACTCTTTCCACCTATTAAACCCAAGAATTTGAAGATTTTGTTTACTATTAAAATTGTACTTTTGTTTTATTTAAAACCCCCCACAAAATGGTATCAGAGCACTATATTAAAATTCTGAAGAATTAGAGTACTAGAGATCATGGAAATTGAAAATTCTGAGGATTTAGAAACTGAAGTATACGAGGGAATAGAAGGATATGCTTTAAAAGGAAAATTTGATTGGGAAAAATTTAGAAAAATTAATAGAGCATAATTAAATCTTAAACCACCTGGAAAAAAATAGATTATTTAATATTTTAGGATCAGCTTTTAAAAGAAATAAATTAGTCATTAATGAATATCATGAAATATGAAAAGCCATAAATATTAAACATACCCAAGGAAAAATAAAATTAAATCTAATAACGAAAAGAAATGTTAATGAATTTCTAGAAAAATTAAAACAAGAAAAGAGAAGTAAAATATCTTATGTCTACCTTGTTGGAGTGCAAATAATAATAAAATCATGTTTTAAAGAAGGAATTAATAGCCCTACAATACTTAATTTACAAGATGAAAGACGTATAACACTAGAAAATGGAAATTTAGGAATAGTTAAAGAAAATTTAGCCTATGGAAAATTAAAATTTACCTGTTATCCAAGATATTGCGTGCATATAAATGATAAAAATTTAGATCTTAGTTTACATTTTAAGATGACTAATAAAATATTGAAAGATGATAATAAAGTTTTTACTATACTATATCAAGGATTATATTGTTATACAAATAGTAATTATGGGAATATATATATAAAAAAAAAACCCTTATAGAGATTGAAGAAGAATTTAGAGATATAGGAGAAGCAATTCTTCCTAGAGAACAAGATATAGATGAAATAAAAAATTTTGAGATAGGACATGATGATGCTATAAGTATAGATCAACTTATTATTCCAAAACAAATAACATATAAAGAAAATAAGATTATTATTGGAAATAATACATCAAGACGTAGTATTTCAAAAATGAAACAAAATAAAAATAGTAGTGTTTATGGAATTAAAGGAAAATTCTTTAATGGAAACAAATGGATAAATGAAAGTAAAATACTTATTGATACTGGAGCAAGTTAGATTCATATTTGCTCTCTTATAGATGAAGGAATTAAAAAGAAAAAAGTAGAACCCTATAATTATAGAGATTTTGAAGGAAACATAAACTCTTGTGATATCATAGGACAAGTTCAAATCAAATTAGGAAATTTATTATTAAGTATAAAATGTTATATTGATAATAACATGAATTTTTATGAACATACAATACTATTAGGAAATTCATTCTTAGATAGTCTTGAAAATTACAAAATAGACAAGGAATGAATTCTTATTATATATCAAGGAATAACTACATATTGCCTTAAAGAAAAATGAGTAGAGAAAATAAAATTTTCAATAAGTGTATATATACAAATAACCGTATTCGAATAAAAAATAACTACTTGTGCTTTAATAGATACACGAGCTAATAAAAAATAACTACTTGTGCTTTAATAGATACACGAGCTGAAATAACTGTCTTTAAAGAATTCTTATTAACAAAATAAATTGAAAATAAACAGCCCTTAACTCTACAAGGAATAATTGGAACAAAAGAATCTTTAAAATACAAAAATGAAAATATAGAAGCTATCATATGATCTAAAATAGTAACTATAAGAAATATTTAGCAATATAATATAAATGATTGTGATACTATTCTAAGAAATGACTTTTTACAATAATTTAGTCAATATAGTCAAAATATTTATACTATTCAATTAAAAACACCATGTGGACATTTAATGAAAATTGCTAGAGAAATTAAGTCATTTAGAGTTCAGCTAACTTAGCGTGGTGAAAAGATCAAATTTATACCAAAATTACTCAATTATTCAATTAAAACAATTACTCTTCATCAAATAAAATATCTTTTAGCCAAAAATTATAATGAAAATCCACTTGAAAAATGGGAAAAATAAAAAAATTGCTAAAATAGTATTATTATAACCAACAATCATTTCAAACCTATGCTTTATAATCAAGAAGATAAAGAAAAATTTCAAATACAAATTCAAGAACTTCTTAATCAAAAACTTATAAGAAAAATTAATAGTCATCATAGTAGCCCAACCTTTATGGTTAGAAATCATTCAGAAATAAAAAGAGGAAAACCTATGATGGTTGTAAATTATAAAGAATTTAATAAAAATACTAAATTTGATAGATATTATCTACCAAATAAAGAAGTTTTAATAAATATAGCTAAGAATAAAAAATATTATTCAAAATTTGATTGTAAATTTGGATTTTGGCAAATCAAGTTTGAAGAAAATAATATATCATTAACAGCATTTAGTACCCCTCAAGGACATTATGAATGGATAGTTATGTCATTTGGATTAAAAAATACACCACAAATTTATCAAAGAAGAATGGATGAAGTCTTTAGAAGTTATAATTTTCTTATTATTTATGTTGATGACATACTTGTTTGTTCAGAAACATATGAAGATCATATTAAACATCTTATAAGTTGTGCTACACTTTACTCAAAAGAAGGTATAATACTTAGTTAGAAAAGGGAAGAAATAGCAAAAAATGAAATTGAATTTTTAGGAATGATAATAAATTATGATGGAATAAAATTATAACCTCATATTTCAGAAAAAATAATTTTATTTCCTGATAAACTTGAAAATAAGCAATAACTTCAAAAATTATTAGAATGTCTTAATTATGTTGAAGGATTTATAGAAAAACTTGCAGAAAAAATAAATAAACTTCAGAAATTATTAAAAAAGTCAAATAAGTTAGGATGTAATGAAGAACGTACTCTTTGTGTTAAAATTTAAAAGAAAATTGTAAAAAATTACCTAAACTTAGACTCCCAGATAAAAAAGATAAATTAATTGTACAAACAATGCAACAGATTTATGTTGGAGTGCTTTACAAAAAATCGACTTAAATGAAATTTGTAGATATACTAGTGGAACATTTAATAATGTTGAAGTAAATTATTCAACGAATGAAAAAGAATTACTAGCAGTAGTTAAAGGAATAAATAAATTCAAAATGTTCTTATTACCTAAGGAATTTATAGTTCAAACTAATAATATTCAACTTGACGGACTAGTAAATAATAGATTACCTAATTCACCTCAACATAGAAGATTGCATAGATGGCACATATTATTATCTTTTTATAATTTTAAATTTAAATATATTAAAGGAAAAGATAACTTATTTTCTGATTTCTTGAGCAGGAATCATGATTTTGAAAAAAATTGAAGCATTTACAAAGGAATTGCAAGATCTTCTAACAATTTTTAATGCAGATTATCTTACCATTCAAGAAGATCATCTTGATATCCGACAAACTATGTGCAATCTATCAAACAAAGTTATTGAAAGTGGAAAAAATATTGATAAATTAGATGACAATAAAGAAAAATTAGCTGAAAAATTGACGGAATGTTTAGGCTTTTTTGTAAGTTGCAGCCAGGAGTACCCTCCTTTAAAAAAATGTGAATACAGCCAAAAGGCGAGTCATATCCCATTTCAGGAGACTAATACATCCGCCTCAAGTGGAGATTCGAAATCTAAGGGAAATGACCCTCTTACCTCTCAAGAGGAAAATGTCATAACAAAGGGTCCACAACAATTACCCGTTAGTATTGACAAATTGTTGGAAAAATTTACAAGTGAAAAATAAGCCACTGAGTCAAGTACTCAAACATCCTTATCAAAAAAACTCATTGGAACAGCCTACTATTATTAGTAAATTCCAAGAAAATAAAAAAGTATCAATTGGTGACCTTAAATCACCAAAAGAAATAGTTACTACTCATCAAATCAAAACTAATCTACATCCTATGGAGAATGAGTATTATGAATTTTCAGAATGGGTATATAATTTTAAAGAAGGAAAATCTCTATGCTTGACAGCCCTTCCAACGGCGATTTATCCAATGATCAGTCCAGTTCAAGGAGCATATCCCAATATTATTCGAAAATTGGCAACATTTGGATTTTTAGATCGACTCTTCCCAAGAATAGATCTAAAAGAGATTGGACAATTTGATAAAGAATTCATTAATTGTGTTAAAAATTCAGTGATAAACAACCAGTTAAACTGAGATTTTACACAATTAGTCATGAATATAAAGAACCAAAATGGTATGGAGAACATCATCTCATCACTATTCGAAAGAATAACGAAAATCCACTCAAGGAAATTCAAATTTTTAAAGAGTTACCCACTATTAACAAAACATGAATAATTTACAAGAGAGCTCTTGGAATAAAATCAGTTTGCTCAACTATGCAATTCTTTTATGGAGAAAGATACATGGTTTATGGCATGAGCAATAATTGGATTCTTATATGTAGAGGAGATAAATAATCAAAGATTCTTGAAGAAAAGATTTGTGAAATTATCAACGATCAATTTTCTGAAAGTGAAGAATGCATTAAAGAGGCTGCCGAATTATGGGACACATCCACAAGTAAAGGACTATAAGAAAGCGACATCACAGACAACACCATGTGAGCTTTAAAGTAAAAGAAGACAGCACAAAAGTTGGAATAAAGCAGTCAAAAGAGGCTTTAATAAAGTTATCTACTTTTTGAATTATTGTATCCCTTTGAAAAAGTAGAGCAATTTGATTGGCCAGAAGCTTCTTGGTGAAGTGAGTGCCTTCTATAAATTGAGTCTCTTTTCAAGAATAAGGTCATCCGAAATCTTATCTTGAATTACCAACATCAGAATACCATCTTGAAAAATGATCTTTGTAATCATTCTCATTAGAGAGTAGAAACCACTATTCGAAGTATCAATCTTTGTATAATAGTTTTCAAGCTATCATCAGATCAATAAAATATTTGAGTTTGAAATAAATATTTTATTACGCTTTGAGTGTTGTTCCATATAGTGAATCTGTTAGAGAGTTTTTAGTACCCTTGTGTCCATTTTGCTGTGATGCTGTCGAACTTTGGCCAACTCTTGTGACAAAGGTGACCAGGAACATATAACATTCTTGCTATTTGGCGAAGCGTGGTAAGGCCCTTATTTTAAGTTACAGAGAAATTTATTGTCTAAATATTTGCATGAAAATTATTATATAAGAATTTTTATAAGATTGTATACTTTGAAGAACTTTTATTATGGAAAATTACGAATTTTATTATAGAATTGTACGTTTTAGATATATTAATAGTATTGATTATAGTCACATCATAGAAATTCCAGAAACTTATGATAGTTATACTAGAGGAATAAATTTCATTAAAAGAGATATTAGATATTATAAAAAAATGTCTTACAATTGCATCATTTGGATTAAAAGGCATATTACCAAAAGAAATAATAAAAATAATTATATTATTCTGGTTAAATAGTGAAAATAGTGAAAGAGCTTTTGAAATTATAGAAGAGCATGTGCGTTATAATCAGTGTTCTAAAATGCGTAATATGTTGCGAAGCGTCGAGGCCGAGAATCAAGAATCACAAGTTTAGGCTTGTCAATGCGAAGAATAAGCGTCATAATGCGTTTCGTATTTTTAAGGCATTAAATATATTTTTATATAAAAAAATAATTTTTTTAATATATAAAAAAAACAGATTTAAAAAAAAAGGGGGGGGGGGGGGGGGGGGATTTAACGGAATTAGGCGCGCATTAGTCACGCCTAGGCGCGCCTTTTAGTTGGAAATGCATTTTTCTCGCATTTCCCAAATTCGACGCGTTTTGGTCCCGCGTCGCGCCTAGACGCACCTAGGCGGCGCATTTTCCCGTTTTTTAGAACAATGGTTATAATGAAGTTGTTGAATTATATGATTTTAATCTTAGTTTTGATGATAGAGAGTAAAAAATGAGAAGACCTATATCTAATAGATTACCAAAAGAATATAAGAAATTAAAATTTGATTTAACTTTAAAATTTTATATATCTATAATTAATAATAAATTATATCTTTATGAATTAAAGGAATATATAGAATACACAAAAAATGATTAGAATTTTAAGATTTTAGTTTACCACAAAAGATAGAGAATTATAAGAATATGTCTGAAATAACTAAAAAAATTTGTGCTAATAAAATAATATTCAGCGATAATAGTAGAGAAAAAAGAAATTATTAGTTGGTATAAAATTAGAAGAGAACTATTAAGAAATGAAATTACAAGAGAATTAAGAAGAGAAAAACAATTAAGGAGAGAAATAGAACAAATGATAAATAATATGGTAATAAATCCCTTAAACTTACCCGACTAATATGAGTTTACCAACAAAAATAAAATTTGATAAACAAGAAATAGAAAATATTAGACTACCAATAGGAAGTTATCAAACTAGAGGATGGAATACAACTCTGTTTCAACCCTTAAATTCATGGGAAATACAGATGGATGGTTAAATATGACTACAAATTGGACAAATGCATTTTTATGGCAACAATTAGGGCAATTAAAATCTAAAGACATAGAAGTTATAGATGGAACAAATAATATAGATTCAAAAGATGAAATAACTAAAGAAAGATTAGAAATTTTAAGTAAAAATATGTCTAAACAATTTAATAAAATAAAGGAACAAATTAATAATTTAGAAATGCTTAATGAAACTAAACTTGAAGAAATCCAAAATCAAATATCAAAAATTGCACAGAAAAATAGTATTAATAAAATAGCAACTTTAGAAGAAAAAATAGATATTATTAATTATAAAATTGATATTCTATTAAATAAATTAGGATTTAAAATAGACAAATCACCTTATAAAAGACCTAAAGTATGGGTATGAATGATAAAATCAATTTAATTGAAAAAAGTATAAAAATAATTGATGAAAAGATAACTAGAGTTGAAATAAGCTATGAAGAAGAAAAAGAAAAATTACAAAATAATTTTTTAAGAGTAGAAAATCTTTTAAATAGAATAACAGAAAATTCAAGCAAAGAAAAACCATTTAAACCAGTTTACATCAAAGAACCTAAAGAAATTAGAAAAAAAATTGAAAAATATGAAAATTTAATAAAATTTAATAGAGGATTAAAAGAAGATATTGAAATATTATTAATTGATCTAAGAAAACAAAAAGAAAATCTTATAGAACAAAAGAGAAAAAAGAGAAGGAAAAATAGTTATAAAACAATAATGAACGAAGATATGGAAAATCTAATATTTAACTTAGAAGATTTAAAAATTTATGACGAAATAACTAAAAATCATATGGTAGGAAGAACATGAGGACCACGAGCAGTTAAACAAGAAGAATATGGAGAAACTAGCATAACTAGATATGAAGCAGAAATAGACATTAGAAGATATGTTAATACAAAAGTTGATTTTAAAATTAGTAAAGAAAAAATGTATAGAGACCAATTCAAACCAATATTAAGAGAATCAAACTCAATGAAAATTGGAGGATCATATTTAAATTTAGATTGTGAATTAAATGTTAGAAAG
Organism: Fraxinus americana; assembly: GCA_035079005.1. Lineage (NCBI taxonomy): Eukaryota > Viridiplantae > Streptophyta > Magnoliopsida > Lamiales > Oleaceae > Fraxinus > Fraxinus americana. The sequence continues at coordinate 798,430 of CM068715.1, read as the reverse complement.
TTACAAATGAATGAAATACGAATATGATAGCACACTTTAATTATAATCGAAATAATATTGATAATAAAAATAGAACTGGATATTTATTAGTAACTTTTAAAGGAAATGTAACTAAATGGTATCAAAGATTAGAAGAAATAAAAAAATGTGTTTGGAAAGATAGTATTGAAGCAGGATTTGGAATTAGCATAATAGAAAGTATAAATAAAGTCACTACAAGAATTTACAGAGAATTCACATGAGACGTTGGGTAAACGAAAGTACTAAAGTTAGAATGGAAGAAATAGAAGATGTTAATAATAGGATAGAACATTTACAAATTTGTAATATGTATGACCTTAATGAATATTGTTGTGAATATAGTAAATATTATTATATGATGTTTGGAAGTGGAGCTGATAACAATTATTATAAGGAAGTTTTTATTAGAAAATTACCACAATCATGGAATAATTATTTTCAAAATAAGATTAAAGAAAAACAATTTGGAAGAAATGAGAAAGGATATACATTAAGATTTATAATAAGAACTATAAAAGATGAAATAAGTACTATGTATAGTAATAAAATGACTATAAACAATCAGGATTTATATAAGATATGATTTGTTGTAGAGATACTGAAGTACCAGGAAATTGGAGATACTATGATTATAAACGAAAAAGAAAAATAAAACCTAAGAAATATAAAAAATATAATAAGTTTAAAAAGAAATATTTTAAACCAAAAATGAAATATTTTAGAAGAAAATATAAACCCTATAATAAAAAATCATTAGATAAAAAGAGATATAAATGTTGGAATTGTAATGAAAAATGACATATAAGTACTGAATGTCCAAAAAAGAAAGTTAGGATATTAATTACAGATTTTGAACAAATTAGAGATGAATGTAAAGAAATTAATATTGAAGAAATAGAAATTAATGAAGAAATTTTCGAAGAAAAATCAGATTTAGAAAAAACATCTAATGAGAACGAATAAAAATAGAATAAAACTAGTTTCTAAAAACTATTATATAGCTTGAGGATATGATTTGCAATAAAAACCAATTTCATTAAGGGCAAAATAGATTTTTCTATTAAAATCCCAAATGGGTCATTTGACCCAACTAATTTGAAAGTGCTCTCCAATTGTTTTGCATTCGAACCATTAAATCCCAAATTGGTAGCACATAAAACAAAATAAATTTTTTATAGATTTTCATTTGACTTTAACATACTTTTATAATTTTATTGGAAATAATAAAAATTTAATAAATTATTACAAATATTTCATTTTATTGAATTATTTATTTTTAAAGTACAATGTATTAACCGATTTACTATTCGGATTTTTGATTTGTCCTCATCACATAAATAATTAAAGGTGACACTAGTACATTTGGAATGTATTGCACGGACCACATCCACTTGATCACGGTGCATTTCATCTAAATCCATTTATAGAGTTATGTATATCTTTTCGTGACTTTAATGGTTCTTTAATTCACAAATGGGTAATTTGATTGATCAAATATCTTGGTAAATTGGGAGTTTGAGAACGAGTGAAATAGAGAATATGAAAAATTGGTTGAGTGACTACTTAAGTATTTTCTGTTGAATAGTTAAAATCTAAGTTCAGTGTTTAATTACGGTTAAACTTCGAGAAGTGATTAGTTCACATGATCATTTAAGAAAATGGTACTTAAGTTGTGAGAATAATTAGATAGGCAAAACTATCATGTGTGCTCGTACCTAATTATCGAATCTCGAATGGGGATAAAATACATATGCGACCGATCAGAGGAAAGTATAACAGATTTATTGGATTCTGTGTTCTTATATATTCTAAGAGTTCAGTCTTTTACATTTAATGAAAAAACAGATACTAAGATCTAAATATTGAAGTTTGGATAATATATGTCCGATCAGGTCCCTGTGGTAACTCCATAAAGTATTGGGACTCAATTACGGTAATTAGAATAGTTTTGGACTTAATTGTAAAGTTTTGTACTTAATTGTAATTGTTATAAAAGTTGTAAACTTACTTATAATTATAATTGAAGTTCTAGGATTGTAATTAAATGTAAACTAATTAAATGTGGGCTTTAATTAGAACTCCTATTTGAATTTAATTAAGATTTTTATTTGAAATTGAAATTATTATTGTACATGGATTGGAACATCTTGACCTCTATAAATAGAGACTGCCAGACTGGATAGACATAGAAATCCTTGGACAATCATAATACAATAATTTCATAGTATTCAAATTTGGATAGAGAAAAAATTATTTTTCTTGCTTTTATTCAATAGTCCATTCCAAAAATTAGTTTCGTAATTTAATTAAAAAAAAGATGCCCACCCACCAACGTTGTCTTGACTTTGGAAAATACTATAGAAGACTTGGATGCTTAGGATATCAAGTTCTTGAAATTAAAAGGTTGATAGCTCGTGATCCAAAAGACCAAAGTTCGATTTATTCAAGAATTAACAATCGAATTTAGGTAAAGATTCGAATAATTTATTCTTGATATAACATATGCGTAAACATTTAGAAATTCAGACACTAATATTTATTTACATTAAATTCTTTTGGACCTTTTTGTATTCTTTTAGAATTTGTGTTTGATTAAAACCCCTAATAATCATAAACTATCATCTTCACATTTTATGGATCAATTTTTTTTTTTAAAGTAGTAATTAACATATTTTAAACTATCTAACTAAATAAAAATAATAGTCAATTGAAGATAAAGAGCAGAAGGAATTAGACAATAATGTTACCATTTCTATATTTCTAATCCTTTCATTTTATTTTCACAAAACTCTCTCTAATCGATACAAACTTCTAAAATTTTATTGTCTATCTGTTAATTACTCCTTAAAAAACTGCTAATTTTCCATAAACTGAATTATATAATTTTATGTATAGAGTCCATGTCACATTGACGAAGGCAATGATTATAGGGTTTATGGTTCATAGAACCCGTCTTAAAATATTTGAAAAACAGAATTAACTATTGAATTGTGAGAAGGCTGATGTTATATGTAACGAGGATGAATATAATGATTTTTTAAAATTTTGAAATTATATTAGAGATGTATTTAGAAAGGAATGAATATAAAGAATTTGTGTGGATCTATATTGTTTAAATAAATGAATTTAGTAAGAAAAATATTGAAATGTCACGTGGATGAAAATAGTAATTTTTTTAAAAAATAATATTTTAATTGGGATAGATATAGAGCGTGATGAATATATAACAATCGTGGATGCAAATAGCGTCCCCCTAAATAAATTGTAAAATTTTTTATTGGTATTTTCTACGTAAAATTTAGTAAGTGGAGGATTAGTAAAAGTCATTAGAAGTTATTATTATTTTCAATACCAGCGAGTTTTGAGGACTTTAAAGTTTTGATTTAATATATCATTACTTTTAAAAACTTTTAAAAAGCCTACTGCATTGAATACCTTGAGACTTTTATAGTCTTAAAAGGTGTATATTGAATACATCTAGAAACTTTTAAATCTGTAAAAGTCTCTATTATCGTGTTCTTGGTGCATTTTGGTGTTCATCGTGTCATTATTTAGAATCAATAGGTACTTCATTTAACAAGAATGACAACAAGCCGAGACGAGACTTAAAAGATCCCTGTTTACTATTTATTTATCTATATTTTATTATTTTTTATTCTTGAAATACTATTTAAATTGAAAAATATGAAAATAAAATAAAAAGATTCGGTATGGATGGGGAATTCGAGGCGCAGACTATGTTTTCCATCCTCGTCCCATTTATTATTCTGGGCGGGTAATGAGGATCCGGTCAAGGCAAAATTTATCATCCATATCGTTCAAATGAGAGATTATTGAAAAAATGAGAACAAAATCTCAAATCGATTAAACATGTATTAATGATAGACTTATAGAGATTGACTTGCTCCACTTAATCGGTAAACATGAAATTTGAATTTCCCATACTATCAAGTACAGCGGCAGAGTGGGCACAAACTCAAAAGTGGAGATAAGAGGATATTTTTCATTTCAACCTCAAAAGTGAAATAGTCATCTTCAATATTCAAAAACCTACTTTTGTGATGAAAGTAGGCTAAAAAATTGGTAAATTAAAAATGGATAATTACAAAGCAAATCTAAACAAATGCAAATATATTAAAATTTTGTAAATGAAATTGTATATATACATCAACGTGATTACATCTACATCTATTTTCAATACTCTCTATAAAAGTATAGATGAGAAACATTCGGTTTCGGTTCATCTCTACAGTTTTTGTTTTTTGGTCGACAATGCCCTTATTTGTCATTATAGAGATTAGGAGTGACTGAAATGTACATAAATTTTTCGTCATTCATTAATTTTTTATATACATTTCCTATAAAAAAATTAATTTACTAAAAGAAAAAAAAAAGTTTGCATTTAAGCGGTTATAGTATGGATGTTTCCGTTATTTTTATACTTTTCATTCATATTTTGTGTGTTTGGGTTAAAGAATTTATATACGTGCAGTGTCATAAATCAATGATTGAATGTCTATCTCTTCTTATCTGCTCTAAATTAGCCTCATGTTTACGTACCTTGTGCTCCGAGGATGCCCAGTCACTATAACGAACAATACTGGAAAAATTAATTAAATTTTAGTCACTCTAAGGAGTAAATATATAAAGGGGAGAAAGATTGAATAATTGACATTGTAGTTAAGAAAAACCAATGGAAGTACTCACCTTGTGATCTGAGGATGCCACACGCCCTATTGCAGTAGTACGGGCTCTCTAATCTGGTCAAAATATGTATAATAAGTGAGGAAATAAAATATAGAATGAAACTGGGTATTGTTTTATCTGTTGCATACAAAGGCAATCTCAGTAATATAAGTATAGAGAGAAAGGCATGTAGGATTTAAAAAAAAAAAAAAAAAGAAAAATGTTTGACAACACAAATCTCAAGGGATCTGGCGTCTATCAAATGGACTTTTCAAAATTACACCCATTAATTCTAGTGCCAGCAAGATTGATTTGCACAGAAGGACAGGTCCAGTTTGTGTCAAGACAACTCGAAACCGGGTATTGTTTAAAAAATTACCTGGATACTTGTATTTTCTCGTTCGCCTTATGTTTATGCTGATAATTAATGAGGAGGACGAAACCTAGTTTTATAATGTAACGTTTGGCATGGTGAAAAACGTGCTAATAAAATTATTGGATTACTTTTGGGACCAAATTAATTAGCTCTAAAATGTTACTTTATAGTGCCCACTAATTATTGTCACTTTTCATATTTTTCTTCCTACACTTTATTCTTTTCTCCCCGTTAGCACTACAAGATACAAAAGCTAATGTGTAAAGTTGCATCTGATTTGACAGAAAGCAAACAAATAATGTAAACTAGAAACTTTAAAATATTTTTTAAAGAGATAGGAATTGCCAGCACAATAATTCACCAAGTCTGTACTATTGAAGCTGTTTCTTTCTTTTTTTCTCTTATTCGGGGCATCCAAGAAAAACGAATTATCAACTGTTTGGAATATGTTACAATGTTGACTCTGTTTGACCAGAATGACGGGGGACTGCTGATCGGGTTGACCATTGATCGTGGACGGTTGGAATTGATTCGAGGCAAATCGAGTTTCCAATATTCAGTTTGCAAAATTGGCTAAAAAGCATGTTGCAATTCACGTTTTTGTTAGCGGGCTAATTGCATGGGATGTGACTTAATAATCGCACAAAATGTTACAAATAGAGAGATTTTTTATAATTTCTAATGGGTATGGGGTATATTGCAAATGAAAACATTTCTAGGTTTATTTTTTTGGCTATTAATCCTTTCAAATAACTACCTCTCGGCAATGAGATAATTTGAACCATAAGAAATGTGTATTAAAAAGTTAAAGAGCTTAATTGTTAGCAACAGAATAATATAAACACTGCAAACTGCAACGATCTAATTTATAAACACTGCAAATTGCAACATATTGATTCAAAGTTTGAAATTAACTCTGAAGACTTGTATCATTTTATGACTACCTTTGGACTGATTTACACAATCATAAACTCTGAACTAAAAATAAATAAAAATTAAGACTTTCTGGTCCTATCTCAGTCACATTGTAGAAATATCACAAATTTGCAAAAATATATAAGAAAATCTCAAAAAATAAAAAAGGGAATTAAAGTGTATATATAAAAAAAAAAAAAAAAAAACTGATTATTTTCTGGTGCATTTGAAAGATTGTCAAGATGGGAAGTTAAGAAAACAGAATTTGGAACTTGATTTGAGATTGAAGATGATGATTGATGTGTGCTTCTCCTCATGCCCCTCCTAATTCCACGATGTTCCAAAAGCACAAACAGAATGACTAAGTACTGGAAATTCGAAATACGACGAGGGAAAAAATAATCTGGACCAAATGATCGTCCAATACTTTGCCTCAAATAAGTAGAGATGCCAATCCCACAATTTTTGTTCGGATTTTATACTTCAATTTCTAGAGTGTTAATTCCTCATTCGAACAATTTGAAGATAATATACTTATACATCTACGTTAATCTGATTTGGATAATGTAGCAAGATGATCAACATGATCAGAATGTTAACTCGAACTCACCGATTTCACGATATTTCTTTAAGACGACTTTGCTCCATTCAATGTGCTAAAGACGTACAACGATCATCTCTCCAAGATAGAATATTTCGAAAAAAAAAAAATATCAAAATTTTGAGAAAGATGGAATAAGATTCAATGCAGAGAATATTTTCAATGAAGATGGTATGAATTTTCTAGTAGCAGGACAAGCTATTATAGATTCGTTCGTGACAATTCGAACACCCTTCAAGTCCTTTCAAAACAGTTGTCACTGTTCAGACAGCTTTCCAAAATTCAAACAGACAGGTCTGTTTAGATTAAAATACTGCTTTTGTTAAGTAGGTTAACAAACACTCAAACGTCGTAGCGTCGGTTAACAGACGGCCCAAACCAAAAAATATCAATAAAAGCCAACGGTAGGAAATAATAATTTCATTAAGTACCTAATAATTGATTAGTTACAATTTGGCCCAAAAATTTAAATAAATTTTGTTCAAAAAGAAGTATATATAGGATAAGGAACCACTCACACCTATATACGAACCGGATTTGACTTGAGCACGTGTGATGCCGATCAGCCAGTCTCTCCTTCCATCTAAAGACTATAGGTACCCATTGGGGTCCAAATACAATTATCAAACTTTCACTATATAAAGTACACCAAAGTTTTCTAACCTTCATATGTGGGATAAGTGTAGCAATTTGCAATTAAATCAAAGTATTTACTACTTTATAGTTTCAAGTAGGTTAATTTGACATAAAATATTTCATTTAATTTTAAATGGTTTTCGATAAATAAAGATATCACGTTAATAATCTCGCGAAGTAAAACGCAAATATATATGCTTGGTTTCGTTAAAATCAAAGTATAAATCCCACTGAAATTAGACCACAAAGTTGACCAATTTTACTAATAATGCATCAAGTTTGCCACTGTTTATAAAAGATGGGAACCCATGTCCATGAACAAGTGGATACCTCAAGTAACAAAAATACGTTCATGAGCTCAAAAGCAGAAAATATAATAAATAAGATTAAATTAAGAAATGACGAACATCACTTACCACAAGTTTTAGATTAAAGTACTATATTAAAGAAGTATAATCTGGAAATAATTTACTTTAAGCCCCTGTTTAAGCGTATTCTTTAAAGACTTAGGATCTGTTCTCTTTACCATTTTTCAAGTCGTTTTCCTTTTTCAATTTTCCAAAACAGTGAAAGTACGTTCTCTTTCTTATTTTTGAAAACGCGTTTTTAAAAATGAAAAAAAAAGAAACACCTATGTTCTCTTTCCTATGAGGAGACACCTATGTGCATTATAGAAAGAAAAGTTCATGTCTTAAGAAACAAAGAGATTCCTTTAGTCAAAATCCAATGGGGTAGACAGGATAGCGATGAAGCTACCTGGGAGAAAGAGGAAGAGATTTTGGCTAAGTACCCAGATATATTAGATCAAGTAAGTATAAATTTCGAGGACGAAATTATTTTAAGGGGGTAAGGTTGTAGCGACCGCGAACTTTTAAACTATATAAATTATTTTTCTCGAAAAACGTATCGCTAAAACGTAACCCTAATTTTCTAGTGAAACGCGTTTCGTCTAGCCGTTATAAATATGAATTTAAATTATTTCGAATCGAATCGAATATTGAATAATTATTTTTATTTCAATTCGGATTTATTTTATTTAAATCCAATTATTATTAAATTCAAGTCCAATTACATAAGCCCAATGTTTAAGCCCAATTATATAAGTCCAACACCTTGAATTTTAATTCTTTTAGCCCAACTTATTTTAGTCCATTACAATTAAGTCCAATTATGTCGGCCCAGACATTGATATTTAGGCCCAATCCATTTAGGATTCCTTACAACCCAATAGGCCCAAGTGGCACATAGGGATTTGTGCCCTAACAATTCCTATTTTATTCACCATCACCTCATTTCCCCTCTCCTCCAAACATTCACGCAGCCAACTCAATCCATTTGGTAAGAAATTGTCTATCTCCCCAACATTCTCTCTATTCCCAGGTGAAACACCATTGATGCTAGAAAATCCATTTCTAGCATCAACAGTGTAATCATCAATACAATGCAATCACCAACACTGCACTCACCAACTCACTGCTCAACTCCACCTCCACTGCCAAACCATCAACACCTTCTCTGCCCAAACTCACGAGACCAACAGTGTTCTTCCCAAATGGTTCATCTATGCAGATTTCACATACAAGAATCAGGTTGATGTTAGAATCTCGATTTCTAGCACCAACAGTGTTCTTCCCAAATTTCACCTCAAACCACTACTGCAGAATCCAGCTCGAGTCACTGCAAACACCCCAAAAACCCAGAACTCAACCAACAGCCACCCAACTCCCAGCTCAAACCCATTTCTCGAACTCCAGCAGAAAACGAACCACCACACCAAACATCTCCAAGACTGAGACCAACTCCCTGCTCCAAACGCCCAAACAACTCCACCAACCTCAAACAAGACCACCCAACAAACCAGCTGCAAACATCGAACCACCAACACCCCACCACCTCCAAACCGAGACCAAAAGCTACAAGCAATCACAAAACCAAGACAAACCAACAAATCACCACCTGCAACCCACGAACACGCACGAAACCGCAGCTTCCACCGAAAATCGACAGCTCTACTCCACCCAAAATTCCATCTAAATCAACCCCAAAACCAAGAAATAGCATAACCAATAAACTTACCTCAAGATTCCCAACCCATTTCCAGCAGAAAAATCGAACTCCAAGTCGCCATTTAGCCTCGGTCGACTTCGAAACCTTACACCCAAAAGCCCCAAAAGAGAATACCCAATCCCTTACCTACGTGTGGGCGCCACCACAAGATGGTGGCGCTGGCCCTTTCGCCGGCGGCAGTCGGACCGGAGGGAAGGGGCAGAGCCCTTCCCCCGTCGCCCATCTCCTCTCTCTCTCGAATTCAAAATGAGAGAGAGAGAGAGAGATTATTTTTGTTTTATTTGGATTTTTAGAAATTTACCCTTTAGCCCCAAGTTTTAATTGTTTTAATTAGGTCCTCACGTTTTAAATGTTTTAATTTCAGTCCCTTAAATTTTATTTTCAGTTTAGAAGTTATTTAATTTAGTCCCTAGTTCATATAAATTATTATTTCAGCCATTTAAGTTTTAATTTCAGTTTTAAAATATTTACAGTTTAGTCCCTAACTTGTAAAATTTATCATTTCAGCCCCTAAACTTTTATATTCAATTTTAATAGATTTACAGTTTAGTCCTTAACTTATAAAAGATCAATTTCAGCCCTTAAACTTTTATTTTCAGTTTCAATAGTTTTCAATTAAGTCCCTAGAGTTCCTATTTTTCACATTTAGTCACAATACTTTGAAAATAATATTTTTAGCCCTTAGATTTGTCAAATTCGATTTAATAAACTTCCAATTTAGTCCTAAAGTTTATTTTACCATTTTAAGCCATTTATTTCAATTCCAATAATTTTCAATTAAGCCCTTAAACTTAATTTCAACACTTTAAAACTTTAAAGTTCGAAATACTAATTCAAACTTATTTCCTATTTTTGGCTAGACGATACGTACGAGCAATTAGGAGCTTGAAGTTATTTTCCCGCTCACTTTTCACGCAACTCGAAACAATTGAGGTAGACTCGCCACCATTAATTAGTTTAAATTATAATTGCATGCTTTATGTGAATTACGTGATTTATATGCTTTATGCATAGGATGAGAATGTGTCATATGCGATATATGATATTGTTATGCTTGCCATAACTTATATGCTTAATTGCATGAGAAAGAAAGAAATAAAGAATCTCTTATGAGATAAGAAAAGAATGTTATGCATAACTTACGTGCTTCATCCGCACAAGAAAGAAAGACTACCCACAACCCATGTTTTTAAGGAGCCTATGATTTCCAAGAAAATGAACCAAAGATGATATCACGTTGTATATTGCATGAGTGTGTTTTCAATTATTCTGTAAATTAATTATCGGCGATGAGTCTACTGAGTATTTCTTCGAAATACTCATTCTGCTATTTTAACAATATTTGCAGACTTCGGAGGCGATCGTGATTGATCCGGCAGTGGTGGCATAAAATTTGATTATCGAAATTATTAAGATTTCAAATTTATGTATTGAAACATTGTTAACGTATTTTTCGTTTCCGCTATTCCAAAAACACGATATTTAAATTTTGAACAATTATCCAATGTATTTTAATTGCCGAAGTAGTTTTCAATTGCAAATGTGATTTTAAAAATTAGGTTATTTCCGCAAAATTTATTTGACAAAATTAGGGCAAAAGACGATGACGTGGCAATCCGGGTTAACAGAACTCGGGGCGCTACACAGAATTTCTGGTGATTGTGTTGGTGGTGGAGGACCTGGACGTGGATCGTTATTTGGTGGCGCAGGTTGCCCAGCAGAGTGAATAGATGATGGCAATGGAGGTGAATTTATCGGTGGCTTAGTTGATGGAGATGGTGGTGAACATGTAGGGGCCCGACAGGTGGGGACGATGAGCTAGCTGGAGGATTAGACGCAGGTGGGGGCGGTGAGCTAGCTGGTGGGTTATGTTTGATTTATTCTTAGAGTCTCTCTAATCTCTGCATATGATTTTGATTGAGATTGCGAAAACTTGTGGAAATGCTTGGTTCTGAATCCGATCCACATTTCGATTTTTACATCTTTTTGATGAATTAAACTTGTTTATAAAATGAACTCAACTATTTAAAATACGTTGTTAGAACTAGTCGATAAAAGTTTTTTGTTCATTTTCGATCCATTGTTTTTCGCAGATTTCGATATGTTTATACCATGAGTTAGACATTTTAACATTTGCACAAACATTCAGACAATTGCATAAAGACAGTACACTAGATTTACGTGGAAAACTTAAAAGAAAAAAACCGCTAACCTTCTAGTCTGCAAATCTACTAAGAATCTGAAGTAAAACTCAAAAGTTTGGAATTAGTCGATAAACAATTCTCTGTTTTTTTCTTGATTAATGTCTGATTTGATTCAAGTTCTCGTAACTTGAATTTAAGCTAATTCTTGATTTTAAAAGAATTTCCTTGATCTCAAATTGGAATAAAGATCATCTATCTTTATTTTTCTTCAAGTAATTATAACACAACTTCAATTCTTGTTTCCTTCAAGAATCATCCCTATTGCAAGACACCTTCAAGATTTGACAATGGTGGTGATCTAACTGGGAATCAAGAATCTAAATTTAAACCAATCATAAAAATCCTAATTCTTAAAATTCTATTATCCGACTTAAACGGGCCTCCTTAATACATATTATTCATCTAAGGAAATAAAATAAAGAGCAAGGAAAGATAAGGCAACAAGGTACCCCTTGCTGTGAAATCGTCCAAGTGGTGTTGCTTCTGGCGTTGTTCCATTCACGATGGTCCAATTTGTCACGAAGGACCTCACTAGCTGCACTAATTATTGAGCCTCTGAATAACTAGAAATTGTTCAAAAGCTTGTGTCGTTCAACCATCATGACTTTTCTTTAGACGTAATCCCTAATTATGTTGGATAGTGTGATTTTTACTTAGAGTTGATGTAGGCTTGACATGTGTTTATGGAATGACTTATACATTTCGTGATAATTTGATTTATGTTGAATATAGAACATGGGTGGTCACGGAGTTAGGAATAAGGAACCAATATCATGGTCGGATGAGAATGAACACGCTTTTATCGAAATTCTTTACGAGAAAGTGAAATCAAACGCATTGCAATGTTCTACATTCACGAAAGACGAATGTAGCAGAATCAATGAAACCATGGTAGCTTCAACAAAAGTGGACTACGACATAGATAAATTAAAGGGAAAGTGGTACCGCTAATGTAAGATTCATCGCATGTTCTCCGAACTTTTCAGACATACAAGTGTTACATGGGATGCAGAAGAAGTTTGGCAACACTTTTATACGGTATATATATTTATTAAAGAATATTTTTGCCATTAGTTGTTTATCTTATCAATTGTACCCATTTTCTAATGTGGCTTCTTTTTTAATGTAGATTAACAAATTGGATTACAAACTGTTCAAAAGGGAAGGATGTAAGCACTACCGTACTTTGGTGAAGATATCTAGCGGGACTATAGCTACTTGAGGATTAGGTAATACCTCCATTCAGTTTCCAAACACATCAGAGGAAGAAAGATAGCTAGAAGATGATTTTTTGAACAGGGGAGTGCATATACGTGTGGAAAATGATGATGAAGTAGATGAGATTTCAAATACTCGTTGACGTGAGGAAATTGGTGCATCGGGTGAACGCCGACGTAAGGAACCTAAGATCAATAAAAGTGATAAACTCGAGGCCTTGCATGACTTAGTGGTCATCTATAGTTAGTATGAGGAAGGAAGAAATTGAACTTAGAACACTTTACCTAAAAGAAAAGCTTGCAAAGATCGAAGGAAAATCGTGTAATCACTCAGATAGTGAAATTAGTAGTCTGGAACCTTATTCAAATGTTATATGCATGGACATCTTAAACAATATGGAAGGGGTGTCCAACGAGGTTTATGTGAAAGCAATAAAGGCTTTTAAGGATCCTGATTTCAGGGTGTCGTTTGAGAAGATGCTAGAAGCAAGGAGATGACCTATCTTTGAACTATTTTGATATGATTTCTGTTTTAATTTCTCTAGTGTTTTGTTGTTTTCATTTGTGATGTGGAAGGTTGAAGAACTGTGTTATTTTCACAATTCCAAGTACTTTTGTGAACTTTCTTGGTGATGTACTGTTTTCATGTATGAACTTAGTGATGTTGTTGGTTGTAAAATTGATGTTAATTTTTCTTTTAATTTCTCAATGCTAGATTGCTTGTTTTATTTGAATCAATGATGGTTGTTATGATAATTACTGTGAGTATATTTTGTTCACAGTATGAATGATAATGTGAATGCCGATGATTCCATTGATGAAGATTCGAGTGATGATGATTTGTTATTCATGGATGAGTTTGACGCAAACTTTGACGATTTAATGATGCTTAATATGATTATTGTTTACAAAGAAAGTGCCATCAGCAGGATACCTTGTAGGACATCATTGCTTACGAGAAAAATGTACATGCTAGAAATTCTAAATGGATATTCGGACGTGTGCTATCGTAATTTTCGTATGCAGAAACAAGCTTTTATGAATTTTTGTAATATTTTGAAAGAAAAAAGGGCTATTGGAAGATGGAAAAAAAGTGAATGTCGAGGAGAGTGTTGCTATGTTTCTAATGATTATAGGGCACACTACACGATATAGTATTATTGGTGATAGATTTCAGTATTCCAACAACACGATACACAAATGGTTTAAACTAGTGATAATGGCTATTTGTTCATTTGGCACAGAGATAATCTGTCCCACAAATCGAGATGTTGTGCATGAGCAAATTTTGCACAAATGTCATTTATTTAAGGATTGTATAAGCGCAATAGATGGTACACATGTTGCAGCTTGGGCACCTGCATCGAGATAAACATCTTCTTGTGGAAGGAAAACTAATGTAACACAAAATGTGATGTTGACATGTGATTTCGATATGAAATTCACATTTGTGTATTCTGGTTCGGAAGACACTGCTAATGATTCGTGAATATTTGTTGACGAATTACAAGAAGATCGAACAAATTTCTAATGCCACGGGGAGGTATATTTTTGTACTTCAAATAATTATTGTGGATGTATCTACAGTGTTACACTATGTGAGTCTTTTTTTTTTACAGAACAATTTTACCTTGTTGATTTTAACTATTCAAACATGACTGGATTTCTTGCCCCTTATCGAGGTCAAATATATCATTCGCGTGACTATGTTGGACAGGGAAGACTACTTAGGAATGAAGAATTGTTCAACTATAAACACTTATCGTGCCATAACATTATTGAACATTGCTTTGGAGTTTTAAAGGCAAGATTTCCTATTTTGAATTGATTACCGATTATCCACTTAGTAGGCAAAGCCAAATTCTTACTGCATGTTGCACAATACACAACTTTATTCACCAGGGGCATGCTTTAGATTGGTTGTTCGCCGAGTATTTAGAGGAGAATATAGTGTTTCAATATATACCAGAGTCAGGTAAAGATCAAGAAGTCATACATTTTGATACTAATCAAACAGCTCAAATGGGACAAGTTAGGGATCAAATTGCTACACACATGTGGAATGACTACTCAAAATGGCGTACATGATTCCGTAGATTTATTTGATATTTTGTTTAGTATATGTTTGTTTTGTCATGACACGTAAATTTCTAATCGTATCGATTGAACTGTTTTGCCAAATTTAATTTAGGTTGTGTTTTTTATACCTGGAAAAAAATATTTTAAGATTCACCAATTTCATAATTTATATGTTATTTAATGCTATACTAACATTAAACTATTAAAATTTATTGAATAATCAGATTTTTTGAATAAAATATTATGAAAAAATATTCTCAAAATTTTAAAGCAAACATGTTTTCCATTTTTATATTTTGAAAAACATTTTTTTAGAATAACAAAAAGAACGCATTTTTAACAATTTCAAAACAGACATTCAAAACACAAAATACAAAATGAATTCAAAACTCAAAATAGAAACACGAAGAGAACCCCCATTATTTTTTCTCAAACTCATTTTCAAACACACTTTCACCTAGTAAATTAATTTTACACGTAAATCCAAAACTTTTCTCAACTATTTAACCATACATTCTTTAAAAAATTACTATTACAAAATTTATTCTCTCCAAAAAAATGAGGCCGAAACAAATCCTAAATATTGTTCCATGATATAAGCATGAGACACACTAAAAATAATTATCTTTAATAGTTAAACTGACGACTTCTATTGCAACTTTAGCTGCAAAAGTTTGAAAGTCTGGGATATCAGGTGTTAGAAATCAAACTCTATCATTACTAAAATGAAAATTTACAAATCTTTATAAATTGCACACCATATTTTGCCCTTATTTGATTAAAATCAAAATTTTAGTATTAAATTATTTGATTAAAATCAGATTTGTAGTGTGTGTGTGTGTATATATATATATATATATATTTTCAGGGGCGTCTTTGTAAATTTCCCAATAAATAACTTCCCACACAAAAATAGGTCATTTTCGTTCTTTCATTTTCTCTAAGGGTCCGTTTGATTGCAAAGGTGAAAAATGGGTGGAAAGAAAATATTTTACAGGGAAATGAATTGTCAAGAAATTATTCTACTGAGAATTGTAATTAATTGTATTTGATTGATATAATTTTTCACCTGAAAAATGTTGAAAGTTTGGTGTCTGTTTGACTTTGTTTTTTATGAAAATTGTCTATTAAAGTGATAATTGTTTCTACCATTGGGTCTAGAATTTGTTCCAATTGCCAAAAAAAAACTAATTTTTTTTTTTAAAAAAATTATCATACCGAATACAATTCGTTTGACTTTGTTTTGCATGGAAATTGTCAATAAAAGTGATAAATTTTTTTATCAATGTGTCCTTAATTTTTTTCCCATTGCTAAGCTGGAAAATCAATTTCCACCACAAAACCAAGGAAAGGTGAGCATGTGAGCCAAACCAAGAAAAAATTTTCGATCGAAAAAATGTGTATCAAACAAGCAAAAGTGGAAGTTTGAATTTGTTTCCCAATTTTCATGTAAAATAATGCTTATCAACAGGCCTCTTCTCCTGCCCACGGTGGGCAGGAGAACAATATGCCCACCGCTGATGTGGCAGTGCAATGATGTTTTCCCCAACTTTCCTCCATTTTTTTACATTTGGCCGTTTCGGATGCCGTTAGGGATGGGGGAAACTAGTCTTTGAGCACTTCGATATAATATTAAAAATGCAATATTTCAACTTCGTTTGATATCCCGTAATGACCTCGAAAATTGAGACAAAAATAAGAAAAATCAATTATATATTTTGGAACGTCTTACTTCGACGAGTGCTAACTTTTGCTACGCCGTTGGAGATGGAGGAAATTAGGTCATGAGCACTTCGATATAATATTAAAAATGCAATATTTTGACTTCGTTTGATATCCCGTAATGACCTCGAAAATTGAGACAAAAATAAGAAAAATCCTAAATATATTTTCGAACGTCTTACTTCGACGAGTGCTAACTTTTGCTACGGTTGACCGTTTCGCACGCTGTTAGAGATGAGAGAAACTAGGTTGTGAGAACTTCAATATAATATTAAAAATGCAATATTTTGACTTCGTTTGATATCCCGTAATGACCTTGAAAATTGAGACAAAAATAAGAAAAAATATTTATATATTTTGGAACGTCTTATTTCGACGAGTGCTAACTTTTGCTACGGTTGACCATTTTGCACACCATTAGAGATGGGGAAAACTAGGTCGTGAGCACTTCGATATAATATTAAAAATGTATTATTTCGACTTTATTTAGCATCCCCATAATAATTTCAAAAATTGAGATAAAAATAAAAAAATATTATTTACGTGATAGAGGAGTGGGTAATAACTGGGGTGGGCGTGGGTGTGTTGGGGGTGGGTAAAAGGGAAAGGTGGGGTGGCTGCAGGGGAAAAAGCCGAAAAAAATTCAATACACCGCTGATATGGCACCGCCACGTCAGCGGTGGGCAAACTGTTCTCCTGCCCACCGTGGGCAAGAGAACAGGATTGTCCCTATCAAGCTGGCGCTTATACTAGTTACAATTTGCAGTGCAGCCGAAATCTTTGCGATTTTTCAATTGCATGTTCCTTTATCTCTGAATCTGGAATCGGTAATTGTGAAGATAACACTATTTGGCCCCCATTTTTGGGGGTTGAAAATTTTTAGAATAGTGATTGATGGGAGAGTGCGTGGTTGAAAAGTTTTAGATTTGTGTGTAATATTATTTTATTTGATGAATGTATGGTTGAAAAAATTAATGTAATGGAATTTAATTTAATGGGGGCTCAAACAGGGGCTAATGGATTCTAAAGGTGAAGGAATAGATGCACAAAAATTTGTATGGGAAGACGCTATACCTTCAGATTCAACTCCACAATTCCGAAGTTACCACTCTTCCGAATTCTCCTCCTGCTTTGGTACTATTTTTTTATGATCCTATGATTTGCAAAGCCATTACAAGAATTTATGCCATATAACTATAGGCACGAAACTGTTAGAATGAGAATGTATTGTAGGACTAAGGAGGGAGTTGTTTAATATCTAATTGCCTTAAGAATTGTTGTAATAAAACTTGCCCAACACATCATCAGTGTATATTTATAGAATTGAATTGATATCTTTAAGAGTATTTCTTCCTTTGGAATGGAGAAATTACAAAAAGCTATTTATCTGCATTACTTTCCTTGTCCAAATAATAATTGAGCTAAAAATTTCTAATTGCATATACAAATGGATCATGCATTGCTTTAAGAATAAGAAAAGAAAATGATGTATCTAATTGATATGAAATTCATATCTCCCTGTGGATTTATAAGCAACTAGACTAGTATGCATGTGAGTGGTAGATTTATGTTAAAATACATTTAGGTTTTGTTGTTGTTATCATTGAAATAGCTCTACAGCCTGGGATGACGTCTTAAGCAACTGAAACCTTTTTGGTTGATAGAATAGTTATACTGTGCTAAATTTTCTGTGCAGGTACATTTTAGAGGATATCCAGGTAATATTTTGACTCCCTGTGAAGATGAAGACAGTGCTAAATGGAGCTTTATCAATGCATTGAAAGAGGTTAGGTATACGTATTTTTGTTTAGTTTTGTGATTAGATTTTTTTTAGTGAAGTTTGTTAGAGTCGCTTCATCATTTTCATGGACATGATGCATATTCATGGACATCCCCAATTTTTCGAAACCTATCAATGTTAGGATTGTGAGGTTGTCGGTTGATGAAGGAACAATCCTATCATTCACTATGTTTTAGGATTGTTAGAATGATACTTTGAGTTTATAATATTTTAAGCTATCATAAACGGATAAAATGAAACAAGATCAAATGTGTGGGTATTTTATAATAAATGTCCAAAAATGTGCATGTTTGGGGAGTTAATAAATTCGAAGTTAAGTGATTATAAGCAGTGTGGGTTCTACTAATTTTGTGAGTAAAAAGTAGGTAGTAACTCTCGGTTTGCTGCTTTTGTTCTCTATGTTTTCTGTTGTGCTTTATGAATATGTTAATCTCTATTGTGGACTAAAGATTGTGACCGTAAATTCCCAACAATAAGGGTAATATCTTACATTGACTAAAGATGAAACAAATAAACAACATATAAGGCTTGGTCTAATACCCTTAACAAGATTGACTCAAGTCTTGACAAAAACGTCCCGCAATAAAGCAATACGAGCACACCAGCCTTTACTGCAAAATAATAATAATAATAATAATAATAAAAAAGGAGCCTATTTGGCCTTGTTTTTTTTCTAAAAAAAGCCCACTTTTTCCGATATTGAGCTAAGCCAAACACGCTCATAAGAAAGCTCTAGTACTTTTTTAAAAATCGAAGTTCTTTAACAATTCATTATCTCATTCAAATAATTTATTTAGTGCAGAACCCAGTATTATCAAATAGTACAATCTACAGAGCGCTTAAAAATTACAATAGAGCAAACCAGGAACAACTAACGTGAACATAATTCCAATTTAAGTAAATAACATCAGAAAAATAGAGGGTATAGAATCTCACCGTCCATTTCAACAATGGGGTTGTCCACCTTGATTTTTTCGAATTCCATCTTCCCAATTCTTGAATCTCTCTTCGACTCGTGGATAATTAATGATTTCAATAAAGATGTTTGAGAGAGGAGATTTAAGAGCAATCTCCGCCGAAGAGACGGAGAATTATGCAGAGAAGAAGGAAGAAAACAGAGAGTAGCCGGATAATTGGAAGACTGCCAAGTACAGAGGAGGAATTGGAGGTTTAATACATGCATACATCATTAAAATAAAGAAACGTGCTGGGACACTATCGTAACATTATTCTTATTATAATAGTGGTGGCGATGGTCAAGTCGAGCTGACTCTTTGAAAGCGAGATGGGCTTGTTCCAGCCTATTGATCAATAAGCCGAGCTTATGCTGAGCTGTGAAGGGTTAAATCAGGTGAATCCTTCGATTTTTTTCTTTCAAGAATTTTTAAAATACTATAAAATTAATTAACAAAATAAGAAAAAAATAAGTAAGTAGGGCTAGCCATTGAGCGGGTAAGTCCAGGACCCAGAGCTAGCTTTGCCTCGCCTGGTCCAAAATTGAGCTCAGATTAATGCGGCCAGCGAGCCTCGACGCACTACTGCTCCTATAATCATGGTGTCGGACAATTTCAAGATACAAATGACTACTGTACGTGATCTAACATTTTATCATTTAGAGAGAAAGTTCAATATGTTCTATTAATACATTCTAAATAATCACTAATATAGTACTTGAAGTTGAGAAACATTGCCGCACCACCAAGTATTCAAATTGGTGAAAGGTGTGAAAGAACAATTTAGTTGGGAATGTTATATTTTTCATTGAATCTATACGTCAATATATATAGCTACACATGCCTTTGCTTTACATGGAAAGAAATAAATGTTGACTGTGCAATTATCTGATTACAAGGGATTGCCAAAATCACGTGTGCAAATCATGGGATTGCTAGAATCATGGGGGCAAATTATGTGCTAGAATCATGGGGGCAAATTATGTGCTGTAATACTCCCCCTCAAGTTGGTGCATGAAGATCCGTAATGCCCAACTTGCGTGATAAGTGATGGAAGAGGTCTGAGCCCAAAGCTTTGGTGAAGATGTCAGCGACTTGCTCAGAGGATGGAAGGTGAGTGGTGGTGAAGAGGCCAGAGCGAAGTTTGTCTCGAACAATGTGGCAGTCAATTTCAATATGCTTAGTCCGCTCGTGAAAAACTGGATTCTGAGCAATGTAGAGAGCAGACTGATTGTCACAGTAGAGAGTCATGGGGTCCTTGTGAGTGATGCCTATGTCATGAAGTAATTGTTGTATCCAAACTAGTTCACATGTGGTGACGGCCATAGCGCGATATTCAGCTTCCGTGGATGAGCGAGCGACGGTGGTCTGTTTCTTAGTGCGCCACGAAATGGGACTAGAACCAAGAGTGATGAAGAAGCCAGTGGTAGAACGTCTAGTGGTAGGACAACTGGCCCAATCAGAGTCAGTATAAGCATGAACATGCAGATCATTTGAGGAAGTGAAGAAGATGCCTTGGCCTGGAGTGCCTTTGATGTAGCGAAGAACTCGTGTGGCAGCTGTCATGTGTGGAACCCGGGGTTTATGCATGAACTGACTGAGAATGTTGACTGCAAAAACAATATCGGGTCTGGTGATGGTGAGATAAATGAGGCGCCCGACTAACCGTCGATAAGGACCAGGATCAGGGAGGAGGTCGCCATCTGTGTCACTGAGTTTTAGATTCTGTTCCATAGGAAAGGGAGCAGGACGAGAGCCAAGTTGTCCGCTGTCGGCAAGAATGTCCAATGCATATTTTCGTTGATTAAGGAAAATACCAGAAGATGAGCGAGCAACTTCAAGGCCAAGAAAGTACTTGAGAGGGCCGAGATCCTTAGATTTGAAGTGAGCTGAAATGACGGATTTGAAGTGAGTAACCTGAGGAAGATCATTGCCGATGACCAAGATATCATCAACATAGACGAGCACGATGGTAATGTTGGTGGCGGTAATGATTGTGAAAAGAGAGTGATCAGCTTGCGATTGGACAAAACCTGCGGTAAGAAGAACAGATGTTAGTTTAAAAAACCAGTTCCTGGAAGCCTGCTTGAGACCGTAGAGAGATTTTCGAAGGCGGCAAACACGTGTCTCCCCCTGAAGACAATAACCGGGTGGTGGTGTCATATAAACTTCTTCATCAAGGTCACCGTGTAAGAATGCATTGTTAACATCCATTTGGTGGATAATCCAATGTTTGGCAGCGGCAATAGCAAGAACACAGCGGACTGTGGTCATTTTGGCAACCGGGGCAAAGGTTTCATGATAATCAATGCCTTCAACTTGAGTGTAGCCTTTTGCCACGAGGCGAGCTTTGTGACGCTCGATAGTACCATCTGCTCGGAGTTTGGTTTTAAAAACCCATTTGCAACCGATGGGCTTTTTACCAGGTGGGAGAGGCTCTAATGTCCAAGTGGAGTTTTCTTCTAGGGCACGGAGTTCAGAGGTCATAGCCTCACGCCAATGAGGGTGGCGATTAGCTTCTGAATAACATGTAGGGTCAACAGAGGTGGTAAGTGCAGTTAAGAAAGAGAAATGGTTAGGGGAAAAACGAGAATATGAAAGAAAAGTAGATAAGGGGTAAGAAGTACCTGAGGCCTGTGTAGCGGTTGAAGTAGCAATGGACTCCGTAGCAATGGTAGGACAAACATACTCAAGAAGATATGCTGGTCGAGTGATAGTGCGGCGTGGCCGAGAAGTGGCGGGAGCGGAAGGATTGGAATCAGGAGGGTTAGGCGCGGGAGGGGTAGGAGCTGGAGGGGTAGGAGCGGGAGGGGTGAAATTAGGGGTTGGGGTTGTGGAAGTCGAAGTATGTTCTGGGATAGGTAAAGGAAGAATAGTATTGTGTGGTGTATGGGGAGAGGTATGATTTTGGAATGGGAATAGATTTTCATGAAAAGTGACATCGCGGGAGAGAAAAATGGCTTGTGTATCAAGATTGTATAATTTGTAGGCTTTTCGGTTGTTCGGGTAACCAAGGAACACACAACGGGATGCACGCGGAGAAAATTTGTCTCGGTGGGCAGTGAGAGTTTGAGCATAGCAAAGGCAACCGAACACCCGAAGGTGATTGTAGTTTGGCGGTGTTTTTGTGAGTAATTGAAAAGGACTCAGATTTTGAAGGGATTTGCTAGGGGTTCTATTGATAAGGTAAGCAGCAGTAAGAACACATTCACCCCAAAAATGTAGGGGTAGATGT
This sequence comes from Fraxinus americana, assembly GCA_035079005.1. Classification (NCBI taxonomy): domain Eukaryota; kingdom Viridiplantae; phylum Streptophyta; class Magnoliopsida; order Lamiales; family Oleaceae; genus Fraxinus; species Fraxinus americana. Next base: position 775,917 of record CM068715.1, on the reverse strand, counting down.
GCTTGAAAACGAAGACTGCGAGCAACATTCAGGAGGTGACGATGTTTACGCTCTGCGACACCATTTTGTTGGGGAGTTTCAACACAAGTACGCTCATGAATGATCCCATGGGTATGAAAATAGTTTTGGAGAGTTTGAGAAAGAAATTCTTGGCCATTATCGGTACGGATAAGTTTGACATTGGAATTAAATTGATTTTTAACAAGGGCAAAAAAATGCATTAAGTGAGTAAAAGTTTCTGATTTAAAACGCATTAAATAAATCCAGGTAGTGCGTGAAAAATCATCAACAATTGTTAAAAAATAGTGAGCGCCACAGATAGAAGTAGTAGAGTAACCACCCCAAATATCGCAATAAATTCGATTAAAAGGAGTCGTACTTTTGTTGACATTATTGAGAAAAGGTAAACGAGTGTGCTTAGAACGAGCACAAACATCACAATAAGAAAGAGTACAATGACTATCAAAAATTGTAGGGATAGTAAAGCTAGACGGGTGACCTAAGCGTTGATGCCATAGGGTCTTAGCAGATTTTTGTGGCCGGAATATGTAGAGCCCATTGCAAACTTCACCCGCTCCAATCAGCCTCTTCAATTGAAGGTCCTGAAAAAAACATTTAGTGGATGAGAATAAAACAAGACAGGATGTAGTACAAGTGAGTTGAGGGATGGAGAGGAGATTATAATGAAATTGAGGGACATAAAGGACATTGTGCAAGGTTAAAAAATTAGATAGGCAAACTGTGCCTATTCCTTCAATGGGAACTACGTTTCCTGTGGGCAGCCGGATCGTGCGGCTTGAGTGTGGTGGTCGGAGGTCCAAGAAGGAGGATCGACAGGGGCTCATATGGTCAGTGGCGCCACTGTCGATTATCCAATCAGTTTGAGGATCAAAAAAAGAGAGAGTTGAGGAAGAGTTACCAATGAAATTAGGATTTGGGGATGGGTTTTTCAGGAGAGTCATGAGTTGTTGATAGCTCTCTAGCGAGAGCCCTGGCACTGGACTGGAGGAAGCTTCGGCGAGGAGAGCGGTTGCGGAAGGAGGTTTTCCAAGCAGTGATGGCTTTCGGTGGTTACGGGGTTCTCGTCCAGGGGGGTAACCGATTATTAGCCAGCAACGGTTACGCAAATGCCCATCCTTCCCGCATTCGGTGCACTTGAGAGGTGGCCTGTCATGATGAGAACTTCGAGCGGCGAGGGCAACATTTTCCGATGGAGTGCGTGAGACATGAAGAAGCCTCTGTTGTTCTTCTTGAAAAAGGATGGAGAATACTTTGTTCAGGGATGGGAGAGGATCAGTGGCAAGAATCTGGGATCGGAGAGTAGTGAATGAATCGTTGAGTCCCAAGAGAAATTGGAACACCCGTTCGTCCTCAGCTCTCTTCTCCAAAGTGGTGGCATCTGCTGGTGTTTGTATATTGCCCAATTCATCCCACAATTGCTTGATGTGATTGTAATAATCTGGTATGGATGAATGATTTTGATGGAGGTTGGATATTTCTCTTTTGAGATGAAAGAGGCGGGCGTTATTGCCATGGCAAAAACGAGATTCAAGGTCGAGCCAGACATCACGTGGGTCATCATGATAGTCCAGAGAATTTGCTAGAGGAGGAGCAATGGTGTTGAGGATCCAAGTGAGGACCATGTCCTTGGTACGGCTCCATTGGGCATAATCGGTTGAAGTAGAGGATGGGGCTTTGAGAGTGCCATCAACAAAACATAATTTGTTCTTGGCATTAAGGGCTCGACGAAGGGCGCGTTGCCATTTGGGGAAGTTATCACCGGTGAGATGGCCGGAAATGAGAATAAGACTTGGAGAATCAGAAGGATGAAGATGATATGGGGATAAGATTTCAGAGGTAACTTCAGAGGAGGAATCCATTTGGGATTAAATAGTAGAAGGATGATCAAACAGAAGAGAGGGATTTCAGGATCAAGGTATGCTCTGATACCATGTGAAAGAACAATTTAGTTGGGAATGTTATATTTTTCATTGAATCTATACGTCAATATATATAGCTACACATGCCTTTGCTTTACATGGAAAGAAATAAATGTTGACTGTGCAATTATCTGATTACAAGGGATTGCCAAAATCACGTGTGCAAATCATGGGATTGCTAGAATCATGGGGGCAAATTATGTGCTAGAATCATGGGGGCAAATTATGTGCTGTAATAAAAGGCATTCCTTCAATCACATTTAAATTTGTTACATTAACATAATGTTCCATTTCTTGTAGCTAAAGAGCACTTTAGGAGTTTGACAAAGATTGAAAAACAAAAAGAATTTAACCAATTTGAAGTAGGTTGTGCATATGCTATTTGATAAAAATAAAGCAAGCTGCACAGATGCCTTGTTCATATACTTTATTGTAAAATGAAGCAAAGCATATTTGCTTTTCTCATATAATTGTATTTACTTTATTCATTATTGTAAGCCATGTAATTGTGTTTGCATTATTCATTATATTGTCTTTGTTCGTTTTTCAAGATTCAAAGCCTATAAATAGTGTACATGGGCTTTGAACTCGACACGTGTTCAAACTATTTATCCTTGTAAACATTTCTCTATAACATCAGTAACCTTGTTGTTGTAATCTTGAGAAGATAAGTAATTGATGATATCGTTGAAATCTCCTCTACAGTTGTACCTTCTTCTTAGTTGTAATCTTTGCGGGGGGGGGGGGGGGGGGGGGGACACAAATAAGGGAAAATATAGAGATGCCTCGATCATATGCTCGTCATATTTTATACTTTATTATAGAATAAAGCAAAAACATTATGCTTTGTCCATGGGATTATATTTATTTTATGCACTTTTATCCAAATTGCATTGTATCTGTATGTCAAATCTGATTATGATGCGTAAACTATTTTTCCCATCAAAAGTTATTAGAACTTGAAATTTCATCTTAAAATGTCAATTTTGTTAAAAAGAATAGTCCAAATCATTATATATTGGTCTATATTTCAATAGTTAACATATGTTTAATTTATCCCTTAATGGTAAGGGCATTTTTTATCGCTCTAAAAGAACATGATTATATTAATAGTAAGGGACTATTATTACGACTCTACAATTCCAACCGGTGTATGGATTCCAATTCCATGGCCAAAAACATGGTTGGCTTTTGGGCAGTGGAGGATCCAGGATTTTGAGTCAGCACGAGCGGTCGTTGACGGTCGACCGTTGACAATAATAAAATATTAAGAGCCCCGTTTGATGTCCATTTTTTGCCACAAAAAAAAATGCATTTTAGAATAGAGATTTGATGAAGAATGTGTAGTTAAAAATAAGAAAAAATTTTGAATTTTCATGTAATAATATTTTATTAAAAAATGTGTGGTTGAAAAGAATAAACAAAAATGTATTTAGAAAAAGGGGGAAATCGAACAAGGTCTAAAATTTAAATATAACAATTATTTTGTTCAAACAAAATTCTGTTGTACAAATTAGCAATATTCACCAAATGATATTATAATCAAGTTTTGTATAATTCAAAGGAGTAGAACGGGTTCGAATTTTTACAATTGCATTAAAACCGCTAAAATGTAGCATATATTATTCGAATAAATTTAGTGTCAAAATTCAATAAGTATCATAGTGGTTAAGCTTTCAATAATCCTAAGAAGAGGTCATATGTTCGAATCCCCTCCTTATAGCATTAATTTTAGTAAAAATTGTAGAACTAAAAATATTTCACAATAAATTGGTTGAGAAGGAATTCAAAATCTTGACTTCCAATATAAATATGCAAGTTCTAATTAGCTGAGTTACAAGAAACATTTGAAAATAAAATGAATTACCAGTTAGATAACCTAAAAAATTTATCTATTTTCAACAAAAAAAAAAACTGTTTCCGGCGGATCCACTATGTGCGACCGCGGGGCTTGCCAAGTCTAGATCCGCCACTGCTTTTGGGCATATCATTCCATTGTTTGAGTTCTTCTTAAATTAGTACATTTTCAATCAAATTTTCAACCAATTGGAACCTTAAATTTACGTTTTATGCTACCAATTTACTCTAACTACTGCAAAGTGATTGGCATTATGTCATCATCAATCTCATTTGACACTGCAATTTCGGCGTCACCTTCGACACATCAACTTCAATTATTTTGGCTTTGAAAATTGAAAGGTAACCAGTGACATACAACGATAACTTATAATTCCAAATTTTTGTTTTCTTTGAGCAAAATTTAAAGTGATAGAAAAAATGGATTTGGATTACATTTGTAGTTTGTTTTCATTCTATTCGATTTATGTTTATGAATTATTTTTGAATTTTGTATATTGAATTGTATTAAATTAATTTCGATATTGATTTGATTTAAAAGGAATGTAGGACCATGATTTTCAACTAATTTTTTTTAATAGCTTGGTTTTTTTACTTCAAGATAGTGCATCAAGAGCGAATATGGAGAATGTAATTGAAGAGAGGGATCCGAAATACGACAGTTTGTTGAGTCAAATGGGGGGTAGAATTGAATCAAAGCCCGATGAAACGCTTGATGGGTGAGGTGAGGTGAGGTTCATGAACTCATTGTTTGATGTTCTAGTTCTTTGTTAATTTGAATTTTCACTTTTCCTCCCATCCCTTTCAGTGGAGCTCTTGTACAATCATAGCCATCACAAACTTGATTTGGACGAGCTAACCACACTCGAAATAGGGCATCTTGCTAAGAAAGTGCTCCCACTAGTGAATTGTAAATTCAGGGCTAGCTATCCACTAGCTACAGAATGATAATTTAATGGATGGTGGGTTGATAGAATCATTGTTGAGGAAACCTGTCAACTCTTCATGATATAATATCTTCTGCTAACAAATTACGTTGAAGTTGAATTTAATATGACCGTTGAGTTCTCCAGCTTGACTCCAGTTTTATAGTTTTGCGAGAAGTACGAAGTTTTAGTGGGATATTTGACAAGCTGAATTGCTTAAGTCGATCATATTAAAGAAGAATATAAAAGTATTAGCATATAAAAGTATTTCCATATTCCAATTGTGAATCTCACATAATGAACAATCATCTAAGTGTTTGAATTCAAGTAAATAGATCTAAATGATTTTTAATTACGTAGACTCCATATATAAAAGTCACTCCATTGACCCATTTATGACTTGACACACTCATTATGGGATGCCAAACGAAGTTAAAACGTTGCATTCTTAATACCATTTCGAAATACTCATAGCCTAGCTTTTTGCTCATTAATGGCGTGTGAAACGACCAACTATTAAAGTTACGACTTATCAAAGTATGCCATTCCAAAGTAGTATTTCGAGAATTATGATACTATGCTAACTTTCAAAATTCACCGATGATCGTATAATATAAAGAGAAAAAAGAGTTTGTGTTGTAGTGTAAAAAAAATTACTCTGTAAATCTCTGTTATGACTAAGATGCACTTTTAAAAATATAGCCTATAGGAGATACTTTGAACCTGGAATGGACTGCTCGGAAAAATAGGGACTGGAAGTAATTGAGGGCAGGGGACGTGCTAAACATGCAAATAGTATTTTATGGCTACTATACGAGGTAATATATTAATATTTGGTGAAGATTCAATGCATAATCAATTATTAAACATAAAAAAAAAAAAAAAAAAAGCCGGAAGCTTGAAATTAAACCACTCATAACATATTGCGAGCATTTCAAATAAGAGTAAGAATACTTATTACACAACTTTTAATAATTTAATCAGTAGAATTCAAAATAGATATTCTATAGATAAGGAATATTTCAAATATACAAACTTGATCCTCCTCTGCCAAGCCGCCTGAGAAACAAAGAATATTAATAAATAAATAAATAATGTAAAAGAAAATATAGCATTAGAGTAGAAGATGTAAAATAGGAATCGAGAACACATACATACCTGCCTTACCCAACAAATTGGAAATATTAAGCTTTGGTGCACTTACTGGCCATGGACTCAGTTTTTTCATCTTAGGGCAATTTTCAATGGGCAACTCCTTCAATAGAGGGAACTCAAGTTCATAGTTCTGAGAGCAAAACATTTGAATACTTGAAAGATTCTTGAGTAGCAGACGGTATAAATTAGGGAACACAATTGTGTTTTTCATTCCTTCAACTATTTTAATCTCTGAAGTGCCTTCTTCTTCTTTTCCAATAATATCTTCAATTGATCTACAATTTGAAACCACTAGAACGTTCAGAGCCACAAGAGAATTGGCCATTGAAGGTGAGAATAAATACTTTAAGATACCACATCTTTCAACAACAATTGATGTCAAATTCTCGAAGACACGAATTCCTTTAGGAACGGTCCCTATAATGTGCACTAAATTATCCAAAGATTGTAGCTTTAGCTTACTCAGTCGACCAAAGACACTTTCAGCATGATCTTCTGGAATCGTTAGACATTCAAAGTCAAACAGCACTTCCAGTGCTTTACATTCTTCTACTTTTAAGTATTTCAAGATTTTGTAATGATTTACTCGTAACCTGTGAAATTCACTTAATGGTGTAAGTCATGACACTAACATCATAATTCCTTTTCTCGTATATAATTATTAATTATGTAACCAACAATTTTATTGATTCATACGAAATGACAGTGATGTTGATAAATTATTCGTTACAAAAGAATTGGAGAAGTTTTCTTAGTTTGTCTTATTCTTCGATTTTCGTACACGTACTTGGAAACAAATATGGCAAGACGCACACGGAGATGAGGAAAGATACATACCTGATTGAACAACGTTTGAAGAATGTCATCATTGTTGGTTTCAGATCTGAAAATCTTAAAACTGCTTAAATCGCAAAGCTTGATTCCACATAGTTTTGGGAACTCAGGCATATCGATAACTTCATTTCGTTTTGCATCCATTGAAATAACTTGTGTGAAGTGATGGAGGTTTGATGGAGTGTTTGCATCCATGACAATGTTTCTTTTCTCTGAAGCGTTTTCCTCTTTTTCATCTTCTTCTCTTCCAATGATTTCTTCCAATGCTTTGTAACTTTCAATTGATAAATAATCCAGGGCCACAAGTGAGTTGACTATAGAAGGTGAAAATAAGTATCTTAAGCTCTCACATGCACAAACTTCAAGATGTATCAAATTTTGGAAGATAGGAATTCCTTTTGGAACCATCATTGTAATGTGCACCAATTTTGGTACTGAGTACAGCGACAATGATATTAATCGACCAAGCATATTAATTTCTGCATCATCATTAGTGACCTTTATACCCTCAAAGTCAAACGATACTTCAAGTGCACCACATGCACTCACACTAAGATAACCAAGATTTTGCAGTAACTGAATTGAATCAGATTCTGCAATGGTCAGCAATTTATCACACTGCCACACGCGCATGTCTTTTAGTTTATGCAAAGATGTTATTGGCATTTCCTTGCCTAGTAGCTTTACTATACAATCCAAGAGTGAAGTTCAGTCAGCCAAATTTTATCCATTATGCTATCTATATAAATGAATTGCGGAAAGCTATGTCATTCTATAGAAATTGTATCTATCTATTCAATTGTATTACAAGACACGTTCATTGTGCTGTTGACTAAGTAGAAATAAATCCGAATTTCTCCTTTCATTATTACCTAATTTAATCTCATAATTTTAGCTCCAAAATCTACGTGCATCTTTTTATTTCTAAGTTTATATGGTTAATGATTGGAAAATCACCGAGATTTCCTATTCAAGACCACAGTCCTATTCATGAAAAGCTATAATTATTAAATTAAAATAAAAGACAATCTATAAGTTAATTTTGTTAAACTCCAAAAATTGATTAAAATTTAAATCAAATTCAGTAATTAATTTTAACTACATTTCCACATATTTCATTAACTTTTATCAAAATATGCCAATGTTTGGTACAACTAAAATTTTAATTTTGATTTTAATCTCTACCAAACATGGGCATATTTTTTTTTTATCTAAAACAAATAGGGGCTTAGGTTTTGTTAAAGTGCTCACTCTGATTAATAATATTTGTAATCGTAAAACTCATTGATTTGTACTAAATGACTATTCTAATATTTTTGCTCCACTGTTTATGATTTGTTCATTTGGAACACATTTTCGAGTATATCTGATTTCCAAAATTTCTTCAGATTTGATGCCACATAAAAGGAAAGTTGAATACCATACCTGGTTGAACAATGTTTGACGAACAACATTTCAAGTCTTAAATTTCAGTTTTGGAAACTCAAGCATTTTGCAAGTTTCGGTAACTTCATTTTCTCGTGCGTCCATTGAAACAACTTCCTCTGACATTCGACATAAGAGTATGGATAGACTTTGGAGATTTACCAAGCTGTTTGCAACTGACTCCCGAAACAAGCTTCTAATTGTATCACAAAACTTCATCTCAACGCTCACAAGGTTACAGAACAATTGAGGTTTGATGACACCCCTTGGAAGATTTCCATTGCATATCTCTATTAACTTGGGTAACTTATCCAATTCGAGAGACTCCAATTTACCGAAGGTGCCATTTGGAATAGAGTTGGTGGCATCAATAAGATACTCGAAATCACCACTTGATAGAATCAGCGTCTTCAAGTTAATGAAACCATCTCCATATAACTCACTCACAACATTCTTCAATATCTTGGCGTCTTCACCTTCTATTGGAATGTAACGTCCCAAGCACAGCTCTTCCAGTTTCTTCAGACCCGACAAAACACCAGGTCGAAGGGGACAGGATGACTCGAGAAACCTCAAATCAAGTGACCTTAGTTTGCAAAGATTCGTGAATTCAATGGGAGAATAATCACCGAAAGACCGATAGAAAGAGAGAATTTCCAACTTCTTTAGACTCCCAATCATTGATAATTGAGAATGTATTTTATAGTAAATCAAGCACAAAGTTTGAAGACCCGCCAACAATTGGATTGATGATGGAATTTGAATGTACATCCCTTTCAATTCAAGAACTCTGAGATCTTTCATATCTTTGAAAAATGTTGGGATTGACCAAAATAATTATGGAATAAAGAATTCTTGTTTGACAAGAAAAGGAAAAAAAAGTGGTCAAGTTAAATTAGGAGTATTTTTCTTTATGGAAATATTACCAAGTAGAAAAGGAAAAGGATATTTTTGGTATTATTATATAAGGAAAATAATTAAGAGAGTTCAATTGTAATTAGGTAACTTTTTGGCATAATTTATGGCTATATATACAATTGAAGTTGACGTGAAAAGAGGAGAAAAAGAAACAGAGAGAGAGAGAGAAGAATTCTGAGACGTGAAAAAGTGAGGAGAAATAGAGAGAAATATTGTGTGCATGTGAGAGAGAGTATACAAAGGAAGAAAACACGTTTGTTGTTCTTTCTTTGTGTAGGGAGAAGTTGTGAGGGTGAGAAAAATATTGTAACGAGTGATTTATTTTTCTTATCAATAAAAGTATTCTTCTCCTGTGGTTGTCAGCAGTCAGTTGAGCCACGTTAAATTCTTTGTTTTCTCTTTTGTCCAATTATTTCGTGTTTTGTGTTTCCGCTGTGTTTGGTTGATTTGGATGGGAAAGTTGATTTTTTTCCCAACAAAAAATTCTTTGGAAATGTTACATTCTCCGAACTTGCGACATATCAACCGTAACAACTTAACGTTCTGATATTTCAACCTGCTGGGAAGCTGACCCAGCTCATCAAATGTAATTGAGATAGCAATGTACGATTCATGAGCATCATGTTCTGGCTACTCTATCAAACCAGTATGTTTCACCAGATATCCACGTTTGTCTTCATATGCCTTCCGTAAGCAAAAATCTCTGATAACATCATGCAATTTCACCTCGTCTTCCCCCTCACCCTGTTGCAACAAATTACAGCTTTTTAGATTGAGGGCAATTGAATATGCTCGATCTCTAGTTTCGTTGAGTGTGTCAGTATTTGGAAACAACTCTAGCCAGCTAGCCCCCTTGCATATCTAACCAAATTTTCAATTGGAATACTTTCATCTTCAGCGAATAGAGAACAGAGCAAAAGAAAGTCCCCGTCTTCATCACTTTCCAACTGTTTGTAGCTCAATTCTATTTTGCAACAAATTACAGCTTTTTAGATTGAGGGCAATTGAATATGCTCGATCTCTAGTTTCGTTGAGTGTGTCAGTATTTGGAAACAACTCTAGCCGGCTAGCCCCCTTGCATATCTAACCAAATTTTCAATTGGAATACTTTCATCTTCAGCGAATAGAGAACAGAGCAAAAGAAAGTCCCCGTCTTCATCACTTTCCAACTGTTTGTAGCTCAATTCTATTCTTGAGTACGTGAAATTGTGCCCATCGAGATTGGTCAAATTAGACTTCTGTAGCTGTTGAAGTGCATCTCTCCATTTACGTATGCCCTTGTTTTTCAGTGCTTTCCCAACAACCTCTAGCGCAAGAGGTAGACATCCACATTCAACTACAACTTCTCTGGCTATGCTTACGAGTTCGACCTCAGTTTCATCATCAGAAATCCCTGCCTTATCCTTGAAAAGTTGCCATCCTTCTTTTTTATCCAAAACTTTGATTTCGAATTTCCTTTGGGCTTCCATTTTACTACACATTTCTTCATTTCGCGTTGTAAACATAATTTTCAACCCTTTGCGATTGTGTGGAGATGGAATTCCTATAGTTCCCAAATCAATATCTTTCCACACATCGTCTAATACTACAAGAATGCTTTGACCATCTTTGACTTAAAGTCTTTGATGAAGTCATCTGGCTCTCATTGTCTTTTCTTCAATTTTTAGACCAAGCATTTCCGCAAGTTGGTCCTGAATTTTGTTTATGTCTGGATTGTTAGATACAATTGCAAATGCAACCTCCTCAAATAATTTCTCATCTTTGACTTCATTGACTATTTCCTTTGCCATTGTTCTCTTACCTCCAGGCATGCCACAGATCCCAATTATGCTGATATCTTTATCCTTTAGAGCTTCCTTGATTTTCTTCTTAGCTGATAACCTTGTTTCGAAAACCTTATGGGAAGTTAGGTTCAAAACTTGCACCCGCGATCGAGGATAGCTCACCCTCTCAAATGTACCTTCCACTTTGAGATTATCAGCCTCAATAGTAAATTTTGTGGCTCTCCTGCTTGATAAGTAACGAGACTTCAAATTTGGACATCTATTGAATAGACACCCCATTTCAGAACCTACTACTCCGTTCAAAACTCCGTCAGCTCTTTCCTTTAAGTCATCGACCTTTGAAAACCATGCCGAAACTTCTTCCCTGGTGATTTCAGTATTTCTTTCGGCAGCAACAACCCGTCGTTTCACGTCATCTCTCTTGTTTTCAAGTTTTGGAACTTTATTCCGCAAATTCTGAATGTTACTGTCGTAGTTGAACAAGTACTTGACTTGGCGCAAAACGGGAACGACTGTGTAATCTGCAAGCTTCCCAAGAACGCAACAGACTACGCCATCTGCCATTATCGGATTCTTTTACTTCGGATGAGTTCAATGAAATTGCAGATTATTTCCTTGGTTGCTAGTGATGATTATCTCTACAGAGTTACTGAAAAAATTACAATAGGAGAACATCGATAATTGTAAAATCTTAGCATTCTCAAAAGTAAATTAAATGAGAAAATAGGAACAAGGGAAGTTGTATCTATTCGTTTTCATTGCACAACCCATTGTTTTGCATTCGAACTATCAAATCCCAAATTGGTAGCCCATAAAACAAAATAAATTTTTTATAGATTTTCATTTGACTTTAACATACTTTTATAATTTTATTGGAAAGAATAAAAATTTATATGAAACGTCTATATAAATTATTGCAAATATTTCATTTTATTGAATTATTTATTTTTAAAGTACAATGTATTAACCGATTTACTATTCTAATTTTTGATTTGTCCTCATCACAGAAATAGTTAAAGGTGACACTAGTACATTTGAAATGTATTACACGGACCACTCCCACTTGATCACGGTGCATTTCATCTAAATCCGTTGATAGAGTTATGTATATCTTTTCTTGACTTTAATGGTTCTTTGATTCACCAATGGGTGAGATCAATTTGATTGATCAATATCTCGGTAAATTGAAAGTTTGAGAATGAGTGAAATAGAGAAAATGAATTCGTATAGGGAACCGTCGCCATGAAAAATTGGTTTAGTGACTACTTAAAATATTTTTTGTTGAGTGGTTAAAATCTAAGTTCTGTGTTTAACGACGGCTAAACTTCGACAAGTGATTAGTTCACATGATCATTTAAGAAAATGATACTTAAGTTAGTGAGAATAATTAGATTGGTAAAACGGTCATTTGTCTCGTACCTAATTGTCGAATCTCGAATGTGGATAAAATACATATGCTACCGATCAGAGGAAAGTATTATAGGTTTATTGGCTTCTGTGTTCTTGTATATTCCAAGAGTTCAGTCGTTTACCTTTAATGAAAAAACAGAGACTAATAATGAGATTGAGTGGTTTAGGGTCAACTAGACAAGATCTAAATATTGAAGTTTGGATAATATATGTCCGATCGGGTCCCTGTGATAACTCTATAAAGTATTGGGACTTAATTACGGTAATTATAATAGTTTTGGACTTAATTGTAAAGTTTTGTACTTAGCTGTAATTGTTATAAAAGTTTTAAACTTAATTATAATTGTAATTGAAGTTCTAGGACTATACATGTAATTAAATGTAAATTAATTACATGAGGGCTTTAATTAAAACTTCTATTTGAATTTAATTAAGATTTTTATTTGAAATTGGAATTATTATTGTACATGGATTGGAACATCTTGATCTCTATAAATAGAGACTGGATAGACATAGAAGTCCTTGGACAATCATAATACAACAATTTCATAGTATTAAAATTTGGAGAGAGAAAAAATTATTTTTCTTGCTTTTATTCAATAGTTCATTCCAAAAATTAGTTTCTTAATTAAAAAAAGATACCCACTCACCGACGTAGTCTTAACTTTGGAGAATACTATAGAAGACTTGGAGGCTTAGGATATCAAGTTTTTGAAATTAAAAGGTTGATAACTCGTGATCCAAACGACCGAAGTTCGATTTATTCAAGAATTAACTATCGAATTTAAGTAAAGATTCGAATCATTTATTTTTTATATAACATACGCGTAAACATTTAGAAATTCATACACTAATATTTATTTTCATTAAATTCTTTTGGACCTTTTTGTATTCTTTTAGAATTTGTGTTTGATTAAAACCCTAATAATCATAAACTATCATCTTCACATTTTATGGATCAATTTTTTTTTTTTTAAAGTAGTAATTAACATATTTTAAACTATCTAATAAAATAAATAAAAATAATAGTCAATTGAAGGTAAAGATCGGAAGGAATTAGACAATAATATTACCATTTCTATATTTCTAATCCTTTCATTTTATTTTCACAAAATTCTCTCCAATCGATACAAACTTCTAAAATTCTATTGTCTATCTGTTAATTACTACTATAAAACTGCTCATTTCCCATAAACTAAATTATATAATTTTATGGATAGAGTCCATGTCACATTGACGAAGGCAATGATTATAGGGTTTATGGTTCATAGAATCCCATCTTATAATATTTGAACAACAGAATTAACTATTGAATTGTGAGAAGGCTGATGTTATATGTAACGAGGATGAATATAATGATTTTTTAAAATTTTGAAATTATATTAGAGATGTATTTAGAAAGGAATGAATATAAAGAATTTGTGTGGATCTATATTGTTTAAATAAATGAATTTAGTAAGAAAAGTATTGAAATGTGACGTGGATGAAAATAGTAATTTTAAAAAAAAATAATATTTTAATTGGGATAGATATAGAGCGTGATGAATATATAACAATCGTGGATGCAAATAGCGGCCCCGAAATAAATTGTAAAATTTTTATTGGTATTTTCTACGTAAAATTTAGTAAGTGGAGGATTTGTAAAAGTCATTAGAAGTTATTATTATTTTCAATACCAGTGAGTTTTGAGGACTTCAAAGTTTCGATTTAATATTCCATTACTTTTAAAAAACATTTAAAAAGCCTACTACATTGAATATCTCGAGACTTTTATAGTCTTAAAAGGTGTATATTGAATACATCTAGATACTTTTAAGTCTTTAAAAGTCTCTATTCTCGTGTTCTTCATTTTATTTTATTTTATTTTTTGCTGAGTGTTCTTGGTGCATTTTGGTGTTCATCGTGCCATTATTTAGAATCAATAGGTACCTCATTCAACAAGGATGACAACAAGGCGAGACGAGAATTAAAAGATCCCTGTTTACTATTTATTTATTTATCTATATTTTATTTTATTTTTTATTTTTGAAATACTATTTAAATTGAAAAATATGAAAATAAAATAAAAAGATTCGGTATGGATGGGGAATTCGAGGCGCAGACTATGTTTTCCATCCTCGTCCCATTTATTATTCTGGGCGGGTGATGAGGATAGGGTCGGGGCAGAATTTATCATCCATATCGTTCAAATGAGAGAATATTGAAAAAATGAGAACAAAATCTCTATTCGATTAAACATGTATCAATGATAGACTTATAGGGATTGACTTGCTCCACTTAATGGGTAAACATGAAACCTGAATTTCCCATACTATCAAGTATAGCAGCAGAGTGGGCACAAACTCAAAAGTGGATATTTTTCATTTCAACCTCAAAAGTGAAATAGTCATCTTCCATATTCAAAAACCTACTTTTGTGATGAAAGTAGGCTAAAAAATTGGTAAATTAAAAATGGATAATTACAAAGCAATTTAAACAAATGCAAATATATTAAAATTTTGTAAATGAAATTGTATATATACATCAACGTGATTACATCTACATCTATTTTCAATACACTCTATAATAGTATAGATGAGAAACATTTGGTTTCCAGTTCATCTCTACAATTTTTGTTTTTTGGTCAAAAAAAAGTTTGCATTTAAGCGGTTATAGTATGCATGTTTCCGTTATTTTTATACTTTTCATTCATATTTTGTGTGTTTGGGTTAAAGAATTTATATACGTGTAGTGTCATAAATCAATGATTGAATGTGTATCTCTTCTTGACTACACTAAATTAGCCTTTTGTTTATGTTGACGAGAGGCATAAAAATGCATTGGGAGTACCAAGTCACTATAACGAACAATACTGGAAAAATTAATTAAATTTTAGTCACTATAAAGGGGAGAAAGATTGAATAATTGTAGTTAAGAAAAACCAATGGAAGTACTCACCTTGTGATCTGAGGATGCCACATGCCCTATTGCAATAGTACGAGCTTTCTAATCTGATCGAAATATGTATAATAAGTGAGGAAATAAAATAGAGAATGAAACTGGGCATTGTTTTAATTATATATCAGTTGAATACAAAGGCAATCTCAGTCAAGGACACCATCATAAATAACTGAAAGAAGAGAGTAGGGACCAATCCGGTCAAAAAATTGATTTTCTCTTCTGCCAAGAGACTTGAGCATGTTTGGGTGACTTGCGCTAAAAAATAAGCACCAAAGCATGCTCTAGGTGCCACTCCATGCCATAGCTTTGGGAATGACAGAATGTGTGAATAATAAATTGATAGTATGTCATAGGTCATACGAAACATGTAGATCATATTTTAACTAGCTCAAATTCTAATTTAAGCTTTACCAAACATGATTTTAGGCCAAAAAAGACAGTGTAGAGCCTGTAGGTTCAATATGTAGAATGATGGTAAAAAAAGGTTTGTGTCAAGACAACTCGAAACCGGGTATTGTTTTAAAAATTACCCGGATACTTGTATTTTCTCGTTCGCCTTATGTTTATGTTGATAATTATAGGATGTGATCGGTAGAGATTAAAATCGGATTAAAATTGAAAAATTAGCCGTTATTGTTGACTTTTATTAGATAAGAGGGACTCAATAACGGCTATATTTTCAATTTTAATTGGATTTTAATCTTCACCAAACAAGCATAATGAGGAGGACGAAACCTAGTTTTATACTGTAACATTTGGCACGGTGAAAAACGTGATAATAAAATTATTGGATTCCTTTTGGGACCAAATTAATTAGCTCTAAAATGTTACTTTGTGGTGCCCACTAATTAAGACTAATTTTTGTGCATCAACTGGACCTCTTAAAATGAGTTTGGGAAGAATGGATATTATAATTCTTTGATTCACATTTATATATTGGCTTCGTCTTTACATCACTTGCTTCCTAAATTTAATAGTTTAATATTACTTTCTCAATAAGAATTTGGAACGATACCATTACATCCAAGAATGATACTTTGGAGTTTATAATATTTAAGCTATCATGAACGGATAAAATGAAAGTTTGGGAAGTTAATAAATTAAAAGTTAAGCTATTATAAGCAGTGCGGGTTCTACTAATGGTGTGAGTAAAAAGTAGATCACAGGAGAGGAAGTTCAAATCTGTTGGAGGAAAGTTCGAACTGGGTGGTCATTGTTCCGCCGAACCCGACGCTCTGCCCGACAGCCTGTGCAGGTCATTCTGACCTCGACAGTGTAGGTGCATAGGAGAAACGCCGATCTTCCGGTGCTTGGGTCCCACGCGCCATTGCTGGAAACTATCCATGCTCTCCGAGATGCAACGAAGCCGTTCATAGGCCATTGATTCCATCCTCAGCTGGCTCGTTTGCATGGAATTATGGGAAACAGAATATCGCGATTGGTAATAAGGTGTTCAATTCACGCTTTACTGTTGAGGCAAAAGAGTTCGTAGTGTTCGTTACTGATTCAGGTGTTGTTAAGCTATCAGAATGGGCGAGCGAAGTTATCGGATGCAATTTTCATGGGACGATTTGGTGCCGTTTGGGTGGTGAATATGGTGGATAAGTTGAGGGTTGCGGGTAAGATGAAGGAATTCATCGCCAAGTTTAATGAAGCTTCTCTAGCTTTCCTGGCACAGCGCTGTGCTAACAGTCGTGGTAGGTTCTTGATGATAGCACGGTATGGGGAAAGGCTTCGAAAGGGAGTTTTGATGGTGCCGGAAGGTGCGAATGGAGAGGGATGGGCATCGATTTCAGTGTGTTTCAAGCAGTTATTGATTTGTTTATGGCCGGAGATAAGGTCAAGCATCGAATAGCTGAAGAAAGGAATCGACTCGGGATGACTTAAGCCGATGTTACGGCAAATGTATGGGGATCGCATAATACTGATCAGCATGTGTTGTTGCATAAGGAAAGGGTATAAAATGAGAGGATTGATCTGAACGCTATATTAACGGCTCGCATCCAAGCTTTGAAAGGAGAATTAGACGAATTGATCATGGTTGTGGATAGCAGATCTACAGTGGGTTCCATGAACACTTATTACCATAAGTGTAGGGCGGGATTGAATGAGTCCCTAAACATTGGTAAACATGCAGCGGGTTTGGATGTGAAGGAGCTATCATTGGTAAGAGCTCAAGGTAAAGATAAGCAGGTGGTGGATAAGCCTAAAGAAGTGTCTCTGTCACGGATTAAAGTGCTACCTTCATCTAGTGTTGGAAATAAGGTTGGGGCGGAGGGTAAAGATAGTGGTGTTATGAATCCAATGATCGAGCCATATCGAGAGGCAAGACCTTGGGCTAAAGTAGGGGAGCTGGGCAGTTCGAATCTGAATTTGGAGATATTGGGAACAACCAACTGTTATATGAATGAGGGTGCGTTGGATGCGTTTCCACCTGAAAAGGGGTCAGTTTTGGATAGTGAGCAAGAGACTGATACTATGTTGGTAGATAGTCCAATTTCGACGCTTGGGAAACAGCAAAGGACGGTAGACTCGGTATCTATGGTAATGAACACCTATTGTAGGAGATATTCTAAGCTTCCGAAGGAAGGGGATTTAAGGAATGATAATGCTTTGGTAGTGTGGGTTGGTAGCGTCGAGAAGGGGGATATAGATAGAGAGGTTGCACGAGTGGAGGAAGAGGAGAGACATATTACGTTCCTATTTCTACTGAGGAGGAGGCAAAAGTGAGTGCTTTTGACATCAAATCTCGACCGCAAAAAATTCTGGAGTTTAGTAAGATGGTAGGTGTGTCATGTGATGGGCATAAAGACAGGCTGTTGCAATTTTTTGAGGATCTTGAGGCTAGTAGGGGTGAGGGGATGGGTACATCAGGAGGCAAGATAAAAAGAAATGGTGATCGTGAGCTTAAGCGCCTTGAATGCTCGATTAACTATAATGTCAAGGGAAGTGAGTAAAGGAGAGGCCTGATGGGGAGGGATGTCAATATGTTAAGATGACTCCGAAAATAATTAGTTGGAATATGAAGGGGGCTCAATGAAGCTGGGAAAAGATTATGGTTTCGGAATTTATTAAGGGGATGGAGAGCTGGCCTTGTTTGTCTACTGGAAACAAAATTGGAGGTCGTTTCGAAGGATGTTGTGAGTAGCCTATAGGGGTGACAACACGTGGGGTTTCAGTTTGCAGGATCATCGGGGGCATCAGGAAGCATGTTAGTAATGTAGGACGCTAGTGTTTTTTATTTGGAGGAGGTTAGTGAAGGACTATTTTCTCTATCACTTTCGTTTAGAAATATTGGTGATAGCTCTCGGTGGATGTTTATAAGAGTTTAGGGGCCCAATGTTGATGAAAGTAGAGGTGAATTGTGGGATGAATTGACTGGGATGATGACTTGGTAGAACCTCCCAACGTGTATAGGAGGTGATTTTAATGTGGTTCGATTTTCTACCGAGAGATCTAGTGGGGGGAGATTAACAAGGTCTATGGAGGACTTTTCAGATTTTTTCAGGGAGAACATGCTTGTGGATTTGCCTTTGATTAGGGGAGACTTTAGTTGGTCTTCTAATCGAGACCAACCTGTCCATTCCAGAATTGATCGATTTTTGGTTCGTGGTAAATGGGAGGCTAAGTACCTAGAGGTCACTGAGAGAAGAGTGGGGGGGTTGTATTCAGATCATTTCCCTATTTCTGGGAATGATAGGTGCAGTGGAGGAAGACCTTTCAGGGATGAGAAGATGTGGCTCAAAGTAAAAGGTTTTGGAGAATGAGTTCGGTCTTGGTGGACATCTTATGACTTCAAGGGTTCTCCTAGTTACGTGTTAGATCGAAAATTGAAAGCATTGAAAAGGGATCTTAAGAGGTGGAATGAGGTGGTGGTAGGAGGTGTTACATATCGTAAAAATTAATTTCTCGCAGATATAGAAGAGTTGGATAGGAGGGAAGAAAGTTGAGAACTGGTAGGGGATGAGAGGATGAGACGTGGGAAATTAAGGGAAGAGTTGGAGAGGTTGGTGGAGATGGAAGAGACAGCTTGGAGCCAGAAATCTAGGGTCAATTGGTTGAAAGATGGGGACAAATGCACCCAATTTTTCCATAAGTTCGCTAATTCTAATAGGCGCAACAATTCTATTAATATGTTGGAGGTTGACGGGGTTACATCCACAGGATATTGGGACCCAAATGGTAAGTTTTTATCAGACTCTTTATCGTGAACAATAGGACTGGAAACCTAAATTGGGGGGGTTAGATTTTTCTACTATTAATGAGGAGGATGCTAGTTGGATAGAGAAACCTTTTGGGAAGGATGAAACTAGGGAGATGGTGTTCAGTATGAATGACGATAAGGCTCTAGGACCCGACGGGTTCTCTTTCTCATTCTGTAAGGCTTGTTGGGAAGTGGTTCGATCAGACATTGTGAATGTCCTTACTTATGTTTTCCAATGTGGGAGGTTTTTAAGAAGCACTAATACTACGTTTATTATGCTAATTCCTAAGAAACCAGGAGTAATGGATATTAAGGACTTTCGTCATATTAGCCTAGTGAGTGGGATTTACAAGATTATTGCAAAAAACTTGGCAAATAGATTAAAGGAGGTGTTGGGGAAAGTGGTGTCAAAATTTCAAAATGCTTTCGTTAAAGGGCGCCCGATTTTAGATTCTGTCCTTATTACAAATGAATGCATTGACTCGAGACTGCGTATGGGGGTTCAAGGAATGTTATGTAAGCTTGACATCCGAAGGCTTATGATCACGTCAACTGGGGATTTGTTTTGTATATGCTAAGGCGATGTAGTTTTGGGGAAAAGTGGTACCGGTGGATTCAGTTTTGTATCTCTACAATTTCTTTCTCAGTGTTGGTGAATGGCACTCTAGAGGGTTATTTTCGTAGTAGCAAAGGATTGAGGCAAGGAGATCCTTTGTCTCCATTGCTGTTTGTCATTGTTATGGAAGCCTTTAGTAGGATGCTTGAGAAGGTTGTGGGGGAAAGTTTATTGAGGGGTTTTTTTGATGAGCAGCTGCAGGTTTCTCATTTGCTATTTGCAGATAATACGCTTATTTTTGCTATGCAGAAGTTGAGCAATTTAGGAATTTGCGCTGTCTACCCTTATGCTTTGAGGTCGTATCTGGATTAAAAATAAATTTGGGAAAATATGAAGCTATCACAGTGGGAGAGGTCAATAATGTGGAGGAGTTAGCTGCAATATTGGGTTGCAGGGTTGCGCAACTGTCTATGATATATCTCAGGCTTCCGTTAGGAGCACGGTTTAAAAGTACACAGATTTGGAACAGTATTGTAGAAAGGGTGGAGAGAAGGCTGGTAGGTTGGAAGCATATGTACTTGTCTAAGGGAGGTCGTCTCACTCTCATAAAGTCTACGTTGTCGAATCTTCCTAATTTTTTGTCATTGTTTCCGATTCATGCTGCAGTGGCTAAAAAGATTAGAGAGGATCCAGAGGGAGTTTCTATGGGGAGGATTAGGGGAGGAGAAGAAATTACATTTGGTTAATTGCGGGATAGTTTGTTCCCCCATAAGGATGGGTGGTCTCGGACTGAGGAGTCTCGCACTGTTTAATAAGGCTTTCCTGGGTAAGTGGTTGTGGAAATTTGGAGTGGAGAGGGAGAGTTTTTGGAGAGAAATTATAGGGGCAAAATATGGTGTTATGGAAGGGGGATGGTGCTCAGTGGAGAATCGTGGTTCTTATGGGGTGAGTTTGTGGCGGTATATACAGCGAGGGTGGAGCAACTTTCGTGATAGATTGTCCTTTGTTGTGGGGAAAGGCAACACCATCAGTTTTTGGGATGATTGTAGGTGTGGAGATTAAGCGCTTAAGGTGAGATTTCCTTCTTTGTATTGTATTGCGTTGGTGTCATCTGCTATGGTGCATGATGTATTACATTTTCATAATGGGAGTTTTAGTTGGAACATAGCTTTTGGTCGAGGTTTACAGGATTGGGAATTGGATGATTATGTGATGTTCTTGGCATCTCTGTACGAGGTATATATCAGAGCAGGAGAGGATGATTGTAGTAGGTGGAGGTTGTCACGAGACGGTTGTTAGTCTGTTCGCACTTATTTTAGATCTTTATTGGGACTTGTGGAGAGTTCATTCCCATGGAAGATGGTTTGAAAATGTAAATTGCCCCCACGAGCGGCATTTTTACTATGGATGGTGGTCAGAGGACAGGTATTAACGGTGGATAATCTTCGTACAAGAGGTTTTTATGTCACATAGTGGTGTTATATGTGCAAGAGGGATGGGGAGACGGTTGATCACTTGTTTCTTCATTGTGATCTCGCTCGTTTATTGTGGAATGATATTCTGGCGTTGCAACACATGGCTTGGGTGTTGCCGAGACGTATGGAAGACGTATTAAAGGCATGGAAGAGAATGTTAGGAGATAAAGATAGCAAACTTGTTTGGGACCTTATTCCAGGTTGCATCGTATGGTGTGTTTGGAGAGAAAGAAACAACCGCTGCTTTGAAGATTTAACACGGACAACGGAGCAGATTAGAGAGTTTTTTTTATTTGACATTGTATAATTGGTTTAATGCAGTGGCTACTAGGCATATAGATGGTCTGTCTAATTTCATGTTGTTACTTTCTGATTTAAGGCGATAATACATTTCCTGTGTATTATGCATTGATCAATAAAATACTCAATTACCTTTCAAAAAAAAAATTATAATCACTTTCGAAACTTGCTTTATAGCTTTGAAAATTATAATTTATTGGTGTATTAATGCTTTCCAGTCTTGAAAATCTTATTTCAGTTACCAAGTTTGACTTTTTATCCTCCAAAATCTGCAATAGCATACACAATCAATTATATAGGGTTTGATAATTTCTATTTTCTTATGTGCTATGCTTTCTGTTAACGCTTATTCCGGAAACCAAGATTTCATCATCCACTACTTTTTACTGTAGCAATTCTCTTATTATCGATTCCTGAAATTGGAGCGAGAAATTGAAATCAATCCATTGTCAGGCCTTCTCAGCATCGTTGAATAGATAACCTAAGAATTCTATGTACCAATTCTAGTGAAAAGAAAACAAAATCAAATGTTATCACATCCTTAGAATTCCAAGTCCTTATTTGAGCCCCATTTTTCAAAAACTCATTTTTTTTCCCAAAATTCATTTTCAATCATACATTTTTCCAATAAAATAATTTTACATGTAAACCTAAATTTTTTTCTCATTTTTTAACCACACATTCTAAAAAAAAAAATTAGTATTTCAAAATCTATTACCCCAAAAAAAATGGGGCTCAAACAAGGGTTAAATGTATCAAACTCGATAAGAAAATGAAGAATCAAAAGGTAATCAATAAATTCAAAACCTAGTTTTACTTAATTAATTTCCAACTATGAAAAATATATGATTTTTATGATGAAAGAAAAGCTAATTTAATTATCACTTGAAACAAGAACTATATACATTTAAGCACATGTAGCAGAACTAATACAATAAAAAGAGAGATACCTTATTAAATAAGGTTTAGTCTTCAAGTTCGGCTCAAGAGAAATTAAAAAGATTTAGGGTGCGTTTGATTGTAAGGGTGGAAAATGGGTGGAAAGAAAATGTTTTACAGGAAAAATATTTGTTTAGAAAATGTTTTGCAAGGAAAATAATTTCAAGTGTGTTGGATTGGTATAATTTTTCACCCGGAAAATTTTTAAATTTTCTATTTGTTTGGTTTTGTTTTACATGAAAATTGTCCATTAAAATGATTTTTTTTTCAACAATTGGTTATAAAATTTGTTTCCATTGCCAAAAAGTAAGAAAAAACGAAAAAAAAAAATTGTTCTCTAAAAAATCATTTTTTAAATCAAAGTTTAGTGTTCGTTTGACTTTGTTTTACATGAAAATTGTCCATTAAAGTAAAAAAAAATTTACAATTGGTTATGACATTTGTTTCCATTGCAAATAATAAAAAAAAAAAGACGGCTGGAAAATATTTTCCCATCTATGGAAAACATGGAAAATGCTGACGTGGCAGGTGGGGTGGGAAAACATTTTCCATGGAAAAGTTAGGCTGTCAAACAGCGCAAAAGATGGATAACGGAAAAAAATTTCCTAGTTCCCTGGAAAATTTTGCCAATAAAACAGGGCCTTAGTTGAATTGAAAGACATAATGTAGATAGGACCAACCACTTGGAGATAAAGAGCTCGAAGAAAGCTTGAATTTATTGCCTTCTTTTGCAGAGTAGGGGCTTTCTCTTTCCTTTTGCTTCATCTGCCAAGTCCTTCCAAGAATCTGCTGCCCTCCAAGTCTTGATCTCCTCACGTAGGAAACTATAGAACAATGATAGGAGAAGGGAAGTGAAAGAGAAGAAAAGAAAGGATGGGGAAAAGAGAGGAGAGAATAGAGAGAAATTTGAGGAAAATATCAATTCATTTTATTATCAAAAGATGTGTTTATTACAATGCAAAAGACCCCTTTATATAAGGTTTCAAAAGATCCTATTCTAAATAGTAAATATATAATAATTTTGAGGGATTACTCAATTGGTCAGGTTTTGGGTTTGCTCCCCAATGGTCACCAGTTCGAATTCCATCAGGGTCACTGAGGTGAGTACCCAGTTATAAACTTCAGGGTCCTATTGGATTAGTCGAGGTGCGCGCAAGTTGGTCCGGACATCCACGGTTATAAAAAAAAAAGTAGCAAATATATAATGTAATTATGGTTTGATTTAATAGCTTTTAAGATATATTTCCTACTTAGAATATGATCTTTTGCAACCTTATATAAAGAGGACTTATGCTTTATAATAAAGGACAACCTTGATAAATTCATACCCACCATGTTTGTAATAAAGGACAACCTTGATAAATTCAACTGTTATGGAAATTGGAGTACCACAACGTTTATCGTTTGTCTATCTTCATACCTATTGATCTTTCTCATTCAATTCGAAGTCACCAAAGTAACAAACTGGCATTACAATCATATATGCAAGAAGAAACATAATTTTTTTAAAGAAAATACATAGTCGAAATTCGACATTTAACATGAATTAAAAAAGGGGCGAAATAGCCAAAATAGAATTTTTTTTTTTTAAGAAAATACATAGTCAACAATTCAGCTTTTAACAAGAATTTAAAAAAAAAAAGGCGAAACAACCAAAATAGTCGATTGTTAAGCTGACTATTAACAGCTGCCAAAACAGTCGGCTATGTGCTGGCTGTTTAAATAGCCGATTGGCTGTTTCTAATTAGATCCATTTCATTTAAAAGATGCAAATGAATTTTTTTCTCGTTCATGTTTAAAAAAATTATAAAGATGTTAAAATTTTTTATCTACATTAACTATCTATGTCAAAATAAATTTAACGATTAAAACGTATACCGATTTAACGAAAACGAAATTAAACATACGTAAATATACTTACCGACTCGAAGTGATTGATACAAAAAAATTCAAGTTTCATAAATTTTTCAGTTTTTAAGGTTGAACCAGATGAAAGATGTGAGAGTTTTTATTTGTGTTGAAATAAACAGATAACAAAAGTTGGTTGATTTTTGAAAATTTACATAGAGAGTGTTTCATTTTTATTTGTTAACGAAAGGGTAGTATTGTCTTTTAAACAAAACAATATTTTGTAATTATTTTATATACTTAAGAGTGTTTTTGTCTTTTGCCATTAAATAAGTCATTGTGGAAATATGAATAAGTTGAAAAGTCAAAATGGAAATATGGCCACTTGATCGGGTCAATTTTAAAAGTACCCCAACCCAACATCTCCTGAATATTTACCTGACCTTCTCGTTTTATCGTTCCAAGTTAGCATTGGTCAATTGAAACCCACATTCGACAATGAGCAATCGACTATTACTTCCTTGAAATTGAATATTGCATTTAGTTATTTGTCACAACCTCTTACTTTCTTAGATTGACAAATCCATGGGACATCAGTGAGCAAACCCAATCACCTCAATCAGATCTGACGAGTGGTTTATTGCAATGTCACCAGTGCAAACAAACATCTATAAATGTTGAGGCACCCACATGACCTCTAGAATAGGATTGCACTCTTACATCTAGCTCATTCTTCCATAATAGTAATATACCCCCATTTTTCCCGTCATTCTCTGCTACCAAACAATAATGAAACTGTAACGAGAATCGCGCTTATTTTGCTACGTACCAGGCCTTGAAGAGCTTTTAGTCCAATAGGGTTCTCTAACTAAGGCAAATCACAATAAGTTGACAGTGTCCGATGATGTCAAAGACCGGGTAGGGAAAAGAATTTGATGATCCAAACTTCTCAATTGTTACTCACTTTTCTCTTAGCAAGAATTAGAACAAACAAAAAATATTGAAGGCAACAATCAACACAAAATAACATCATATGTATTTGCACCTTAAAAGGTTCAACAGTAAGTTGCATTTCAGGAATAATTGGCCACATATGGATCACACTTGGTCAATAATCTCCACGTTGAACCATATGCCAATGACAAGGGTGAAATCAACACTTCTCCCTAATTTGTTTAATCATCTGGTATCTGCGAAAACAATAGAACCGTGAGTAAATTAGCAAGAAAAAACTAAAACTAACGCTTATTTCACAATATTCTTGACATGTCTATCTTAAGTAGACTTAAGCAAGGTTTAAACTTGCTTAACTGTAAAGGTTAGTTCCCATATCTTAGGGAATGAACTGAGATGGAATTTATCCAATTGAATCATATTTTTCGACACTATATCTCTAACGAGATGAAGTCTAACATCTATATATTTTGTTTTGTCATGAAAAACAGGATTCTTGAATAACTGCATAGCATACTGGGCATCAGATGCACCACAACAGTACCAGAAAATAAACTCTACTTACCCAACAGACATTTATTCCACAATGATTCATTTTCTGTTAATGCAACATAATCGAATTTAGTGGTGGACAGTGCCACAATGTAGTGCAGATGAGACTTCCAGCTAATGCAAGCACCACAAAAGCTGAAAACATATGATGCTATAGAATTTCTATTATCCCTACCATTAGCATAGTATGAATCCACACAACCTTTCAATTTTATTCCTTCACTACATTGTTTAGACACTAAATCATAATTAGAGTACACTTCATATAAATCTTTCCCAGTGTAGAATACTTGGGTTAGACATGTCTCTACTAAGTATACTAACAAAATTTGCAATGTCAGGCCTAATACACACCATAGTTACATGACTGACCCAATCACATTTGAATATGTAACCCTTTTCATGTATTCTATCTCATCTTCATCACTGGGACACTGTTCTTTACTAAGAATGAAGTGCTTTTCTAAGTGTCTATTTGACACACATTACTTTATTTTATGATTTA
Organism: Fraxinus americana; assembly: GCA_035079005.1. Taxonomy (NCBI): domain Eukaryota; kingdom Viridiplantae; phylum Streptophyta; class Magnoliopsida; order Lamiales; family Oleaceae; genus Fraxinus; species Fraxinus americana. The sequence goes on along the minus strand of CM068715.1, from coordinate 749,395 downwards.
TTATGGGATTATTTTTATCACATAATAAAATATCACGTATACCATAAACTTTTTCCTACTTTTAACTGCACATTCTACTAAAAGTAATATTCAAAACTTCTTTAGAACTTTAAGAATGTAAGGATGATGCTTAAGAACCAAAGCTGAATTCACTACAATAAAAATGTGATTTAGCGACAAAAAAATTTTCGACGTACAAAAAATTGTCGCAATAAGTGATTTAATGCGACATGTTTTTAAAGTTTGTCGAAAAGATTGTAATGATAAAAAGTACTAAAAATATATATGGCGACAAATAGTTGTTGTAATATGTTAAAAGGGGCGACAAATAATAAATATTGTCGCAAAAAAATGAAGGAAGCAAGTCGCAAAATAATTTTTGGTGGGAAACTTACGGCGAAAAACTTTTATTTTTTACAACAAAGTATTTGTGATGCAATAAGATCTACTTTTTACGACAATGAATATTTGTTGCCAGAAATTCTATAAATGGAGGAAAAATCACTACAAGAAAATTTGCTTTTTGCCACACACAAATCATTATTGTGGTCTTTCACAATGTTCATCTATATGTTGCCGACTCTGATGTTATCGTAGAGTTGAATGATATGATAACGTGCAATGCATATTGCAAAAACCCTCGAACGGACAACGATGTTTAGTTTTTTCAACGTTCTTCAAGCTATACTTTTATTATAGTTTTCAATATTTTTTGCTTATTGTCTTAACTTCTTTTTGCAACGGTCACTATTATGTTTAGACATTTTGCAAACATCGTTTGGAAATAAAAGAACCAAAAAATCATTAGGCAATATAAAAAGTTGTTGTAATATACAAAATATGCGAGAAATAATAAAGATTGCGCCAAAAATATAATGGAATCAAGGCGCCAAAATATTTTTTGGCAGAAAACTTATCAGGACAAATTTTTATTTCTTACAACAAATTGTTTGTGATGTACTAGGTCTACTTTTTGCGACAAACTTTTATTCTTTTCAGCAACCATGTATATTTTATCAAAGCTCCCTATAAAGCACAATTAGGATAATTTTTAAATCCATGAAACTCATGTTAAAAAAAAAAAAAAAAAATATATATATATATATATATATATATATATATATATATATATATATATATATATATATCATTATTTTATTTAGTTTAATTTCTTATCAAAGTATTCTTCTTCCACCAAACACATCACTGACCATTTTTATTTTTTATTTATTTTTTTTATATATTAACCCGTCGAAATCGTTTATAGCCTGTCCATAGTCCCAGCCCAATTCTCCAAACCCAAATCCAGACATTGCACTCCTCCCATTGCTGGTCATCGCTGTCTCTAATCACTATTAAACAATCCAAAGAGAAAAAGAAGAAGAGACTAGGCTTTTATAGATTCTGCATAATGCAATTGAATGGATGAAAATCTAGATGTAAAGAGACTATATATAGTCTAAAACAAAGGAAACTTAAAAGATTATTCTATCCTTACTAATAATAAAAACAAAATAATCATATATTTTTTAACATTTCCCCTCAAACTCACAATGCGGTAGCTACAAGCATCGAGAGTTTGCCATCTAGAAAATGAAAACGAGAAATAGAATGCGACTTGGTAAAGAAATCTGCAAGCTGCAAGAAGAAGAAAAAAATGGCAAAATAATTATGTCATGCTTCAGATGATGACGAGTAAGGTGACAATCGATCTCAATGTACTTAGTTCGTTCATGAAAAACCAAGTTGTGAGCAATTTGAATGGAACTCTGGTTATCACAATACATAGGAGTGGGATGTGAAAGAAAAACTCTCATATCTGCAAGTAACCAACGTAACCAAACAATCTCTTTGGTAGTGGATGCCATAGCACAATATTCCGCTTCGGTTGAAGATTGAGAAACAATAGATTGCTTCTTGCTCTTCCAAGAAATAAGAGAATCATCCAAAAAGATACACAAGCCAGTAACAGACTTACGATCTGTAGGATCGCTACCATGATCAGCATCAGAGTATGCACACAGCTTCAAGGAAGATGTGGATGGAAGTAAAAGACTGTACCCCGAAGATACCGCAAAATACGAAGAACAGCTGCCCAATGAACTATAGTAGGAGAAGCAACAAACTGACTAACAACATGAACAGCATATGTAATATCTAGACGAGTAATAGTGAGATATACCAAGCTCCCAATAATAGTAGGGTATAAAGTAGGATCTGATAAATGTAAACCATCAGAAGAAGAATACTTTGCATTAACCTCAATGGGAGTATCAACAGTCTTATTATCAGTAAGTCGAGCCCGCTCAAGAATATCTGCAACATATTTCGACCGAGAAAGAAGATAACCTCTAGGTGAGCAGCTACCTCAATACCTAAGAAATATCGTAGAGAACCCAAATCCTTCATTTCAAACTGTCTAGCCAAATCTGCCTTCAAAACTGAAATACCATCAATATCATCACCAGTAATAATCATGTCATCAACATATAAAGATAGAATGATACGACCTGCATCAGTGCACTTAACAAAAAGAGCAGAATCATGACTACTAGAAGCAAATCCAAGGGAAGAAATCACAACAAAAAATTTCTCAAACCAAGCACGAGATGCTTGTTTGAGACCATACAACGCTTTCTTGAGAAAATGTCTCCTCATAATCCATACCATACTGTCAAGAGTACCCTTTTGCAACCAACCTAGCTTTATACCGCTCAATTGATCCATCAGAATTAGTCTTGATCTTATACACCCAACGACAACCAACAACACTCTTACCAGGAGTTAGAGGAACCAAATCCCAAGTACCAGTCTTATGCAAAGCAGAAAGTTCCTCATCCATAGCTTACTGCCAAAGAGGATCAAGAATTACCTCTTTATAGGAAGAGAGGTCAGAGAAACAACGAATAGAAGCTAAAAAGGAAGTAAAAGATGAAGAATAACAAGAATAAGCAAAATCTGGTAACTTTGTAGACTTACGAATGCGTATGGATTGACATAGATGTGGATCCACAGTCTCAGACGGAGCTTAAGGGACCATAGGACAAGAGGGAGCTTTAGGTGTGCCGGAGAGTAAAGTGTTAGTACATGCAGAATGATCAGTATTTGAAGTGCTAGGAGCTTGAGATTACAAACTATCAGAATCGTTAGAAAATGGGTCTATACGAATAAGATCAGATCTAGTCAAACTATGAGTAGTTGATGGAATAGAAAAGAAAGGTATATGCTCGAGAAAGACAACATGACGAGACACATAAAGTTTTTGAGTTATTGGATCAAAACAACAATACCCTTTTTTACCTTCACCATAACCAAGAAAGACACAAATAGCAGATCGAGATGACAACTTGTTGGTTCTACATGAGGACGAAGAACAGAACAAGTACATCCAAAAACTCTAAAGAAAGAATAATCAGGGGCATACCCATACAACTTTTCGAAAGGAGAAAAACCTAAAATATGATAAGATGGAACTGTATTAATCAAACCTACTGCAGTAAGAACAGCTTCACCCCAAAACACACTAGGAACAGAAGTAGACAATAAGAGAGAGCGAGCAGTTACAACAATGTGCCTATGTTCTCTTTCAACAACACCATTTTGCTCAGGAGTATCTGTACACGAAGTTTGGTGAATAGTTCCATCTAAGGCAAGCAGTTCACAAAATTTTTTAGAAGTGTATTCCCCACCCAAATCACACCTAAAACATTTGATAACAGCAGAATGTTGAGTTTCGACAAGAGCACGAAATGCTGTGTATATCTCAGAGAATTCAGAACGATGTTTCATTAAATAAACCCAACAATAACGAGTATGATCATCAATAAAAGAAACATAATATCGAGACCTTCCTTCTGTGACAACGGGAGAAGGCTCCCATACATTAGAATGAATCAAATCAAATGGAGAAGAAGAAACAAAAATACTTTGAAATTTTGCCAGTTTACATCCACTGCAATCTGAAATATCATAAGGTTGCAAATTTCCTAATACCCATGTAGAAGCCAAATATTTCAAATGAGAAGACGAAACATGACCTAGGCGAGAATGCCATAAATAAAAACTAGAAGAAGAATGGCTCAAACGAAAGGAAGACAAATCAACGCTGGTAACAGCAGTAGCAACTGGCACTTTTAACTCATCCAAAAAATACAGTCCCCCTCTCTACGACCTGTCCCAATCAGCTTCTAAAACTGCAGATCCTGCACATAACAATAAGAAAAGGAAAAGGTAACTAAATTACCAGAATCACATAACTAACCAACATAAGCAAGATTTAATGTGAGTTTCGGAATATAAACATTAGGGAGAGACAAGTGAGGTGTGACAGCAGAACCAACACCTGCTAAAGGCATAGGAGTGCCGTCAGCAGTCATAACAGGAATAGAAGACGAAGGAGACACAGAAGTAAAAGACGAAGAATCTGGAGACATATGATGTGAAGCACCAGAATCTAAGACCCACACAGAATGTGACATACCTGAAGAACTATGAGGTAACTGACCTACAGAAGGAGACATAGCTTGTGGCTGTAAGGAGAGAAACTTCTAAATTGCTCAGCCAGAGTACCAAGATCAGTGAAAGGACTTGATGAAGCTACTACTGCAGTATTGGATTGTGGTGGTCTATAACCCTGAGGTGGTCTACGAGCATTCGATTATGACTAATTGCCAGGCTTCTAAGCTTGAAATGGCTGCACGGTTCGATTCTGCTGTCTCAACTTAGGACACTAAGCCTTCCAATGACCTTTCTCCTCACAGATTGAAGCGAATCGTCTCTTTCAGTAACCATAATAAAAAAAAAAAAGGAAACTCAGATCGCAAAAGAAAGAGAAATGAAATACCAGATTGCAGAAGCTGAAAGAAAACCCTAACGAAATACCATATTGCAGAAACTGAATGAAAACCCTAACAAAATGCCAGATTGCAGAAACGGAATGAAAAACCCTCTTGAAATCGTCTTGTCTCTAAAAAAAATTAGAGATTATGTCAGATCCCATGAAATTTAGCTCTGATACCATCTTAAACAATCCAATGAGAAAAAGAAGAAGAGGCTAGGGTTTTATTGATTCTGCATAATCTAATTGAATGAATGAAAACCTAGATACAAAGAGATTATATATAGTCTAAAACAAATGAAATTTAAAAGATTATTCTACCCTTAATAATAATAAAAACAAAATAATCATATATTTCTTAACAATCACCACCTCTCATCCCCACACTCATCATCACCGCATCTCGCAACAAGAAGCATGAATGGCATCTAGTGCAGCACTACCGTTTTGGTGGGTCCTTGTGGGTGGGTCGTGATCCACCAACTTAAATTTTTTTCTAAGCAAAATTTCAGATTTACACTCCATAATCCCGTTTCCTCCTACAAAATCCTATACTGTGTTTCCACTGCTCGCGGCCGCTATTCAGCCTCATAATTCAATTCAGCCTCCACGATTCAGCCTCATAGTTCGATTAGCCTCCGTGATTCAACCTTGTTCGATTAAACCTGGTCCGTCCTTGCCGCCAGTCCGCTGCATAGGCCACCGCCACTCCGCCCATCGCCAATAGCCAAGTGCTAGTCCAAAGGTCAGTTTTCCTTTGCTTTGCCTAAAGTTTAATAATTATTTGATTCTAGAATTTCAAATTTCGAAATATATTTGTGATTTGTGAATGTGGATTATGCATTCTTCTACTATAAATTCTGATGAGATTATATTTAAGTTAAAAAGAAATTCGAACAGGGAAAAGAATGAATATTAAAGCAGGGAAAAGAATGAATACTAGGCATAAAATGTCGTGAATGCTGAGAATACCGAAAATGATGCTTCCATGAGCAAAACTGATTTTACGTAAATTTCATTGAAATAATTCCCCATTTCTTATGCTTAGGCATATATTCTGTAAGTTCGTTTTTCTTTCGAATAAAGAAATTAAGGTTGGAAGACATTGTGAACAGTCTAATGTCTGTTTCTCTATACTACTCTATCAGAACCCATTTAGCAATCAGCATACATTTAGTGCTTGCTTGGGTTTCATTAAGAAAGCTTGATGAATACTATTAGTTATGTGAAATGCCTAAATCTCACTGAAATTTCTAAAATATGTGGAGGACCTTGGCTTCCTGCCTCTCCTCTCGTAGTAATGATTTCTACAACGCAAGGTTGTTTGTTTATAATGATTGATAACACGATAAGGCTCATGTCTCACATTTTTGTTAATAGTCACAGATTATTTTCAAATGGTCACAGCACAGGTCACGGAATATATTGCATATGGCTCACGATTTTGTTCATAGTCTCGTGTTATTTTCAAATGGTCACAGTACAGGTTACGATTTTGTTCATAGTCCCATGTTATTTTTAAACGCTCAGATTTTTGTTGATAGTCACAGCATAGGTCACAACACATGGTTCGGGTCACAACATAGGTCACATATTGTTTAATGGTCACACACCAACCAATTTATTGGTCACAATCAACTAAATCATTTGCTACCACCACCGACGCTTGTGACCACAACCACATCGTTGCAACGGCCCAAACCACCGTCGCTAAAACCATCAACACCACTTCCCCGATAACGAATCCATCGTCTCGAATACCGTAGCCAACATCACCACCAACACCACTACCCACCCACAATCGTCGTACCAACACCACCAGATCCCTACCACCTGTAGCACCAACATCACGACTTGTACCACCACCGTAACCCACCACTACATCAACAGCACCGCATCGCCAGTAGGCAGCCAAAGGATAACCCTGTCAAGGTCTCTAGAGCCCCTACCACCGCCACCTTCACTACGCCGCCTGATCAACCACAGGCCAGCACCGCTACCATTCAAAACCACAAAAATAAATTAAAATCGGTGAGCACCGCCAAAGCTCCGACGAAGCAAATCAGAGGAAAAAACCAACCCAAAAGCCCAAAACCATAGCCACTGCACCCCACCTCCACTCAACACCGCAGTCAACAGCACAATTAACACCACCAAAAAACCAGATCCAAAGATAATCAGTCACCTCCACAACCACCACCACCTTACCAGCACCGCCACGCTAGCACCACCACCAACTAAAAATAGTGCCACCATTTGCAATCCACCACCAACTATCCCAAAAACTTTGACACCCATTACTCCAAATTTTCTCCTCATTTTCCACCAACAGTAACAACGCTCTCACCTACCACCTTCGTCACCCAAAAATTGGTCAACCATGGATCGCAAACTAGATTCGATCGACAATGAGGGCTTCGCTCAGAGCGCGGCGACGACAAACCATTGCAGCCCTAGATCGCCAAAAAATCAACGATGACCGCTACAACAACAATGATAGCTGCGCTCTGAGCAGAGCGATGACTACATCGTCGTTGCTACAACGATAATGGAGGAAGAGAGAGAATGGAGAGAGAGAGATTTCGGTGTGGAGAGAGAAGATGTGGGTATATTAATTTGATTTCATTATATTATTAATAATATAAAATTATTATCTGATTTTTGTATAAACAAGTTTTAAATCTGATTTTTGAAATAGTAACTTAAAAAATATGGTTCTATGTAATTTCCACAAAAAGAAATTTCCTTAAAGAAAAAAAAAGAAGCCCACCCAAGCTCGTCTTTTGAAATCAGCCCAATTCCCTTACCCTTTTCCCCCAATTCCCTTACCTTTTTCCCCCAATTCCTCCCTTTCGTTCCCAAATTCCCAATTGAAATCATTTTTATTTTCAATTCCATTTGAATGCGGTGCCTTGCATTTCGGACGACGGCGATTTATAAGAGTAATCATCTCTAAGATTTTCGCCTTGAGACTTAAAAGGGTTCTGTTTGTAGAGGTTAGGCTGCTGCGAATTTGGCTATTTACCAATGTTGTTAGAACCGGACCGGACCGTCCGGTTGGACCGGGTTAACCGGGAACCGGGCCCAAAACCGGTCCGGTTATGCATTTAGAACTTGAAAATTAAAACCCGCCCAAAAACCCGGTGACCCGCCCGGTTTTTGCAAAACCGATGACCCGTACACGGTTTTGCCGGTTCAAAGCAATAAACCATTTGAAAATTGAAACCCTTCAGTCTTCCATGCCGTCTCCTCTCATTCTTCCATGCCGTCGCCGACTGCCCTGAAACTAATTCCGGAAGTTCCAAAACTGAGCAATAAGGTTATTCCTTTCATCTGAAGAAGTCCAAGTTAAACAGGTACAAAGGATGGATGACCCAAATTTTTCGAGATAATAATTGTTTTTTCTTGTGTAAAAGAACAAATGGAGAACTGATTTTATTTTCTTTTTTCTTCAGCGTTTATCTCAGACTGTTGCTTGGGGAAAATATATGTGCAGAAGTTGAGTGACCTTTTGTTTGAGAGGAGGGTATTCTGTTTGCTTTTACAATTTCAGGTCCCCATTTTGAGGCATTCTCATCCTCTGCTGTGAGAAAGGGATACAAAAATGGTTACAATTGTAGCACGTACTCGTATTATATTGCAAGGTCCCCACCAGATTTGGCTCTTTTCGTCATCCTTTACTCGCTTGAATAAATTGAGAGAGAGAGAGACCACAAATTTCCCTACTGTACGTCTGTACCCAATTTGTTTTCATAAAGTAATCTGTCTTCATAATAAGGCAAGTGAAAACATAGAGCCATATCAGATGAATGGGGCCTCAAAGTAATTACTTAATGAAGTTTGTTCCTCTCTGTCTTCTTTACTGTGGTTAATTTATACATAAGTTTGCATAATCATTTTGTGGAATTCATTTTAGCTTTTACTTAATTTATACATAAGTTTGCATAATCATTGCTATGGATTGTATGGATGAGTTCCTGCTATAGTTTTTGACTCTGTGTGATTTCAAAAAACTTGCTTTCATTTGGTGATTTTTTGTAAAATTATTAAAAAAAAAAAAAATGGTCGACCCCGATTCAACCTTTCGACCCTTGACCCTTTCTCTTTTCCAAGTCGATGTCCGGGTCGGTTTTTAAAACATTGCTATTTACATTTTAATTTGTGGGCCATTCATTTTTAGTCCTACCGTATTCATGATTCTTAATTTCTTTAATTATTTTGTTTCTTACCGGCTTTTTATTTTCGCCATTTAGAAATTAGAATGCATGCTTGTTCATTTTTAGTAACTTTTTGGGTGTCCTTGATTATGCTTTTCTCGATTTATTGCTTGCATTGACTTCCCACCTATAGTTTCGGAGATAGCGTATTGAATTTAGGTTTACTCAAGGCTGCACAATATGTTGTGCTAGTTCACTTAGTTTATTGTGCAAGTCATCTGAGTTCTATTTAGTGTTTGTAGTCAGGGGCGAGACAATTAGAAGTTAGATGGTATAATTTAGTCAGTGCAAGTTTCTTGAATAGTTTTAGCAGAATATGTTTTAAATTCATGTTTACACTTAATCTGAAATTGATATCGATAAAAGGAATATTGGACCTGGATTGAACTTTTGCGAGGATTGCTGGTTGAAGTCAAGTTCTCTAGACATGATAAATCTTGATGCACTTCTAATAGAATTAAGATTTTAACAAGGTTGAGTGGGGGATTCTCCTCAATATGCATAAGTGAGTGGGACAGTGTTCGGGTGAATGTGAATCAATTCCTTATTTCAGAGTTAGCAACGGTTCAAGTGGCTATCAACCTAATGAGGAATGACTATGGTGTGAAGTTGTGGAGCCTTATCTATTGTCTTTTGCGATTGGATTTATAAAAAGAAAGTAGATTTTTAATGTATTTGTATAATATTAATGCCATTGAAATCCAGTTGTGGGAAAATAAATTGAAGCTACTAATGACTAATGATCAGCATTGTTATCTCACCTTTGCCATTTCACTAATGGTATATTTATGCATTCTTTGTTTGATTTGTAGAAGTCGTAAGGAACAACTGTAAAAAAGGTATTACATTTTGAATATTATCTTTATTGTTTAAAATTATTTTTTAGTCATTATGTCTTACCCCTCCTGAAGAATAATCCTGGGTCCGCCCCTGGCCATAAAGGTGTTGGAGACATGGCCGCAAGGTATGGAGATGTGTTTTTTGTCTCACACTTTTTACCCTTTACTAAAGCTAGTTTCTGGGTGTAATTTTTTTGAATGTCATATAATGCTGATCTTCTCATACACAATATGGTGCCTATAATGTAGGAAGTGGCAGATTATGGACATCCGATTTAAAGGCCATCAACAATTTCTTTCACATCTTGAGATAATGCAAAAAACAATAATTACCTAGCTATCTTGTTTTTTGAAAACTACAGGTAAATGGAAAGAAAGGAAATCTATGAATCATTAGGTGAATAACTTACAGACTTTTAAAAGAGATTTTCTTGATTTTTATGCTTTACCGAAATGAACGTCTATACATAGATCTATGAAAAAATAGAAAAGAGGGTAATTTGAGACTTGAAGTGAAAAAGCAAAAAAATCATTGTTCTTTGAGATTGCAATCTGGTAACTGTTGTGATGCTTTCTACCTATTTTTGTTTATTAGTATTACACCACTTTATATTCTACTTGCTTTATTTTTGGTTTGTTAGTGAGCATCCTATTTTTTCTGCTAAGATTGGTTGCAAAGTAAAGTGCAACGAATAGGAAAAACCATGCATAGTTTACTGTTTTTTAGTGTTTATTTTTGCTATAGCATATACTCAAGCAAAAATTTTGTCTTGATGCAGTGATGTCCCAGACAAAAGCTATGGTTGAGGCTATTTAACATTTACTGGCAAACGTTCATGATGGTGGTTTGCTTAAGGAAGTTGAGAATTTAACTAAAAACCTTTACTGGCTGAAGTTATTTATAGTGGTTTCTGAGGAGTTAACGTAGATTACTTCGATATTTAGCGTATGGATGAAAGTGTGGCCATTTAATTTGTGTTGGACACATTTCTTTTGGATTAATGTTCAACTTGATATGTTTTGGATTGATTTTACACATTAACGCCCATTGAATTTAGATTGATTTTACACATTGAATTTGTGTTGGACACATTGATTTTGGATGAAAGCAACATTCATTTGATGCCATTTGCATTTGCTCGTTATCGTATCCTTCTACTCTACGGCAACATTGAAGCCCATAACATACACCTTAACATTACAGAAGGTCTTTTGCAATGTTTGTAGTGTATACTTTTAAAATAGTATTTGCAACAAATATTTTTGTCGCAAAATTTTTATTGGAATAATTATTGCAACAAATTGATTTGTCACCTTTGTAATTTTTTGCGACATATATGTATTGCGATGATATTATAGCAACAATTATTTTGTTGATATTTCGTACTTTTTGCATCGAACAAATAATTTTGCAAGTTTGTTAATGCGATGAATGATTGAACGTTGTCGCAAAATACAATTTGTGACTCATATAGAGCGACAATCCTTGCAACAAACATATTGTTGTCGCGAAATAATTTTTGCAACGAAATCTCTATATACGTGACAATTTTTTCTCGTCGCGATTTCGAGTTTTTTTGTAGTGATTATCCCCATCCCTAACAATATCCAATCCTAGAATTTTCTTGGCACTTCCAAGGTGTTTCATATCCAATTCTGAATTCAATGCATATTTAATCTTACAAATAGCATTAGCGCAATCAAATTCACTTCTCTTAAACCCTAAGATAACATAAAAGAAAGGAAAAATTGCAGTTGTAGTCCCAACATTTCACGTTTTGAAATTATATCACTCATGGTCCCAATACTTTTAGTGGAGGAGAAATGGTTAATTGATCAAAAGTCAACGATCTAACCAAATTTTAACCAATTTTAAAAGGAAAAATGTCAAATATAATTAATTAAATATAAAATATAAATCTGCACCAACCCAAAACTTCATCTTCTTGCTGGTAACAAAGAGATTAATCAAATTATAATGGGCAACCTACAAGTACTAATGGGATTAAAAAGCTTAACAATCAAAACTGTAACACGTGATAGACGTGTATGGGTTTTATCTCCAATGACAAAACTTGTGGGACGTAGTCAGCAATAGAAATATGACACTCAGAGGGCGTTGGGTCTTTAAAGGAGTGGAAGATTAAAGCATGTAAGATCGTGTTTGACATAAAGATAACAATTTATTAAGAATTATTAGAGTATATAAGGGATATAAACACATCAAAGGAAGCATGTGACACAATTGCAACACTTTTCTCCAAGACAAATGATATGAGGTTGCAACTTTTAGAAAATGAGACACTATCTATCACTCCAAGAGAGATGATGGTAAGTCAATACTTTAATAAGGCAAATTTCTTTGTCGTGAAATCTCACAATTAGATTCTACGAGAAAAAATTCGAAGTCTCTAGGATGAGAAGAATAATTATACATGAATTGAGACTAGAATTTAGAGGCTTTATTGCCGCAGTACTAGATTAACGAGAGCAACCTTCGCTTGACTATATAGAACCAAGAAGATTTGATCAAGCAAATGTTAGTGATTTTGATAAGTGCGCATCATTCACATATTTAGGGCTGATTAATCGAATATCTATTTAATTTAGGTTAAAGTATGTTAATTGTAGGAAAAACTCAAATTTGAATGTACTTGAATGAAATTGGAGTGAAATATAGTTTGAATACATTCAAAAGGTGAAAACTACAATCACATTCAGAAATTACATTGCAAATTACTGTTGAATTTCGAATCGAGAGTATCAAATTGATCGTTGTTGAAGTTCCAAATTTGGGGTACCATTGTTGAGATATACTTAGACCACAGTTTCTACAGTCACATTCATTGAGATTAATTACATATTAGTGAATTAGTGTTGAAAAATTTCGCACGTGCACCGACGATTTTTCTTGGCTATGAAGAGGACACGCTCGATTCTTCGTTGGATTTTGGATTTACTACTGACTTGGGTGGTAGCCATTGTTAGAAAATCTGGTGAAGATATTAGATAATAGAAAAGGCATGGTTGAAAAGGATTTTTGTGGTATTTTCTTTGAAATCTGCTATATGTATAGAAAAAATGGTGCTAGAATTTTTACACACCACATTTGATAGTTTTCTATTGGAAATGGCAAAAGAATTAAAGAAATAGAAATGCTGCCACAGCAGCATCTGTTGCAATTCTGTTGTTTTTCTTTACATCCATTGTTTAATTTAGCCCCAGTTCGACAACCATTATTTTCAAATTCTTTTTTTTTTGCATACTCATTTTCAATTACATATTTTCACGATAAAATATTTTACACATAAACTGAATTTTTTTCCTATTTTTTAACCACACATTAAAAATAATGACCACCTAACAAGGCTCAAAGTTATTTGAAAAGTGAATTATATGAGCTGTACTCCAATACATTCAATAATTCAAACTCACACACACACACACACACACACACACTCTCTCTCTCTCTCTCTCCTCAATAATTTCTAGTCTTTTCCGTCTCATGGTTTCAAACTCAAGGTTACGGCGGGACAAAATGTCGGAACCGAACCGAACCGAATCAAGCGGGTTTTTTTAAATGAAATACCCGAACGGGTATTCGAATCGAGAATCGAAAGATTTGGTTCGGTTCGGTTCGGTTCGGTTCTCAGTTCTAGACCAAGAACCGAAGAAGAACCGAATTTTTTTTTTATATTGGATAAATCAATTTTTTTTATTTTTTCTAAACAAATTAATAATTTTTTTTCTTATTAAATCTTATTAGTTGAACAATTTAGAGTTTATTTATATTTGTTAGTTGTGTTTTTTTCAAATTTTTCTTGTATAGTTTCTTAATAGTTAGTATGGAAAGTCAAGCAACTGATGATTACATTAAATAGTTGGTAAGTATTATAATTACTTTAAAATATTTTATCTTTATGACTTCTAATTTATATTTCATTTTTATGTAGACTTGAAGGTTTGAAACAAATGAATTATTAATATGAATCATCGAAGTTTTATTAGTAACATTTACTTTTTGGTATTTGTATTTGACAACTTATTATTTATATGTTATTAAATTAGATTACGTTAATTTGTAAATGTTAAGATTGAACTTGATATTTGTATCTACTTTTTGTTATTAATATTATTATCTACTTTTAGGTGTATTTATGTAGTATTATTTTAAATGTTAAAAAATTTAATTATAGTACGGAACCAAACCGAACCCGAACGGTTCCAAAATTATATTTGGAACCGATGGTTCCATTTACTAAATACCCGAAAATTTCTAGAACCGAAAAAAAACCGAATCGAACCGAACCGAACCGACCCGCGCCCACTCCTACTCAAGGTGTCTGGTAGAGTTTTTTATACAAAAAAAAAAGATTTTTGTACCGTTAATTTTTAAACTCAGCAGCCATTGTTGACCCCATGTCTCATAGGAACCACAGGTTGAAAAAAACGGTAGCGTTTCTGCTCAAAATCTGATGAAAATTTCTAACAGACACACCCTCAATCTACAAGCTCCAAAGCTATGAGTTATCAATTTTTATTTTTATCTTTTTTCTAATATTTCGATTAAAATGGAAAACAAATTTAGGGTTTGTTTGAGTCCCTTTTTTGAAGAATAACTTTTGTAATAGTAAATTTTTGGACAATATATTTTTAAAAAATAAGAAAAGATTTTTAATTCACATGTAAAGTTATTTTATTTGGAGAATATTTTGTTGAAAATGAGCTTGTGAAAATACGAGTTTTCAAGAATATGGCTCAAGCAGGGGCTTAAAATACCACCGTCATTTGCATAGCAGTGCAGGTATCAATAAAGCATAAAATACCTTTCTTTTCCTAAATATTATACCAAAAATTACTCCAACTGTGAATCTAGTATCCACGGTAGCAAATGATTATTGTTGAAGTTTGAGACGGGGGTATCATTGTTAAGACACATTCAAACGATGAATAATTCATTCACATTATTGAATTTTGAATCGAGAATATGATTATTAAAGTTCCCAAATTGGGTTATAAACTGAAGATACTGAACATATTGGGCATATTTGAGAGTTTATTTTTCATTTGATGAGAGAGATGAAATTTTGAAAAGGCGTGATTGAAAAAGACTGCATATAATTTAATCCTTAAATGCAGGTAATTTCTATTATTAGAGTTTAATTATATGATTAATGACTAAAATAAATTATTAATAAGTAAAATGTAATGTTAAATTTTGGGTCAAACCACTTTGCCAGAATAATAATGTCAGAAGTAGTGCCAAATCTTAGGTGGCATGAGGTAATTTGATGAAAAAAATAACTATATTTTAAACAATTCAATGATAAAGTATTATTTGTATTATATAAACCATTATGTTGTATTCTCGCACTATGGCATGATTCTTAGTCTACTCGTCTCTAGGATACATACTTTTCATAGCACCCCATCTTCGTGGAAAGGTCAAAAAGTTTGAACATCTCATGTGGACTTCTCTCTCTCTCTCTCTCTCTCTCTCTCCTCAATAATTAGTTGTCTTGGACTCCATTTTCAGATCCACAAGCTCCGAAGCTATATACTACAATTTTTCTTGTGCCTTTAAACACAAATATCCACTTTCATCATCTTTCTTTTTTTCCCTGCAATCGCGTGAATCCTTTCCCTATGTCATCAGGGGAGGGAGAAACGGGTACAGACTGCCTGGAAATGACAGAAGAGGAGTACCCTTTACCAGACGAGGATACACTGTTTACTGGGCCGATAGGATTTGTTACGATCGTGTTCGACTACATGTCAAATTTGTCCTGCCAACTTGGGCTCCCATCAACCGATTTGTTTGGTTTTCCAGATCCGCTCAGAAACTCAAAAGATATTGAAAATATCAGACACATTCTCCAACAATTATTGTCATGTAGGAAAAAGCTTAAGGTATTCTTCACTGTCCCAAACCCGCAAAGCTTGTCATATCCTAATGAAGTTGTTGCGGCCTTTATCAATTTTCTCCTCCAAATGGTAGAATCCATACTATATTTAAAGGCAGAATACATTGCTTTCCAAAATCTTCGGACAGAGCTAGGATTTCTTATTACTTTTCTTGGAGATACATCAATGTCTTTGCATTTGCGTGCCACCAATAACGTAGTGATGAATATCGAAGCTGTGGTTAATGAGGTAGGAAGTTTCTTTTATTCCTTGTTTTTCACCTTTGTAGTATTCTTGGTCACTCGAAAGGAAGAAACCTTTATTGCTTATACGAGGCTTAATTTAACGGATATTGAAGATGTGGTCATCGAGGTAGTAAGTTTCTTGCACTCTGGCTTTTTCGACGTTCTTGAGGACATGCCATTGCAGACCACTACTGAGGTAGAAGAAACCAAGAAAGCAATGGCGGATATCAAAGCTATGGTCCATGAGATAGGAAGTTTCATAGTTTTCACCAAGAATGTGTTAGGAAAAATGATCCCATGGACTTAAATGCACAGAATGAAAGAACGAGGACTAAAGAAGAAAACGTGCAAGATAAAGGAAAAACGTAATGCTCCAAATAGCGACTTCATCTTAACAGAAAATGGAGGTAAGACAGTGCTACAGTACCCTCACTCCAAACGGATCTCCTCCAGCTGATCCACCATCCGTTCTTCAAGGGATTCAATATCTTCACTGTACAATTAGTTAGGGTATTCTGTTGGGCATCTCTTGCAGTAATCCTTGTGTATAAATAGGAGTATAATGAGTTTCTGTAATTAACTTTTGATTATTAATAATATTCAATTGATTTCATCTTCTCCAAGTATCCGTTTCTTATCTTGGTATCAGAGCCTCTACCCATGGCTAATATCCTACTCCCTACCTCAGACTCAAGCTCCACAAACCCAGAAACTACCAACCTCAACTCGCCAAATCAACCCTCAGGTCTTGGGAACAATTTTTCCCCCTTTGGAATGAATCTGACCCAAGCAGCTTCTGTCAAGCTTGACAGAGATAATTTTCTGCTTTGGAAAAATGTCATAATGCCAATTGTGAGGGGCCATGGGTTAGAAGGATATTTGTTAGGCACCAATGAGTGTCCTCCTCAAACTATTGACATCCAAGTCACCACTGAAAGTGGAGTCACGGTTAGGTCACTGCCTAACTCTGAGTATTCTAGGTGGATGTCTATTGATCAGCTTCTAATGGGTTGGTTATATTCCTCAATGAAATCTGAAATCGTGATGCGTGTGATGGGGTACAACAGCTCAAGGGAGCTTTGGAAAGCCATAAATGAGAATTATGGAATTCTCAATAGGTCTAGAGTGACCTTCCTCACATCAGAATTACAGAGAATGAGAAAGGGAGCCATGTCTATGGACTATTATCTCAGCACTGTTAAACAGCTTGCTGGTAATCTTGAAATAGCTGGGAAGAAGATAGAGCACACTGATCTTATAACCCAAGTCCTGGCTGGGCTTGATGAGGAGTACACCCCAATTGTAGTGCAAGTTAACAGCAAAGATCAGATATCCTGGCATGAGTTGTCCTCCACACTAATGACATTTGAAAGCAGATTAGAGTATCTAAATCAAGTTAGAAATAACCTTGGCTCAATCAATCTTACTCAAGGCAATTCTCACAGTTCTAACTCCTACAATGGAAGAGGAATCAGAAGTAATAGAGGATCAAATCTCAGAGGAAGAAACAGAGGTAGAGGAAGATTTGGAAGATCAAATGAAATGAGGAATCCTTGCCAGATATGTGGCATGAATAACCACACTGCTGCATGGTGCTACAACAGGTTTGATGAAAAATTTATGGGAAAAAGGCCAAGTGATCAGATCTCCAATACTCGCCCATCTGCCTACATTGCAAACCCAAGCTCAGCAGATGACCAAGCCTGGTATGCTGACTCTGGAGCTAGCCATCATGTAACCACTGACAAGGAGAATGTTACTGAAGCAAGAGAATATGGAGTTAAGGAGAAAATGATAGTTGGTAATGGAAACTCATTGAAAATTTCTCATATTGGCTTAAAGACCTTTCATGTTGAAACTGGGAAAACACTTACTCTGAAAAAACTGCTACATGTTCCTAAAATAAGAAAAAACCTTATTAGTGTCTCTAAGCTCACTACTGATAACAATGTATCTGTTGAATTCTACCCTAACTCTTGTGTTGTGAAGGACCTATCAACAAGGAAGGCCCTAGTGCAGGGGAAGCTTGAAGATGGATTGTATCAGTTGAATCTACCCAGTCATCACACAAGTACTCACAAACCAAGCTCCATCAGTCACCACCGAAACAGACCTCAGTTCACCTTCTGCACTAACTTGTCTGAACCAGCAAACTCTACTAGAAATAGTGCCTTAGAAGCACAGGCTGAAATCTGGCATAGGAGACTAGGACATCCCCCTACTCCTGTACTACTTCAGTTCTTAAAATCCTGTAATAAACTCAGAACTATCAGCAATAAAAAAATTCCCTTTTGTGAAGCATGTCAGTCTGGTAAGTCACATGCCTTACCTTTTAAATTATCTACATCTCATGCAAAAATGCCACTTGACTTAATTCATACCGATGTCTGGGGACCAGCCCCTGTCAATTCCACTTCTGGATTTAAGTATTATGTTCTCTTTGTAGATGATTACACTAGGTACACTTGGATTTATCCTCTAAAACATAAGTCTGAAGTAATTTATTACTTTACACAATTCAAAAAACTTGTTGAAAATCAGTTTGAAAGAAAAATCAAAACTATTCAATCTAATATGGGAGGGGAATACAAAAGCCTTGAAAAACTAGCTATAGAATCAGGGATCCAATTAAGATATTCCTGCCCTCACACATCCGCTCAAAATGGAAGGGCCGAGAGAAAACATAGACACATCACTGAGACTGGTTTGACCCTGTTATCTCAAGCTTGTATGCCTCTTTACTATTGGTGGGAAGCCTTCTTAACTGCAACCTTTCTGATAAATAGAATGCCCAGTTCCACCCTTCAACATAAGTCACCATATGAACTTTTATTTAGACATAACACTGATCATCAGATATTGAAAGTGTTTGGATGTTCATGCTACCCATGTCTTAGACCATATCAAAGGCACAAGTTTGATTTTCATTCTCAGAAATGTGTCTATCTAGGACCCAGCATATCACACAAAGGGTTCAAATGCTTAAGTCCCAGTGGAAAAATCTATGTTTCAAGACATGTCATCTTCGATGAAAAATCATTTCCCTTCAAAAATGGCTTTCTCAACAAAAAATCTCTAGACAGACATTCCCCTACAAGCTTTAGCTATCTACCTTATCAAGTCAGTTCCTATAAATCACCCACAATTTCACCTGAATTGAACTCTCACAGAAGAATCTCAGAATCAACTGATACAATACATTTTCCAGAACAACCTACACAAGAGCACCTTGCTGAAAATGATGGTGAGAGACTAACTGAAAATACTGAAGAACCTGGTAATCAACAATTACGGGAAACAGAACAAAATGATGTACTAGTTGATTTCCAGGCTGAGTCTTCAGAATATGATGGTGGAACTAGAGAAAAGGAAGTGTTGACAGAACACCCTATGATGACCAGATCCAAAGCAGGAACTTTCAAACCAAAATACTTTGCTGAAGTGGTTACAAGTTCAGTTGATGATACTGAACCTGTCAGTATTCATGAAGCCTTGAAAAGTGAGAAATGGTGCCAAGCTATGAAGGAAGAGTATGAAGCCTTGATTAGAAATAATACATGGGTTTTGGTTCCTGCAGATCATAAGATGAAGATTATAGGCAGTAAATGGGTATACAAGCTGAAACATGATACAAATGGAAAGATTCAGAGGCATAAAGCCAGACTAGTGGCAAAAGGTTTCTTGCAAACACCAGGCATCGACTATTACGAAACATTCAGTCCAGTAGCCAAGGCATCAACTCTGAAGATTATTCTTACAGTTGATGTATCAAAAGGATGGGAAATAAGGCAAATAGATATCAACAATGCCTTCCTTAATGGGAAACTAGAAGAAGTAGTGTTTATGGAACAACCTCAAGGCTTCATCGATCAAGATAACCCATCCTATGTATGCAAACTCAGCAAGGCGTTATACGGGCTTAAGCAGGCTCCCAGAGCCTGGCATGATACATTGAAGGAAACACTGCTGAACTGGGGACTTATGCAATCAAAGGCTGATAACTCTGTCTTCTATCAGGTGACTCAGGACCTTATGATTTATCTGTTAGTTTATGTGGACGATATTATAATAACTGGAAGTTGCAATACCAAAGTACAGAAGTTAATTGAAAAGTTAAACACCACTTTTGCATTAAAAGACCTGGGCACTCTGAGCAAATTCCTGGGTATTGAATTCTGCAGAGATGAGATGGGGTTACATTTATCACAAAGAAACTATGCTATCGATATTCTGAGAAAGTTTGGCTTTGAGAATTTAAAACCAAGTGTTACACCAATGGCAGCTGGTAAATTGGTTGCCAAAAATGAAGGAAAAGGCTTAGAAAATCCAACTCTCTTCAGAAGTGCTGTGGGGGCTCTTCAGTACCTAACACATACCAGGCCAGATATTACTTTCACAGTGAATAGAATAAGTCAATATCTTCAAAGTCCTACTGATGCACACTGGAAACTGCTGAAACGATTGTTTAGATATATCAAAGGAACCCTTGAAATTGGTCTGAGAATCCAGGAAACAGAGGATCTCAATATTATTGCTTATGGTGATGCAGACTGGGCATCATGTCCAGATGACAGGAAGTCCACTGTGGGATATTGCTTGTACCTTGGAGGAAACTTAATCTCATGGTGCTCGAAGAAACAGCAGGTTGTGGCAAGGTCCAGTACTGAAGCTGAATACAGGACGTTAGCTCACACCACTGCAGAAATTGTTTGGACTCAATCGTTGCTGCAAGAACTCAGCATCACCCAAACGGAGCTTCCCAGAATCTAGTGTGATAACCTAGGGGCGAGTGCTCTTGTCTCAAATCCTGTCTATCACGCACGAACTAAGCATATAGAACTTGATGTACATTTTGTTCGTGATAGGGTGCTGGCAAAACAACTTATAATCAGCTATATTCCAACCGCCGATCAAGTTGCAGACATCCTAACTAAACCACTGTCGAACTCTAGGCATCTGTACCTACGGAGCAAGCTTGGAGCTGTTGAAACTATCTCCAGCTTGACGGGGGCTGTTAGGAAAAATGATCCCATGGACTTAAATGCACAAAATGAAAGAACGAGGACTAAAGAAGAAAACGTGCAAGATAAAGGAAAAACGTAATGCTCCAAATAGCGACTTCATCTTAACAGAAAATGGAGGTAAGACAGTGCTACAGCACCCTCACTCCAAACGGATCTCCTCCAGCTGATCCACCATCCGTTCTTCAAGGGATTCAATATCTTCACTGTACAATTAGTTAGGGTATTCTGTTGGGCATCTCTTGCAGTAATCCTTGTGTATAAATAGGAGTATAATGAGTTTCTGTAATTAACTTTTGATTATTAATAATATTCAATTGATTTCATCTTCTCCAAGTATCCGTTTCTTATCTGAATGATCAAGTCCCGGAGAGTGGAATATTGGATCTAGCTATTTCCGATTTGTTACCAAAGTTTGAGCTCTTGAAATCAAAGATCAAGGAGCACTGCATCACAGTCCTGAAGATACCGAGTGATGTGACTCCAAAAACTAGTGTGGTTTCACTCTTCATTGTGGATTCCGTTCTTGATGATCTCATGGACCTAATAAATAACAAGTCGGACAGGATCGTTGATGTGAAAGATCAAATTGTAATGCTACATGAGGAGCTAATGTTATTGGGATCTTCCGTCACAAATATAGCTGTGAAGCAAGAAGCAGAGCACGAGGAACTTTTGATACGAGTCATGGACATAGCATATGAAGTTGAATATGTTATCAACTCATTTCCTCCATTTTGGTATCTCACCCTCAGACTCCCTCAACTCATTGAGAAGATTCAGCTTATTATGATGGCTGTCAAAGAAACGAAGAACGACATTGATGTAGCTGGAATGCCAAAAGTTGCAAAATATCCAGGTGAACACTTACCGTCGCAATCTAAAGAACCTCCCATTTTGGAAGATATTGTTGTGGGGTTTGATGATGTGGCAATCGACATTGTTGAACAACTGATTGGAGGGAAAGAGCAACTGCAAATTATTTCCATATTTGGAATGCCTGGACTTGGTAAGACGACTTTAGCAAATAAACTATATAATCATCCCTCTATTCTCTATCATTTTTACAAGCGTGCCTGGTGTGTTGTTTCTCAAACATATGAGAAGAAAAATATATTGATTGACATTTTGAGCTCGATGAAAAATGTTAAGAAAGAAACAATTGCAGACGACGACGTTGAAAGATTGGGGGAAGATGTTTACAAAAGTTTAAAAGGAAGTCGATATCTCATAGTCATGGATGATATATGGGATACGGAATTATGGAATGATTTGGAAAGATATTTTCCAAAGGATGGAATTGGAAGCAGAATCTTATTCACCACTCGGAATAAAGAAGTTGGTTCAAAAGCTTCACCTCATGGTGTCATAAATACACTCCCATTTCTATCAGAAGTTGAATGTTGGGATCTATTACAAAAGAAACTGTTCACGGATAAAAGTTGTCCTCAAGAACTACTAGACATTGGGAAGCAGATTGCAAAAAGTTGTCATGGCCTACCACTTGCAGTGGTCGTAATAGCTGGAATTCTTGCAAATATGGAGAAGAAAGAACACTTGTGGCAAAATGTTGCAAGAAATTTAAATTCATATATATCCGAAAATCCAGACAATTTTATCAAGATATTAGAACTTAGCTACAATTACTTGCCAATGCACTTGAAACCATGTTTTCTTTACTTTGGAGCATTCAAAGAGGACGAGGAAATCTGCATACAAAAGTTGATATCATTATGGGTTGCTGAAGGATATATAAAGAAGGAAGAGCGTAAGAGTTTAGAGGATGTGGCACTAGAATATGTGATGAAACTCATTGATAGGAGCCTGGTACTTGTTGCTGAAAAAAGATTTGATGGTTCAATCAGAACTTGTAAGGTTCATGATCTATTGCGTGAAATGTGCTTGAGAATAGCCGAAGAAAAAAACTTTTTGAAGATTGTCAATATGTAAGTTCCCTATTTCTCTTCCTTTTTCTTCTCTATTCGTACATTTTTGTTTTAGTGTACTAATAATGTTGACTATATCTGATGATCGTATCACGTGTGATTATGTTTTTACCAGTAATGATGATGAATCTCATCCACTACCGTACTTCAGTGAAAAACACCATTGTCTGAGTATCGTCTATGGGGAGAATCCTATGCACTCACTACCTTTCGGCCCACGTGTGCGCTCTCTTTTATGTTGTAATGTTGAGTTGCCCACATTAGTTGCATGCAGCTTCAAAGTTCTTAGGGTCTTGGATTTTTACAGTGACTGGATAAATCTTGTAGTAATCGGAATTGAACAGCTGGTTCACGTGAGGTACTTGGAACTTTCATATACACTTCCACCAATGGAAAGCTTCCACAAACTAGAATTTCTTGTTATGAGAGCTAGTGATATTGAAATACCGGATGTCCTCTTTAATATGATGAGTTTGAGACACATGCATTTCAAGGGCGGTGCATACTTCAGCGAGTCTATTCGTCATCAAGCAATTAAGGATAAGAGCTTCCAAATAAAAAATAACCTACAAAGTATTTCTTTCCTTCGAATTTTCGATAAAACGGATGAGAAAATTTTGAGGTGTTCACCGGATCTTCGCAGACTTAAATGCATGGTTGGATCTTCACACAGTTATTCTTTTGATTTCCTTAATCAGCTCGAATCATTGAAGCTCAGATCATGCAGTTACAAGGGAGATTCATCGTTCAATTTGATCGGTCTGCCCTTAAATCTCAAACAATTGACTCTATTTTTTGTACACATATCTCCGGAACAAATGGAGATAATTGGGAAATTGGAGTACCTTGTGGTTCTCAAATTACGTGATGTTTCCTTTGAGGGAGGACTATGGGACACTAGTGAAGGTGAATTTCCACAACTTAAATTCTTGAAACTCTCTGGTGTAAAGCTTGCAGAATGGAATACCTCAAGAGATCATTTCCCAAGACTTCAACGACTAAGATTGAGTTATTGCAAACATTTGAAGATGATCCCTCCCAGTTTAGGTGATATTCCAACATTACTAATGATTGAGGTATATCACTGCGCGGAAGCTATCAAAGAATCTGCTAAGAGAATTCAAGAAGAACAAGAATACATGGGAAATGAAGATATTAAAGTCATAATCTCTGACTCTTCAATGCGAACCTGAAAGTGAAGCAGTAATTGACTAGTGAACAGAG
This sequence comes from Fraxinus americana, assembly GCA_035079005.1. Classification (NCBI taxonomy): domain Eukaryota; kingdom Viridiplantae; phylum Streptophyta; class Magnoliopsida; order Lamiales; family Oleaceae; genus Fraxinus; species Fraxinus americana. The sequence goes on along the minus strand of CM068715.1, from coordinate 725,162 downwards.
CAATTGTTTTTACTGGTACGCTTTGATTCTCTAAGAATCCCATTTTCACTTGTTATATTATATTTTGAACAATTTGTTTTCTTGCAGGAGACACCTTTGGCAGCCTTCTGAGACATTTCCAGCTGTGATAAGAGATAATCTCTTTCATGTTCTCATCTTGGTCCTAGGTATTATGCGTACTACTAAATGAAACATCAAATAAGTTGTATTGTATTTTTCCTTGTTTTGAAACTTAAGCGAGCTCTATTTCATGAGCCTCCTGATGTTATTCTAGGAATTACTATATCCCACAAGGTGCTATTTTGGGGCATTGATTCTCATAATAATTGACTAATTTGAAACACGTAGGACTAATGCAAATCACCTTAAAAGAGATTTCAGAGCTTAGCAAGTTGATTAAATTCACTCTCATATGGCCTTAAATTAACTTATATGGGCATGAGTTGCATGTTGTCAAAGGCCTGCCCCAACCCACATGGGTAAGAGGAGGAATTTTATAGTTAAATTGGCCCAAATATCTATATTAGCCCAGCTTCATATTAAGTCCCAACCCAAACCCAATTATCCAAATATTATTTCATGATATTAATAAAATGTGAACAATTTTATTACCTAATTAGATTTTTATTTAATGCATATTTTACTTGTAATTATATATAAACTTTTAAGAAAAAATTTATATAACTTATTCATGGTTATAAGAAAAAAACTTACTTATTTTGACCATGAAATTGATGTTATTAACAAAATAAGTAACTTATTTATATTTAATCTTACAATAAAAAAATATTTATAAGAACTTATTTATTTATAAATAATAAGATTATATGTATGCTATAGAAGTTGAATCAAACATGGACGTGAAAGAAATCAAATTTTTTTGACCCTCGAAATTTCTTGTCATTTTTTTTTTTCACTTTGGGTGGATTCTTCACTCATCGTGTTTCTATCAGTTTATATTTTTTAAGGTGAGCATCAATTTTATATTTCACAAGAACAAGTACGAATATGTTGTGAGAATTTAAACTTGTACTTCATTGAGTGTCATATGCTGTTTGTCGGAAATGTAATGGGAGTAGTCTCTTAAACTCAATCTGTTGTTACGTGAGTTTATATAGAATTTTTAAATTTTAGTCCACCCCAAAATCATTTCGTGACTTCGCCCCAGCATGTTGATCATACTTCATTCATCAAGTGAGAATGAGTTTATAAAATATGTAAAATTTTGTACATGGTATGTTTAAAATTGGTAGATTTCGGATTGTGTTGAATTCAATTCGAACTCTAGTTTAATCTGTAAAGTTAGTATTTATGAATTATGCGAATGATTATTATCTATTTGACCAGTAAACTTCTGTCTATAACACAAATCTGCTAGCGTGATGTAGTTGATTGATCAAACATTCCTTCGAGTAAAATGGTTTGCAAATTGTATATTGTATTCCTGCTATTTTCATGATATTATGAGAAAAAAATTTATGTTGATAGAGAGATAATTGTAGGAAAACAATTTACCAATTATCCATTAATTCTCTCCCTTGGTTTCTTTTTGTAACGTCCCAAAATTTTTGATTTATTATTATTATTAGATTTTGATATAACAAGTTAAAAATATATCAATATTGGACTCTTTTTGTAGCTCGTAATTAATTAGAAGTTTTCAACACAAGAAAAAGTTATTTTGGATTAGACTACAACAATTTAAGTCCGATTAAAAGAATAATAGGTTAATAGAGTTTGTGGGGGCTTGAAATATTAAATGAATAAAATTACTTCCCTCTTTTAATTCCTACCACACGTGATTTTTGTTCGATATGAAAACAATAGTGTCTTACAATTCAAATGTCATTTTTTGAAACCGAGTCCATGTTAGCCACGTGTCCTATTTTAAAATGAAAAGTTTAATTATATGATTGGTAATTAATTAAACTTGGCTTATGATTTAAATTTTTATGGTTGCCACGTGTGAGATGATAAATGTTGATTTTGATAATTATAATGATAATAATATTCTTATTGTGATTTGAATCGAGTTTTAAGACTCTTTTGATGAGCTCCATTTTCCAAGGAAAATGGAATATATTTTCCATTTCCATACAAAAATTGTTGTTTGATTGTCATAATTTAACTTGTAATCCATTTTCTCAGCCGCCATTCACGCGCCTCATTTTCCTTCAAATTGGTGAATTTTGTTTTCCCATTGGTTATGTGGTTTTTTATTTTCCAGCGTCCTTTTTAAAAAAAAAAAAAAATTGGCAATAAAAAAAAATTATACATACAATGGTAAAAAAATTATCCATTTTATTGATAATTTTCATGCAAAACAGAGCCAAACGAATGATATTCGGGATGACAATTTTTTAATTTTTTGGCAATTGTAACAAATTTTAGACCCAATGGTAGAAAACATTATCACTTAAATAGACAATTTTCATGAAAAACTAAGTCAAACGGACCCCAAACTTTCAATATTTTCAAAGTGGAAAATTATAACAATCAAATACAATTAATTATAATTCCCAATAAAACAATTTCTAGGCAAATCAATTCCCTATAAAACATTTTCTTTCCACCCATTTTCCACATTCTCAATCAAACGAACCCTAATTGTAATTTTAATTTCATAAAATTTTATAGTAATCATAATTTTATTATTTGAAAACCAATTCTAATCTAAATTTCTCATATTCCACTGTTTTTCAATTCTAGTTGTATACAAACTCAATTGATAATTTCAACTATAAATACTTCAAGAATTCACATTATTTAACCACAGAAAATAAATAGAGTCATGGTAGAGGGAGAGAAGGAGGGGAAAAAATATAGAAAAATAATAGGAGAATTTTTACATGCAAAAATTTATTCTTTTTAACCTTTGAAATCAAGATAAGATACTTTTGTGCAAGTGGTTCGTTTCCTTATACTTTTATATTCAATAATTTATGCATGAACTGTCAGTGAACCTTTGGATTTTTTATTAAAAGATATGAAATCTTTCGAAAATTTAAGATGATCTAAGATGAATGTGTCGTTTGGTCACCGATAAGAGATAATAAGAGAAGTGCGGTATAAAGTGTTTATTTTATTATTATATAATTGTGAATGGAAACTACACGTATTTTAAAATATTCACTCTTACAAAATTTTAAAAGAAAAAAAAATCATTTTGTAACAGTGTCACTGTTCATGTGTGCCATGCACTATTTTGCACCGTTCATGTGAATAGTGCTGACTGTTCACGTGAAAAGTTTTTTTTTTCTTTCTTTTTTTTAAATATGTCTATAGGAAGATAGATCTGGCACTGATACCAAATAGTAAAACCCCAAATTTTCATAAATATTATAAGGTTAACAAAAATTTAATTTTCTTTACGTTAAAAATGAAAACAAAAAAAAAAAAAATATATATATATATATATATATATATATATATATATATATATATATATATATATATATATATATATATATATATAACGGTCTGCATCACCATCTCATTATAGTTCCAATCGACCCGAATTTTCTTTTAAAATTTTGTAAGAGTGAGCACCTAAAAATATCCAATAAAATACGTGCATTTTTCATACACAATAAAATAAATATTTTATATCACTTTTCTCTTATGGAGTATATCGGTGATCAAGCGACACACCCATTCTAGGTCATCTTAAATTCTCGAAAGATTTCATATTTCTTAATAAAGAATCCGAGGAAACTAAATTTCTAAATATAAAAGTATAAAGAAACTAATCACTTACACAAAAGTATTTTACCTTGATTTTGAAATGTTGAAAAGAATAAAATCTTGCACGTAAAAGTTCTCCTGTTATTTTTCTACATGTTTTCCTCTATCTCTCTCTCTCTTCCATGACTCTCTTTATTTTATGTGGTGAAATAATGAGAATTCTAGTAGTATTTATAGTTGGAATTCTTAATTGAGTTTGTATGCAACTAGAATTGAAAAACGGTGTAATATAAGAAATTTGGATAATAATTGATTTCAAAATAGAAGTATGATTACTATTAAATTTTATCAAATCAAAATTACAATTAAACTCTATCGAAATCACAATAAGATTATCATTATTAAAATCAACATTTATCATCTCACAAGTGGCTACCATAAAAATTTATATCATAAACCAAGTTTAATTAATTACCAATCATATAATTAAACTTTTCACACGTGGCCAACATGAACTTAGTTTAAAATAATGACATTTGAACTGTACTACACTATTGATTTCATATCAAATAAAAATCACTTGTGGTAGGAATTGAAAGAGGAAAAGAATTTTACTCATTTAATAGTGCAAGCCTCCACCAACTCGATTAACCTCTTATTCTTTTAATCGGACTTGCCCCCGGGGTACATCTCCAAGTGGTTAAAGGGGTAGGTGGAAAAACTCCAACTTTGCTTGAAGCTGCTGCGTCAAGGGTTCGAATCCTAAAATATGGATTTGGCTCTGGGTAAGTGCAAGTGTACAAGTAGTTTTTCACCATGTACCCTTGGAGGCATAACCTGCAATTTACATCATTTACCAAGGCCCAGGGCAGGGCAGGGCAGAGCAGGTGGGGGCCGTCAAGGATGCGGTTCATCCTTTATTCTTTTAATTGGACTTAACTTGATGTGGTCTAATACAAAATAATTTTTTCTAGTGTTGAAAACTTCTAATTAATTATGAGCTACAAAAAGAATCCAATATTGATATACTTTTAACTTGTTATATCAAAATTTAATTATTTGATCCAAAAATAATAAGAATATAAAACATATTTATATAAAAAAAAAAAAAACTATCTAGACCAAATAATTCCATTCTACAAAATTTCGAGACGTCAAACTTTCCTCTACTCAGGCTCTAATCTTTTTCATTTAGATGAATAAGCTGTTGCTTAGTAATCAGAACAATTGCCTTCTTTAAAATAGTAAGTTCTTGCAACCTAATTTCTGAAACTCGGATTTCATCTTGATGATTTTTATTCCAGAATTATATATTCAAGATTGTTCCTGTTTTACTCACCCTCTAATTTTTTTCATAACTAACCAATGTTGGTTTCAGTTTTAACTAGCTACTGGAATATTTCTAACAAAAATAAATAAATTATGAAGTCACATTTTACCATCACAATCGGTATTTTACCATGACATCAATTCTCAATTTCCTTTCGTTTAGCCATTACATGTACTTTTGCAGATCTTGTGTTCAAAATTTACCCCTATCGATAATTGATAAGTGTGTTTTTACACACTTATTTTACAGTCAAAACATGGACAATTGTTAACTAATATGTTGGAATATAACTTAATTCTATGTAATTAACGTTTTCGCAGGACAACGTGATGAATGTAGCACAAATAAGGAGAAACGAGTGAAAAATGACTAAAATGAAGGAAAAGCAAAGTTCAGGGATCAAAATACAAATAATCAAAAGATGAAATGGAGGAGTAAATGAAGATGCGAAGATGTCAATGTCAAATTGAGTTGAGGAATAAAGCATTGGATAAGAAGAAATAAGGAAAGAGGTCAAGAGTCAAATAACCCAAGTTGAAGGACTAAAACGAAGATTTTGAAAGTTACACAACACTATGCGGTCGGATAGTGTTGTCTACCATGCGACCGCATATACTGCTTCAGAGAATGGAGACACCAACTTTCCATGAACTATGCGACTGCATGCTGATGAACTATGCGGTCGCATAGTTATGCTCGGGGGGCGAATATTTAATTTCCTAATCTCGTTCAATTACCTATGGAAACAAGTGAGGATTCCTGTATTTGAATCCCAGACGCACACGAGAACGCCTCCATACATATTTTTCTCTGGTTTTTGCCCAAGATTTTCATGGAGAACTAAAATTTTTGGTGAAGTTAGGAAGGAACTAATTGGATTTGGAGATTTCACACCCTCTATTCATGTAATTTGATATTTCTTTGTTGAATAATTCTAGGATTTAGACTTTTCCTACATGAATTGTTTTGAGATTGATTTAACTTGTATTAAATTCTTCATAGATCTAGTCACGCTCTTTCTATTGAATACTTGAAGTATTTGTTGAATTTTAATCTCAAATTTATACTATTGGTGTGATTAATTACTACCTTATGCTTGATGTATATGATCGTTTCTTAATCTTATTCCAAAGAAAAACGTGGGAATGTATTATGGGAAATCTAGATTCTATGATTACAATTGAAATAAATTGATTTCCAACGATATATCTTTCGATTAGAGAGCTGTGATGAAAACCTCTAATTGAGTAAAAATAATGAATAGTTGATGCTGAATGGCTCAATCCAATTGAGGGAATTTCGGGGTTTCACTATTCCAAACATTGATTTTAAATTCATTAATTCAAACTTTAATTTAAACTTCACTAAAGCAATAAATTATATTACACATTCCAAGAGAACATCCACATTTTGATCATTTGAGCAATTTTCCATCTCCATGTGGAATTGACACCTCAAAATTGTGCTACAAATACCGCGTTATTCTTTGGGTGTAATCAGTAACTTACAGTTCTACTTAATTTTTAAGAATAGGTTGCAAATATGTTGTCCATTAAAGATCGTTTGAAGTTCTTTTGTATTCCCTGAACGGAGAGGATCCAAATCCAAGCACATGGTTCAATCATTCACAGTTGTCTTCTTAATCTATAATATATTAATTACCACATAATGTGATAATCATTTTTTGAACGATTTTAATTCTACTACAATTCAATTATTTTAATAATACTTTATTTTTCGTTTTTCAATATGTAATAAATACTACAAAATTATTATCATGCATGAATTTCTTGTTATTAATTCCTAATTAATTAACATTAATCTAAATTCAATAAATCTTAGACTTAATGAGTTTTGATTTACATGAATATAGAGTTATTATAAATGAATTTATTTATATTCGTGTATTTAGAACTTTTAATGAGGGCTTAAACTCATGTATTAATAATTAATTAAGCGCCCGTTTGACGCACATTTTTTCCCGAAAGAGTAGAAAAAATTCAACCGTTAGCTACAATAAAATGGAAGACAAGTACTGCAAAATGGGATCAAAAGTCTATGCCAAAATGTGTAAAATGTCCGAAAAGCCCTCATAAATGGTGAACTTCTAGGCAAATGAATTGTCCTATTTTCCTCCAAAAAGCTGCCATTTTTTTGAGCCATTTTTGTTGACTGGGTCAATTTCTCAGTTTTTGCCACAAACGTTGTGGTTAAACATTTATGAGATGGAGTTGTTAGAAATGATTATGTACATCTCGGATAGTTGTTTTGACGTGAAAATGGCATTTTTTGTTTTTTTCCCAAATACGCACCGCTACAAATATGCAAAACAATTATTGTTATCGTCGTTCACTTCTGCCTACGTACATATTAATTTGCATCCTACAAACGACTATAACGTCAATTTTGTTGTGCCAAGTAGTCGTGAAATCTACCCCATCCACTGCGTTGCATTTCATGTGCATTAATTTCGGCCTGCATTTCGTCTTCCGCGTCAGGTAGATCAATTTCGACTTCACAGTCGTCCATCTCCGCTCTCGCAAACGCCTCGTCTATTATTCCAGAACGACATAAAAAAATTATGAATACCCATCATAGCAACGACAACAGCAACTTGTGTCTTAAAGGAATAGCTAGGTATACGGTCAAGAATTTTCCATCTTTGCTTCCAAACGCCAAAGGTACGTTCAATTACGTTCCTACATGAAGAGTATTTGTAGTTAAATTGCTCCCAAGCATTCCGGAACCTTCGACGACGTCCCGTTCCGTCGTTGTGAAACTCTTGAAAATGGTATAAGATATATGATCCCTTATATGGGGCCATATATCCCGGTTGATGTGCAAAATCGGAATCAACCAAATAATACTTACCCGGGGCTGGTTCCGGAAAGTGAATATCTGGATTGTATATAGCACGAGCCAGAAGTTGACCGTCGTGTGAATTACCGGTTGTCCCGGGAAGTACGAACGTGAAACATAAATTGAAATCACATACAGCCAACACATTTTGAGTCGATACCCCTTTACGACCAATGAAATTGACACGCTCGTGCCGCGGTAGCACAGCTTTCACGTGTGCCCCATCAATAGCACCAATACAATTTTGAAATAGAGGGTGTTTTTCTGGGTCCGGACGGTGCGGGAACTCCCCGGCGTTGTAAGACTGATTGGGTTTAATAAGACATGCTGATAACGCCATCATTGCAAGTAATACTTCTTTGAAGTAACAACATGCCGTTTGCAACGAGTGATTGAATAGCGTTGTCACCTGACGATAACCCTTTCCATGAGCTAATATGCACAAGAACATACCTACTTTCTCATAGACATCCACCTACTGGCTGCTGCATAAGCCATATTCGTCACGTAGAAGCAGTGCAAACTGACGCAGGATCGGCAGATACATTCGAAATTCATGATAGCACATCTACGGGTTTTCTTCCATTGCTTCCATCTTTGTTCCAAACGCCAAATGTACGTTCAATTACGTTCCTAGAAATTTTAATGAGGGCTTAAATTCATGTATTAAATTTTAATGTGGGCTTAAATTCATGTATTAATAATTCTTATGTATCAAATGTAGTATAAAAAGATTTCTTATTTGTAGTATTTTATCATCACAAAAAAAAAAAAAAAATTGAACCATTGAAGTTGAGTTTAATCTAGACTCAATGAATTTTGATCTACATAAATCTAGAGTTATTATAAATGAATTTATTTATATTCGTGTATCTAGAAATTTTATTAAGTGCTTAAATCCATGTATTAATAATTAATTCTTATGTATCAAATGTAGTATAAAAAGATTGTTTATTTGTAGTATTTTATCATCACAAAAAAAAAAAATTTGAATCATAGAAGTTGAGTTTTGAGAGTCCAATTTTCTTATCTTAAATTTTTATTCTAAACTTTATTTTCTTTTGTTTGTTTGAAACTTATCAAATCCTCCCAACAAATTGGTATCAAATATTATTTGTATAACACTTATAAAATATTTCATAATAACGTGCAATACACGTTCAACTCTGACTAGTGCAATAAAAAGACAGTATCTTGAGAAGCAAAATTCAAAATAGAGGTCAGATTTGGCTTTTACTCGTAGATCATTTTCATGAAATTGTAATGATGAACAATATATTATATTATATAATTATAATAAATTACATCGATGCATGTGAGTTTCGATTTTAAGTAGTAAACTTAATTTAAATATTGTAATTTAAGTAATTAAACTTAATTTGATTAATATAAAATTATGAATACTCCAATACGAAAAATGAACTCTATTCTTGAAAGGAGACTACAGAAATTTAAATTGTAATTAATTTATAATTAATGACACCTTTAATAATTGAGATTCCTGAAACAAATATAGACAGAACTTCTAAGTGATGGGCTAATAGCAATAGGAACCAGAAATCCATAACTCATAAGCAACTTGCTAAGTTAAATCATAGCACAAGGCAAAAGTAGTAGCTGAGGAAGCTTTGGGTTGTGTTCCAGCAGTAAGCAGAATATCTATTCCCATAACTATAAAATATTCAAAATTAGAAATATCACAAAAGGAATCTACCTCCTAATTTATTTCTCATCCAATCCACCTTCGAAGAGCACTAAATTAACTAATTTAATTAAGTAATTTAAGTCCAAATACACTGTCCCAACCCCGATCACGAATCATCCTTAATCATCCATCCATTATCATTTATCCATACTCAAATTCTCAAATCTCAATCACAATAAAATATTAAGCAACAGGAGAACAATGTGTATCGTAAGTCTCGTGATTGTGTTTGTGTAGTGTGTGTAAACAAAATTCAAAATACAGTAAACACTTACTCAATAATCACGAATTCACGCCTCAAGGCCTCAATTTTTTCTCTCTCTCAGACCTCAGTGGCTCAGTCTCTCTGTGTATTTTGTTTTTTGCAGCTGCTGGATTGGCGCTGCGGCGGAGCCTGGAGGACCGAGGAGGCGAGGACGGAGAGGTTGACTGGAGGAGACGCATCTGGACTGAAGTTCTGCGGTTTATTTGATTATATGTAAAAATGCTGGAATTGTTATGCTTAATTGTTATTAAAGGGAACATTAAGCTTTTCTTTATCTGCTCAAGTTCATAACAATTTGAAGGTTCTTGTTCTGGATTAAGGATTGTGAAATTGTTGGAGCTGTACAGTTAATAACTCCTCGGAGAGAATAGGTTCTGATTATTGTTCATTTCTTATTTATTTAATTTGGGACTTTGCCTATGGGAATTAATTATTCAGAATTGTAGTACATATAATTTAGTAGTGATTTTCATTATTAGTAGTTTTTTTTATTGTGATCATGAGAGGGAGTTATTATTTGCAGCTTGTTCTCAAGCTTGTTCCAGTGCGATTTTCAAAGAACTCCAAGATCCCTAACAAATTAGAAAGTTTTGGTGAGTTGAATTCATCCTCTGTTCTGAATTCACTTGGTTTTTGTTGAATTTCCCTCATTCAAATCAGTCCATTTAAAAATGGACTCTCCGGCTACAACTTTCTCTCTCTACAGATCCGTTGTTAAACTCCCGAACTACAAAGGTACGTTACCCTTCCATTCGTTTCTGTATCTATACTTTTGTGTGTGTGTAGTTTTTCTCTTCCGTTTTATATTTTAATTGACGGTTACAGTTTAAGAGGGGATGAAGATTGAAGTGTAAAGTACAGTTAATGTTGGCTCGTTTCTTAGTTTTGTTGTTTATTTGAATTTGTTAGTCTATTGATTTACAGATTAAGGTTAAGTTTCTGCGTATACTTGATTATAGATTTTGTTAATTGTGTTACGGTTGTAAGAAATCTGTATAAAGATTATCTTTTATCTATCTCGAAGAAGAAATGAGAAGTTTCAATCTGTTGTTTGATTGTTTAATTTCGGGGTTTAGCTTTGTTTTCTGCAAATGTCAGTAATTGATTCCTTTTCGTGTTCTCTTTGTGTGCGAGCTCTTGTATTTTGATCAATTGCTTATGCAAATAGATATGCTAATTGGTTGGGCTGAATCTATATACATCAGCTTTAACATCTTATGCTTTCTTTATTTGTTTTTCCTACATAGTTTCACTTGTCACAGAAGTTCTGGTTGAACAAGACGTGCTTCACAGGCAGGCTGGACAGAATAAGAGGTTGGGAACTAGACTTCCAACCTTGACTGTAATGCAATGTTGGTTACCATAATGAGTTACTCTTTATGGGTTTTCATATTATTATTACACTGTAAAGTGAATTTGGCAAATGAAAAGAAAAGAAATTTTGAAACAGTATGAGAAAGAAACAAATGTCTAAAAAATTCAAAATTTGGTCCCGGTTCCCAAAAAGTTTTCAATTGATCTAATGTCATCAGTGATGTCTTCAGTCACGGATGGAAAGCCGTTAGAATCACTTAAAAAATGTATTTTTTTTTCTCTCTCTCTCTCTCTATATATTTATTTTCGTTCAGGATTTTTGAGAATCGGGGTGGTTGGAGATTAAAAAATCCTCATTTGCCATCCCTTTTACTTATTTATTTAACTCTTTAATATTTTTTTATTTTTAAATACAATTTAAATTATAAATCATAAAATAATAAAAGAAATCTTGTGAGTTTGCCATGCCTAATATTGACAGGTAAGTTAAAATGTATTTTTAACCATTTGTCTCGGTGATAAAACAAATAATTTTTTTCTTCCAATTCAACTTTTTCATGTGTATTATGCTAAATCTTAAACATATCAAATAGCTTACAATTAATTTCTCTTTCTTACATGAAGTTCGTATATTTTTTTACGTCCGTTCGAGCAAAATAAAAGTAACTTTTGTTCACAACTAAATCCTTCGCTGCTGTTGACAGGATAAACTGCTGACTGAGGTGGTACAACGATTCAATGCTAGGAATTGGAAAGAAATAGGTGAGTTTGCATCTTGCTTCTCCGTTGCTCCCTATTGCGTTTAGTGGGCTTTCTTTTATCTAATAATTTAGAATCTGGAAAAATACAGAGGCAGCTGAATGGCAAATAGCAATTAAGCCACCGTTTGTGGTCATTTATGTTGTATCTGCTTCAATTCCATTATCTAATAATTTAGAATCTGGAAAAAAACGGAGGCAGCTTACCTTATACAGTTTTGTTAGCACTGGACCCCTAGGAAGAGAAGCCAATAATGGAACTCGTTCCCTAATCCATTTCTCCATGCCCAAAGTTCTTATAGCATTTGCTTCTTGAAAAGACAGTGAACCCAAAATCAACAAATCTTTGAATTGAGAATAAAACTTGTACTTTTCTGTAAGTTAAGTATAAGCAGAAAAGTTGGTGAATATTTGAATGATCAAACTCTAAAAGTTGGTGAATATTTATAGGAAGTTCAAAGTTTGTTTTTCACATAGAAATTATTATTTTTACTTTGAATTGACCTATGTATTTTGTCAGTTTTAGTTCTAAAAACCGGACCCTACCGTAGTGTAAGTTTGAAAGTATGCATTCTACATTCAATATCAAAGGCAAGAAATTTTTGAATGCTCCAATATTAATAATATAAAGGTTGAGAAAATGGTGTTTTTAATAGCCTAATTTGACATATATATTCCACATTTAATAAATGGTGGCTGTAATAGCAAGTTAGATAATGGTGGCTGTAATAGCAAGTTAGTTTTACTATGTATTCAATTGAGACTTTTAATGATTTTTTGGGATTTAAAAAGTTTAGAGGTATTCAATGTAGACTTTTGGAGACTGTCTAAATGGTCGGATTGATGGTTTGATTCCTAATCAATGGCAAATGGCCAGTTCTGATCTGCCCTTGGTCAGGAATATGGATAGTAATAGCTATCTGCATTACATCCCGGAATATCCAAATCTGGCACATGGCATCAATGGCTATACAGTATTCCAGCCGTCTAATAGACGTTGAAGCCTATTTATGATGGAGCTCAAATGGGAATCAGTTCTGTGTTTTCTTTCCTGCTGGTTCAGTTTTCTGATGGTTTTTCATCTGTTTCTTCTGTCACTGTTGTTACTTTCTTTGTCTGCTTTGTGCATATGCATATTAAGTTTTGTCTTCGTGCAGGGCTTCATGGGTTTGAGATCATGGCAATTGCAGCAGTTGGGAACAACCTGATAACTTATGTGACAAATGAGATGCACTTTTCCCTGTCAAAATCTGCAAACATTGTTACTAACTTTATAGGAACTATTTTCATCCTTGCACTCCTTGGAGACTACCTTTTTGATTCTTATCTTGATTGTTTCTGGACTCTCCTCATCTTTGGCTTTGTCGAACTTTCGGTATGTTTTTTCTCACCCTTTCCATTTTACTTATTGTTGAAGCGCCTTTTACACTAACATTCATTCTAAAAATTGATTATGATTTAATGTAGAAAGCAAAATTCTGGATATAGGCGAAGATACATGTTTTCTTCCCCTATGAAAAAGTTCGTGGCATTTTTAACGTTTTATTCACATCAACTGTTGCTGAAATTAGCCTACTTGTGTAATTTTCGTTTCAGTGTGTGAGATGCAGAATTTGAAATTTTATGGATTGTGGATGCATAATGTTGAGAACTTTAGTATGAATTCAGTAGTGGGAGCTGGTCTCCATATGTCTGTTAATTAATTCGATAGTCGTGTTCTAGAGACCGATTTGCTAAGCGGAGGGCAACGACATGCATTGCTATGATTTGGTTTGAAGTTGACAACTTGACGTCTAGGAATTTGAGATCGACGAACTTTTGGAATAGTGCACAGCTGCAAATTTTAAGGGATGTATCCCGGAGCTTTTCTATGGAGACCAAGGTTTGCTGACTAATGGAGGAAGATGATGGCAGTTGATAAACACTAGGATTGTGAGTATTAAAGATGCAGTTATACAGTTTGAAAAGATGCAGGGAAAATTGCATCATTGGTCTCTTTAAGTATATTCAATTTAGTAATTTTTATGCTTAAGTTATACAGTTTTGTCAATGCTGATAAAATTGGTCATTTTGATGCTTACCTCATCATCATATTCTTCATTTTTTTTATTTTTTGTGAAATTTCTGTCAAATTGATATGATTCTTCATGGATCCCATTTTTTCCTTTTCAATTAATAAGTTATTGACTATCATTTTGCTCTATTTTCCAAAAAAACTTATGCTAATAATTGCCAATTTTCTTTTGTTGATAGAATTAGCATTTTGGGCTTTGAGAAATTGTTTTCTTTGCAAAGCAATTCTAACGAAATTCTGCTGCATTTTCTATCTTATGTGGATCTGTATTTTGACTTATTTTGCTCAAATTTCAGGAATATGTGTACAACAGGCTCCAATTCATATGAGGTTACATCATGTCTTTTCGGAAATGGAACAGGACATCATGAGTTTTCTAATTTTTATCTGATCGGATCTTTCGTTGGTTTACTTCTTATAGCTATGGATGGTACTTCACGTTCGTTCAAGGATGGGTAAATATATATTCTTGATTTACTTGAAAGTCTTCACTCCAAAGCAAATGGTGAACCCATGGAAGACTAAGCAATACACGTTTGCTTAGTTTATATTTAATAATTTTGTTTAAGAATTAATTCGTTGTTAATAAAGATGTAATTTTTTTGGTTAATTAAATAATTAATGATGTAATGTTTATGTAATTGATAAATAATTAGATGTGTGCTTTTGATGTTGTGATGTAAGTTGGTGAGATCGAAGAAAATAAGTAAAAGTTGACAAATTTGGAGAAATGGCTAAATTGTAAGGGATCCAAAGTTCGGGGACTAAAATGTAAATACTTAAAAGTTGTGCCGAACTTCACGAAGAAGATTTGAGAGTGCTCGGAGTCAATTGGATAAAGGAAGACGTCAATGGAATCAAATTTAGTAAAAAGATGATCACAAATCAATTTTCAACCGAAAAGTTATGCTCCGATATTTTAGTCTCATATTGAGACCTATTTTTGGCATAGAAAGTGATCGAATTGGAGAATGATGTCTGAATCAAAGTTGTAGCCAGATGAGTTAGCTTTCCAACACATTTTGAATCGCCTCAATCGGACATCGGAATACAAATTAATGATAAAAATATTGAAGGAAGGTGCAGCTGCCTGTTTAAAACAAGAAATTCCGTTACATAGTCCGTTAAAACAATAAATTCCGTTAGTTTTTCCGTTAAAAACAAGAAATTCCGTTACGTAGCCACTTTTAATATATAGAAGATATATACAGTTTTGGTCTCCTGCGCGCCGAAGACCAAAACGTTGGTTTTGGCTTTGTGTGTCAGCCCACAAAGCCAACATTTAATTAAAAAAAAATTTATTTTTTTGAAGGGCTATCAACGCAGACAGCCCTTGTTTAAAGTTTTTTTTTTTAATCTCAATTTTTGAAATTATTATGGGGATATCAAACGAAGTCGAAATATTGCATTTTTAATATTATATCAAAGTGCTCACGACCTAATTTCCACCATCTCTAATGGCGTACGAAACGGCCAACCGTAGCAAAAGCAGCACTCGTCGAAGTAAGACGTTCCAAAATATATAAATCATTTTTCTTATTTTGTCTCAATTTTCGAGTTCATTACGGGATATCAAACGAAGTCAAAATGTTACATTTTTAATATTATATCGAAGTGTTAACGACCTAATTTCCCTCATCTGTAACAGCGTACGAAACGGCCAACCGTAGCAAAAGTTAGCACTCGTCGAAGTAAGACGTTTCAAAATATATAAATGATTTTTTCTTATTTTGTCTTAATTTTCGAGGTCATTACGGGATATCAAACGAAGTCGAAATATTACATTTTTTATATTATATCGAAGTGCTCACGACCTTGTTTCCCCCATCTGTAACGGCGTACGAAACGGCCAACCGTAGAAAAAGTTAGCACTCGTCGAAGTAAGACGTTTCAAAATATATAAATGAGAGGATTAACATAGTTGTGGATATGGCAATGTGCACATGAACTGCTAGCTCGATTTGTCAATTCATGCTTGAGTTTCAATTAGACAGTAAGCCTATGTTTGGGCTCCATTTTTTATAAAAACTCATTTTTTTTTCAACACACATTTTTAATTACACATTTTCCTATAAAATAATTTTACACATAAATCGAAAATTTTTCCTTATATTTTAATCACGTACTCTTCAACTCATTACTATTCCAAAATACATTCTCTTGAAAAAATGGAGCCCAAACAAGGCCTGTGACCAATCAAGGATATAGGCATGTGAAAAAATGCAGTTAGATGTGCTGGTGGCTGTGGAGGATGTGACTGGGATTTTGGTGAGATCCTGGTGGTCCTAGTGTTTGTGGCAGATCGGGATGTTGTCGTGGCGGATCTGGATGTTGTCGTGATGGTGGTGGATATGGCTGTGACGGGTGGGGGCGTCTGTGACCAACTATTTAATCGTCTGTGACCAATTATTTAATCGTCTGTGACCAACAATTTGGCTGATTTGTGACTATATATTAGGTGTCTGTGACGAAAAGTAATTTGTGATTAAGAAACTGTAACTTATGTGACCTATAAAAAAAATGTGACCTGTAATTTGAATGATATGTGACATCGAAATAATATGTGACCTGTAAAATTTTTGATCTGTGACCATGAATAATTTGTGACCAATTAATTTGATGATATGTGACCAGTAAATAAATCTGTGACTTATAATTATGAATATGTGACCAGTCGCCGGAAAAGTTGTCGGAGAAGAGTGGTGGTCGGAATGGTCGCCGGAACGATCGCCGAAAAAAAGTGGTGATCGGAATGATCGTCGGAATAGTCCCGGAACAGTAGGGGTGGTGCAAGTGGGGTGGGTTTATTATATTATATTTAAAAAAAAAAACCTGATTTTTGAATTTTTAAACTATAAACCTGATTTTTGAATTGGTGTAATGTAAACACCTTATTTATGAATTTTTCCCTTTAATAAATTGTCAAAGAAACACACATATATTGTATGTTAGGTGGGTTTTTAGAATCATCTGGCCCATATTTGGCTCCCTTTAAATTAAAACTCTTTATTTTTCATACTCATGTTCAGCCACACTTTCACACAATAAAATACTCTACAAATAAATAAATAAATAAATAAAAATTCACTACTTTTTAACCATACATTCTGAAAAAAATTACTATTCAAAACATCATTTTTCTCAAAATTCTCTTTACAATGTTCATCAAGCAGGGGCTAAATATAAAATACCATAAATTTAGAGAAATCATTTTCAGGACGACTCTACCATTTTCAATACTATGCAGTAACGTGCAATCCACTGATTGCAGTAGTGTAATTTTCTTATACAAAACGTTGCATAAATGTGTGGTTTTCAAAATCGTGCAAATATAGACTACCATAACCTGGAGATTTTAGGTATAAGATGACTCTATTTTCTTTTAAAAATTTAACTTGCTGCAGGAGCAGGACCATCTACCAAACTTTCTATGAATTTAAGCAATTTTTTTGTCAGCCAACAAGAGCATCTACAAAAGGAAAATCACATGCAAATGGCCATACAATAATTCTGCTGAATTGAGTTGCACCGCTCATTCACGCCCTCTCTAATTCCAACCAGTGTATGGATTCCAATTCCATGTCCAAAAACATGGTTGGCTTTTGGACAGTGACGGATCCAGGATTTTGAGTCAGCACGGGCGGCCATTGACTGTCGACCTTTGGCAGCAATAAGAGCCCCGTTTGATGTCCATTTTTGGCAAAAAAAAAAAAATGTATTTTAAAATAGTGATTTGATGGAGAATGTGTGGTTAAAAATAAGTAAAAGTTTTGGAATTTACATTTAATATTATTTTATTGAAAATGTGTGGTTGAAAAGAATAGTAAAAATGTATTTTGAAAAAGGGGGAAATCGAACGAGGTCTAAAATTTAAATATAACAATTATTTTGTTCAAACAGAATTTTATTGTACAAATTAGCAATATGCACCAAATGATATTGTGGCCAAGTTTTGTATAATTCAAAGGAGTAGCAAGGGTTCGAATTTTTACAATTGTATTAAAACCGCTAAAATGTAACATATGTTATTCTGGTAAATTTAGTTTCAAAAATTAAACAAGTGCCATAGTGGTTAAGCTTTCAATAATCCTAAGGGGATGTAACGTGTTCGAATCCCTTCCCTATAACATTAATTTTGGTAAAAATTGTAGAAATAAAAATATTTCACAATAAATTAGTTGAGAAGCAATTCAAAATCAAGACTTCCAATATAAATATGCAAGTTCTAACCAGTTGAGCTATAAGAAACGTTTGAAAATAAAATAAATTACCTATTAGACAATCTAAAAAATTTATCTATTGTCAACAAAAAAAAAAAACGATTTCATAAATTACCACATTTTCAATCAAATTTTCAACCAATTGGAACCTTACACTTACGTTTTCTGCTTCCAATTTGCTCAAACACTACTGGAAAGTGATTGTCATTATGTCACAGTCGATCTCATTTGACACACAATTTCGACGTCACCTTCGACAGATCAACTTCAATTATTTTGTCTTTGAAAAATGAAAGGTTGACAGACAATGATAACTTATAATTTCAAATTTTTGTTTTCTTTGAGCAAAATTTAAAGTGATAGAAAAAATGGGTTTGGATTACATTTATAGTTTGTTTTCATTCTATTCGATTTATGTTCATGAATGATTTTTGAATTTTGTATATTGAATTGTATCAAATTGATTTCGATATTGATTTGATTTAAAAGGAATGTAGGACCATGATTTTCAACTAATTTTTTTTAATAGCTTGGTTTTTTGACTTCAAGATAGTGCATCGAGAGTGAATATGGAAAATGTAATTGAAGAGAGGGATCCGCAAAAATGGGGTAGAATTCGATCAAAGCCCAATGAAAAGCTTGATGGGTGAGGTCAGGTTCATGAACTCATTGTGTGACACTCATTACGGGATGTCAAACAAAGTCAAAACATTTCATTTTTAATACCATTTCGAAGTGCTCATAGCCTAGTTTTTTGTTCGTTAATGACATGTGAAACGACCAACCGTTAAAGTTACGACGTATCAAAATAGGTCATTCCAAAGTAGTATTTCGAGAATTTTGATACTATGCTAACTTTCAAAATTCACCGATGATCGTATAATATTAAGAGAAAAAAGAGTTTGTGTTGTAGCGTAAAAAAATTTACTCTGTAAATCTCTGTTATGACTAAGATGCACTTTAAAAATATAG
Organism: Fraxinus americana; assembly: GCA_035079005.1. NCBI lineage: Eukaryota > Viridiplantae > Streptophyta > Magnoliopsida > Lamiales > Oleaceae > Fraxinus > Fraxinus americana. The sequence continues at coordinate 705,981 of CM068715.1, read as the reverse complement.
CCAAAAAGGGACTAAGATACTTTGAACCTGGAATGGACTGCTCGGAAAAATAGGGACTGGAAGTAATTGAGGGCAGGGGACTGGAAGTATTTGCATGCTAAGAGCCTGTTTGGTAGAGATTTTTGGGGGAAGAATTGATTTTGAATAGTGATATGATGGGAAATGTGTGGTTGAAAAAGAAGAAAAAAGTATTGTTGTGATGGAAAATATTATTTTATTGAAAAATGTGTGGTTGAAAATGAGAATTGATTTGAGAATTGATTTGAGAATCAGAAACAAACAGGGCCTAAACATGCAAATAATATTTTATGGCTACTATACGAGGGAATATATTAATATTTCGTGAAGATTCAATGCATAATCAATTATTAAACATAAAAAAAAAAAAAAGCCGGAAGCTTGAAATTAAACCATCATAATATATTGCGAGCATTTCAAATAAGAGTAAGAATACTTATTACACAACTTTTAATAATTTAATCAGTAGAATTCAAATAGATATTCTATAGATAAGAAACGATTTCATCAGAATTTATACCTAAGAAATCAGGAACTTCATATTTCTCTAGTAATTTTTATTTGTTACAAACTTGATCCTCCTCTGCCAAGCCGCCTGAGAAACAAAGAATATTAATAAATAAATAAATAATGTAAAAGAAAATATAGCATTAGAGTAGAAGATGTAAAATAGGAATCGAGAACACATACATACCTGCCTTACCCCAACAAATTGGAAATATTAAGCTTTGGTGCACTTACTGGACATGGACTCAGTTTTTCCATCTTAGGGCAATTTTCAATGGGCAACTCCTCCAATAGAGGGAACTCAAGTTCATAGTTCTGAGAGCAAAACATTTGAATACTTGAAAGATTCTTGAGTAGCAGACGGTTTAAATTAGGGAACACAATTGTGTTTTTCATTCCTTCAACTATTTTAATCTCTGAAGTGCCTTCTTCTTCTTTTCCAATAATTTCTTCAATTGATCCACAATCTAAAACCTCTAGAACATTCAGAGCCACAAGAGAATTGGCCATTGTAGGTGAGAATAGATACTTTAAGATACCACAACTTTCAACAACAATGGATGTCAGATTCTCGAACACACGAACTCCTTTAGGAACGGTCCCTATAATGTGCACTAAATTATCCAGAGATTTTAGCTTTAGCACACTCAGTCGACCAAATACACTTTCAGCATGATCTTCTGGAATCGTTGGACATTCAAAGTCAAACAGCACTTCCAGTGCTTTACATTCTTCTACTTCAAGCATTTCAAGATTTTGTAATGATTTACTCGTAACCTGTGAAATTTACTTAATGGTGTAAGTCATGACACTAACATCATAATTCTTTTTCTCGTATATAATTATTAATACTTCTTAGAGTCAATTGTGACCAACAATTTTATTGATTTATACGAAATGACAGTGATGTTGATAAATTATTCGTTACAAAAGAATTGGAGAAGTTTTCTTAGTTTGTCTTATTCTTCGATTTTCATACACATACTTGGAAACAAATATGGCAAGACGCACACAGAGAAAAGGAAAGATACATACCTGATTGAACAACGTTTGAAGAATGCCATCATTGTTTGTTTCAGATCTGAAGCTCTTAAAACTGCTTAAATTACAAAGAACTATTGTGCGTAGTTTTGGGAACTCGGGCATATCGATAACTTCATTTCGTTTTGCATCCATTGAAACAACTTGTGTGAAGTGATGGAGGTTCGGTGAAGTGTTTGCATCCATAACAATGTTTCTTTTCTCTGAAGTGTTTTCCTCTTTTTCATCTTCTTCTCTTCCAATGATTACTTCCAATGCTTTGCAACTTTCAATTGATAAATCTTCTAGGGCCACAAGCAAGTTGACTATAGAAGGTGAAAATAAGTATCTTAAACTGTGACAACTCTGAATATGAAGACTTGACAAATTTTGGAAGACAGGAATTCCTTTTGGAACCATCCTTGTAATGTGCACCAATTTTCGTAGTAACTTCAGTTCCAAAAATGTTAATCGACCAAGCATATTAATTTCTGCATCATCATTAGTGACCTTTATACCCTCAAAGTCAAACAATACTTCAAGTGCATGACATCCACCCACAATAAGATTACCAAGATTTTGCAGTAAATGAATTGAATCAGATTCTGCAATGGTCAGCAATTTATTACATTGCCACACGACCATGTCTTTTAGTTTATGCAAAGATGTTATTGGCATTTCCTTGCCTAGTAGCTTTACTATACAATTCGAGAGCAAAACAGTCAACTGCTCCATGTTGGGAAAGGTGACCTGCGAAGTTCAGTCAGCCAAAATTTATCCATTATGCCATCTATATAAATGAATTGCGGAAAGCTATGTCATTCTATAGAAACTGTATCTATCTATTCAATTGTATTACAAGACACGTTCATTGTGCTGTTGACTACATAGAAATAAATCCGAATTTCTCCTTTCATTATTACCGAGATTTCCTATTCAAGACCACAGTTCTACAAAACGTTTTTGGAATTTGTATGTAGTTGATTGGAATCATGAAAAGCTATAATTATTAAATTAAAATAAAAGACAATCTATAAGTTAATTTTGTTAAACTACAAAAATTGATTAAAATTTAAATCAAATTCAGTAATTAATTTTAACTACATTTCCACATATTTCATTAACTTTTATCAAAATATGCGCATGTTTGGTACAACTAAAATTTTGATTTTGATTTTAATCTCTATCAAACATGGGCATATATTTTTTTTTTTTATCTAAACCAAATAGGGACTTAGGTTTTGTTAAAGTGCTCACTCTGATTAATAATATTTGAAATCATAAAATTCATTGATTTGTACTAAATGACTATTCTAATATTTTTGCTCCACTGTTTATGATTTGTTCATTTGGAACACATTTTCGAGTATATCTGATTTCCAAAATTTCTTCAGATTTGATGCACATAAAAGGAAAGTTGAATACCATACCTGGTTGAACAATGTTTGACGAACAACATCGCTATTTGATTGAGATGTGAAGCTCTTAAATCTAGGCAAACCCTTCAGTTCGACTGTCTTCAGTTTTGGAAACTCAAGCATTTTGCAAGTTTTGGTAACTTCATTTTCTCGTGCGTCCGTTGAAACAACTTCCTCTAACATTGGACATTCGTTTATGTCTAGCTTTTGGAGATTTACCAAGTTGTTTGCAACTGACTCCCGAAACAAGCTTCTAACTGTGTCACACATATTCATCTCAACGCTCACAAGGTCACAAAACAATTGAGGTTTGATGACACCCCTTGTAAGATTTCCATTGCATATCTCTATTAACTTGGGTAATTCTTCCAAATTGAGAGACTCCAATTTACCGAAGGTGCCATTTGGAATAGAGTTGGTGGCATCAATAAGATATTCGAAATCACCATGTGATAGAATCAGTGTCTTCAAGTTAATGAAACCATCTCCATCTAACTCACTCACAGCATTCTTCAATATCTTGGCGTCTTCACCTTCTATTGGAATGTAACGTCCCAAGCACAGCTCTTCCAGTTTCTTCAGACCCGACAAAACACCAACACCAGGTCGAGGGGGACAGAATACCTGGTTAAACCTCAAATCAAGTGACCTTAGTTTGCAAAGATTCGTGAATTCAGTGGGAGAATAATCACCGAAAGACTGATAGAAAGAGAGAATTTCCAACTTCTTTAGACTCCCAATCATTGATAATTGAGAATATATTCCACACTGAATCAAGCACAAAGTTCGAAGACCCGTCGGCAATTGGATTGATGATGGAATTTCAATGAACATCCCTTTCAATTCAAGAACTCTGAGATCTTTCATATCTTTGAAAAATTCTTCGGAAATGATACATTCTCCGTACTTGCGACATATCAACCGTAACAACTTAACGTTCTCATATTTCAACCCGCTGGGAAGCTGACCCAGCTCATCAAATGTAATTGAGATGGCAATGTACGACTCATGAGCATCATGTTCTGGCCACTCTATCAAACCAGCATGTTTCACCAGATATCCACGTTTGTCTTCATTTGCCTTCCGTAAGCAAAAATCTCTGATAACATCATGCAATTTCACCTCGTCTTCCACCCTACCCGTTTGCAATAAATAACAGCTTTTTAGATTAAGGGCAATTGGATATGCTCGATCTCTAGTTTCCTTCAGTGTGTCAGTATTTGGGAACAACTCTAGCCCCCTTGCATATGCAACCAAATTTTCAATTGGAATGCTTTCATCTTCAGCGAATAGAGAACAGAGCATAAGCAAGTCCCGGTCTTCATCACTTTCCAACTGTTCGTAGCTCAATTCTATTCTTGAGTACATGAATTTGTGCCCTTCAAGATTGGTCACATTAGACTTCTGCAGCTGTTGAAGTGCATCTCTCCATTTATGTATGTCCTTGTTTTTCAGTGCTTTCCCAACAACCACAAGCGCAAGAGGTAGACATCCACATTCATCTGCAACTTTTCTGGCTGTGCTTACGAGTTCGACATCAGTTTCATTATCAGAAATCCCTGTCGTATCCTTGAAAAGTTGCCATCCTTCTTTTTCATCCAAAACTTTGATTTCGATCGGTTGGGCTTCCATTTTACTACACGTGTCTCTATTTCGCGTTGTAAACATAATTTTCAACCCTTTGTGATCGTGTGGAGATGGAATTCCTATAGTTCCCAAATCAATATATTCCCACACATCGTCTAATACTACAAGAATGCTTTTACCATCTTTGACTTCAAGTCTTTGACGAAGTCGTTGGGCTCTCATTTGATTTGCGTTTTCTTCAATTTTTAGACCAAGCATTTCGGCAAGTCGGTCCTGAATTTTGTTTATGTCTGGATCCTCAGATACAACTGCAAATGCAACCTCCTCAAATAATTTCTCATCTTTGACTTCATTGACTATTTCCTCTGCCATTGTTGTCTTGCCAACTCCAGGCATGCCACAGATCCCAATTATGCTGATATCTTTGTCCTTTAGAGCTTCCTTGATTTCCTTCTTAGTTGATAACCTTGTTTCGAAAACCTTATGGGAAGTTAGGTTGAACACTTGCTCTAGCGATCGATGATCGCTCACCCTCTCAAATTTACTATCCTCTTTGAGATTATCAGCCTCAATAGTCAATTTTGTGGCTCTCCTGCTTAATAAGTAACGAGACTTCAAATTTGGACATCTAGTGAATACACACCCCATTTCAGAACCTGCTACTCCGTTCAAAACTCCGTCGGCTCTTTCCTTTAAGTCATCGACCTTTGCCAACCATGCCAAAACTTCTTCCCTGATGATATCAGTATTTCTTTCGGCAGCAACAACCCGTCGTTTCACGTCATTGCTCTTATTTTTAAGTTCTTGAACTTTATTCCACAAATTCTGAATGTTACTGTCGTAGTTGAACAAGTACTTGATTTGGCGCAAAACTGGATCGACTGTGTAATCTGCAAGCTTCTCAACAACGCAACAGGCTACGCCATCTGCCATTATCGGATTCTTGTCCTTTTTGTCTTACCTTTTACTTTGGATGAGTAATGAAATTGCAGATTATTTCCTTGGATCCTAGTGATGATTATCTCTACAGAGTTATTGAGAAAATTACAATAGGACAACATCGATAATTGTAAAATCTTAGCATTCTCAACAGTAAATTAAATGAGAAAATAGGAACGAGGGAAGTTGTATCTATTCGTTTTCATTGCAAAACCCATTGTTTTGCATTCGAACTATCAAATCACAAATTGGTAGCCCATAAAACAAAATAAATTTTTTATAGATTTTCATTTGACTTTAACATACTTTTATAATTTTATTGGAAATAATAAAAATTTATGTGGAATGTCAATATAAACTATTGCAAATATTTCATTTTATTGAATTATTTATTTTTAAAGTACAATGTATTAACCGATTCACTATTCGGATTTGTGATTTGTCCTTATCACAGAAATAGTTAAAGGTGACACAGTACATTTGGAATGCATTGAACGGCCCACGTGTCGAGTTTATTTTTATAGCATGACCATGCGAAGAATTAAATTCCACTTGATCACGGTGCATTTCATCTAAATCTCTTGATAGAGTTATGTATATCTTTTCGTGACTTTAGTGGTTCTTTGATTCACCAATGGGTAAGATCAATTTGATTGGTCAAACATCTCGATGAATTGAGAGTTTGAGAATGAATAAAATAGAGAACATGAAATCATGTAGTGAAATAGTTTGTGCTCTTACCTAATTAGCGAATCTCAAATGGGGATATACATATGCGACCGATCAAAGGAAAGTATTACAGATTTATTGGTTTCCGTGTTCTTATATATTCCAAGAGTTCAGTCTTTTACCTTTATGAAAAAAAAAACAAAGACTAATAATGAGATTTGGTGGTTTATGGTCAACTAGACAAGATCTAAATATTGAAGTTTGGATAATATATGTCCAATCAGGTCCCTGTGGTAACTCTATAAAATATTGAGACTTAATTACAGTAATTATAATAGTTTTGGACTTAATTGTAAAGTTGTGTACTTAGTTATAATCGTTATAAAAGTTGTACACTTAATTATAATTATAATTGAAGTTATAGAACTACGCATATAATTAAATGTATACTAATGTGGGCTTTAATTAAAATTCCTATTTGAATTTTAATTAAGACTTTTGTTTGAAATTGGATTATTATTGTACATGGATTGGAACATCCTGATCTCTATAAATAGAGACTAGATGGACATAGAAATCCTAGGACGATTATAATACAATAATTTCATAATATTCAAATTTGGAGAGAGAAAAAATTATTTTTCTTGCTTTTATTCAATAATCCACTCCAAAAATTAATTTCTTAATTTAATTAAAAAAAGATGCCCACCCACCAACGTAGTATTCACTTTGGAGAATACTATAGAAAACTTGGAGGTTTAGGATATCAAGTTCTTGAAATTAAAAAGTTGATAGCTCGTGATCCAAAAGACCGAAGTTCGATTTATTCAAGAATTAACAATCGAATTTAGGTAAAGATTCGAATAATTTATTCTTGATATAACACACGCGTAAACATTTAGAAAATCTTGTTTATTGAATTAAAGAAATTTTTTAATTTCTGGATGATTCCACTTCCGCATTCCAACAGCAAGAATGAAAGATTGAAGAGAATATTATAGAATGAAATATTTATCTTTTTAAAGTCTTTCAAATAATGAGAAATAATGGGAGCCTCTACGTACACAATATATATATATATATACAGAAATGATCTAATGAGCACCGGTGCTCATCTTATCCTAAGCACCGATGAGTTGGCACATTAATTCATTGGTGGATAAAGATTTTGTGAGTTCCAATCCACCAAGAAATTAATGTGCCAACTCATCGGTGTTTAGGATAAGATGAGCACCAGGTGCTCATTAGATCATTTCTATATATATATATATATATATATATATATATATATATATATATATATATATATATCCACCTTTAAAAAGATAATTATATTACATTTTAATCTCATATAAATTTACTTAAATAGACATATATAAAATTGAATAAAAATATATCTTTCTAAATTATATACTAATATTTATTTTCATTAAATTCTTTTGGACCTTTTTGTATTCTTTTAGAATTTGTGTTTGATTAAAACACTAATAATCATAAACTATCATCTTCACATTTTATGGATCAATTTTTTTTTATTAAAAGTAGTAATTAACATATTTTAAACTGTATATAATAAAATAAATAAAAAATAATAGTCAATTGAAGGTAAAGGGAAGAAGGAATTAGACAATAATATTACCATTTCTACATTTATAATCCTTTCATTTTATTTTCACAAAATTCTCTCCAATCGATACAAACTTCTAAAATTTTATTGTCTAATCGCTCTGCTTTTTAATTTATTTTATTATGTATAGTTTAAAATATGTTAATTACTACTTAAAAAACTGCTAATTTTCCTAAACTGGATTATATAATTTTATGTATAGAGTCCATGTCACATTGACGATGGCAATGATTATAGGGTTTATGGTTCATAGAATCCCATCTTATAATATTTGGACAATAGAATTAACTATTGAATTGTGAGAAGGCTGGTGTTATATGTAATGAGGATGAATATAATGATATTTTAAAATTTTGAAATTATATTAGAGATGTATTTAGAAATGAATGAATATAAAGAATTTGTGCGGATCTATATTGTTTAAATAAATTAATTTAGCAATAACAATATTGAAATGTGACATGGATGAAAATAGTAATTTTTTAAAAATTTAATATTTTAATTGGGATAGATATAGAGTAGGATGAATATATAACAATAGTAGATGCAAATAGCGGCTCCTGAAATAAATTGTAAATTTTTTGTTGGTATTTTCTACGTAAACGTTAGTGAGTGGATGATTTGTAAAAGTCGTTAGAAGTTATTATTATTTTCAATACCTGTGTGTTTTGAGGACTTTAAAGTTTTGATTTCATATTCCATTATTTTTAAAAACTTTTAAAAAGCCTACTACATTGAATACCTCAAGACTTACATTTAGATACTTTTAAATCTGTAAAAGTCTATATTCTCGTGTTCTTCATTTTATGCTGTGTTCTTGGTGCATTTTGGTGTTGATCGTGTCATTATTTAGAATCAATAGGTACTTCATTCAGCAAGGATGACAACAAGGCGACACGAGAATTAAAAGATCCCCGTTTACTATCCCATTTAATTATTTATCTATATTTTTATTTTTATTTTTTTGAAATACTATTTAAATTGAAAAATATGAAAATAAAATAAAAAGATTCGGTATGGATGGGGAATTCGAGACGCAGACTATGTTTTCCATCCTCGTCCCATTTATTATTCAAAAACCTACTTTTGTGATGAAACAAATTAGTAAATTAAAAATGGATAATTACAAAGCAAGTCTAAACAAATGCAGATATATTAAAATTTTGTAGTATGCATGTTTCCGTTATTTTTATACTTTTCATTCATATTTTGTGTGTTTGGATTAAAGAATTTTTTGGTACTTAATGTTACTTTCCTTTTGTTTTTTTTGGGTAGATTTATTGATTATGGGTGAGAAGGATTTAAATATTGTTGTATAAAGCTTTGGTAAGAATTTGTGGTTCAAAAATAGCGTTGGAAAATTGAGTTTTAAAAAATCTATATCAAAGATTTCCATCATCAAATATGAAAAATTAATCATCATACATAAAAACACAGATAATACACTATTCTATCCTTTACGTCCCAAGGAAATTTAAAGTTAGAAAGATATCGAAAACTTTGTGCATCATGGAAAGCTAAATTACGTGTAGTGTCATAAATCAATGATTGAATATCTATCTCTTCTGTTTATGTTGATGAGAGGCATAAAAATGCATTGGGAGTACGTACCTTGTGATCCGAGGATGCCAAGTCACTATAACGAACAATACTGAAAAAATTAATTAAATTTTAGTCACTATAAAAGGGAGAAACATTGAATAATTGTAGTTAAGAAAAACCAATGGAAGTACTCACCTTGTGATCTGAGAATGCCGCACGCCCTATTGCAAAGGTACGAGCTTTCTAATCTGGTCGAAATATATATAATAAGTGAAGAAATAAAATAGAGAATGAAACTGGGTATTCTTTTCTTCTTCCTGCACTTCATTCTTTTCTTCCTGCACTTCATTCCTGCACTTTATTCTTTTCTTCCTGCACTTCATTCTTTTCTTCCTGCACTTCATTCCTGCACTTTATTCTTTTCTTCCTGCACTTCATTCCTGCACTTTATTCTTTTCTCCCCGTTAGCACTACAAGATCCAGAAGCTAAGGCGTAAAATTGCATCTGATTTGACAGAAAGCAAACAAATAATGTAAACTAGAAACTTTAAAATATTCTTTAAAGAGATAGGAATTGCCAGCACAATAATTCACCAAGTCTGTACTATTGAAGCTGTTTCTTTCTTTTTTCTCTTATTCGGGGCATCCAAGAAAAACGAATTATCAACTGTTTGGAATATGTTACAATGTTGACTCTGTTTGACCAGAATGACGGGGGACTGCTGATCTAGTTGACCATTGACCGTGGACGGTTGGAATTGATTCGAGGCAAATCGAGTTTCCAATATTCAGTTTGCAAAATTGGCTAAAAAGCATGTTGCAATTCACGTTTTTGTTAGCGGGCTAATTGCATGGGATGTGACTTAATAATCGCACAAAATGTTTAAAATAGAGAGATTTTTTGTAATTTCTAATGGGTAGGGGGTATATTGCAAATGAAAACATTTCTAGTTTTTTTTTAGCTATTAATCCTTTCAAATAACTACCTCTCGGCAATTAGATAATTTGAACCATAAGAAATGTGTATTAAAAAGTTAAAAGAGCTTAATTGTTAGCAACAGAATAATATAAAATTGCAACATATTGATTCAAAGTTTGAAATTACCTCGGAAGACTTGTATCATTTTATGACTACCTTTGGACTGATTTACACAATCATAAACTCTGAACTAAAAATAAATAAAAATTAAAACTTTCTGGTCCTATCTCAGTCACATTGTAGAAATATCACAAATTTGCAAAAATATATAAATTAAAGTGTATATATAAAAAAAAAAACTGATTATTTTCTGGTGCATTTGAAAGATTGTCAAGATGGGAAGTTAAGAAAACAGAATATGGAACTTGATTTGAGATTGAAGATGATGATTGATGTGTGCGTCTCCTCATGCCCCTCCTAATTCCACGATGTTCCAAAAGCACAAACAGAATGACTAAGTACTGGAAATTCGAAATACGAAGAGGGCAAAAAAAAAAAAAAAAAGATCTAGACCAAATGATCGTCCAATACTTTGCCTAAAATAAGTAGAGATGCCAATCCCACAATTTTTGTTCGGATTTTATATTTCAATTTCTAGAGTGTTAATTCCTCATTCGAACAATTTGAAGATAATATACTTATATGTCTACATTAATCTGATTTGAATAACGTAACAAGATGATCAACATGATCAGAATGTTAATTCCAACTCACCGATTTCACGATATTTCTTTAAGACGATTTTGCTCCATTCAATGTGCTAAAGATGTCCAATAATCATCTCTCCAAGATAGAATATTCCCAAAAAAAAAAAAATCGAAAATTTGAGAAAGATGGAATAAGATTCAATGTGGAGAATATTTGCAATGAAAATGGTATGAATTTTCTAGTAGCAGGACAAGCTATTATAGATTCGTTCGTGACTATTCGAACACCCTTTAAGTCCTTTCAAAACAATTGTCACTGTTCGACAGCCTTTCAAAATTTGAACAGCAATTCTGTTTAGATTAAAATATCGATTTTATTAAGTAGGTTAACAAACAACTCAGACGTCGTAATGTCGGTTAATAGAAGACCCAAACCAAAAAAATATCCATAAAAGCCAACAGTAGGAAATAATAATTTCATTAAGTACCTAATAATTTGATTAGTTACAATTTGGCCCAAAAATTTAAATAAATTTTGTTCAAAAAGAAGTATATATAGGACAAGAACCCACCCACACCTATATGCAAACCGAATTTGACTTGCGCATGTGCGATGCTGATCGACCAGTCTCTCCCTCCTTCTAAAGACTATAAGTACCCCTTGAGGTCCAAACACAATTATCAAACTTCCACTATATAAACCATACCAAAGTTTTCTAACCTTCCTATATGGGATAAGTGGAGCAGTTTGTAATTAAATCAAATTATTTACTAGTTTATAGTTTCAAGTAGGTTAATTTGACATAAAATATTTCATTCAATTTTAAATGGTTTTCGATAAATAAAGATATCACGTTAATCACCTCGCGAAGTAGAATGCAGATATGCTTCGTTCCGTTGAAATCTAAGTACGAATCCCACTGAAATTGAAGCACAAATTTGACCACTTTTACTAATAATGCATCAAGTTTCCCACAGTTTATCAAAGATGGGAACCCATGTCCATGACCAAGTGGATGTTGGAAAAAAAATGAGGAAATGGCTTATTTTGGCATAAATTTTGAGTGAGACCCGTTTGCTTATTTTGGAAGATCAACATTGATTTGTGTTTTCCTCCGCGAGAACATCGAAATCATGTATTTACATGTCAAAATGAAGCTCGGGTGAATAAGAAATGGATTTCAAAGTGGATCATTGGAATATAGTTTATGTTGGAGGGAAAACTAAATTTGAGTTTATCTCACATATGAAGTCTATAAAAGTAAGAACCACTTTATATATGGCTACACTTTGGAAGTGTGCAATCATGTGTAGCATAGAACCTCTCTCCACGTGCGTGCGCAGGGGGTGCAAATCACGGACATTAATAGGTTTCGGACCTTGAACTTGTGTGCGGGCACGACCTGCGTACACGAATGTCGGACCGAATTGACCAAAAAATGGCTCCTTAGGCGGTCCTACGTTTTGTTAATTTTTTTGTTTTTTTGCTTTCAACAGCTAACTTTTAGTTTCTGAAACTCTAATTATTATTGTTATTAAGTTTGAAACTGTTGAAACTCCAGTGGACTTTTGGTTTCTAAAACTCCAATAATTATTATCATTGAGTTTGAAACTGTTGAAACTCCATTGGACTTTTGGTTTCTAAAACTCCAATCATTATTGTCATTGAGTTAATGGACATATTTAACTCGTAATTCTGGAGTTATGTCTATATAAAACATCGTTTTTCATTGTTCTAGATATGAAGAATACAATCTGCATTATAATTGCAAAACACACAAAATTGTCCTTTGTCTGCATACATATTTTACTGTCTGTCAAGGTCCTAGTGGTAATATTTTTCAAATACTAAGTCAGTTCGTCGGAATAGAATCTGCAGTACTCGGACTTTACTAGTTTACCATTGAATCCTAGAAAACAAACGCTCAAATTAAATTTCAAGCACCTATGGTGAGAGGGTAAATTTGTTTTAAGGAAACTGTGTTCACACATGCTTCGAGTTTTAAGACCCAATTGAATTATTTATTCTCTATTTAGATTATTTGTTAACAAATATTGTGTTGAGAATCTAACAGTGGATACCTCAAGTAACAAATTAAATATACATTCATGAGCTCAAAAGCAGAAGACATAGTGGGTGTTTGGTGGAGATTAAAATTAGATTTTTAGTAGATTGTGACAGAAGTTTTTGAAATGTGTGGTTGAAAAATTATGGAATCCATAAAAGACGTGGTTAATATTGATTGTTTGACTTTGATTTAGATTAAAATCTGAATTTAATTCGAAACAAACATGGCCTAATAAATAAGATTAAATTAACAAAAGACGAACATCACTTACCACGAGTTTTGGATTAAAGTACTAGATTAAGCGTATTATTTAAAGAAGAATAATCTGGAAATAATTTACTTTAAGCCCCTGTTTAAGCGTATTATTTAAAAATTTATTTTTTTTCAAACTCATTTTCAAATACAATTTCACCCAGTAAATTAATTTTACACGTAAATTCAACACTTTTCTCAACTATTTGACTATATATCATTCAAAAAATTACTATTACAAAATTTATTCTCCCCAAAAAATGAGGCCTAAACAAATCCTAAATATTGTTCCATGATATAAGCACGAGACATACTAAAAATAACAATCTTTAATAGTTAAACTGAGGACTTCTATCGCAACTTTAGCCGCAAAAGTTTGAAAGTCTGGGATATCAGGTGTTAGAAATCAAACTTTATCGTTACAAGGTTCAAAGTTTGGGGACCCCAGTGCTATTTACCTTATATGAATAATATGAAAATTTACAAATTCTTTAAAAATTGCACACCATATTTTGCCCTTATTTGATTAAAATCAGATTTGTAGTGTGTAAATTTCCCAATAAATAACTTCCCACACAAAAATAGTTCCTTTTCGTTCTTTCATTTTCTCTTAGGGTATGTTTGATTCGTGTAGTTTTCCATGAAAGTAGGAAAATATTTTCCTACTTCCACTTTTTTGACTGTTTGATATGCGAAATTTTCCACGGAAAATGTTTCCTCTCTTTTTCTAGGTACAACCCTTTGATGCACAAATGGTGGAAAATGTTTTTTCACCTAATAGGTGGGAAAACATTTTCCACATTTTTTTTTGTTTTTGTTTTTGTTTTTTTTTTTTTTTTGGCAATGGGAACAAATTATAGATACAATAGTAAAAAAAAATTTCACTTTTATTGACAATTTTCATGTAAAATAAAGTCAAACGAAGAATATTCGGTATGGTAAATTTTTTTTTTTTTTTTACAATTGGAACACATTTTAGACCCAATGGTAGAAAAAATTATTACTTTAATGGACAAATTCCATAAAAAACGAAGCCAAATGGACACTAAACTTTCAACATTTTCCATGGAAAATTATACAAATCAAACACAATTAATTACAATTCCCAGTAAAACATTTTCTAAGAAAATCAATTCCCTGTAAAACATTTTCTTTCCACCCATTTTCCACCCTTGCAATCAAACAGTAATTAATTGTGTTTGATTGGTATAATTTTCCATGAAAAATGTTAAAAATTTGGTGTCCATTTGACTTCATTTTTTATGGAATTTGTCCATTAAAATGATAATTTTTTCCACTATTGAGTCCAAATTTGTTCACATTGTAAAAAAAAAATTTTGTAAAAAAAAAAAATTTGAAAAAAAAAATTTACCATACCGATTATCATTCGTTTGACTTTATTTTGCATGAAAGTTGTGGATAAAAGTGAATTTTTTTTTTATCATTGTGTCTAGAATTTATTCTCATTGTAAAAAAAAACAAACAAACAAACAAGAAAAAAAGGTGAAAAAACATTTTCCACCATTTGTGTATCAAAGGGGTGTACCTAGAAAAAGGGAGGAAAACATTTTCCGTGAAAAATTTCGCATATCAAACAGTCAAAAAAGTGAAAGTGAAAATAGGTGAAAAACTCCGCCAATCAAACGGAGCCTTGTACTAGTTGTAAACTTGTAATTTGCAGTGCAGCCGAAATCTTTGCGATTTTTCAATTGCATGTTCCTTTATCTCTGAATCTGGAATCGGTAATTGTGAAGATAACACTAATGGATTCTTAAGGTGAAGGAACAGGTGCACAAAAAATTGTATGGGAAGGCGCTATACCTCTTCAGATTCATCTCCACGATTCCGAAGTTACCACTCTTCCGAGTCCTCCTCCTGCTTTGGTACTATTTTTTTTCTTTTCATTTTGTTTGCTTTTATTTTGAGTGTATAAATAATTATTTGAAGTTTGATAGCTGGAGAGAGTGTAATAATTGTTACAATTTGAAGCACTGCTTGTGATTTTTTTTGCTTTTAGTATTTGCATATCAGATCTTGGCACCTCACTTAGGATACTTGCCTCTGTTAGTACCTCAGATTAAGCCACCGGGAATTGACAGTGCATGGTTTGAGTACTAAGGGCTACCTCTTAAATGGTATGTATAGTTCGCAACTGACTTGAATAATGCTCCTGTATACTGTTGCTTCGTGAAAATCATTACTTTAGTTGACAATGTTTGAAACTTTGAATATGCTCTATTTTCGAGATCAAATTGACTGACATAGAATGCCGTATTTTTTTATTTTTATATTATACACTTTCTCAGTGCAAAAAGTGTAGCATTTCTTCTTATATTTCTATGGATACCATTCAAATGTATTCCAGGTACATACCTACTGGGGTACTTTTTGATCTTTTTTGTGCAGAAGCAGAGAGGCCTTGGAATCTAATGGTATAAAATTAAATTTTTATTTACAGTGGATACTTTATGATCCTATGATTTGTAAAGCCATTACAGGAATTTATGCCATATAACTATAGGCACGAAACTGTTAGAATGAGAATGTATTGTTACTAAGGAGCGAGTTGTTTAATATCTAGTTGCTTTAAGAATTGTTGTAATAAAACTTGCCCAACACATCATCAGTGTATATTTAGAGAATTAAATTGATATCTTTTAAGAGTATTTCTTCCTTTGGAATGGAGAAATTACAAAAAGCTATTTATCTACATTACTTTCCTTGTCCAAATAATAATTGAGCTAAAAATTTCTAATTGCGTATAACAGCAAATGGATTATGCATTGCTTTAAGAATAAGAAAACAAAATGCTGTATCTAATTGATATGAAATTCATATCTCCCTGTGGATTTATAAGCAACTAGATTAGTACGCATGTGAGTGGTAGATTTATTGTTAAAATGCATTTAGGTTTTGTTGTTGCTGTCATTGAAGTAGCTCTACAGCCTGTGATGACATCTTAAGCAACTGAAACCTTTTTGGTTGATGGAACAGTTATACTATGTTAAATTTTCTCTGCAGGTACATTATAGAGGATATCCAGGTAATATTTTGACTCCTTGTGAAGGTGAAGACAGTGTTAAATGGAGTTTTATCAATGCATTGAAAGAGGTTAGGTATACGTATTTTTGTTTAGTTTTGTGATTAGATTTTTTTAGTGAAGTTTGAGTTGCTTCATCATTTTCATGGACACGATGCATATTCATGAAGACGTAGTTCTCTCATTTATTAACATTTAACAATATACTGTGTCCTTCATCCCCATTTTTTCGAAACCTATTAATGTTAGGATAGTGAGGTTGTCGGTTGATGAAGGAACAATCCTATCATTCACTGGTATTATCATTCTTTGATTCACATTTATATGTTGGCTTAGTCTTTACATCACTTGCTTCCTAAATTTAATGGTTTAATATTACTTTCTCAATAAGAATTTGGAACGATACCATTACATCCAAGAATGATACTTTGGAGTTTATAATATTTAAGCTATCATGAACGGATAAAATGAAAACGAGATCAAATGTGTGGGTAATTTATAATAAATGTCCAAAAATGTGCATGTTTGGGGAGTTAATAAATTAAAAGTTACGTGATTATAAGCAGTGTGGGTTCTACTAATTGTGTGAGTAAAAAGTAGGTAGTAGTTGTGAATCCTATAAAATGTGTGGATAAAAAGTATGTTTAACTAGAAATGACTAAATTATAATCACTTTCGAAACTTGCTTTATAGCTTTGAAAATTATAATTTTTTGGTGTATTAATGCTTTCCAGTCTTGAAAATCTTATTTCTGTTACCAAGTTTGACTTTTTATCCTCCAAAATCTGCAATTGCATACACAATCAGTTTGATAATTTCTATTTTCTTATGTGCTATGCTTTCTGTTAACGCTCATTCCGGATTAGTTTGGCAAAGTTAGTGGATACCTATCTTATTTGTTATAATATTTTAATTATACTAGGAAGCACAGTAATATATTGGAATATAGAAAAATGAACAAAGGGGTCGAACCTACAAGGACAACCAAAATTCAGAAAGTCTAATCTAATCTAAGTAAATTATTATTCTAACCTATTAAGGAAAATTAAATTTGTTTGAAATATTTAGTTTGAACAAATTAAAATTGGATTTTAAGTGATAGAAACCAAGGTTTCATCATCCACTACTTTTTACTGTAGCATTTCTCTTGTTATCGATTCTTGAAATTGGAGCGAGAACTTGAAATCAATCTATTGTCAGGTCCTTCTTAACATCGTTGAATAGATAACCTAAGAATACTATGTACCAATTCTAGTGAAAAGAAAACAAAATCAAATGTTATCACATCCTAAGAATTCTAAGTCCTTATTTGAGCCCCATTTTCCCAAAATTCATTTTCAACTATACATTTTTCCAATAAAATAATTTTACACGTAAACCTAAAAAATTACTATTTCAAAATCTATTATCCCAAAAAAATGGGGCTCAAATAAGGGCTAAATGTATCGAACTCGATAAGAAAAAGAAGAATCAAAAGGCAATCAATAAATGCGGAGCCTAGTTTAATTAAAATAATTTCTAACTATGAAAAATATATGATTTTCGTGATTATAGAAATTCAATTTATTTATCACTTGAAACAAGAACTGTATACCTTTAAGCGCATTTAGCAGAACTAATACAATAAAAAGAGAGATACCTTATTAAATAAGGTTTCGTCTTCAAGTTCGGCTCAAGAGAAATTAAAAAGATTTAGTTGAATTGAAAGTCATAATATAGATAGGACCAACCACTTGGAGATAAAGAGCTTGAAGAAAGATTGAATTTATTGCCTTCTTTTGCAGAGTAGGGGCTTTCTCTTTCCTTTTGCTTCATCTGCCAAGTCCTTCCAAGAATCTGCTTGCCCTCCAAGTCTTGATCTCCTCACATAGGATACTATAGAACAATGATAGGAGAAGGGGAAGGGAAAGAGAAGAAGAGAAAAGAGGGGGAAAAGAGAGAAATTGGAGGAGAATATCAATTCATTTTATTATCAAAAGTTGTGTTTATTACAATGCAAAAGGCCCCTTTATATAAGGTTTCATAAGATCCTATTCTAAGTAGTAAATATATAATGTAACTATAGTTTGATTTAATAGCTTTTATTATATATTTCCTACTTAGAGTATGATCTTTTGAAACCTTATAAAAAGGGGTCTTATGCTTTATAATAAAGGACAACCTTGATAATGAAACAAATCAGTATTCTCCCCCAATTTCTCTTCTTCTATCCCCTTTCCATTCTCCCATAATTGTTCCATCCTACGTCATCTGCTCTCTTATTTTCCTCTGTGTGTCTTCCCCCTGTTATATTTCTGTTTTTTGCCCCTTTTAAGCCACTAGTCACCCGTGCTTTCTTTTCTTTTTTCCTTTTCCTTGTATGTTTCTTTCCTTTTCAATTGCCATTACATGTTGGCTGCCCACCTTTTCCTTTAGTCAATATTCTCACTTTTCTTTTTAACATGAAGCTGCAAACCCATGGAACAATGAGCCTAAGGAGCTACACACTAAGTGGTCCCACAATTTAATGCAATGGTTGAAACAGAAGAGTTACCGAAATCTTTTTCTTATACTCCTAATGACATCTTTAACATTAATGTGCAATTTAGTTTTCCTCTTTTTCCTTGATTTTGCGTTTTTCCTTTCCTTTTTATAGTCCTGAGCCTTTTCTGAGTTGTCTTCACTTATTTCCTTTCTTTGTCACGACAGTCAACTCTGGGTGTTAAACATGACCAACACTATCCTTCAAGACCCCTTCTAAACAACCCTTTAGTCAATATGTAGTTAAATATTTGTTGTCATGTGTGGACAAGTTGAGGTGCTAAGTCTAATTAATGTTGACATTAGCTTCCCCTTTATTGGATGTGGAAGGGCCTGCTTTCTGGCTTCTGCTGTGGTTTTTCACTTTTTAAGGGATGATTGTTAGTTATGCAACTAAGAATCATGGTTATTCTTCTCTTTCATTTTCAGCTAATTTATGTGCGTCAATGGGAGACTGAAAGGTACCAGCATTCCCTCGTTGGAATTAGTAGTGGAATTTTTCAACCAAATAGGCAGTAGTTTGGAATGACCATATCATAGTGAAGCATGTAAAGCTAGTATTTCAATTATCCCTCCTTAGCCCTCCATGGTGTTCATATTAATTGGGGAGGGGCAGCTATAGTTTCAGGATATTTGAAGCTGTATGGTACAGTGTGTAGCATTTGCTTATCTATGGTGTTCGTATCAATTGGGGAGGGGCAGCTATAGTTTTGGGATATTTGAAGCTATACGGTACAGTGTGTAGCATTTGCTTTGCAATGGTGTTACATTGGTTATGATTGTGGGAGGGCTTAGTGGTTTTGGAGTTCTGATGGTGGTGAAATGTTACTTTTTCCTGGGTTTTGGGATAAGCAGGGGTGCAGGGGATTGTTGTCTAATTATTCTTTTTCTGTCTTTCGTAAATTTGTTGCGGTGTCTTGCTGCCGGGAGGGGGCAGGGGGATCACTTGGTGAAGGAAAAGTGGAAAATCATAGAAATCAAAGACTTGTTGCCAAAACTTGTGCTAATTCAAACGATGACACTGAAATTATGATGGATGAGCAAAAGAAAGATTAAATATTTTGATGCCTTCACCTTTTTGAATGAAATGCAAAAAAGCTTAGCCAATCTCATAAACTCAAAACTGGAATATACCATTGACCTATGCTGCAATCCCTTGGCCTTGGTCGTCTGTTGCGGGTTCTTGTTTTGTTATTTTTTGCTTTTCCTTTTGTTCAGCATCTCATTGTCTTATTTTAGTTTTTGAGTGAATGTTAACAGTAAGATGTTAACATGTTTGGTACTAGTCTAACTTTTATAGTTGCTTAAACTTCTCTGTAGGCTGCATATATAATCACTGGGAACTGCAAAAATATTATGAATATGTCTCAATCTGATCAGACAGATCTTTGGCGCTCGGTCTTATATGGTATAGAGCTTGTCTTTAATTACTTGCGTGCTAAATGATTTGTTTCTATGTACCTCCTGACTTATCTTTGCTTTTTCTTATTTTATTCTTTTCTACATTTCTTCATTTCATTTAATTACTAGTCAACATATATACTATAGTTCTGAGTATGTGCATTTTGAGAAATAGTCCGTTGTCTACTCAGTGGGATTAGAAAACGAGCACGCCTTATGCTTGGGCTAATATTTTTGAATAAATAATAATCCTACCTTCTTGACTATAATCAGCAACTTAACTTACAGCTTAGGCTATAAGATATGTGATAAGTGTGTTTTTACACACTTATTTAGCACTTTTTGTATTTAATTAGAAATGATATTGAGTTTATTTCTACGCATAATTATGTAAATTTCACTTTTGTAGGCAAAAACCCCGATAAGAAGAAGAACGGAACGAAAATGAGACGAAATGGACTAAAAGTGTACAAAATGGTGAAGATGGGGACTAAAATGCACAAGTCAGAAAGTGAAGGACTTGGAGTGAAATTTATCAAGGGCATACATGACATGGAAGTTAAAATCTCAGGGCCAAATTGTACACGATCAAAGTTGAGGGACTATTTTGTAACTTAACAAAAGTTTAGGGACCTTGTTGCAAATTTACCTAGATATTTACTTAACTTAATCTCTAAGCAAAGAAAAATATCCCACGTATAGATAGGGGTGCTGGGACGTCTTTTTTGAAAAAGAGAATTGGATAGAATATATATATATATATATATATATATATATATATATATATATATATATATATTAGTTTAGTTTTTTTGTTTAGTTAGTTTTCTTTTTCTCTCTTCTTCTTCCTTTTCTTTTCTTTTCTCTTCTTTTTCTTTTCTTTTGTGTTCTTGGCTCATGGATGAGAGGAAATCATAGAGCAAAAAGGGAGATTACTACGAAGGAATTGACAAAGAAGTGGGGAAGATCAATACCAAGCTAAAAAAAAAGTGTTTATCTATACTTTGATTTCTCTATTTATTTGCCAAATTTGTAATGAATGTTTATATATCTTCCTTTTATTTCCATATCTATAAAATGAGTTAAATATTGTTGTGTTGGAATTTATGAATTGAACTTAACCTAATTGTTTCATTGATTATCGATATATCTACATGTTTAGTGATAAATGCAGTTGTTATCAAAATTATAGTGTATCGATCATCATGTTTAAGATGATTTCATTTTTGGTGACGCTTAGATGAAATTATTAGGTTTTACATCATTTTTGGTGACGCTTAAATGACTGTAATTAATTTTAATGTGATTGTTGCAAGATAGTTGCATTTAATAGATCAAAGTGTTCTATTCATCTAATTGACAACTAGATGAAATTATTAGGTAATTATTTGTGACTGTTGAACAATGATTGCATTAATTAGACCGAAATGATTGATACCTCGGATTTGCATTAGTGTATCTTTTGCGCGTTTAGGTGATATAGAGATATACACCTACTCTGAGTGACCCACTGAGTATTTTCACAAAAAAATCATGCTGTTGGTTATGTTTGTATCGACATAGAGATATGCGGTACAGATACACCAATTAGGGTTAATATGACCTCGAGAGGGGGTATTAACTATAATAGGAAAATCGGGTCTGACTACTTATTTTGATAATTAGCATGTGCACGTGAATGAATTGACATTAATGAAGTATAGGTTAAGCGAAACATAAATTCCAACATCTTTTCAAAAACCAAAACCTTTTTAACTTTTTATCTGACTTTTTATTAGTTTTTAGTCTAACTGTAGTTTTTAGAAGTTTAAATTCATTTTAAATCTGTGTGTGTGTCGTCGTTAAAATTAAGACTGTTAAACATCGAATTGAATTCCACACTCTCTGAGGGATCGACTTGGACTCTTTAGGTCCACTTTTACTACTTGTTCTCGACCCGTGCGCTTGCGGCATAGAATCGACCCGAACAAGTTTTTGGCGTCGTTGCCGGGGAGTGTTTATGTCAATTTGTCAGTTTAGTTGTCTTTTATTTTAACGAATTTTATTTTTGTTCTTTTTTATTTTCTCTCAAAAATCCAAAACTGTGGTTGTCTTCTGATTTCCAAAACTCCGAACTCGTTGACTTTTTATGCATCGTTCGCGAAGTCTCGATTTAGCTGAATTTGATCCAGAAATCGAGGAGACTTTTCGAAAAAGACTGCGTGAACAGCACGAGTTGAGAAGACAACAGATTGAGATGGATCGACAAGGGATCCCTGTTGACCCTCTCATTCAGCCAGAACATGCCCCGAGGGATGATGTTCCGCCTTGTTTCATTAGCCAAGTAGGAAGGATCCAGAATCCCGTTGTTAACGAGGAAGATATGCTGTTTAGGGATTTCCTGAACCGTCCTGTAGTTGAGAATCAATCAGGAATCATTTATCCTCCTTTTGTGCATCCAAATTTTCAACTGAGGCCTGATGTAATTAATCTGTTTTCCAACACCATATCATTTTATGGGAGAATAGATGAAAACCCTCATGCTCACGTGGCTCGATTTATGGAAATTGTTAGCAATTTCATTTATGAAGGAGTGAGTGAGGAGGCCATCAGAATGAGGTTATTCGTGCACACTCTGAAAGACAAGGCGAGAGAGTGGCTTGACACTCTACCGCTAGGAGTATCACGAGCTGGGTAGAACTAGTCCAGAAATTTACAACTAAATTCTTTCCACCCGCTCGTGTTGCCAAATTTAAGCACGATATAACCACTTTTCAACAACTGGACTCGGAGACTTTTCATGAAGCCTGGGAGAGATTCAAGGACATGCTCAGAAAGTGCCCAAACAATGGGATTACTTTAGCCCAGCAAGTCCAATACTTCTATGCCGGTTTAACTCCTTCTCATCGCTCAAATGTCGACTCATCGTCAAACGGATCTGTCCAAAACAAAAGTATCCGAGAGGCGTATGATCTATTTGAGGTGATGAGTGAACAAAGTGCTATGTGGCTGGATAGACGTGCTAAAATAGGAGTTAGTGGAGCTCGAGACAGTGAAGCATATTCCTTAGTTTTATCTAAGATCAACTCCTTAGCACGTAAAGTAGAAGGGCTTTCGACATCCTCTTCCAGCTCGCATTCAGCTCACATGGTACAATCACCGCCTGTTCGTGATTTATGTGGAGCTAACCATCCCAGTCCTAGTTGTCCTCTGATTGCCAGTAGTTCGGAACCACCTGAGCAACTGGCATATACTCAGAATTTTCAACGCCCCGGGTTCAACCCTTATTCGCAGACTTATAACCCTGGTTGGCGTAGTCATCCTAACTTCTCTTATGGGAATAATCAAAATGTACTGAATCCTAAACCACAAGAGAAGAAGGAAGGTTGGGAAGAGGCCATTGCTAAATTAGCAAATCATCAGTTGCAATACCAAGAACGCAATGATGCCTCTTTGAAGAATCTGGAAAGGCAAGTGGGCCAGATTGCTAAACTTCTCTCTGAGAGGCCTCAAGGGGCTTTGTCAAGTGACACTGAGACTAATCCTCGAGAGAAGGCACAAGCTGTTCTACCAGAAGTGGGATACAGTTGTCTGATCCCACGGTAGTACGACCCACTATACCTACTGCTGAGAAAAAGGTGGTACAGGAACCAACTGGAAATCCTGAACCAAGTACGACTGATGTAGTCGAGCCATCATCATCGACGGCTCCTACACCAGTTAAGACTTATGTACCACCTATCCCCTTCCCACGAAGGCTCCAGAAGCACAAGTTGGATGTACAGTTTGGTAAATTTTTGGAGGTCTTTAAGAAATTACACATCAACATCCCCTTTGCTGATGCTCTAGCTCAAATGCCGAGCTATGCGAAATTCATGAAAGATATCATTTCTAACAAAAGGAAGCTTCAGGAGCATGAGACGGTGATGTTAACTGAAGAGTGTAGTGCTATCCTCCAAAACAAGTTACCTCCAAAAATCAAAGATCCAGGTAGCTTTACTATTCCATGCGTCATTGGTGATCTGAATATTAGTAAAGCACTTAGTGATCTTGGAGCTAGCATTAATTTGATGCCATTGTCGATTTTTCGAAAGTTGGGATTGGGAGAAGTCAAGGCTACTACGGTATCCTTGCAATTGGCCGATCGTTCCATCACGTATCCTCGTGGTGTCGTGGAGGATGTGTTAGTGAAAGTTGACAAGTTCATCTTTCAAGCTGACTTCATTATCCTCGACATGGAGGAAGATCATGATATCCCGATCATTTTAGGGCGGCCATTTCTTGCCACAGGTCGAGCTCTGATCGACGTGCAAGAAGGGAAACTCATCTTACGGGTACAAGATGAGCAAGTTACATTCAATATCTTGAAATCTGTCAAGTACCCGTCGGCAGCTGAAAATTGCTTCAGAGTTGATATTATGGATGAATTGATTGCCGACTCTTTATGTGGACGTTCTGAGGATCATCTTGAAAAATGCCTTGTCAGTTCACCACATAACACTGATGGTGACCCTGATGTTGAGGATATGGTCAATTACTTAAATGCTGTACCTTCCCATACCTTCGTCAGGACACCATATTTTGATGAATTGGATAAAACTTCTCCACCACCACTTTCATCACACCAAAAAGCACCTAAGCTTGAATTGAAAACTCTTCCACCTCATCTGAGGTATGCTTATTTGGGTGAATCATCCACGCTTCCGGTTATCATTTCTAACTCCTTGAGTGAGCTAGAAGTAGAGAAGCTACTTCGAGTTCTTCGGGAACATAAGGAAGCCATTGGGTGGACGATTGCTGATATTCGAGGAATTAGTCCGTCCTTCTGTATGCACAAGATACTGATGGAGAATGACTTTAAGCCATCAGTTGAGCATCAAAGGCGACTTAACCCGAATATGAAGGAAGTGGTGCGAGCAGAAGTTGTGAAATGGCTTGATGCAGGCATTATCTATCCCATCTCTGATAGTCCTTGGGTAAGTCCTGTTCAAGTTGTTCCAAAGAAGGGAGGTATCACAGTGGTAGAGAATGAAGACAATGAACTGATACCTACCCGACCTGTTACTGGTTGGAGAGTGTGCATTGACTACCGCAAGTTGAACACTGCGACTAGAAAGGATTATTTTCCTCTTCCTTTCATAGAACAGATGCTAGAGCGGTTGGCAGGATATTCACATTACTGTTTTCTCGATGGTTATTCGGGCTACAATCAAATTCTCATAGCCCCGGAAGACCAAGAGAAGACCACTTTTACATGCCCGTATGGTACTTTTGCGTACAGGAGAATGCCCTTTGGCCTTTGTAATGCACCCGCAACTTTCCAACGCTGTATGATGGCAATTTTCTCCGACATGGTCGAGAAATGCATTGAGATCTTCATGGATGATTTCTCGGTATTTGGGCGTTCCTTTGATGGATGCCTGAATAATCTGGAGAGAGTGCTCCAACGCTGTGAAGATACCAATTTGGTACTCAACTGGGAAAAATGCCATTTTATGGTACAAGAAGGCATAGTTCTTGGCCATCGGATATCCCTGAAAGGAATTGAGGTGGACAAGGCAAAAATTCAAGTGATTGAAAAATTGCCCCCACCTACCACTGTACGAGGGATTAGGAGTTTTCTTGGTCATGCTGGATTTTACAGGAGGTTCATTAAAGACTTTTCAAAAATCACAAAACCCCTGTGCTCCTTACTTGAGAAGAATATTACTTTTAATTTCTCTCAAGAGTGTCTCATTGCTTTCAATGCTTTGAAAGAAAAACTCATTACTGCCCCTATCATTGCAGCTCCGGATTGGAATCTTCCATTCGAGCTGATGTGCGATGCTAGTGATTATGCTATTGGTGCAGTTTTGGGACAGAGGCGAGACAAAATCCTGCATGTGATCTACTATGCTAGTAGAACTCTTACCGATGCGCAGTTGAACTATGCCACTACTGAGAAGGAAATGCTTGCAGTAGTGTTTGCGTTCGATAAATTCAGATCTTACCTCATTGGTTCAAAGGTTATCGTCTACACTGATCATTTGGCTATTAAATATCTGTTGGCTAAAAAAGATGTAAAGCCGAGATTGATCAGATGGGTACTCCTTCTTCAGGAGTTTGACCTTGAGATTCGAGATAAGAAGGGAACTGAAAATGTTGTAGCTGATCATTTATCTCGTCTCGAGCAACCCGACGATGTGTTGGAATGAGATATTAATGAGGTATTTCCGGACGAACAACTACTGCAAATTTTGCAATTGTTGCAAGTATCTGATTTGCCATGGTATGCGGACCATGTCAATTATCTTGCAAGTAGTATCATACCCCCCGAGCTTTCATTTCAACAACGCAAAAGGTTCTTCGCTGATATCAAGCACTACTTTTGGGAAGATCCTTTGTTGTTTAAAAGGGGTCTGGATCAGATCATTCGGAGATGTGTACCTGAAAATGAAATGGAGAACATTCTTGATAGATGTCATTCTTCTCCATATGGTGGACACTTTGGTGCAGTGAAAACTGCAGCCAAAGTACTTCAATCTGGTTTTTACTGGCCCACGCTATTTAAAGACGCTCACACACTCGTCTCTAAATGTGATAGATGTCAACGTACGGGTAACATTTCCAGGCGAAATGAGATGCCGTTGACTTCGCTATTAGAGGTAGAGAGTTTTGATGTGTGGGGCATTGACTTTATGGGGCCATTTCCATCGTCATTTTCAAACCAGTACATTCTGGTGGCTGTTGATTATGTGTCTAAGTGGGTTGAGGCTGTGGCTTTACCTACTAATGATTCTCGAGTAGTCGTGAACTTCTTAAAGAAAAACATTTTTTCTCGTTATGGCACTCCCCGAGTTATCATTAGTGACGGAGGCAAACATTTCTTTAATCGCCTTTTAGATTCACTTTTGGCCAAATATGGGGTAAAGCATCGTGTGGCTACACCCTATCACCCCCAAACGAGTGGCCAAATTGAAATCTCAAACCGAGAGTTAAAGAGAATTCTCGAGTTGATAGTGAATGCTTCGCGGAAAGATTGGTCCAAGAAATTGGACGATGCGTTATGGGCATACCGCACTGCTTTTAAAACTCCTATCGGTATGTCACCATATCGCTTGCTATTTGGAAAAGCATGTCATCTACCTGTCGAACTTGAACACCGGGCATACTGGGCCATAAAAGCTTTAAACTTTGATGAAAAGTTGTCTGGTACGAAGAGGTTGCTCCAACTCAATGAACTTGATGAAATCCGCCTCGATGCTTATGAAAGTGCCCGTCTCTACAAAGAAAAGACAAAGAGATGGCACGATTAGAACATTGTTAAGCGGGAATTTTATGTTGGACAGCAAGTTCTTCTTTATAATTCTCGACTCCGATTATTCCCTGGTAAGCTCCGCTCTAGATGGTCGGGACCATTTACCATTGTTCAAATCTTTCCACATGGAGCGATTGAGATTTATGGTGAAAAACAGGGACATTTCAAAGTCAATGGCCGGAGATTGAAATCAGATTTGGGAAATGACTTTGACAAAGAACATTCCACCGTTCTTTTTGATAACACCGAATGATTTGAGTCTTATAGTCAAGCTAACGACTATAACCAAGCGCTTGTTGGGAGGCAACCCAACGTTTTTATTGCTTTATTTCATGTTTTTAGTGTGTTTACTGCTTTTATTATTATTATATTTATGAACTAATGCCGCTATTTTTGTAGGCCATGTTTGCAGTTCCACTATGTCTCTGATTTTTCGCAGGTCCTGATTACATTGATGTACAAAAAGGTCATTGGTCCGAGCTACTCCAGCACATCACGAGTCCAGATGCTTGCATTGGTACCTTTCACATGGAATTCAGGGAAGTCTCTATTTTCCTTTCGCTTGTTCTTTACACATTGAGGGCAATGTGTTGATTAAGTTTGGGAGTATTGAGCCTTGCCGGCTACTGATGTGGTGTTGTTGGATATATTTGAGCCTTGCCGGCTTTACTGTGTGCTTTGATTGGCGATGATGTTGTATTAACATGTTAGATGGCCTTGCCGGCTGTTATTTGTATGAAGTTGGAATTGTTGTTGATTCTCAAACTATGTTTTTGCCCAATTATGCTGTTATGCTGCCCAAATTTTTTCTGAGAAATTGCTTATCCATGTGAGATTATGAGTTTTATTGAGCACATAGTCAGGATTGATTGTTATTTTGACGTGGAAATGATTGTTTTATGGAAAATTTTTGAATTGGTAGAACTTAGGTTGTGAGTATTGTTGCAAAAATTATATCAACCTATACCCATTTCTCATCTACTTTACCATGTTGTGAAATAAGTTTGGGGGTGGTTGAGCTGGTAAATGATTTTGTTGAAAAATGTGTTGATTCCATGCATGTTGATAAAATGATTGTGTGGAGTGTCTGTTGCCAAGTATAAGCTAGGTATTGACCGTATGCTAGGAATCTACGCCGTACTGTTGCTTGAAAAGAATATTGCACTGTGTTAAAACTATGTCTCATTTCGTAGCCTTTTTTACTCGAGTTATTAAGTCCGTTGGGGTATTTCAAAACCTGGTACCCTTTGATCTAAACAACCGGGGAGTTACCGACCTAAAGCTTGCTACAGGGGTCAAGAAGAAAGCTTAAGGGAGTGAGGCGAATTTTGAGCTTTTGTTGAAACTTTGATTTGGTGCAATTGATTAATTTTGGGCGTAGATAACTAGTGGGTTTGACTTACTTAGTATAAGCTTGATTGTAACGCACTCATTAGTGGAGAATCATCACATTTTTATATGTTGAAATTGCCGGTTAGATCCAACCAAACTAGTGCTGAAAAAGAAAAGAATGAATGGAGAGAACCCTTTAGATTTACACTTTGGGAAAATGAAAGAAAATATCTATTCTAAGTGTGAATTTTACGAGCGTGAAAGGATATATTTGACTACAAAGGGTTGGGTTGGAACCAATGTCAAAATTTTTTCCATTTTAATGATTGTTTTCTAGTTTTGATAATAATTGAGAATGACTATGCACACACTACACTGATTGAACTACGGATAAGCTAAATGATTTTATATAGCATTATTTGGAGCATAGTTGTGAATTGATAGACAATTTTTAAACTCTCTGATATTCTTTGTGAGCTATCTAATGTGTTGATCACTGTCACATCTACATGATTGTGTTAGAAGTTAATCTTGCTCGAGACTAGCAAGAGCTCAAGTTTGAGGGTGTGATAAGTGTGTTTTTACACACTTATTTAGCACTTTTTGTATTTAATTAGAAATGATATTGAGTTTATTTCTACGCATAATTATGTAAATTTCACTTTTGTAGGCAAAAACCCCGATAAGAAGAAGAACGGAACGAAAATGAGACGAAATGGACTAAAAGTGTACAAAATGGTGAAGATGGGGACTAAAATGCACAAGTCAGAAAGTGAAGGACTTGGAGTGAAATTTATCAAGGGCATACATGACATGGAAGTTAAAATCTCAGGGCCAAATTGTACACGATCAAAGTTGAGGGACTATTTTGTAACTTAACAAAAGTTTAGGGACCTTGTTGCAAATTTACCTAGATATTTACTTAACTTAATCTCTAAGCAAAGAAAAATATCCCACGTATAGATAGGGGTGCTGGGACGTCTTTTTTGAAAAAAAGAATAGGATAGAATATATATATATATATATATATATATTAGTTTAGTTTTTTTGTTTAGTTAGTTTTCTTTTTCTCTCTTTTTCTCTCTTCTTCTTCCTTTTCTTTTCTTTTCTCTTCTTTTTCTTTTCTTTTGTGTTCTTGGCTCATGGATGAGAGGAAATCATAGAGCAAAAAGGGAGATTACTACAAAGGAATTGACAAAGAAGTGGGGAAGATCAATACCAAGCTAAAAAAAAAAGGGTTTATCTATACTTTGATTTCTCTATTTATTTGCCAAATTTGTAATGAATGTTTATATATCTTCCTTTTATTTCCATATCTATAAAATGAGTTAAATATTGTTGTGTTGGAATTTATGAATTGAACTTAACCTAGTTGTTTCATTGATTATCGATATATCTACATGTTTAGTGATAAATGCAGTTGTTATCAAAATCATAGTGTATCGATCATCATGTTTAAGATGATTTCATTTTTGGTGACGCTTAGATGAAATTATTAGGTTTTACATCATTTTTGGTGACGCTTAAATGACTGTAATTAATTTTAATGTGATTGTTGCAAGATAGTTGCATTTAATAGATCAAAGTGTTCTATTCATCTAATTGACAACTAGATGAAATTATTAGGTAATTATTTGTGACTGTTGAACAATGATTGCATTAATTAGACCGAAATGATTGATACCTCGGATTTGCATTAGTGTATCTTTTGCGCGTTTAGGTGATATAGAGATATACACCTACTCTGAGTGACCCACTGAGTATTTTCACAAAAAAATCATGCTGTTGGTTATGTTTGTATCGACATAGAGATATGCGGTACAGATACACCAATTAGGGTTAATATGACCTCGAGAGGGGGTATTAACTATAATAGGAAAATCGGGTCTGACTACTTATTTTGATAATTAGCATGTGCACGTGAATGAATTGACATTAATGAAGTATAGGTTAAGCGAAACATAAATTCCAACATCTTTTCAAAAACCAAAACCTTTTTAACTTTTTATCTGACTTTTTATTAGTTTTTAGTCTAATTGTAGTTTTTAGAAGTTTAAATTCATTTTAAATCTGTGTGTGTGTCGTCGTTAAAATTAAGACTGTTAAACATCGAATTGAATTCCACACTCTCTGAGGGATCGACTTGGACTCTTTAGGTCCACTTTTACTACTTGTTCTCGACCCGTGCGCTTGCGGCATAGAATCGACCCGAACAATATGAGAACTAGAAAGTTTCTGGATGTGCACTTTTGACATAGACATTAAGCAAAAGTGATCAGACTAAATGCCAACAAAAGAAAACCTTTACAGTCTTGAACAAAAACAAAATCTGACATATTCCAGTGGAACTACATTCACATATAGATTTGTAAATGTTGATTGTATAATAGCCTTCCAAAGATAAAAGATACGGAGTAAGGGAGTCCAGACAATAAGGGTTTATGTTTTTATTTTTGTTGTATTTGTTATCCTGTTAATCAGCACGTGGATTTACTGTAAAAGTGGTGCACTGCTAATCAAACTTGAGCCCTTCCACAACTGTTCATGTGGAGTCTGGATAACTATCTATTTTATTTGGTAGAATGTGTTAGTGCTCTGAGTATTCAATTCTCAGAAGAGAAGTGGAGCTCAAAACCCTTGCTGATGTTTAAAACTTTAAATCTTTCTGAAAATACCACGTATCTTCTGAAGTTTTTAGCATGCAATTCATTGTTGCACTGCATTTTCTAAGAACAAAGAGAAATCCTAGTAGTTTAAGATTCTCTTGTTAGACTTGTTGATCTATTTCTCATGCTTTCTAGGATCAATGCGCTTAGTTTCTTTCTGATAGAAATGCAACCAAGCTATCGTCAAAATCTTCTTGCAGCAATTTTTGAAATCCTTGCTCTTCTAACCATTTGAGTCCTCTGCTGGAAGTTTCAAAGTTCATGACTCCTACATAATCTATAGTGACATTTCATTACAGAAATTAGCATCACTTTCAATTTAAATGAAAACACAACAATTTCTTGCCTTCTAGGACAAATAGAAGAGATTAATTTATTGTCGTGGTCATGAACTTCTCAAGTGGCATGTTGCTTAAGCTCTTGAAATACCTCCAAGGGTCATCTCTATGCTGGTTCAACTAATATGGCACATAGCTCTGAGGGGATTACTACTAAGGATTACATGCACATGTAGCTTTTTGGAATTATTATATCTTATCTGGGTAGAATCTGATGGGTTGTATATAAACCTTATTGTTTGTTGATCCATTTATCTATTGCATTTTCTTTGGAATTATTCAGCCATTGTTATAACTACTAAATCATGTTATATATTAAGCAACATGGAAGCTTACCTTCGGGTTTCGTCTAAGCTTAAGCTTGGTATCATTGGAGATTACTACTCCTTAAAATTGAACTCGACTTTGAAATCTCGGCAAAGCACTAGTGATGGAGATGCCACTTCCCCCATTAGAACAGGTGAGACATTTTGAAGTTATCAGGTGCATTTTAGAATTTGCATCTCTCTGTCCTTTAGTTGTTGCTTTAAAAGCTGAAAAATGAGTACCCGTAATGCTCTTTTTATATCACACCATAAATTGCTAATGTGGGGCTCATATTAGAAGCAGCGAAATGAGAACTGGTTGAAGAGTTAACTTGGTCATGTTAAAGACAACAAAAAAGCTATAATAAGCCTAATTATGATGAATTTTTATTTTTTATTTTTTATATGAATTATTTTCCACTCTCTCCAGTTCATCTGGTGGAAGATTCAAAATGACTAGAACTTTAGCAATATAACAGGCATCGGTGTACCAGTCTCTTTTCTGACCTCTTCTATTGCGATCAATGTACTCCTATGAAGGAGAGCCTCTTTAGGTCTATTCAAGACATACCCAACTATCTAACTTGTCCTTCCCTTAATTTGTCAAAACCGGGGTAGTTTCCACTTGTTAGCGTAGATTCTTATAGCTTATCTTACCATCCTAGCAGAACTATATATCCATGTTACTATACTCATTTCAACTGTGTTCAACTTATGGATATTTATCCTTTTAAGATTCCAACACTAAGGATCATAAATCATTAACAATATTGGGGTACTCCTATTGCACAAAATTCGAGTTACACTTTTTTATCTTCCCAAAAGTCACTTAGTCCTAAGAAAAGGATTTTAGACTTCTCTTTTAAGACATCAACAGGGGTTAAGCTTTGACCCTACTCATATACAAATTCATGTAGCACTTACAACTTAGTCATTATTCATGTTGTAAATTCTTATGTCTCAAAAATGTTGTTTTATATTTACTTCACCATCAAGCATCTCTTCTGAGGTTTCAGGAAATTTCATGTTTGGTAAATTTTCTAGAATTATAATCTCTAGGAACACAAATAATTGATGAGAATAATATTTGAATCAAAAAGAGGATAATATTGTTATCCAAAATCGGGAATTATAATTTTGAATCTTTTTATTTGTAAGAAGCACACTCTTACTAATTTAACTTAAAAATTATTTGAATTCTAAATCAATATATGAAGCTGACTTAGTTTATAGCTATATATTAAGAAAGAAAAGTGTTTTTAACAGAAAAAAACTTTGAAGCAGCTTTTAGTATGACGATGAACTAGATGACTAATGGATGCCTTTGTCATGGTTGAGTTTTATATCATTATTCACTGTATGAGTTTACGCTTTAGACATATTTGTATGTATCTGTTTTCTAAGATGTGTTGCTCTCAAGTCTCAATCAGGTAGAATTCCAGTTCAGTTGTACATACGGAGTATCAATGAAGATATTGACGATTTAGTAGATGCACCCACTGTCAATAGCTGGGACAAAATCTCTTACGTAAATCGACCTGTTGAGATTCAGTGAGAAGGTAAGAAATATATTTTGAACAAATATTTTGAATTCCCGATAATAGATAAGAAATGAGAAGAATTTACGCCAACAAGTGAGAATTACCTCGATTGAAGATAAATTATTGAAAGCAAGACTTCAATAGTTGGGACATGAATTGGATAGACTCAATATATGTCCATCGATTAGCTTAGAATAATTATCAATAAGCGAAGGTTCAAGTCCAAAAAATAGCTTCATCTAAGCATGAATTTGGAACTTGTAATTATACGTCTTTTCGAAAACTTCATTCATTTAGCAATTTCTAAATCAACAAGTCTTGACTTCTGTAGAAATAATCCATGATTTGAAGGCGAACAAAGCGAAATGAAGCGATTTCAGACATCGATTTGACTAAAGGATGGTGTTATACGAAGGCTGAGAACTTTTGGGACTCGAGAGAATTAGAACTAAAATGGACAATTCGTAAAGTTTAGGGACTAAAATGGAAGGCTGAAAAAATTCAAGGACAACAATAGAAGATGGAAGGAGCTCAGGGACAAAAAGCACGATAATTTGAAGATGGGACCTGATACGTTTCAGGTCAGCATGAGATGAACGGAAAAAACAAGTGGGCTTCTAAAACCTCGCTAGCAATGTTACAAATCTATAATATATTAAATATTGCATCAAATGAAAATTATTTTGTGGACGATTTTAGTCATACTACGATTTAATTATTTCAATAGTTCCTTACTTTTTGTTTTTCAATATATATTTAATTGAATATTAATTATTAAACATGCACGCAAATCAATAATTGAATTGTATGATAACAATCAAATTGATTCATGAATATGAAATTTAATTAATTTGAATCAATGAATATAGAAATTGGATACTTTATATACATTTAAACAAATGGCGTTATATCGTATATTAAATGAATAATATTAAAATTAAATAAGTGTACATGAATTTGAATAATTTATCTACTTCTATAATAATCGAATAGCTCCTAAATTATATGATCATTAATAATTTATGTACTTCTATAATAATCGAATAGCTCCTAAATTATATAACTAAATACCTTTGTAGGATGTTACAAATATTTTCACATAAATTAGGAACATATAATTAATATGGTTGGAAATATAAATTTTTTTTATATTTTTCATAATATATCCTTACATTAAATAATATTTTAAATAAGATTAGTTTATTTTTGTTGATAAGATGATGCATTAAACAGGGGCGAACACTTATATTTTCAATAAAAAAATTGGCTTATGATTTGGGACAGATGAAAAAAGAAACAAAGTCCATCTTTATTCTTTATGGGACGGAACAACGTGCCGTCCAAAATCATTGAAGAAATTAAGATTATGGGTTTCACCAGCTCTCTTCTTCCAGCTTATCAAATATCTCGTATTTTTGTAATCAAACCATGTTAGGATAGACATTTAGCTGCTAGAATTATGATAAAACCTTGTTAATTCTTTAATTTATTTACTCATTTTTAGGTTTAAATTTTAATTCTTATGTTGATTGAATTTTTGTTATCGAATTGATTGTCATCTTATCATTTGTCCAATTTTGGGATAGTCTTTCAATTCGTGTTGAAACTGAGAGGTAAAACATGTTTCTAACTCAATTACTCCGTCCCTTCCATAAATATAAGCTTATTTGTATTTTCACACTTATTAAGAAAACTTAATTAATATATATTGGAACTATATATTTACATCCATTTTTCCTAATATACCCCTACACTGAATAATGGTAATTCATATTTGCGGTATGTCAATGAACAAGTTTTTAAAACTGTTGTCGGGACTATTTAATTATTTTGCCTTTAGTTAATATTAGCTTTAACTATTTTTCTTTTTCTTCTCGAGCTAATCTACACATTTTTACAAAATTTCGGTTTTTGTTATTTATGCGTTGTTTGAAAAGTCTCAACTAGGCAAACTATAATAAATTAACATTGAATAAGGTTCGAGTTCAAATTATTTTTTTTCTTATTAGAACAAATTAATAAAATAAAAATGTGGATTAAAAAGAAAAAATAATTCAAACTTGAACAGTTGAACCTTATTAAATATTAATTTATTATATTTTGTGTAATAACCCGAAAATTTTTGACGTCATACCATATAAAAATATTCTAATAAAATAATATAAATTATATTAAAAATTTTGTCACGAAAAAAAATAATATACGTTAATGAAATAATTGATTTTTTTTTTTAAAAGGATGAGTTAGGCGTCTCTTTTTGCGACGCTCGTTTAATTATTTTTAATGCCCAAACAATGTACGTTTGGACTTTTTGATAGGTCTACGACATATTTTTCAAAATGAGCTTCAAGATGACGCAAGTGATTTGTGATTTTGTTAGTGTACAGTCGTCTGCGAATTTTTAAAATTAGCATACTATCGAAATATTTGTTTCAAATGACCATCGTAGCTTTTGTTAAGGTTGATCGTTTTGTGCGCCGTTAATGATGCGAGAAACTAGGGCATGAGCACTTTGAAATAATATTAAAGTTTAATATTTCGACTTCGTTTAACATTCTATAATGATGTTGAAAATTGACATTAAAATTAAGAAAATCATTTATATGTAATTAAGGGGGGCACGTGTAGGGGGTGGGCAAGGGAAAAACAAATGCATCGTTGACGTGACGATCTCACGTGACATCACCACATCAGCGATATGAAGATTGTTCTCCTGACCACCAAGGGCAAGAGAACTGATATATATATTCCTATAGTTTACTTTTAAAAAATTAACTTCAACTAATGATAGAAAATATCTCCTTTTTTTGCCTTTAAAAAAAAAAAAAATGGCATTTTAGGTGTATCAACCTCATCTTAGATGATGTATGGCTCAAAAAGTGATTTAAGTGAAATATATATGACACTCAGTAACTCAAAACTTGAAAGGAGAGATTAATGTAATTTTTTAAATGTGAATTGAGTATCTCTAATATTGTCATTAAATTCGGAAATTTTTTTGATATTGTCTCAAATTAATTGTAAAGAAAATTATTTTTAAGATTCAATATCAATTAGACCTTGTACATGATGACTAAGCTTAAAGATTTACTTACGGGTAAGTTTACATGTAATTAAATATTAATTTTAAAATATAATTTTTTATCAACTATGTAAAAATAAGTTAATGTCAAGTTTTCTATGCATCTCGTCAAACTAAAAAAAGTTGACAAGAATTTTTAATCCATTTAAATACTTTTCGCTTTCTTTTTATGCAAATTATTTGAATCGTCTCAGCATTTGGTCAGACACACAATGTTTTGTCCATTTAGACATTATAATCTGCTTCATCGACTTTACCCGATTACTTAGAAGATGTTTAATTAAATGACACAACAAATATTTCCAATGACTAAATGACTATATTTAATAATTTTTTCGATAGGGGGAAAAAATTATTTTGACTAATAAAAAGATTAATAAGAAAAATTTCCCATTTCAATAATAAGAAAGTGGTCAATTTTTACCCTCCAAGTGGGAGCCTGTCTAGGACGTGCAGTCGGGCCTCTTTGTTGTCGGTTTCTGTTCTGTTTTGTTGTTTTTTTTCTGTGTTGTGTTGTTTTATTTGTATTTGTAGTGTTTGGTTCTTGGACTTTGAGTCCAATGTTGAGACTCTAGCATTTTAGAGTGCTCTCCCTCTTTTCGGAGAGGTTTAGAAGTTTAGACATTGTCCGCTACTTTGTGTGCGGGGGTGCTCAAGTGCAGATGCGTAGTTTGGCTTTTAGTCGGGTTTATCCTGTATTGTTAAGTTGCATTTGGAACTTCGTTTTGGTGAATGAAGACCATTTCAAAAAAAAAAAATGTGGGAGGATCAAAGTCAAACAATCCATATCTTAAGCCTTAAAGTTGTAATGGACAAAAATCCCACCATCTGTTTATATGAAAATAATAAAGAAACTATACATACATCTCTATATTATTTGGTAGATTTTTAGTGTGTATTAGCCTACCTGTTTTCAGGATGAATGAAGAAGCCTTTTGAAAGGTCTTTTAGGCCATTGATGATACTTTGTCTTCTAATTAACCTCTGTTGAGTGCTCTCGAACTCCAACTCGTTCTCTATAAGGTTGAGTCAGCTTCCTCTCGATGACTTTATTTCATCCTTCCACCTCATATTCCTCGATTTCATTCACACTTACTTCTCGAACACGATATCTTTCCCTTGATATATCATAGATCTTGAATGACATTTCCATATATTAATTTGAAAACATAAAAAGAAAAGAGTTGATTTTTACTGAACTTGAAAATTAACTGAAAATATCGAGAAAATGGATCATAAGTGATTCATGATTGATTCGAGCAGACAAATACTTGAAAATAGATTGATAAATCTATGGCTAGAGAGAACAATATAGTAAATGTCTGTATATATATACTATAAACACCCGAAAACGCGCAAGAAAAAAAAAAGGTGACATCAAAGATGTCTGTGTTCTATGCTATTGAAAAAATAAAAAATTGACACCAACATATTACAAGACTGAAAATGCAGTGTGAGCATGTGCTAGGTGGCTAAACGTGTGATTTAAAAGAATAACACAAAGAATCACTTGTGGAGAGAATTGATTAAATATTTGGTGAACCGTTGTTTTAGAATTGCAATGTTTTTCAAAACTCAGCATTTGATAAATAAAACGATTTTATGGTTGTCTATATAAAACTACTAGATTGGATATTGAAAGCATTCTAAATTTAATATAATTAGAATACAAATAAATATAGAAAATACCGACAAATTTAGTGCGGAAAATCAATTAAATTAATAACCTAAAACAATAATTTGACAAGTTATTTTTTATTGCTTCTTAAAATTTATTTATTTTATTCTATGATAATTTTATCCACATTCTTATAATTAAATAACCTAAAACAATAATTTGACAAGTTAAAATTAATATTTTAATGATGGATAATTAAATAACCTAAAACAATAATTTGACAAGTTATTTTTTATTGCTTCTTAAAATTTATTTATATTATTCTATGATAATTTTATCCACATTCTTATAATTTTGGCCGCTCTATCCCCAACCTTTCATTTATATGCGGCCACGTTCCCTATAAACGAGTTCCATCAAATGACCATTAATTGCTCGGAAAAAGATAGACTTACCTTCATTCTTAATTTTTTTCCCCTTTTTTCGTTCTTTGCATTTTTCTTTTTCGTTCATAATGAAATTTAAATAGAAAATGATAAATTAAACTAATTTTGGAATATGTCTTTACCATTTTAAACTAAATTAAACATAGATTACACAGTCCTTCATACACGATACTTGTGTATGTGAAAAATATAATATTTTAACTATTTTGTGTACATTTTTTTATTGTTTGTTTCTTAAACTTTATATTGAACATAATGATAAATTAGAAATTAATAGATTAATGAGGGTAAATATGTCTTTTGCAGCTACATTAACGGCCGTTATAGATGGAATATGTTTATAGGGATCATGGCTGCCAAAAAACGAAAGGTTGGGGTAGGACTGGACTACCAGAATTATAAGAATGAGGATAAAAATGCAAATGCTCCAAATGTTGTGGATGGCAGCTGCAATTTTGTCAATAAATAAATACATTACATTTTATTGGCTTAAGTATTGCCATTTATTTATAAAAAATTGTGTATGTGAAAAATAATTCTACCTACATGAAGAGAAGTGTTTGATTATGCATCTATCAACATATTTTCTATCTAAAAAATTGACATCAAAGTCAATAATAATTTTAATTATATATTTCATGGATCAATATTTTTGAGTTTTTCAATGATATATTTCATCAACTTTTATTAAAATCTGTTAAAATTTTATAAAAAGTTATCGAATAATCCCTTTCTCTATGAGAATTTGTCAGTAATAAGGTGTTTGTTCTACACGATTTTTTAATTATGAATAAATGTTTGATTATCTAACTACTTAATATTTTTTTTACTTAATTCAAGTTGGTTTGTGGGTTATTAAAAAAATACGTAATTCAAGTTGCGACGTAAGATTTTATCAATATCAATAGATAATATATTCCGGGAAAAATTCACAAATTGTGCATTACATATGTGACAATTCAATTTTCAGATTTTAAGTTTCAAAATGCAAAACTAGGGTATTAATTAATTAATTAAAAAATATTTTATTAATTAAATATACTAATATCACAATTATACAATTAATGATCACGTGTGTGTATTTATAGATCACAACGTCATATATTATTTCATGGTCACAATAAAAAAATTTGATAGGTTACAATTTATTTCATCGATTACAAATCAAAAAATTTATAGGTCACAATTTATTTGTCGATCACAAATTTTCA
The DNA here is from genome assembly GCA_035079005.1 of Fraxinus americana. NCBI lineage: Eukaryota > Viridiplantae > Streptophyta > Magnoliopsida > Lamiales > Oleaceae > Fraxinus > Fraxinus americana. Next base: position 665,931 of record CM068715.1, on the reverse strand, counting down.
AAATAGTAGGTCATAAACTATTTTCAGTCATAAATTATCAAAATTTTAGGTTACAATTAAATATTTGATCACAAATTAATCAAATAGTTGGTCACATACCATCACCACCAACACTATCCCTGCCGCCACGGCCACTTGCGACCAACCTCACCCCGCCACCACCACCAACAAAACTGCCACCGCCAAATCCACTGTCAACAAAAACAACTCCAACACCAAACACATGAAAGCCACCACCACTTCAAAAACCACAATCCAAAAACACCACCAAATGTAGCAAACTACCGCCATCATCATTCTCTAGTGGTAGCACTCAAAACTCTCCATCAACGGTGGTGCAATCTCTACATCAGCGGTATAGATCGGATAGAAGCCGCAGCGCAAGCGCCATCCTTGATCTCAAATGTCGGCATTGCAACTTCCCTATTTTCAGGGAGACGGAGGTGCAATCTCCAGTTGCAGCGGCACTCAAATCTTAGATCTCTAGCAATCTGACATTTAATAGCGGCTTCAGCCTAAGCGAGCCATCAATAGTCACGACTTCAAGGCGAGCGATCGCCGTTGTGAGTTCGGCGGTGGTCTTCAACAGTGGGTACGACGGCGCATGCATGTGTGAGTTAGATAGAGGGAATGAGAAGAGAGAAGATGAAGATAAATGAATTTTAGGATTTGGGATTAAATTGGATTGGGATGGGATGGGGTTTGATATATTTTATATCACTATTAATAATAGTAATAGTTAAATTAATACATAATTTATAATTAATTAAACTTATTATCTGACTTTGCACTATGATCTTGAAAAATTTGGTCTAATGTAATTTCTATATATATTTCTCCAAAACCAGTACTATTTGCATTAAAAAAAAATAGTATTTCTAGTTTTCTCTTTTTATTATTGTCCATATTATGTGTGTTGGAAAATTCTAATATTTTTTCAACAATTAGTTAAAAGGTTTGGTTGTTTTGTTTTTCCATCAAAATACTATTTCAAAATGTATTTTCATATAATAATAATGGGGCTCAAGCAGGCCACAAACGCAACACCATTAAAATTTCAACAAAATCATTAGATTTATTAATGTATGAATAACTTTATAATTTGGTGACCATCTGTTATCCTAGTCGAACTTTATTATTTAAATAGTTAATTTTTTGATGCAATTAATCCAATCTATATTATACTCAACACGTTGACTTATTAATTATATACATACACAGCACGCCAGAAAACGTATTTGAGATAACACCAAATTAAAAACAATGCTTGACAAGTTAATTTAAAAAGTAAGCTAAACCACTAATCCAATCATTTTCATCGTTGATTCTTTAATTTACATAATTTTATTTAGTGATAGAAAATTAATCTAAATATTAATTTATTTTTAAATTTCTGTAATTTTTGAAAATGAAATTTATCGAAAGTTTAAGTAATTCTTTTCTTATTTTCATATAATTAAATATATTTGGTCATTTGCCTTTGTAACTGGTAAGTCATATATGCATCTTTTATAAGACAGACAAAATTTTCAGTCGTCGAACACTCATAAAACAAATCAAGCATTATCTAAGGCTAGTTTGGCACAGTTTAATTTGGTTCAATTCCAAAGATAATTGGAGCGAGCCAAATCAAGAATTATTTGGTATCTTGTAAATGAAATTGTTGGGTCCAAAGTTGATAACGCAATCGTACCATAACCAACCGTACAATGATTAATCTAACAAATAAAAAATAGATTTTCATCTTATTTCTTACAAAATGATAAACATAGTCCTAAAAGAGAAATTATAAAAAATCAGGGGTTTAAAGTTTAGTTTTTAAAAATCAGGTGCAAAATTTGTTTAATCAAATATCAGGTATATATCAAGACACAACCCTAATCCCAAACAAAACCTAAATCATTTATATTATATTCCTCCTCCTCCACATTCACGTCTCCCTCTCTACCCTCTTCTTCATCGCCGCCGCGCCTCTGCCTCCGCCTTCTTCCCTCCCTCCGCCTTCCTCCCCCCCCCCTGCTCCCCCCTAAGCGAGAGAATCGCCCTGCGGCGATTCGGCTGCGCCCAACGACGATCGTCTATTGTCCCAGCAGACGATTCGTCAGCTGTTTGAACTCAATGACGATTTTCTTGCTCGTCAGCAATCGAATCTTTGGGACAAGAAATCCGCCGATTTATTTCTTGTCCCAAAGATTTATTTGTCGGGAAAGAGCTTTCCCGGCAGCGATTTCCCTGCGTTTATGTGGTTGGATTTGGCGGTGATGGAGGTGTTACTGTGGGTTGGTTGTTTTGTGATTTTCAGATTGGTTTAGGGTTTTTGGATGATGTTTTTTGAGATGTTGGTGGTGGCGATTTTCAGATCCAGAGTGGTGATGTGCGTTGAAAACCTCATAGACTTTTTGTTGGTGATGTGCGTTGAAAAGGAATATGTGACAGTTTTGTTGGTGGTGGCGGCTTTCATCGGTGGTGGTGGTGGTGGTGTGGCGTTGGTTCTGTTGTGGTGGTGCCGAGGTGCGGGTGGTCACAAGCGGTGTTGGTGACGGTGGTGTGGTGTGGTGTGTGACCTCTCTTTGGTGTATGTGACCAATTACTTGGTTATGTGACCAATTACTTGGTTATGGAACCAAGTATTTGAGGGTATGTGACCAAATATTTGGTAATACGTGTTGATTACTCAACTGTGACCTAAAAATTTAGTAATATGTGACTCAAAAATAATCTGTGACCAACCAGTTTTTGAAATATGTGACCGTGTGACCTATAAATTTTGATATGTGACCTATAAATCTTGATATGTGACCAACTAAATTTGAAATATGTGACCAAAGAAACAATTGTGACCTACAAAATTTTTGAACTGTGACCGTAAAATAATATGTGACGTATAAAAATTATTATCCGTGACTGAAAAATAATATGTGACTAACTAAATTGTAAATCTGTGACCAAAATGTGACCGGTGATTATAATAATACGCGACTCTTTAAAAATCTGTGACCTCGCCGGAATCGGAGCCGGAGAAAAAGTGGTGGTCGGAATTGTCGTCGGAATAGTCACCGGAGCAGGGGGGTGGTGCATGTGGGGTGGGTTTATTATATTATATTATATTATATTATATTATATTATATTAGAAAAAAAAAAAAAAAACCTGATTTTTGAAGTTTCAAACTATAAACCTTATTTTTGAATTGGTGTAAAGAATACACCTTATTTATGAATTTTTCCCGTCCTAAAAACTAGAGGTGTCAAGACGGACGGGTCGGCCATGACCCGTAAAAATCGGCCCGTGAAAACCGAGACCGCGGGCCGACCCGTGACCCGCGCGGGTGGTTCACGGGCCAAGGAGGTGTAACCCGCGGGCTTCGCGGGTTGCACCCCCATGGGCCACGGTTAACCCGCGGCCCGTAAAAAAAAATTGAAAAATAAAACAAAAATTAAAAAAAGGGGGGGTGGGGGGAGATTATTTTTACAATTATTTTTACGATACTCTCTCATTAGTTATTATATATTTATACTTGTTACTACCTTACTACAATTACAATTATTCAATTGCAAATATCATCATCATCTTGATTATATTTCTTTCTTCTCGGTTCTCACTAGTCACTACTAAATTTTTTAATCCTACTATATTATGGATTCTCGCGATTCTTTTTCTCAAAATCCTATTTTCAATAATAGTTGCTCTCCAATAAATTTAGAAGATGATAATGTTGTAGAAGTTTGCAAAGTTATAAATAATTCATGTAACATTAAATTTGAATTCTATGTAAAAATTTCTTGATATAATTATGAATTTATCATTTTGTTCAATTTTTAGTTTACATTTAATAAAAAAATATATTTTTTGCTATAAATATGAAAAATTCTATATTTTTATAATTTTATTTATACAATCATACGGGCTAAAATTGGAACGAACCGCGACCCGCATGGGCTCGACCCGGATGGGTCAGCGGGCGGGCCTGGGTTGTAGTCCAAAATTGTGGGCCGACCCGTAACCGGTCCGGAACCCGCAGCGGGCGGGCTTTTTTTCACGCGGGCCATTACCGGGCTCACATGTTGGCGGGCCGACCCGGCCCGGACCACCCGGATTGACACCTCTACTAAAAACAAAAATAACGAGTTGTCAACAAAATTCATTCACCAATATATACAACCGTCAAAAGGTAAATAGTAACACAAATACATAGACAAATTTCCTTTTTGTCCCATTGATTCCTTCAATTCAAGCCTTTAAACCTACATAAAAAAGGGAAACATGAAATACAAAATAAAAGTAATAGGAAAAAAATATTTTTATGGTAAGTCTAGTACTCATTTTGATGGATTATATATAACCTAATCGATTTTCGAAAATTTATTTATATGAATTACTTTTGAATGCTGCCAACTTATCCCCGTGGAATTAGTCGAGGTGTGCGCAAACTGGCTCGAACATCCACGGTTATAAAAAAAAAATAATAAGGAATACTGCCAGCTTTTCTCTTTAGATTCTGCTCATATTTTGAAATATTTTAAAATGTGGGATAATTTCAATTGGAATCATGGGGTTTCAAGACCTACAAATTAAATTATACCCATTTTTCATGGTGGTATAAAATAAAATGAGGAGGTTGGATTCTTTGGTATAGAACTGAGAATCGAATCGAATCGAATCCGTCAATTCTCGATTATAATACCCATTATCCAATTTAATATAAGAAAAATCGAACTGCTCGATTCATTCTAACACAACTACCAGAGTGCCTTGAGACATGAGATCTATTTTTGAGATTCTCTAATAATTTTCCATGTATTAAGAAGAAAACTAAATGGGGTGATGATTCTAAACTACGTACGAACCAGGAAAAGATGGTATACAAGTGTCAAGAACATTCTGCAAAAAGAAAATAAACATATACATATACTGAGAAAAACCACCTTCATCTCTGCCCATTCCACCATCTTAGATTTCGAAGGACAAAAAGCCTGAATATAGATAACTCTGAAACTAAAATAACAGCATAAATCGTTCGACTGTACCATCTAAAGATCCGTCAATCTCGCAGTTGAGAAGTCCTGTTTTGGCTTGCTAAAATTTATAGAGCATTGAGAATCTACCAACCAAGTTGCTACTCGCACTTAATCGAGCGGTATACGTGACGGACAAAAAAGAGTGCAGCTCGGAAACCAACTGTGCCGAGCATGAGAAAGAAACCATAGCAAATGCAAGCCATGTATCCGAAGAAGAACGAGGTTTGTATGAAGACCGACACATCTGATCGTGCATAATTGTAATACAAGCAGTAGGCATAGATGAACAGCCCAGTTGATCCACCACAAAGAAAAGACCTGCATCAGCAGTCAACATTAGAAGATCACGCGTGATTAAACTAAACAAAAAGCAGTAAAAACATCTCTTATAAGGATAAGATGTAATACCTCCACCACCATTCATGGTCTTCAGCGGCAAGCTGGAAGTATGTCAATGCAACGGTGATAAAAGCAGTAACAATCAAGAGGATGACGAAGACTATAAATAAGTTGCTGTAGATAGTATAGATCCTATGGCCCCATACATTGGCAAATATGTAGTAAAGTTCAATTAAATATGGCGCTGAAAGGCAAGAATCCAGCCATCGCCATCTGAGGCAAAGTTCCACGGTACCAAGGCAAAGGTGGGATCACTCGGGGGTAATTTGTAGTACGGCATGGAGCTTGAAACTCTGCCTTGCTATTCTTTCCGGCGATTCCACCCATGACTAACAAAGGTGATGTCACAAGGGCCCAAATAAGAAAGATAACCACAATAGTCCCGAACGGAAGTACTGCAGGGGCAGTGTATGCAATGGCAACAGTATTAAGGAAGCAGAATGTAAGAAATAGTGGTCCACAAAATAGACTTCCAGTCAATAATAAATTCCGAACCTGCAGAATGAAAAGGTGAGTGTCATTTGAGTCAAGAATTGAGCCCCATATTTTTGGGAAAAATAGGTTTTAAAATAGTGATTTTTAACGTGTAGTTAAACAGTAGAAAAAAATTTGAGTTTACGTGTAAAATTATTTTATAAGAGCTTATGTAGTTGAAAATGAATTTTGAAAAAAATGAGTTTTGGAAAGAAAAAAAATGAAGCTCAAAAACAGGCTTAATTTCATACTTATATTGTATTTTTTTCATTTTCCAACCATAGATCTACAGTAAGAAATTTATATTTCTTAAAAATTATTAATTAATGCAAAACAAAGGAGGAAATTGCCAATTGAAAGAAACCTTCCCCCGCATGCACTCAGAAATCTTAACAATTGAAGCTGGCCCAATACATTGGTACATTTAGGCAAACCTTTACTTTTTTGTCATTTTTGCTAAATGCAAAAAAAAAACTATTAGACAGCAGAAGCAAAGATATATCAACCTCTTTTTTTGTTTCTTTTTTGTTTACTTTTGTTGTCAGAGGGATATACGGATATACCTAGAAACATGGTATAATTTTATTACAGTTTTAGTTGTGGATAGTATAAAAGAAGTAAAAGAATGGAGTTATGGAAAGAGGCTGCCGTATAGCCAGCAATCCCAGATGTAAGAGCATAAATGACAACCAGTGCAGTGAACAGAGCTCCGCGGTTATATGGATAAAATACACCAACTAGTGCAAGGATAAAAATAAATACTGTGCTGTGGAAAAAAATTGTGATTGAAGTTAGCAGATTTCCAACAATTAGTTATCAGTAAAGTGATCAATGAGTCCAATTCCAAGCAATAGCTCAAAGAGATACGTATACTTACAGGGTAAATAACTGGGTACCAGAACCTCGGGCAGCGGCAAATAAGGATTTGTACTTCGGATACCTGAATACATCACCATTGATAAATTTCCAGCCAGTTTCTTCTTGGTCATCAGCTGTCTCCTCGTCATGAGCATACCTTTTGATAAATAGAATAAGTGAACAATTTTGAACATCAAAGGAAATTCATAATCAAACATAAACAATGTGCTCACTTGACAAAATCATTCTTAAGGACTCGCATAAGAATAGTAGCCAAAAAACCAGTTAGAAGAAGAACTGTCACACAAGAGTTGATTATTGAGAACCAATGTATTTCTAAGTGTCGAGGTAACGAAGAGGACTGTGAGTACTTTTCCATCCTCTTCTCAAAGGGAGTTTTTGTTTCCTTCCACTTCACAGAGTACATGAACTCCACATCAACTTCCTTATCCTCAGTAAGGTCTACAAGGGCACTGGGGTCAGTTCGTGCATTTATCTCAATTACACAATCCTTATTGTAGAAGATCTCAAAATGGAGATGTTTGAATATATAATATCTGTACTCGCTGGGGTCAGATTTTCCTTCCCTCTCCACTTTCTCCAAGAAACCCCAAATGGGCAAGTCATCATAGTACATTTGGAAATAATAGTCTTTTGCGACTGCCTTTCGGAATTGTGCAGCTTCTTCCTTGGTTAATGTCTTTTTGCAAACAATCTCAGAATCTTTATCTTGCAAAAATTCAAGTTTATATGGAGCACTAACAAGTCGATCTCCATTCAACACTTCCCCAAGAGCTTCCTTCTTCTCTTTCATGTGAGCTGCAAATTAGTATGTGAGATATTATATTCCAGTATATCTCAGTGAATTGAAGAGAGAAGTAAAGCAACAAGATGCAAACCTGGAGTACAGAAAGGAAGATCCAAGTAGCGGTATGTTTCGCTGGCATTGCAAAAACAAGTGAGAAATTGCTAGTTTATCAAAGGACAATGTGTATTTCTGTCAGAGTGTACATTTGTAAGTACACATTATTACCAATCGACTGCAATATCAAACTCAAAGAAGAATATTTATCATACATCTTACAGCATGCAGACTCAAAATGCATAAAGATCTTGGTGTCCTGAATGTTTATATTATTAGCCCCACAACATACAGACGTTTTGGATGCTTAATAGTACTTTTTGAGTTTCCAATGACAAGTGTATTTTGTCAAAACTCATGTTCCTCTATGAACTTCATGACAAATCTTCTCTTTCAGAAATCTGAGAAAGCTCATCAAATTTCCAATAGATTTAAAACCTCTTTTTCGGTAAGTCAATTGCGAAATGCTTTTCAAGGCCAGGGTAGATTAAGTACACTTAGTATACTTCAAACCGACAAAGGAGAAGGCAGCAAGAACGGGGGGAGAAACCAGAGAGAGCAGGGGAAGAAGCCGGAGAAGAAACAGAAGGTCAGAGGAAAAGAGGTAGGAAGAAAACGAATAAACGATTGCTCCAAGCGACACCATTTTTATTTCATCATATTCATTAACTGTTCCAACTACTATGAAAAATCCAATAAATAATAAAAACCTAACCCACTAGTGACGGGCTTGGGCCAACTCACTACTACAAGCCTATTAATAATAAAAAACATAATTAATAAAAATCAGCAATAACATAAATCGTGATGATGTCCGCATCAACTCTTCAGAGGTGGGAGAAAACTCGACCTGTCAAGTGGATAAACTTCTACCACGGGGGACAGTCTATGCTTGATAATAACGAAAATTGTAGCTTATTCCCAAGAATATGATTCGGTCAAGGGGGACGATCTCTCCATCTAATCAAGTACTGATACTGGTCTCCGAATAACAAACACCCATGCAACTCATCTTTAACACTGTCATTTGGTTGTGCATAATGAGGAGCATAAGAAGCTAGCATCGCAGACTGGCATGTAGAGAAAAATGATCGCAACATCGAAGGCTCGAATGGGCCCCGATTAGTAAGCAATTCTTCTGTATTGAAAATATAACTTTCATTTAAGTGAGATGGCCAGTCAAATCGAAAATCTTTATGTGAATGATCTAAGAACTTTTTCTTCACGTTAACGTGCAATAAAGTATAGTAATTTGCAATACGGCACCCTAACATATATTGCACCTCGAAAGTAAGTCCTAAAATTTCATGATTGAAAATTATTTGACCTCTTAATTTGGCATGGAATTTAAGAACATTGTCAACGGGATGATTAGCTAACAAAGCATGTCGAATAATTAATGGACAACATCCCAATATCAATAGAAAGAGTGTGCAATTGAGTAAAGGTCTTATAAAAAAATGTGGCAATATGTGGAATCTCATGTAATTGGGGGAAAACTAAAACAAATTCAATATGAAAGTCATGTAACCTAGTGGGCATAAGATCTAGAATATTTGAAATTCCTGACTTTGATGGTATTGCTTTACGTAACTTCTCAATGATGTCAATGTTACGTGTATCGGTTACAGATGCGGTCACGATAGGGGACACAATACACTATTCATAACCCTTTTGTGAAAATGAAGGAAAGAACTGCACTATAATCATTTAAACAAACCCTTAAAAATTTTATAGCTCGTGACAAGATTTGATCTTGTCAGCACACTTCTCAAACAGTCTTTTCACCACATTAAATATAATAGGAGAACCCCCTTGTGTTTAATTTGAATACTATCCAAAAGAAGGGTAATCAAATCTAGAGGAATATTGTCATTTTCTTCCAATGTAAAGGTAGTGACGTTCTCTATGGATTTGAAGACATTCCCTAAATGATTTCCGTTTAAAGCTACAAGAAAGTGTTTGAACATGTCATTTATCATACGTTCACAATCTAGGTCCAATATGATAAGGCAATACTTCATTAGCCATAGTATCTAGTATCCTTACTGCTGTAGCATACAAATTGATGGATGTGCTCGTGAGAAATGCAAATGATGATATAATCGAGGGAAAAATATCTTACATTATTTCATCACAGAAATGGGGATTGGGTGCTGTGATGCGGAATATTTCACAAGGCAAGAAACAACTGCTACTTGTAGAGCAAAATCAGGATGTCAAAAGCATTATATAGATTTCTTTTCAAAAATATTTTCCGACAAATTACTCCAAGTTCGAATACATTCAAAAGGTGAAAACTACAATCACATTCAGAAATTACATTGCAAATTACTGTTGAATTTCGAATAGAGAGTATCAAATTGATCATTGTTGAAGTTCCTAATTTGGGGTACCATTGTTGAGACATACTTAGACCAAAGTTTCTACATTCATTGAGATTAATTACATATTAGTGAATTAGTGTTGAAAAATTTCACACGTTATTGCACCGACGATTTTTCTTGGCTATGAAGAGGACACGCTCGATTCTTCGTTGGATTTTCTTGGTAGCCATTGTCAGATAGAAAAGGCGTGGTTGAAAACGATTTTTGTGGTATTTTCTTTGAAATCTGCTATATGTATAGAAAAAATGGTGCTAGAATTTTTACACACAATTCTGTTGTTTTTCTTTACATCCATTGTTTAATTTAGCCCCCATTCGGGCAACCATTATTTTCAAATTATTTTTTCTACATATTTATTTTCAATCACATATTTCCCACAATAAAATATTTTATACGTAAACTGAAATTTTTTCTCTATTTTTAACCACATTTTCTCCTAAAAAATACTATTTAAAATATTATTTTTTGAAAATAATGACCACCAAACAAGACTTAAAGTTATTTGAAAAGTGAATCATATGAGCTGTACTCCAATACATTCAGCCCCCGTTTGACACCCATTTTTTTTTTTTCTCTTTCTTCATTTCAACCACACATTTTATCAATAAAATAATATTACACATAAACCCAAAAATTCTCCTTATTTTTTAATCATACAATCTTCCATCAATCACTATTCCAAAAATTATTTTTCAAACAAAATGTGTGTCAAACAGGGGCTCAATAATTCAAACTCACACACTGTGTCTCTCCCCTCAATAATTTCTAGTCTTTTCCGTCTTGTGGTTTCAAACTCAATCTACAAGCTCCAAAGCTATGAGCTATCCATTTTTATTTTTATCTTTTTTCTAATATTTTGATAAAAATAGAAAACAAATTTAGGGTTTGTTTGAGTCCCTTTTTTGAAGAATAACTTTTGTAATAGTAAATTTTTGGACGATATATGTTTAAAAAATAAGAAAAGATTTTTAATTCACATGTAAAGTTATTTTATTTGGAGAATATTTTGTTGAAAATGAGCTTGTGAAAATACGAGTTTTTAAGAATATGGCTCAAGCAGGGGCTTAAAATACCACCGTCATTTGCATAGCAGTGCAGGTATCAATAAAGCATAAAATACGTTTCTTTTCCTAAATATTATACCAAAAATTACTCCAACTGTGAATCTCGTATCCACAGTAGCAAATGATTATTGTTGAAGTTTGAGACGGGGGTATCATTGTTAAGACACATTCAAACGATGAATACTTCATTCACATTATTGAATTTTGAATCGAGAATATGATTATTAAAGTTCCCAAATTGGGTTATAAACTGAAGATACTGAACATATTGGGCATATTTGAGAGTTTATTTTTCATTTGATGAGAGAGATGAAATTTTGAAAAGGCGTGATTGAAAAAGACTGCATATAATTTAATCCTTAAATGCAGGTAATTTCTATTATTAGAGTTTAATTAAGTAATAGAGTGACAAATAATTTAGGATTTGTTAAGATCGTGTTCGACTACATGTCAAATTTGTCCTGCCAACTTGGGCTCCCATCAACCGATTTGTTTGGTTTTCCGGATCCGCTCAGAAACTCAAAAGATATTGAAAATATCAGACACATTCTCCAACAATTATTGTCATGTAGGAAAAAGCTTAAGGTATTCTTCACTGTCCCAAACCCGCAAAGCTTGTCATATCCTAATGAAGTTGTTGCGGCCTTTATCAATTTTCTCCTCCGAATGGTAGAATCCATACTATATTTAAAGGCAGAATACATTGCTTTCCAAAATCTTCGGACAGAGCTAGGATTTCTTATTACTTTTCTTGGAGATACATCAATGCTGCTGCATTTGCAGCCCACCAATAATGTAGTGATGGATATCGAAGCTGTGGTTAATGAGGTAGGAAGTTTCTTTTATTCCTTGTTTTTCACCTTTGTAGTATTCTTGGTCACTCGGAAGGAAGAAACCTTTATTGCTTATACGAGGCTTAATTTAACGGATATTGAAGATGTGGTCATCGAGGTAGTAAGTTTCTTGCACTCTGGCTTTTTCGACGTTCTTGAGGACATGCCATTGCAGACCACTACTGAGGTAGAAGAAACCAAGAAAGCAATGGCGGATATCAAAGCTATGGTCCATGAGATAGGAAGTTTCATAGTTTTCACCAAGAATGATCAAGTCCCGGAGAGTGGAATATTGGATCTAGCTATTTCCGATTTGTTACCAAAGTTTGAGCTCTTGAAATCAAAGATCAAGGAGCACTGCATCACAGTCCTGAAGATACCGAGTGATGTGACTCCAAAAACTAGTGTGGTTTCACTCTTCATTGTGGATTCCGTTCTTGATGATCTCATGGACCTAATAAATAACAAGTCGGACAGGATCGTTGATGTGAAAGATCAAATTGTAATGCTACATGAGGAGCTAATGTTATTGGGATCTTCCGTCACAAATATAGCTGTGAAGCAAGAAGCAGAGCATGAGGAACTTTTGATACGAGTCATGGACATAGCATATGAAGTTGAATATGTTATCAACTCATTTCCTCCATTTTGGTATCTCACCCTCAGACTCCCTCAGCTCATTGAGAAGATTCAGCTTATTATGATGGCTGTCAAAGAAACGAAGAACGATATTGATGTAGCTGGAATGCCAAAAGTTGCAAAATATCCAGGTGAACACTTACCGTCGCAATCTAAAGAACCTCCCATTTTGGAAGATATTGTTGTGGGGTTTGATGATGTGGCAATCGACATTGTTAAACAACTGATTGGAGGGAAAGAGCAACTGCAAATTATTTCCATATTTGGAATGCCTGGACTTGGTAAGACGACTTTAGCAAATAAACTATATAATCATCCCTCTATTCTCTATCATTTTTACAAGCTTGCCTGGTGTGTTGTTTCTCAAACATATGAGAAGAAAAATATATTGATTGACATTTTGAGCTCGATGAAAAATGTTAAGAAAGAAACAATTGCAGACGAGGACGTTGAAAGATTGGGGGAAGATGTTTACAAAAGTTTAAAAGGAAGTCGATATCTCATAGTCATGGAAAGATATGGAATTATGGAATGATTTGGAAAGATATTTTCCAAAGGATGGAATTGGAAGCAGAATCTTATTCACCACTCGGAATAAAGAAGTTGGTTCAAAAGCTTCACCTCATGGTGTCATAAATACACTCCCATTTCTATCAGAAGTTGAATGTTGGGATCTATTACAAAAGAAACTGTTCACAGATAAAAGTTGTCCTCAAGAACTACTAGACATTGGGAAGCAGATTGCAAAAAGTTGTCATGGCCTACCACTTGCAGTGGTCGTAATAGCTGGAATTCTTGCAAATATGGAGAAGAAAGAACACTTGTGGCAAAATGTTGCAAGAAATTTAAATTCATATATATCCGAAAATCCAGACAATTTTATCAAGATATTAGAACTTAGCTACAATTACTTGCCAATGCACTTGAAACCATGTTTTCTTTACTTTGGAGCATTCAAAGAGGACGAGGAAATCCGCATACAAAAGTTGATATCATTATGGGTTGCTGAAGGATATATAAAGAAGGAAGAGCGTAAGAGTTTAGAGGATGTGGCACTAGAATATGTGATGAAACTCATTGATAGGAGCCTGGTACTTGTTGCTGAAAAAAGATTTGATGGTTCAATCAGAACTTGTAAGATTCATGATCTATTGCGTGAAATGTGCTTGAGAATAGCCGAAGAAAAAAACTTTTTGAAGATTGTCAATATGTAAGTTCCCTATTTCTCTTCCTTTTTCTTCTCTATTCGTACATTTTTGTTTTAGTGTACTAATAATGGTGACTATATCTGATGATCGTATCACGTGTGATTATGTTTTTACCAGTAATCATGATGAATCTCATCCACTAACGTACTTCAGTGAAAAACACCATTGTCTGAGTATCGTCTATGGGGAGAATCCTATGCACTCACTACCTTTCGGCCCACGTGTGCGCTCTCTTTTATGTTGTAATGTTGAGTTGCCCACATTAGTTGCATGCAGCTTCAAAGTTCTTAGGGTCTTGGATTTGTAGAGTGTGTGGATAAATCTTGTAGTAATCGGAATTGAGCAATTTGGTTCACGTGAGGTACTTGGAACTTTCATATACACTTCCACCAATGGAAAGCTTCCACAAACTAGAATTTCTTGTTATGAGAGCTAGTGATATTGAAATACCGGATGTCCTCTTTAATATGATGAGTTTGAGACACATGCATTTCAAGGGCGGTGCATACTTCAGCGAGTCTATTCGTCATCAAGCAATTAAGGATAAGAGCTTCCAAATAAAAAATAACCTACAAAGTATTTCTTTCCTTCGAATTTTCGATAAAACGGATGAGAAAATTTTGAGGTGTTCACCAGATCTTCGCAGACTTAAATGCATGGTTGGATCTTCACACAGTTATTCTTTTGATTTCCTTAATCAGCTCGAATCATTGAAGCTCAGATCATGCAGTTACGAGGGAGATTCATCGTTCAATTTGATCGGTCTGCCCTTAAATCTCAAACAATTGACTCTATTTTTTGTACACTGTGGGCTTATTGGGCCCTATTTGAGTGGTTCTCTTTAACACTCTTCTGGGCCGGGTTCCTATTATAGCCATTGGATGGAGATCTACGGTGGAGATGAAAGTGGTTGGGATATTTTTCTTTGGTTTGACCTATATCACGTGGGTGGATCCCTTGATTCAACCCTCCTCCCCTTTCTCGACTGCTTCTAGGGCACGATTCTCTGCCTTCTTTGTGACTGCCCTATTTCTCTATCTGGTTCGATTCTTCTTGTTCTTCTGGAGTTCACTCTTAACAATCGATTGAAACCTGTCGTAGAAGTGATAACCTGGGTGTTGCTTAGACCTGAAAGAGGGTTAAGCTGTTGGTTCTTTCTCGAAGGATTTTTCGATCAGATTGTGGCTTCACCTTGATTGTTTATGGTAGATCCCTTTGGATCGATGACCTAGTCAAGTGGGAGTGTTCTTTGCCGGTTCTCATCTCTCTGGACGGCGATTGCATAGACGTGGAAGGCTGTTCCTGAGCCTGACCTTTTTCAGTCTACACCTCTGTGAAGAGAAGGGCAGAAGAACGACCAGCAGAAAGGAGGAGCCTGCACGGTTGATAGGGAAGTTTCTCTCCAATTTTAAGTCTCTATTTTGGGTCCCTTTAAGTTCTGTTTATCCTTCATTTAATTCAGTTTCTGCAATATATATATTTCTCCAGTCATTACATGAGTTGGATAGGATTGATTGATTATACATTGTGTTAGAACTCTACAAATGCATCAGTACCTGTAAATCCTATAATTGCTAGGCTGAGTTCTATTGAATATACTTTGGGGCATACTCTGTAAATGATAGAGTGACTTGATGATGATTACATATTCATTATGTGATTCTGGAGCATGTTATTGAACTGTCAATTGGAAGGATGAAATGTTAGAACTCTGTCATTAGGGTTTTGAATGAATTTCTGATTTGTGTTGATGCTGTGCATTGTGCTAAATATTCCCAACATCTGGTATCAGAGCTAGATTTAGGTCTAGGGTTTCGATTTTATCCTTCACTGATTAGGGTTGAGTGTTTTGGGCATTCTAGGTTTTTTGATTCGATACTGATTATTGTGAATTTGTGTTGTGCATGTTGTTGACCGACTGGTGACTGGTGATTCTGGAAATTTGGTCTGCCTGAGGACTTGGTGGACTTGGTGGTATATTTACTGTTTTTCAAACAGTTGGTTGGTAAGATTATTCCAAACTCTCCGTAGGTTAAGTTTGGTACTTTTACCATTTTTATACCTGGCACGTTTATTTGTATAATATACCTGTGCATTGCTTAAGTTTGAATCACACCGGCACACACATCACATCAAAGTTTATGTGATCGAATTGATTCGGTGTCGTGTTTCATTTCTGGACATTGCTTTTAACTCTGCATTCATATCGTGTGTTGATCATCTGTGAAAACATTTTTCAAAACCTTTTCTGTTTAGTCCATGAGTACGAGCCACCCTTTTACAGAATCTAGTATGGGTTCGAGGGTCGAATTATCGCAATTCGATGGAAAGGGGGACTACTCAATTTGGAAACAGAAAATGAGGGCCATTTTGGTCCAACAGAGAGTTGCTAAAGCTCTCGATGATCCTTTGACTTTTTCTGACGAGTTAAAAGCTAAACCTGATGAAATCGAGGACATGAATGAAATTGCATATAGTTCTATAATCTTGCACTTATCTGATAACATCATTAGACAACTTGATCATGCTAGAGATGCTAGGACATTATGGATTGCCTTAGATGCCTTATTCTTGACTAAGACTTTGCCTAACAAGATTTATCTGTTAGAAAAATTGTTTAGTTTTAAGATGGACCCGGGGAAGGATTTAGAGGGGAATTTGAGCGATTTTAGCATAATTGTGAAAAGTCTGGCTCATAATGATAAGAAGTTCGACGATGAGGATTTAGCTGTCATATTGTTAAATTCATTGCCCGAATCATATAAAGAAATCCGAAATGTAATTAAATATGGCAGGGATACTCTCACGCAGTCTATTGTGATAGATGCGTTGAAATCGAGGGAACTTGAACTGAAACGTGATAACCGAACAAATGTGAAAGAAGAAGCCTTGTTTGTTAGGGGAAGAACCGAAAAGAAAGAATTTAACTTCCATAACAAAAAGGGAAGGGGAAGGTCTAAAATGAGATCGAAATCAAAAGACAAAAGTGGTAAAAAATGTTATAACTGTGGAAAGTTAGGACATTTTAAGAAAGATTGTTTTGACTGGAAGAAGAAACAAAGAGAATTAAATAACACTGATCAAAACAATGCTGCTGTTGTTTCTGAATTTGATAGTCTACATGTCCTAAATGTGTCTGAGGGGGAATTTGACAACAATTGGATCCTAGACACGGGGTGCACCTTTCACATGTACCCTGAAAAGTCTTGGTTCTATAACTATCGAGAGATTGAGTCTAGGAAGGTCTACATGGGAGATAATAATTCTCAGAATGTGGTTGGAGTTGGTGACATAGCCATCAGGATGTACGATGGGGTTGTCAGGCAACTCAGGGAGGTTAGGTATGTCCCTAATTTAAAGAGGAACCTCATTTCCTTAGGTACTCTTGAAGATGAGGGATATACTTTTAAGTCCGTGAATAACGTTCTGAAATTTTTTAAGGGATCTCTGATAGTTATGAAAGGACCCAAGAGGAATGGGCTGTACTATCTAGAGGGCAAAACTGAAACAACACCTGATTCAAGTCTTCTTGCTGTCAGTAAAAACAAAACCGAACTTTGGCATAACAGAATGGGTCACATTGGGTTTAAAGGGTTAAAATCTTTAAGTAATCAAAAATTGCTTGGAAAGGATGATATTGAATCAATGGACTTCTGTGAAACATGTGTTTTGGGTAAATCTCACAAGGTTAGCTTTGAAGCTAGCTCTCATAGGACCAATGATCCATTGGACTATATTCATGCTGATCTATGGGGTCCTGAGAAGCATTCCACATTTGGTGGAAGTAAGTACTTCTTATCCTTAGTGGATGATTACTCAAGAAAAGTTTGGATTTATCCTCTTAAGGCTAAGTCGGAAACTTTTGGGAAATTCAGAATCTGGTTAAAGTCAGTTGAGAATCAGTTGGAAAAGAAACTTAAAACATTAAGAACTGATAATGGGCTTGAATTCTGCAATTTCGAATTTGACAATTTCGTAGCGTAAAGGAATAACAAGACACAGAACGGTTAAGTACACACCTGAACAGAATGGGGTCGCGGAGAGAATGAATAGAACCATAATGAACAAAGTTAGGTGTATGTTGATTAGCTCGGGCCTTGCCAAAGGGTTCTGGGCTGAAGCTGCTAGTACCGCAGCTTATCTGATTAATAGGTCTCCGTCCAGCAGTATAGGTTTTAAGACCCCGCAGGAGATGTGGACGGGGGAGCCTCCAAATCTGAGTCATTTGAGGGTGTTTGGATGTGCTGCATTTGCACACCAATCTGAAGGGAAACTTGAGCCGAGGGCGGTCAAGTGTGTGATGTTAGGATATCCCGAGGGTGTGAAGGGCTATAGGTTGTGGGTTTTAGGGGTTCAAGGCATTAAGATTATTAATAGTAGGAATGTGGTCTTTAATGAATCTGAAATGCCATGTCTAAAACAGAAACCTGATGAAGCTAACAAATCTGAAACTGAGAGGAGTGTTCAGACTGAGGTGAAGCTGACTAATCTTAATTCACCGACACCTAGGAATGATGATAATGATGACCCTACACATCACGAAACCGAACCTGAAACTGAGACTGAAATTGAACCTGAACAGGTGACTGAACTTCAAGATAACACTGAACAAGTTGAAGTTGAACACTTTAATGATCAGCCACCTAATCAAGATTATCAACTCACTAGGGATAGGGCGAGACGGCAGATTAGGCCGAACCCTAGGTACGAATCCCTAAGTCTGACTGAGTTTGCATTAGTTTCAGGTGAAGTTCTTGAACAAATAGAACCTGCTAGTTATGAAGAAGCTATTAATGGAAATTATTCTAAAAATTGGATAGAAGCTATGCAGGAAGAAATGAAATCTTTGAGTGATAACAAAACCTGGAAACTTGTTAAGAAACCTAAAGATCAGAAATTAGTTCCATGTAAGTGGATTTACAAGTTGAAGGAAGGTTTAAGCCCTAATGAGTCTGTGAGGTATAAGGCGAGATTAGTGGCTAAGGGTTATACTCAAAGAGAGGGTGTGGACTATAATGAAATATTTTCACCCGTGGTTAAGTACAAGACGATCAGACTGATGTTGGCTCTTGTCGTTCAATTCAATTGGGAACTTGAACAACTCGATGTAAAAACTGCATTTTTACATGGAGAGTTGGAAGAGGATATCTTCATGAGCCAACCACAAGGGTTTGTGGCTAGGGGTAAGTCTGAGTATGTGTGCAAATTGGAGAAATCTTTGTACGGGCTGAAACAGAGCCCAAGACAATGGTACAAGAGGTTTGATGCCTATGTACTGAAGATAGGGTTTAAGAGAAGTGAATTTGATGCTTGCTTGTATTTTAATGACGTAAAGAGCGGTTATGAAGTCTACTTGTTGCTTTATGTCGATGATATGCTTTTAGCTGGACCGAGCAAGTCTCAAATTAATGAACTAAAAGATCTTTTGAAATCGGAATTTGATATGAAGGATTTAGGGAATGCTAGAAAGATTCTAGGGATGGTGATAACAAGGGATAGGGCTAAGAACAAGTTAACAATTTCACAAGAAGCGTACTTGAACAAAGTTGTAACTAAATTTGGAATGAAAGACAGTAAAATTGTTAATGTGCCTCTTGCTAGCCATATGAATTTTTCACGTGATCATTCGCCTAAATCCGAATCTGAATTAAAAGAGATGGAAAATATTCCGTATGCTAATGCCATAGGTTCTGTCATGTTTTCTATGATTACTACCAGACCTGATCTTGCATTTTCCATCAGTCTTCTAAGTAGATTTATGTCCAACCCTGGTAAGCCGCATTGGGCGGGTATGAAATGGTTATTAAGATATTTGGTTGGGACTTTAAATCTAGGCTTAGTGTATGAGAAAAGATCTGAGGAGTTGACTCTTAAGGGCTATGTTGATTCGGACTTTGCTGGTGATAGAGACAGTAGGAAATCAACTACCGCTTACTTCTTTACCCTAGGTGATAATTGTATTACTTGGAAATCTCAGCTACAACCCTTAGTGACTCTGTCTAGTACTGAAGCTGAATACGTTGCCATAACCGAGGCGGTTAAGGAATGTATGTGGTTAAAGGGAATCTTAAAAGAATTGAACTTCATGCATGATACACCTATTATGTTTACGGATAGTCAGAGTGCGTTGTCACTTAGTAAGAATCCTGTTTATCATGAGAGATCCAAACATATAGAGGTGAAGTATCATTTTATACGTGAGAAGCTTTCTCAAGGTGAAGTCGAACTTGTTAAGATTCATACTGATAGGAATCCCTCTGATGTGGGAACAAAAATTCTACCTGCAGGTAAATTTAAATTGTGCTTATCTTTGTTACATATTGACACTGGTTAATTTTTTCTTGCAGGTAGTGGGCGATGATGATGAACAGTCCTTCCATGTGCAATTCGCAACCGAGAGAGCGTGTTACGAGAACCAAGGTGAAGTTTGTGGGCTTATTGGGCCCTATTTGAGTGGTTCTCTTTAACACTCTTCTGGGCCGGGTTCCTATTATAGCCATTGGATGGAGATCTACGGTGGAGATGAAAGTGGTTGGGATATTTTTCTTTGGTTTGACCTATATCACGTGGGTGGATCCCTTGATTCAACCCTCCTCCCCTTTCTCGACTGCTTCTAGGGCACGATTCTCTGCCTTCTTTGTGACTGCCCTATTTCTCTGTCTGGTTCGATTCTTCTTGTTCTTCTGGAGTTCACTCTTAACAATCGATTGAAACCTGTCGTAGAAGTGATAACCTGGGTGTTGCTTAGACCTGAAAGAGGGTTAAGCTGTTGGTTCTTTCTCGAAGGATTTTTCGATCAGATTGTGGCTTCACCTTGATTGTTTATGGTAGATCCCTTTGGATCGATGACCTAGTCAAGTGGGAGTGTTCTTTGCCGGTTCTCATCTCTCTGGACGGCGATTGCATAGACGTGGAAGGCTGTTCCTGAGCCTGACCTTTTTCAGTCTACACCTCTGTGAAGAGAAGGGCAGAAGAACGACCAGCAGAAAGGAGGAGCCTGCACGGTTGATAGGGAAGTTTCTCTCCAGTTTTAAGTCTCTATTTTGGGTCTCTTTAAGTTCTGTTTATCCTTCACTTAATTCAGTCTCTGCAATATATATATTTCTCCAGTCATTACATGAGTTGGATAGGATTGATTGATTATACATTGTGTTAGAACTCTACAAATGCATCGCATCAGTAAATCCTATAATTGCTAGTCTGAGTTCTATTGAATATACTTTGGGGCATACTCTGTAAATGATAGAGTGACTTGATGATGATTACATATTCATTATGTGATTCTGGAGCATGTTATTGAACTGTCAATTGAAAGGATGAAATGTTAGAACTCTGTCATTAGGGTTTTGAATGAATTTCTGATTTGTGTTGATGCTGTGCATTGTGCTAAATATTCCCAACATGTACACATATCTCCGGAACAAATGGAGATAATTGGGAAATTGGAGTACCTTGTGGTTCTCAAATTACGTGATGTTTCCTTTGAGGGAGGACTATGGGACACTAGTGAAGGTGAATTTCCACAACTTAAATTCTTGAAACTCTCTGGTGTAAAGCTTGCAGAATGGAATACCTCAAGAGATCATTTCCCAAGACTTCAACGACTAAGATTGAGTTATTGCAAACATTTGAAGATGATCCCTCCCAGTTTAGGTGATATTCCAACATTACTAATGATTGAGGTATATGACTGCGCGGAAGCTATCAAAGAATCTGCTAAGAGAATTCAAGAAGAACAAGAAGACATGGGAAATGAAGATATTAAAGTCATAATCTCTGACTCTTTAATGTGAACCTGAAAGTGAAGCGGTAATTGACTAGTGAACAGAGCAATTGTTTTTGCTGGTATACTTTGATTCTCTAAGAATCCCATTTTCACTTGTTATATTATGCCCCCGTTTGATCTACATTATTATCTCATTAAAATGAAAAATATGACCGCTATCCATCATATCAACATTTAAATTCAAATTTTCTATCTCTTACGTGGGTCCCAATAATGACTATATTTTTTATTCTTATTCTACAATAATTTGACTCAAACATGGCGTATATTTTGAACAATTTGTTTTCTTGCAGGAGACACCTTTGCCTTCTGAGACATTTCCAGCTGTAATAAGAGATAATCTCTTTCATGTTCTCATCTTGGTCCTAGGTATTATGCGTACTACTAAATGAAACATCAAATAACTTGTATTGTATTTTTCCTTGTTTTGAAACTTAAGCGAGCTCTATTTCATGAGCCTCTTGATGTTATTCTAGGAATTACTATATCCCACAAGGTGCTATTTTGGGGGCATTGATTCTCATAATAATTGACTAATTTGAAACACGTAGGACTAATGCAAATCACCTTAAAAGAGATTTCAGAGCTTAGCAAGTTGATTAAATTCACTCTCATATGGCCTTAAATTAACTTATATGGGCATGAGTTGCATGTTGTCAAAGGCCTGCCCCAACCCACATGGTAAGAGGAGGAATTTTATAGTTAAATTGGCCCAAATATCTATATTAGCCCAGCTTCATATTAAGTCCCAACCCAGACCCAGTTATCCAAATATTATTTCATGATATTAATAAAATGTGAACAATTTTATTACCTAATTAGATTTTTATTTAATGCATATTTTACTTATAATTATATATAAACTTTTAATAAAAAATTTATATAACTTATTCATGGTTATAAGAAAAAAACTTACTTATTTTGACCATGAAATTGATGTTACTAACAAAATAAGTAACTTATTTATATTTAATCTTACATAAAAAAATATTTATAAGAACTTATTTATTTATAAATAATAAGATTATATATGTATGCTATAGAAGTTGAATCAAACATGGACGTGAAAGAAATCAAATTTTTTTTACCCTCGAAATTTCTTGTCATTTTTTTTTTCACTTTGAGTGGATTCTTCACTCATCGTGTTTCTATCAGTTTATATTTTTTAAGGTGAGAATCAATTTTATATTTCGCAAGAACAAGTACGAAATATGTTGTGAGAATTTAAACTTGTACTTCATTGAGTGTTATATGTTGTTTGTCGGGAATGTAATGGGAGTAGTCTCTTAAACTCGATCTGTTGTTGCGTGAGTTTATATAGAATTTTTAAATTTTAGTCCACCCCAAAATCATTTTGTGACTTCACCCCAGCATGTTGATCATACTTCATTCATCAAATGAGAATGAGTTTATAACCCCAGCATGTTGATCATACTTCATTCATCAAATGAGAATGAGTTTATAAAATATGTAAAATTTTGTACATGGTATGTTTAAAATTGGTAGATTTCGGATTGTGTTGAATTCAATTCGAACTCTAGTTTAATCTGTAAAATTAGTATTTATGAATTATGCGAATGATTATTATCTATTTGACTAGTAAACTCAGTCTATAACACAAATCTGCTAGCGTGATGTAAAATGGTTTGCAAATTGTACATTGTATTCCTGCTATTCTCATGATATTATGAGAAAAAAATTTATGTTGATAGAGAGAGAATTGTAGGAAAACAATTTACCAATTATCCATTAATTCTCTCCCTTGGTTTCTTTTTGTAACGTCCCAAAATTTTATAGAATAAAATTATTTGGTCTAGATTTATTATTATTATTTATATATGTTTTATCGTCTTATTATTTTTGGGTCAAATAATTAGATTTTGATATAACAAGTTAAAAATATATCAATATTAGACTCTTTTTTAGCTCGTAATTAATTAGAAGTTTTCAACACAAGAAAAAGTTACTTTGGATTAGACTACAACAATTTAAGTCCGATTAAAAGAATAATAGGTTAATAGAGTTTGTGGGGGCTTGAAATATTAAATGAATAAAACTACTTCCCTCTTTTAATTCCTACCACACCTGATTTTTGTTTGATATGAAAACAATAATGTATTACAATTCAAATGTCATTTTTTGAAACCGAGTCCATGTTAGCCACGTGTCCTATTTTAAAATGAAAAGTTTAATTATATGATTGGTAATTAATTAAACTTGGCTTATGATTTAAATTTTTATGGTTGCCACGTGTGAGATGATAAATGTTGATTTTGATAATTATAATGATAATAATATTCTTATTGTGATTTGAATAGAGTTTTAAGGCTCTTTTGATGAGCTCCATTTTCCAAGGAAAATGGAATATATTTTCCATTTCCACACAAAAATTGTTGTTTGATTGTCATAATTTAACTTGGAATCCATTTTCTCAGCCACCATTCACGCGCCTCATTTTCCTTCAAATTGGTGAATTTGTTTTCCCATTGGTTATGTGGTTTTTTATTTTCCAGCTTCCTTTTTAAAAAAAAAAAAAAAAAAATTGGCAATAAAAAAAAATTATACATACAATGGTAAAAAAATTATCCATTTTATTGACAATTTTCATACAAAACAGAGCCAAACGAATGATATTCGGGATGACAATTTTTTAATTTTTTGGCAATTGTAACAAATTTTAGACCCAATGGTAGAAAAAATTATCACTTTAATAGACAATTTTCATGAAAAACTAAGTCAAACGGACCCCAAACTTTCAATATTTTCCAAGTGGAAAATTATAACAATCAAACACAATTAATTACAATTCCCAGTAAAACAATTTCTAGGCAAATCAATTCCCTATAAAACATTTTCTTCCCACCCATTTTCCACATTCACAATCAAACGAACCCTAATTGTAATTTTAATTTCATAAAATTTTATAGTAATCATAATTTTATTATTTGAAAACCAATTCTAATCTAAATTTCTCATATTACACTGTTTTTCAATTCTAGTTGTATACAAACTCAATTGATAATTTCAACTATAAATACTTCAAGAATTCACATTATTTAACCACAAAAAATAAATAGAGTCATGGTAGAGGTAGAGAAGTAGGGGAAAAAATATAGAAAAATAATAGGAGAATTTTTACATGCAAAAATTTATTCTTTTTAACTTTTGAAATCAAGATAAGATACTTTTGTACAAGTGGTTCGTTTCCTTATACTTTTATATTCAGTAATTTATGCATGAACTGTCAGTGAACCTTTGGATTTTTTATTAAAAGATATGAAATCTTTTGAGAATTTAAGATGATCTAAGATGAATGTGTCGTTTGGTCACCGATAAGAGACAATAAGAGAAGTGTGGTATAAAGTGTTTATTTTATTATTATATAATTGTGAATGGAAACTACACGTTGATAAGTGTGTTTTGCACACTTATTTAGGTCACAAAACATGGAAAATGTTGGTATATATGTTGAAATATGACTTAATTCGATATAATGTGTGTTTGTAGGATTACATTGATGGATGAAATGAAGAGTATGAGAAAAAGAACGAAAAAAGACCAAAATGGAAGAATATGAAACTCCGAGGACCAAAATACAATTATTCAAAAGATGACCCGAATGGCGAGTCAAGCATGGAATTGAGCTAAGTAACACATTGTGATATCATGGGATGTTAGAAGAAGAAGGAGAAGGAAGCAATGCCAAAAGGTGGATGAAACAAACTTGGGGACCAAAGTGAATCAAAGAGAAAATTATTTCTACCATGCAGTCGCATGGTAGAAAGTCCATGCAGTCGCACAAGCATCTACAGGAGTTGAACAGTGAAAATTTTGTATAACCATGCTGTCGCATGGGTTTATACCATGCTGTCGCATGGTTCAATCTGGGCGCGAAAATTCTGGTTTCCTTATTTCGTTCCAACTCTTGTGGAAACCAATCTTTTGCCAACTATATAAACTCTTAATCCATCCTCAAACCCTAGGCAGACCTGGGAGGAGATTTTTGAAGGTTTTCAGAGAGAAAAAGAGGCACAAACAAGAAGAATAAGATCACGACGCGAAGATTCAATTCAAGATTATTCGGGGTGATGTCGTTCTTTATCTATTTTTCTGATTTTCTTCTTTCCTCCATGCTAGGCTAGATTTATATGTGCTAGGTGAACGATGAACCTTGTGATGTGATATTTTAATTCCTAGTTTTACTTTGTTGACATTAAAACGCGTTTTGAATTATTGAATGATTTATATACATCGCTTTTTCTCTACAATTATATGCGCAATAGTTGTATGAGTGTGGTGGCCTATTTCTAGCATTCGAAAGAAGGAGAATAGACTCGACAAGGTATAAATCATCGTAGGGTCCGATAGGGGATAGAAATATACCGCTATGCTCTACGTGAATCTCTAAGTGTTTACAAAACGTCATGCATTCTTGTATATTGCATTTGTCATAGAAATATAGTCAAATGGTATGCGACAATAGGTTCAATTCTACTCGAAAAAGATTATTGAATATATTAGAAACATTGATTCTTCATCAATTCAAACATGTTGTCAATTTTGTAGAACTAGAATTAAAATGGATCATTACATGGGGATTCGCAAACCTAGTACGTTTCTTTTCTATGTGTTGCCTCAATTTGCATTCAATCATACAATTTGCATTTAGTTTAATTAATTCATCAACTATTACTATCATTTAGTTTAGCTACAATTTGTTACCAAACTCAACCATATTTCACGTTTCGGTTAAGGTCAGAATAGATAAAATCGAACTAGTAAATCTCTGTGGGAACGATATTTGGACTCTAAAATCCATTTTATTACTTGAACGATCCGTACACTTGCGATAGTTTTTATTGGAAACATATTTTCGATGAACACACGTATTTTAAATATTCACTCTTACAAAATTTTAAAAGAAAAAAAAATCATTTTGTAACAGTGTCACTGTTCATGTGTGCCGTGCACTATTTTGCACTGTTCATGTGAATAGTGCTGACTGTTCACGTGAAAAGTTTTTTTTTTCTTTCTTTTTTTAAATATGTCTATAGGAAGATAGATCTGGCACTGATGCCAAACAATAAAACCCCAAATTTTCATGAACATTATAAGGTTAACAAAAATTTAATTTTCTTTATGTTAAAAATGAAAACGATACAAAAAAATAAAAAATAATAAAAAATAATAAAAAAAAAAATATATATATATATAATCAGCTAACTAATTAAAAAAAATGTGTCTTTGAACAAAATAGACAATCCGATAAATTGGGAGATAAAAAAAACTTAGTGCTTTTATTTCCTCAATTTCTCTTAACGGTCTGCATCACCATCTCATTATAGTTCCAATCGACCCAAATTTTCTTATAAAATTTTGTAAGAGTGAGCACCTAAAAATATCCAATAAAATACGTGTAGTTTTCATACACAATAAAAGTAAACATTTTATATCACTTTTCTCTTATGGAGTGTATCGGTGATCAAGGGACACACTCATCTTGGGTCATCTTAAATTCTCGAAAGATTTCATATTTCTTAATAAAGAATCCGAGGTTCCACTGATAATTAATGCATAAATTTCTAAATATAAAAGTATAAGGAAACTAATCACTTGCACAAAAGTATTTTATCTTGATTTTGAAAGGTTGAAAAGAATAAAATCTTGCACGTAAAAGTTGTCCTATTATTTTTCTATACGTTTTCCTCTCTCTCTCTCTCTCTCTCTCTCTCTTCCATGACTTTCTTTATTTTATGTGGTGAAATAATGGGAATTCTGGCAGTATTTATAGTTGGAATTCTCAATTGAGTTTGTATGCAACCAGAATTGAAAAACGGTGTAATATAAGAAATTTGGATAATAATTGATTTCAAAATAAAAGTATGATTACTATTAAATTTTATCAAATCAAAATTACAATTAAACTCTATCGAAATCACAATAAGATTATCATTATTAAAATCAACATTTATCTCACAAGTGGCTACCATAAAAATTTATATCATAAACCAAGTTTAATTAATTACCAATCATATAATTAAACTTTTCATTTTAAAATAGGACACGTGCCCAACATGAACTTAGTTTAAAATAATGACATTTGAATTGTACTACACTATTGATTTCATATCAAATAAAAATCACTTGTGGTAGGAATTGAAAGAGGAAAAGAATTTTACTCATTTAATAGTGCAAGCCTCCACCAACTCTACTAACCTGTTATTCTTTTAATTGGACTTGCCCCCAGGGCACATCTCCAAGTGATAAAAGGGGAAGGCGGAAAAACTACAACTTTGCTTGAAGCTACTGCGTCAAGGGTTCGAATCCTGAAATATGGATTTGGCTCTGGGTAAGTGCAATTGTACAAGCAGTCTTTTACCCTATACCCTTGGAGGCATAATGTAACGACCCAATTTTTAGTTTAGATCGCCATCAAACGTTCCACTTAAAGTAGGGACTTTTTCCAAAACCACAATTTATTCATACGTGCTTGCCTATACCCCAAATTTGATAATTAACATATTAGGAACAAATGACATGCAACCAAATTTACGAAATTGATACAAGTAGCAGTCAAAAAAAATTTCAATTCTTTGACATAATTAATACGATGGTCCAACTAGATAGTCAAATTACTCATTGCTTGGTTAAAATCAAGAGAGAGAATTTATATTAAAATTCTATAGGTTGGCAGGCAAATTGGTATGGCTTTTTCCTCCAAAATCGCTATTGGTCAAATTCAATTAATAGGTGTAAAATCAAACTCTTACATACACATACACAAAGAAAAATGGGTCATGAATTATTATAATAATAAAATTCCATTTAAGGCATATTGGAATAGTACAATGATATGTATAAAAACTTTTAGAACAAACGTCAGAAAATCATACCGTCATTATAACTTTAGAGATCCGGTAAGAGCTCATATCATATCATAACATAACATTGGTACCGGAATGGCCATAACATCATATCATAAAACATCATCTCATAACTTTAACTTTCATAAGTATAAAATTCATCAGTATGAACAAAAGATTTAAACGAGATAAATCAACTGCACCTCTTTTCCTACCTCGTCAGATGAAATAACTTTCACGTAAATAATGAGTTCACGTTCCAAAACTTCTTAATTTCTTGACTGCGTGATGAATAAAATCAGCCTGCTCTCTCTCTCTCTCTCTCAACTTTTTCTTATTTTGTTTGATAGTTTTTCTGAATTCATAGGATAAATATGAAAGGAATTTGGCAAAAAGTCATAATCAAAATAGGATACGTGCACTGCCATAACCAAATCCCAATTTCAAAGCAATTAAATAATATCTAAGTACAATCAATTGACACCTATCCCTATCACACTCCAAAATCAAAGCAAACAAATCTTTTTAAATCAAAACTACCTTATCTATCTTTACCAACACGTGCTTACCAACCCAAACAATTCAAAATCAAAATAAACACCCCATACACATGACACGTGGCAGACAACCTTTTAAAATATAAAACTAGTTTTTCTTCAACTTCTTCAAACTACATATCTTGGAGCTTACTTATCCGAATCGATTATTTCTCGAGCTTAATATGTATAATTAATTACTGTCTATCCAATGAGATCAATATTGATATATTTTCGATAACTCCATCAATATCTAGATTTTTGACCCAAATAAAATATAATTTGATAAATGTATCATTTAGTTCCTAACTTTCAAAATATTAAAATATAGCATACGAACATTAAATTCTATTCTATGAAATCATTGTCGGAACTTCTTCATGTGATAAGTCTTTTTGTATCTCCAATGTCTGATAATTTACCACATGATTGGGATCATGAACATATTTTCTGAGCATCGAAACATGGAACACATTATGCACTGCTGGGAGTTCAGGTGGTAAGGCAAGCCTGTAAGCCACACTACCAATCCTTTCGAGAATTTCGAAAGGTCCAACGAATCGTGGTCTCAACTTCCCCTTCTTACCAAATCTCAAAACACCCTTCGTTGGTGCTACCTTCAGATAAACTTTGTCGCCCACAACAAATTCCAAATCTTTTCTTCTACCATCGGCATAACTTTTCTGTCGGTCTTGTGCTGTCTTGATTCTGGCTCTAATCTTGTCAACTGCTTCAACTGTTCGTTCAATGATTTCAGGACCCAAAATTCTTTTCTCACCGACTTCGTCCCAATGGATAGGAGATCTGCATTTCCTACCATAAAGAGCTTCATATGGGGCCATACCTATAGTAGCTTGGAAGCTATTGTTGTAAGCAAACTCTACTAACGGCAGGTGTGTTTCCCAATTACCACTAAGATCCAAGACACATGCCCTCAACATATCTTCAAGAGTTTGAATGGTTCTTTCTGACTGTCCATCGGTCTGAGGATGATAAGCAGTACTAAATTTCAGCTTCGTCCCCATGGCTGCCTGCAAACTATTCCAAAATTTAGATGCGAACCTCGGGTCTCTATCTGAAACAATGGTGACTGGAACTCCATGCAATCTGACTATCTCTCTAATGTATAGTTGTGCGAACTGTTCCATGTTGAAATTTACTTTGATTGGTAGAAAGTGAGCTGACTTCGTCAGACGATCAACTACCACCCAAATAGCATTATGACCCCTTGCCGACCTCGGAAGGCCTACCACGAAGTCCATTGCTATGTGTTCCCATTTCCATTCTGGAATATCCAACGATTTCAGTAGTCCCGATGGCCTTTGATGTTCTGCCTTGACCTGCTGACAGACAATACATTTCTCTACGAATAGACCAATTCCTCTCTTCATATTTCTCCACCAAAACGTATCTCGAAGGTCTCGGTACATTTTGGTGCCACCTGGATGTGCAGCATAAGGGGTGGAGTGAGCCTCTTCCAATATCTCGTTCCTTATGCTCTCATCCTTAGGTACACATAACCTTCCTTTAAAAGTCAGTGCGTTATCTGCAGATACTTCAAATCCTTTATATTTGTTTGTACCAACTTCAGCCTTAATCTTCTGCAAAAATGGGTCCTTATCCTGTGCATCCTTGATTCGATCCCGAAGAGTAGGTTTAATCATGAACGCTTTTATTATTGCTGTAGTCTGGGTTGGCGGAGTGATGACTTCTAATCTCAGTTTTTCAAAGTCGTTTATCAAATGTTCCTGTACCGTGGGTAAAACGGCTAACTGGGATCCCACCTTCCTGCTTAAGGCATCTGCGACTACGTTGGCCTTACCCGGGTGGTAATGAATTGTACAGTCATAATCTTTCACTAGTTCCAACCATCTCCTCTGTCTCATATTTAGTTCCTTCTGTGTGAAGAAATATTTAAGGCTCTTGTGGTCTGTATAGATTTCACACTTCCCACCATAAAGATAATGACGCCATATCTTTAAGGCGTGAACTACCGCTGCAAGTTCCATGTCATGTGTTGGATAGTTCTGTTCATACAGCTTCAACTGTCTCGAGGCATAAGCAACTACTTTTCCATGTTGCATCAAAACACAAACCCAAACCCCGTTTGGAGGCGTCGGTGTAAATTACAAATCCTTCAGAGCCATCAGGTATTGTCAATACAGGAGCTGCAGTCAATCTCTGCTTGAGTTCTTGAAAGCACCTTTCACATTTTTCCGTCCACTGAAATTTCACACCCTTTCTTGTCAACTGAGTCATCGGTCCTGCTATTTTTGAGAAGTCCTCAATAAATCTTCTATAATAACCAGCCAACCCTAAGAAACTACGAACTTCTCCGACACTGGTTGGACTAGGCCAGTTAGTTACTGCTTCCACTTTAGCTGGGTCTACCTCAATTCCCTGGGCAGTAACCACGTGACCAAGGAAACCCACTCGATCAAGCCAAAATTCACACTTCTTGAATTTGGCATATAATTTCTCCTTCCTCAAGGTTTCAAGTACCACTCGGAGTTGTTCTTCATGCTGCTTCTTATCTTTGGAGTACACAAGTATGTCGTCAATAAATACAATGACGAATTGGTCTAAGTATTGATGGAACACTCGGTTCATTAGATCCATAAATACAGCTGGAGCATTGGTTAAACCGAAAGGCATGACAATGAATTCATAATGTCCGTAACGAGTCCTGAAAGCAGTTTTTGATATATCGCTTGCCTTAACTTTCAGTTGATGATACCCCGACCTCAAGTCGATTTTTGAAAACACCGTTGCACCCTTTAACTGGTCGAATAAATCTTCTATTCTTGGCAGTGGGTATCTATTTTTGACAGTCAGATGATTCAACTCCCTATAGTCAATACACATCCGCATACTCCCATCCTTCTTCTTCACGAAAAGTACTGGAGCGCCCCAAGGAGATACACTCGGTCGAATGAAACCTTTCTCAAGTAATTCCTCCAACTGTAACTTCAATTCTTGGAGTTCCTTTGGTGCCATCCGATAAGGGGCTTTAGATACTGGTGCTGCTCCAGGAACCAAATCAATTGTAAATTCTACTTGTCTATCATGTGGAATGCCTGGTAGATCTTCTGGGAATACGTCTGTAAATTCTCGCACGACGTTAATATCATCAATAGTCGTTTCTGTATGTTGGGAACCGATGATATTAACTAGGAATCCTTGACATGACTCATTCCTCAACATCTTTTCTGCTTTTATAGCTGATACAAGTCGAGGTAAAGACTTGAACTTTGCTCCAAAGAAACGAAACTCTTCCTCTCCTGGTCTGTGAAACAACACTTCTTTCTCATGACATCGAATTGCCGCATGATTAAGTCCCAACCAATCCATGCCTAAGATAACATCAAAATCTTTCATCTCCAAAAGGTATAAGTCTGCTCGTAATATTTTCCCGTCAATCTCTAATTTCATAGCCTTGGTCATCTGATTTGTGCGAAGGGTTCTTCCTGAAGGGATACTGACCTCTAATTCATTATTCGTTTTCACACATGCAAATTTTGACTTAGCTACGAAGGATGCAGAGATAAAAGAATTTGTAGCTCCAGAGTCAAAAAGTACGTAAGCAGGTACATCGGATAATAACAGAATACCTGTTTTCGAATTTATATTGTTAACTTTGGCGACGGAAGATGCAAAGTCAAGGACATAAACATGTATTTCAAATAATAATAAAATACCTGCAATCACATTCGGATTCTGATCTGCCTCCTGCTGATTCAGTGCGAAAACTCGAGCCTTCACATTTTTGTTCTGGTCCTGATCACCATCCCTCTTCTTTGGAGGCTCTGTGCAGTTTGGAGCAATGTGTCCAGGCTTACCACATCGAAAGCACGCGTTCTTTCCAAATAAGCATTCACCTCTGTGGAGTCTATTACATTTAGGACAAGGGGCAACACTCCCACTCGTCCCACCGATATGAATTCCAGTGCTTGGTCTTTTATTTTGCCAATTGCGTCGGTCCTTACCCTGATCGTTCCACTTCCTTTTTCGAAACGACTCCGTGCCCTGCTGGGCATACTGTTGGAAAGTAGTCCTCTGATAAGAAATAGCATGAGCCCTCTCTAACATTTCACGATATGAGGTGAAACGATGGGACATAATGATCATCCCGATCTCTGAGCGTAGTCCGTTTTCGAACCTCCTGATCTTCTTAACTTCGGTATCCACCAAGTGTGGGGCATATCTAAAGAGTTGTTCAAACCGTCTCTCGTAATCAGTAAGCGACATGTTTCCCTGTCTGAGCTGCAGAAACTCTGATTCTTTGAAATCTCTTAAAACCTATGGGAAGTACTTTGCCATCACTTCATCCTTAAATTGTTCCCAAGTTAGGTTACGCTGCTGCTCTTCGGTTCTGGTGCGTGAGACAGATTCCCACCAGTGACCAGCTGCTCCAATCAACATGAACTCAGCGCATAGTACCTTATGTTCATCCGTACAAGCAATGTGTCTGAATATGCGCTCCAAACCTCTTATCCATTCTTCAACAGCTAGTGGGTCGGAATTTCCGTCAAAAGTAGAAGGTTTGTACCTCCGAAATTGCTCCACTACTGAGACGGCACTTGGGCCATGCGGAGGTGCATTCCGCTATGGCGGTACATTCTGTGGTGGAGGTGCTTCATTCTGTCTGGCCAACTCTTGCACCGCTCGCAATAATTCACGTACCAAATTCGTGTGGGTAGGTGGTGCAATTTCCTAAAATTTCATATGAACCCACAGTCACATACTAATACTAAGTCTGACAAGATATACCTATAGTATTGTATATCATAATTTTAGCGGGGGGACAAACGTGCATATCTTAAGAATTTAAATGTAGGCATTTCAAAATATTTAAGTTATGCAAAAGACTTAAATAAATTTTTCTTACCCCTTTACATACCTTAGAGTCGTCGGAGGGTGGTCGATTGGCGGTCGTTGATTGCCAAATATCATTTAGATAATTAAGAACTTAAATAAAACCTTACATTACATCTCTAAATTTATCATTTCAAAATTTTTTTTTTATATATAATTAATTAATACCACGTAAAGTTAAGGTTAAACACCAACACATTTAATACACACGTAAAGTTAAGGTTAAACACCAACACATTTAATACACATAACATTAAAATTAATTTATATCATTCATTCATTTTTATTTATTTATTTATTTATTTTAAAAACCTTTTAACAATGAACAAGGATCACATCGTTTGAACGATGATCGACATCGTTTCACCGTGAACAAATGGATCGTCATCGTTCACGGCCATCGTTCACCGTGAACAGTGACGTGCAAAATTTTCAGTTTTTTTTTTTTTTTTTCAAAATAAATAACATTAAATCAAAATCAATCTAATTGCATGCATACAACACATAAAATAAGTATGTCTACTTAAAATTATACACAAGACATAGATCTAAATGAAAATCATAAATATGTGATTTTGAAATTAATACTCATGTATAAATCAACCTTAACAAATTTAAGATTTTTCAATACCCAATATCATAATTCTAACTTAATTATTTTAGTCTACAGAATCGATTTTATAAACTCTGCTCTCTGATACCAAACTGTAACGACCCAATTTTTAGTTTAGATCGCCATCAAACGTTCCACTTAAAGTAGGGACTTTTTCCAAAACCACAATTTATTCATACGTGCTTGGCTATACCCCAAATTTGATAATTAACATATTAGGAACAAATGACATGCAACCAAATTTACGAAATTGATACAAGTAGCAGTCAAAAAAAATTTCAATTCTTTGACATAATTAATACGATGGTCCAACTAGATAGTCAAATTACTCATTGCTTGGTTAAAATCAAGAGAGAGAATTTATATTAAAATTCTATAGGTTGGCAGGCAAATTGGTATGGCTTTTTCCTCCAAAATCGCTACTGGTCAAATTCAATTAATAGGTGTAAAATCAAACTCTTACATACACATGCACAAAGAAAAATGGGTCATGAATTATTATAATAATAAAATTCCATTTAAGGCATATTGGAATAGTACAATGATATGTATAAAGTTAAGTCCTTCTCTTTCCCCATTTAAGGTTTGACTCAATTATTTATGCAGGAAAAGTAAATAATAAGGTAGACATCAGATATCATAAGCAAGTTAAAATTTCCAAATTATCATATGAAATTACATGTCCCCCTAACTCTGTTCCAAATTTCAAATAAAAATAAACTAGTTCAATAAATTGATAAACCAAGATTTCTGCTAAAACTAAAATTTAAGGCACGTTACACCGGATTTGCTTTATTAATTCCAAACATCTGGCACAACGACTTCACCTCATCGCCCGCCATCCAACGACCCGATCTAATCTGTGAGATGTAGGAAAAAAAAGGGTGAGTACATGGGAATACTCAGTAGGAACTTCAAAATATGGTGCAATCTCGAATAAAAACTTTTAGAACAAACGTCAGAAAATCATACCGTCATTATAACTTTAGAGATCCGGTAAGAGCTCATATCATATCATAACATAACATTGGTACCGGAATGGCCATAACATCATATCATAAAACATCATCTCATAACTTTAACTTTCATAAGTATAAAATTCATCAGTATGAACAAAAGATTTAAACGAGATAAATCAACTGCACCTCTTTTCCTACCTCGTCAGATGAAATAACTTTCACGTAAATAATGAGTTCACGTTCCAAAACTTCTTAATTTCTTGACTGCGTGATGAATAAAATCAGCCTGCTCTCTCTCTCTCTCTCTCTCAACTGTTTCTTATTTTGTTTGATAGTTTTTCTGAATTCATAGGATAAATATGAAAGGAATTTGGCAAAAAGTCATAATCAAAATAGGATACGTGCACTGCCATAACCAAATCCCAATTTCAAAGCAATTAAATAATATCTAAGTACAATCAATTGACACCTATCCCTATCACACTCCAAAATCAAAGCAAACAAATCTTTTTAAATCAAAACTACCTTATCTATCTTTACCAACACGTGCTTACCAACCCAAACAATTCAAAATCAAAATAAACACCCCATACACATGACACGTGGCAGACAACCTTTTAAAATATAAAACTAGTTTTTCTTCAACTTCTTCAAACTACATATCTTGGAGCTTACTTATCCGAATCGATTATTTCTCGAGCTTAATATGTATAATTAATTACTGTCTATCCAATGAGATCAATATTGATATATTTTCGATAACTCCATCAATATCTAGATTTTTGACCCAAATAAAATATAATTTGATAAATGTATCATTTAGTTCCTAACTTTCAAAATATTAAAATATAGCATACGAACATTAAATTCTATTCTATGAAATCATTGTCGGAACTTCTTCATGTGATAAGTCTTTTTGTATCTCCAATGTCTGATAATTTACCACATGATTGGGATCATGAACATATTTTCTGAGCATCGAAACATGGAACACATTATGCACTGCTGCGAGTTCAGGTGGTAAGGCAAGTCTGTAAGCCACACTACCAATCCTTTCGAGAATTTCGAAAGGTCCAACGAATCGTGGTCTCAACTTCCCCTTCTTACCAAATCTCAAAACACCCTTCATTGGTGCTACCTTCAGAAAAACTTTGTCGCCCACAACAAATTCCAAATCTTTTCTTCTACCATCGGCATAACTTTTCTGTCGGTCTTGTGCTGTCTTGATTCTGGCTCTAATCTTGTCAACTGCTTCAACTGTTCGTTCAATGATTTCAGGACCCAAAATTCTTTTCTCACCGACTTCGTCCCAATGGATAGGAGATCTGCATTTCCTACCATAAAGAGCTTCATATGGGGCCATACCTATAGTAGCTTGGAAGCTATTGTTGTAAGCAAACTCTACTAACGGCAGGTGTGTTTCCCAATTACCGCTAAGATCCAAGACACATGCCCTCAACATATCTTCAAGAGTTTGAATGGTTCTTTCTGACTGTCCATCGGTCTGAGGATGATAAGCAGTACTAAATTTCAGCTTCGTCCCCATGGCTGCCTGCAAACTATTCCAAAATTTAGATGTGAACCTCGGGTCTCTATCTGAAACAATGGTGACTGGAACTCCATGCAATCTGACTATCTCTCTAATGTATAGTTGTGCGAACTGTTCCATGTTGAAATTTACTTTGATTGGTAGAAAGTGAGCTGACTTCGTCAGACGATCAACTACCACCCAAATAGCATTATGACCCCTTGCCGACCTCGGAAGGCCTACCACGAAGTCCATTGCTATGTGTTCCCATTTCCATTCTGGAATATCCAACGATTTCAGTAGTCCCGATGGCCTTTGATGTTCTGCCTTGACCTGCTGACAGACAATACATTTCTCTACGAATAGACCAATTCCTCTCTTCATATTTCTCCACCAAAACGTATCTCGAAGGTCTCGGTACATTTTGGTGCCACCTGGATGTGCAGCATAAGGGGTGGAGTGAGCCTCTTCCAATATCTCGTTCCTTATGCTCTCATCCTTAGGTACACATAACCTTCCTTTAAAAGTCAGTGCGTTATCTGCAGATACTTCAAATCCTTTATATTTGTTTGTACCAACTTCAGCCTTAATCTTCTGCAAAAATGGGTCTTTATCATGTTCATCCTTGATTCGATCCCGAAGAGTAGGTTTAATCATGAACGCTTTTATTATTGCTGTAGTCTGGGTTGGCGGAGTGATGACTTCTAATCTCAGTTTTTCAAAGTCGTTTATCAAATGTTCCTGTACCGTGGGTAAAACGGCTAACTGGGATCCCACCTTCCTGCTTAAGGCATCTGCGACTACGTTGGCCTTACCCGGGTGGTAATGAATTGTACAGTCATAATCTTTCACTAGTTCCAACCATCTCCTCTGTCTCATATTTAGTTCTTTCTGTGTGAAGAGATATTTAAGGCTCTTGTGGTCTGTATAGATTTCACACTTCCCACCATAAAGATAATGACGCCATATCTTTAAGGCGTGAACTACCGCTCCAAGTTCCATGTCATGTGTTGGATAGTTCTGTTCATACAGCTTCAACTGTCTCGAGGCATAAGCAACTATTTTTCCATGTTGCATCAAAACACAGCCCAAACCCTGTTTGGAGGCGTCGGTGTAAATTACAAATCCTTCAGAGCCATCAGGTATTGTCAATACAGGAGCTGCAGTCAATCTCTGCTTGAGTTCTTGAAAGCACCTTTCACATTTTTCCGTCCACTGAAATTTCACACCCTTTCTTGTCAACTGAGTCATCGGTCCTGCTATTTTTGAGAAGTCCTCAATAAATCTTCTATAATAACCAGCCAACCCTAAGAAACTACGAACTTCTCCGACACTGGTTGGACTAGGCCAGTTAGTTACTGCTTCCACTTTAGCTGGGTCTACCTCAATTCCCTGGGCAGTAACCACGTGACCAAGGAAACCCACTCGATCAAGCCAAAATTCACACTTCTTGAATTTGGCATATAATTTCTCCTTCCTCAAGGTTTCAAGTACCACTCGGAGTTGTTCTTCATGCTGCTTCTTATCTTTGGAGTACACAAGTATGTCGTCAATAAATATTATGACGAACTGCTCTAAGTACTAATGGAACACCCGATTCATTAGATCCGTAAATACAGCCGGAGCATTGGTCAAACCAAAGGGCATGACAGTGAATTCATAATGTCCGTAACAAGTCCTGAAAGTAGTTTTGGTATATCGCTTGCCTTAACCTTCAGCTGATGATACCCCGACCTCAAGTCAATCTTTGAAAACACCGTTGCACCCCTTAACTGGTCGAATAAATCTTCTATTCTTGGCAGTGGGTATCTATTTTTGACAGTCAGATGATTCAACTCCCTATAGTCAATACACATCCGCATACTCCCATCCTTCTTCTTCACGAAAAGTACTGGAGCGCCCCAAGGAGATACACTCGGTCGAATGAAACCTTTCTCAAGTAATTCCTCCAACTGTAACTTCAATTCTTGGAGTTCCTTTGGTGCCATCCGATAAGGGGCTTTAGATACTGGTGCTGCTCCAGGAACCAAATCCATTGTAAATTCTACTTGTCTATCCTGTGGAATGCCTGGTAGATCTTCTGGGAATACGTCTGTAAATTCTCGCACGACGTTAATATCATCAATAGTCGTTTCTGTATGTTGGGAACCAATGATATTAACTAGGAATCCTTGACATGACTCATTCCTCAACATCTTTTCTGCTTTTATAGCTGATACAAGTCGAGGTAAAGACTTGAACTTTGCTCCAAAGAAACGAAACTCTTCCTCTCCTGGTCTGTGAAACAACACTTCTTTCTCATGACATCGAATTGCCGCATGATTAAGTCCCAACCAATCCATGCCTAAGATAACATCAAAATCTTTCATCTCCAAAAGGTATAAGTCTGCTCGTAATATTTTCCCGTCAATCTCTAATTTCATAGCCTTGGTCATCTGATTTGTGCGAAGGGTTCTTCCTGAAGGGATACTGACCTCTAATTCATTATTCGTTTTCACACATGCAAATTTTGACTTAGCTACGAAGGATGCAGAGATAAAAGAATTTGTAGCTCCATAGTCAAAAAGTACGTAAGCAGGTACATCGGATAATAACAGAATACCTGTTTTGAATCCCAGACACACACGAGAACGCCTCCATACATATTTTTCTCTGGTTTTTGCCCAAGATATTCATGGAGAACTAAAATTTTTGGTGAAGTTAGGAAGGAACTAATTGAATTTGGAGATTTCACACCCTCTATTCTTGTAATTTGATATTTCTTTGTTGAATAATTCTAGGATTTAGACTTTTCCTACATGAATTTTTTTGAGATTGATTTAACTTGTATTAAATTCTTCATAGATCTAGTCACGCTCTTTCTATTGAATACTTGAAGTATTTGTGGAATTTTAATCTCAAATTTATATTATTGGTGTGATTAATTACTACCTTATGCTTGATGTATGTGATCGTTTCTTAATCTTATTCCAAAGAAAAACGTGGGAATGTATTATAGGAAATCTAGATTCTATGATTACAATTGAAATAAATTGATTTCCAACGATATATCTTTCGATTAGAGAGCTGTGATGAAAACTTCTAATTGAGTAAAAATAATGAATAATTGATATTGAATGGCTTAATCCAATTGAGGGAATTTCGGGGTTTCACTATTCCAAACATTGATTTTAAATTCGTTAATTCAAACTTTGATTTAAACTTCACTAAAGCAATAAATTATATTACACATTCCAAGAGAACATTCACATTTTGATCCTTTGAGCAATTTTCCATCTCCATGTGGAATTGACACCTCAAAATTGTGCTACAAACATCGCGTTATTCTTTGGGTGTAATCAGTAACTTACAGTTCTACTTAATTTTTAAGAATAGGTTGCAAATATGTTGTCCATTAAAGATCGTTTGAAGTTCTTTTGTATTCCCTGAACGGAGAGGATCGAAATCCAAGCACATGGTTCAATCATTCACAGTTGTCTTCTTAATCTATAATATATTAATTATCACATAATGTGATAATCATTTTTTGAACGATTTTAACCCTACTACAATTTAATTATTTCAATAATACTTTATTTTTCGTTTTTCAATATGTAATAAATACTACAAAATTCTTATCATGCATGAATTTATTGTTATTAATTCTTAATTAATTAACATTAATCTAAATTCAATGAATGTTAGATTTAATGAATCTTGATTTACATGAATATAAAGTTATTATAAATGAATTTATTTATATTCGTGTATCTAAAAATTTTAATGAGGGCTTAAATTCATGTATTAATTATTAAGCGCCCGTTTGACGCACATTTTTTTCTGAAAGAGTAGAAAAAATTCAACCGTTAGCTACAATAAACTGGAAGACAAGTACTGCAAAATGGGATCAAAAGTCTATGCCAAAATGTGTAAAATGTCCGAAAAGCCCTCATAAATGGTGAACTTCTAGGCACGTGAATTGTCCTATTTTCCTCCAAAAAGCTGCAATTTTTTTGAGCCATTTTTGTTGACAGGGTCAATTTCTCAGTTTTTGCCATAAACGTTGTGGTTAAACATTTATGAGATGGAGTTGTTAGAAATGATTATGTACATCTCGGATAGTTGTTTTGACGTGAAAATGGCATTTTTTGTTTTTTTCCCAAATACGCACCGCTACAAATATGCAAAACAATTATTGTTATCGTCGTTCACTTCTGCCTACGTACATATTAATTTGCATCCTACAAACGACTATAACGTCAATTTTGTTGTGCCAAGTAGTCGTGAAATCTATCCCATCCACTGCGTTGCATTTCGTGTGCATTAATTTCGGCCTGCATTTCGTCTTCCGCGTCAGGTAGATCAAATTCGAGTTCACGGTCGTCCGTCTCCGCTCTCGCAAACGCCTCGTCTATTATTCCAGAACGACATAAAAAATTATGAATACCCATCGTAGCAACGACAACAGCAACTTGTGTCTTAAAGGAATAGCTAGGCATACGGTCAAAAATTTTCCATCTTTGCTTCCAAACGCCAAAGGTATGTTCAATTACGTTCCTACATGAAGAGTATTTGTAGTTAAATCGCTCCCAAGCATTCCGGAACCTTCGATGACGTCCCATTTCGTTGTTGTGAAACTCTTGAAAATGGTACAAGATATCTGATCTCTTATATGGGGCCATATATCCCGGTCGATGTGCAAAACCGGAGTCAACCAAATAATACTTACCCAGGGCTGGTTCTGGAAAGTGAATATCTGGATTGTATATAGCACGAGCCAGAAGTCGAGCATCGTGCGAATTACCGGTTGTCCCGGGAAGTACGAACGTGAAACATAAATTGAAATCACATGCGGCCAACACATTTTGAGTCGGTACCCCTTTACGACCAATGAAATTGACACGCTCGTGCCGTGGTAGCACAGCTTTCACGTGTGCACCATCAATAGCACCAATACAATTTTGAAATAGAGGGTGTTTTTCTGGGTCCGGACGGTGCGGGAACTCCCCGGCGTTGTAAGACTGATTGGGTTTAATAAGACATGCTGATAACGCCATCACCGCAAGTAATACTTCTTTGAAGTAACAACATGCCGTTTGCAACGAGTGATTGAATAGCGTTGTCACCTGACGATAACCCTTTCCATGAGCTAAAATGCACAAGAACATACCTACTTTCTCATAGACATCCACCTGCTGGCTGCTGCATAGGCCATATTCGTCACGTAGAAGCAGTGCAAATTGACACAGGACCAGCAGATACATTCTAAATTCTTGATAGCACATCTGCGGGTTTTCTTCCATTGCTTCCATCTTTGCTTCCCAACGCCAAATGTACGTTCAATTACGTTCCTAGAAATTTTAATGAGGGCTTAAATTCATGTATTGAATTTTAATGGGGGCTTAAATTCATGTATTAATAATTCTTATGTATCAAATGTAGTATAAAAAGATTTCTTATTTGTAGTATTTTATCATCACAAAAAAAAATACCATTGAAGTTGAGTTTAATCTAGACTCAATGAATTTTGATCTACATGAATCTAGAGTTATTATAAATGAATTTATTTATATTCGTGTATCTAGAAATTTTATTAAGTGCTTAAATTCATGTATTAGTAATTAATTCTTATGTATCAAATGTAGTATAAAAAGATTGTTTATTTGTAGTATTTTATCATCACAAAAAAAAAAAAAAAAATTGAATCATAGAAGTTGAGTTTTGAGAGTTTAATTTTCTTATCTTAAATTTTTATTCTAAACTTTATTTTATTTTGTTTGTTTGAAACTTATCAAATCCTCCCAACAAATTGGTATCAAATATTATTTGTATAACACTTATAAAATATTTCATAATAACGTGTAATACACGTTCAACTCTGACTAGTGCAATAAAAAGACAGTATCTTGAGAAGCAAAATTCAAAATAGAGGTCAGATTTGGCTTTTATATTCTCAGTCATGCTCACCTCGTAGATCATTTTCATGAAATTGTAATGATGAACAATATATTATATTATATAATTATAATAAATTACATCGATGTATGTGAGTTTCGATTTTAAGAAGTAAACTTAATTTAAATATTGTAATTTAAGTAATTAAACTTAAATTTGATTAATATAAAATTATGAATACTCCAATACGAAAAATGAACTCTATTCTTGAAAGGAGACTACAGAAATTTAAATTGTAATTAATTTATAATTAATGACACCTTTAATATATACTAGGTGCAAGCAACGTGCAATGGACGTTTGCTTAGTTTATATTTAATATTTTTGTTTAATAATTAATTTGTTATTAATAAAGATGTAATTTTTTTTGGTTAATTAAGGGCGTGTCTGGACGCGCTGCAAGGAGGAAGGAAAATTGATTATGTTACCCTTTTTTTTTTCAAACCTACAGCTCTACAGTGAGAGAATTGATCCAAAATTGCGGCTCCCAACGGCATGAATTGTGTTGCCAACGGCTTGATTTCTGCTGAAAAGCAGAAACAGACACCCTATAAATAATTAATGATGTAATGTTTATGTAATTGATAAATAATTAGATGTGTGATTTTGATATTGTGATGTAGGTTGGTGAGATTGAAGAGAATAAGCAAAAGTAGACAAATTTGGAGAAATGGCTAAATTGTAAGGGATCCAAAGTTCGGGGGCTAAAATGTAAATACTTAAAAGTTGTGTCGAATCTCACGATGAAAATTTGAGAGTGCTCGGAATCAATTGGATAAAGGAAGATGTCAAGGGGATCAAATTTAGTCAAAAGATGATCACAAATCAATTTACAACCGAAAAGTTATGCTCCGGTGTTTGAGTCTCATATTGAGACCTATTTTTGGCATAGGAAGTGATCGAATTGGAGAATGATGTCTGAATCAAAGTTGTAGCCAGATGAGTTAGCTTTCCAACGCATTTTGCATCGCCTCAATAGGATATCGGAATACAAAGTTATGATAAAAACACTGAAAGAAGGTGCAGCTGCCTGTTTAAAACAAGAAATTCCGTTACATAGTCCGTTATATTGAGACCTATTTTTGGCATATAAAGTGGTCGAATTGGAGAATTATGTCTGAATCAAAGTTGTAACCAAATGAGTTAGATTTCCAAAGCATTTTGAATTGCCTCAATCGGATATCGGAATACAAAGTTATGATAAAAATACTGAAGGAAGGTGCAGTTACCTGTTTAAAACAAGAAATTCTGTTACATAGTCTGTTATATTGAGACATATTTTTGGTATAGAAAGTGATCGAATTGGAGAATGATGTCTCAATCCAAGTTGTAGCCAGATGAGCTAGCTTTCCAACTCATTTTGAATCGCCTCAATCGGACATCAGAATACAAAGTTATAATAAAAACACTGAAAGAAG
This sequence comes from Fraxinus americana, assembly GCA_035079005.1. Classification (NCBI taxonomy): domain Eukaryota; kingdom Viridiplantae; phylum Streptophyta; class Magnoliopsida; order Lamiales; family Oleaceae; genus Fraxinus; species Fraxinus americana. The sequence goes on along the minus strand of CM068715.1, from coordinate 621,679 downwards.
GTGTAGCTGCATGTTTAAAACAAAAAATTTCGTTACATAGTCCGTTATATTGAGACCTATTTTTGGCATAGAAAGTGATCGAATTGGAGAATGATGTCTGAATCAAAGTTGTAGCCAGATGGGTAAGCTTTCGAACGCATTTTGAATCGCTTCAATCGAACATTGGAATACAAACTTATGATAAAAACACTAAAAGAAGGTGCAGCAACCTGTTTAAAACAAAAAATTCCGTTACATAATTCGTTAAAACAACAAATTCCGTTAAATAGACACTTTTTATATATAGAAAGATATATATATATATATATATATATATATATATATATATATATATATATATATATTCAGTTTTGGTCTCCAGCGCGCCGGAGACCAAAACGTTGGTTTTGGCTTTGTGTGTCAGCCCACAAAGCCAACATTTAATTTAAAAAAAATTTATTTTTTTGAAGGGCTATCAACGCAGACAGCCCTTGTTTAAATTATTATTTTTTTTTAATCTCAATTTTTGAAATTATTATGGGGATATCAAACGAAGTCGAAATATTGCATTTTTAATATTATATCGAAGTGCTCACGACCTAATTTCCACCATCTCTAATGGCGTACGAAACGACCAACCGTAACAAAAGTAGCACTCGTCGAAGTAAGACGTTCCAAAATATATAAAAGATTTTTCTTATTTTGTCTCAATTTTCGAGTTCATTACGGATATCAAACGAAGTCGAAATATTACATTTTTAATATTATATCGAAGTGCTCACGACCTAGTTTCCCTCATCTGTAACGGCGTACGAAACGGTCAATCGTAGCAAAAGTTAGCACTCGTCGAAGTAAGACGTTTCAAAATATATAAATGATTTTTTCTTATTTTGTCTTAATTTTCGAGGTCATTACGGGATATCAAACAAAGTCGAAATATTAATTTTTTATATTATATCGAAGTGCTCACGACCTAGTTTCCTCCATCTGTAACGGCGTACGAAACGGCCAACCGTAGCAAAAGTTAGCACTCGTCGAAGTAAGACGTTTCAAAATCACTGAGTTGAGTACCTGAACGTAAACATTTTTATAAAGAATGTTTGGGCTCCATTATTTATAAAAACTCATTTTTTTCAACGCTCATTTTTAATTACACATTTTTCTATAAAATAATTTTACACGTAAATCGAAAAAACTTTCTTATATTTTAACCACATATTCTCCGACTCGTTATATTCTCTTGAAAAAATGGAGCCCAAACAAGGTCTGTCTCAATTATTTAATATATATGTTAATTATATAGTGACATGAATTATTGAGTATTAAAACATTTTTCCATAAACTATTTTCTATGTGAAATCACGCAGAAGCCGTTTGAAGAAGTACCACTTTCATGGTTTATGGTACGATGAAAATATTGTTTCAAACAATCTTAAAGATCTTATTTTAATATGTTAAACAAATTATTCTCTGAATGCTTTATTTCGTGAATTTGGAAATGGGAATTCTCGTATCAACATGGTGAGATCCCCAAATCGATAAGAAAGATCCTCACTTCTTGGTGGCATGAAAATGAATGTACACAAAAAAGTTGTTAAAATGGCCCTTGAAGCCATAGCTGATGCAGAAAAGGATTAGATTAGCAATTTAATAAATTGTCAAAGAAACGCACATATATATTGGTAGGTTTTTAGAATCATTTAGCCCATATTTAAATTAGAACTCTTTATTTTTCATACTCATTTTCAGCCACACTTTCACACAATAAAATACTCTACAAATAAATAAATAAAAATTCACTACTTTTTAACCATACATTCTCAAAAAAATCACTATTCAAAACATCATTTTTCTCAAAATTCTCTTTACAATGTTCATCAAACAGGGGCTAAATATAAAATACCATAAATTTAGAGAAATCATTTTTAGGACGACTCTACCATTTTCAATACTATGCAGTAACGTGCAATCCACTGATTGCAGTAGTGTAATTTTCTTATACAAAACGTTGCATAAATGTGTGGTTTTCAAAATCGTGCAAATATAGAATACCATAACCTGGAGATTTTAGATAAATATTGAGTTTTAAATATTTATTTAATTAATTGAGTTTTGCTTAAATTTTATTTTTTGATAATATTTTTTATTACATGGGGGAGGAATTTATCTATTGTCAAAAAAAAAATAAAATTGTTTCCAGCCGATCCAGCACGCACGACCGTCAGGCTCGCTGCGTGCTGGATCCGCCACTGCTTTTGGGCATATCGTTCCATTCTTTGAGCTCTTCATAAATTACCACATTTTTAATCAAATTTTCTACCAATTGGAACCTTAAACTTACGTTTTCTGATACCAATTTGCTCAAACACTACTGCAAAGTGATTGTCATTACAATACCGTCGATCTCATCTGACACTGCAATTTCGGCGTCACCTTCGACGCATCAACTTCAATTATTTTGGCTTTGAAAATTCAAAGGTAACTAGGGACAGACAACGATAACTTATAATTCCAAAATTTTGTTTTCTTTGAGCAAAATTTAAAGTGATAGAAAAAATGGATTTGGATTACATTTATAGTTTGTTTTCATTCTATTCGATTTATGTTCATGAATGATTTTTGAATTTTGTATATTGAATTGTATCAAATTAATTTCGATATTGATTTGATTTAAAAGGAATGTAGGACCATGATTTTCAACTAATTTTTTTTAATAGCTTTGGCCATTCCAAAGTAGTATTTCGAGAATTTTGATATCTGTTATGACTAAGATGCACTTTAAAAATATAGCCTATAGGAGATACTTTGAACCTGGAATGGAATGCACGGAAAAATAGGGACTGGAAGTAATTGAGGGCAGGGGACGTGCTAAACATGCAAATAATATTTTATGGCTACTATACGAGGGAATATATTAATATTTCGTGAAGATTCAATGCATAATCAATTATTAAACATAAAAAAAAAAAGCCGGAAGCTTGAAATTAAACCACTCATAATATATTGCGAGCATTTCAAATAAGAGTAAGAATATTTATTACACAACTTTCAATAATTTAATCAGTAGAATTCAAATAGATGTTCTATAGATAAGAAATGATTTCATCAGAATTTATACCTAGGAAATAAGGAACTTCATATTTCTCTAGTAATTTTTATTTGTTACAAACTTGATCCTCCTCTGCCAAGCCGCCTGAGAAACAAAGAATATTAATAAATAAATAAATAATGTAAAAGAAAATATAGCATTAGAGTAGAAGATGTAAAATAGGAATCGAGAACACATACATACCTGCCTTACCCCAACAAATTGGAAATATTAAGCTTTGGTGCACTTACTGGCCATGGACTCAGTTTTTCCATCTTAGGGCAATTTTCAATGGGCAACTCCTCCAATAGAGGGAACTCAAGTTCATAGTTTTGAGAGCAAAACATTTGAATACTTGAAAGATTCTTGAGTAGCAGACGGTTTAAATTAGGGAACACAATTGTGTTTTTCATTCCTTCAACTATTTTAATCTCTGAAGTGCCTTCTTCTTCTTTTCCAATAATCTCTTCAATTGATCCACAATCTAAAACCTCTAGAACATTCAGAGCCACAAGAGAATTGGCCATTGTAGGTGAGAATAGATACTTTAAGATACCACAACTTTCAACAACAATGGATGTCAAATTCTCGAACACACGAACTCCTTTAGGAACGGTCCCTATAATGTGCACTAAATTATCCAGAGATTTTAGCTTTAGCACACTCAGTCGACCAAATACACTTTCAGCATGATCTTCTGGAATCGTTAGACATTCAAAGTCAAACAGCACTTTCAGTGCTTCACATTCTTCTACTTCAAGTATTTCAAGATTTTGTAATGATTTACTCGAATTCTCTACCCTCATGTTCAGTAACTTTACTATATAATGCAATGCATAAATTTTCAGCTCCTTCGTGTTAGGCAACGTAACCTGTGAAATTCACTTAATGGTGTAAGTCATGACACTAACATCATAATTCTTTTTCTCGTATATAATTATTAATACTTCTTAGAGTCAATTGTAACCAACAATTTTATTGATTTATAAGAAATGACAGTGATGTTGATAAATTATTTGTTACAAAAGAATTGGAGAAGTTTTCTTAGTTTGTCTTATTCTTCGATTTTCATACACGTACTTGGAAACAAATATGGCAAGACGCAAACAGAGAAAAGGAAAGATACATACCTGATTGAACAACGTTTGAAGAATGCCATCATTGTTTGTTTCAGATCTGAAGCTCTTAAAACTGCTTAAATTCCAAAGATGGATTGTGCGTAGTTTTGGGAACTCGGGCATATCGATAACTTCATTTCGTTTTGCATCCATTGAAAGAACTTGTGTGAAGTGATGGAGGTTCGGTGAAGTGTTTGCATCCATAACAATGTTTCTTTTCTCTGAAGTGTTTTCCTCTTTTTCATCTTCTTCTCTTCCAATGATTACTTCCAATGCTTTGCAACCTTGAATTGATAAATCTTCTAGGGCCACAAGCAAGTTGACTATAGAAGGTGAGAATAAGTATCTTAAGCTGTCACAAAAATCAACATTAAGATGTGTCAAATTTTGGAAGACAGGAATTCCTTTTGGAACCATCCTTGTAATGTGCACCAATTTTGGTAGTAACTCCAGTTCCAAAAATGTTAATCGACCAAGCATATTAATTTCTGCATCATCATTAGTGACCTTTATACCCTCAAAGTCAAACAATACTTCAAGTGCATCACATACATCCACACTAAGAAAACCAAGATTTTGCAGTAACTGAATTGAATCAGATTCTGCAATGGGCAGCAATTTATGACAATGCCCCACGTCCATGTCTTTTAGTTTATGCAAAGATGTTATTGGCATTTCCTTGCCTAGTAGCTTTACTAAACAATCCAAGCCCGAAACAATCAACTTCTCCATGCTAGGAAAGGTGACCTGCGAAGTTCAGTCAGCCAAAATTTATCCATTATGCCATCTATATAAATGAATTGCGGAAAGCTATGTCATTCTATAGAAACTGTATCTATCTATTCAATTGTATTACAAGACACGTTCATTGTGCTGTTGACTAAATAGAAATAAATCCGAATTTCTCCTTTCATTATTACCTAATTTAATCTCATAATTTTAGCTTCAAAATTTACGTGCATCTTTTTATTTCTAAGTTTATATGGTTAATGATTGGAAAATCACCCAGATTTCCTATTCAAGACCACAGTTCTACAAAACGTTTTTGGAATTTGTATGTAGTTGATTGGAATCATGAAAAGCTATAATTATTAAATTAAAATAAACGACAATATATAAGTTAATTTTGTTAACCTACAAAAATTGATTAAAATTTAAATCAAATTCAGTAATTAATTTTAACTACATTTCCACATATTTCATTAACTTTTATCAAAATATGCGCATGTTTGGTACAACTAAAATTTTGTTTTTGATTTTAATCTCTATCAAACATGGGCATATATATATTTTTTTTATCTAAACCAAATAGGGACTTAGGTTTTGTTAAAGTGCTCAATCTGATTAATAATATTTGAAATCATAAAATTCATTGATTTGTACTAAATGACTATTCTAATATTTTTGCTCCACTGTTTATGATTTGTTCATTTGGAACACATTTTCGAGTATATCTGATTTCCAAAATTTCTTCAGATTTGATGCACATAAAAGGAAAGTTGAATACCATACCTGGTTGAACAATGTTTGACGAACAACATCGCTATTTGATTGAGATGTGATGCTCTTAAATCTAGGCAAACAGCACAGGCTGACTTCCTTCAGTTTTGGAAACTCAAGCATTTTGCAAGTTTTGGTAACTTCATTTTCTCGTGCGTCCGTTGAAACAACTTCCTCTAACATTGGACATTCGCCTATGTCTAGCTTTTGGAGATTTACCAAGTTGTTTGCAACTGACTCCCGAAACAAGCTTCTAATTGTGCCACAATTCATCATTGTAACGCTCACAAGGTTACAGAACAATTGAGGTTTGATGACACCCCTTGGAAGATTTCCATTGCATATCTCTATTAACTTGGGTAATTCTTCCAAATTGAGAGACTCCAATTTACCGAAGGTGCCATTTGGAATAGAGTTGGTGGCATCAATAAGATATTCGAAATCACCACGTGATAGAATCAGTTTCTTTAAGTTAATGAAACCATCTCCATCTAACTCACTCACAGCATTCTTCAATATCTTGGCGTCTTCACCTTCTATTGGAATGTAACGTCCCAAGCACAGCTCTTCCAGTTTCTTCAGACCCGACAAAACACCAACACCAGGTCGAGGGGAACAGAATACCTCGTCAAACCTCAAATCAAGTGACCTTAGTTTGCAAAGATTCGTGAATTCAATGGGAGAATAATCACCGGAAGACCCATAGAAAGAGAGAATTTCCAACTTCTTTAGACTCCCAATCATTGATAATGGAGAAAGTATTCTACATTCAATCAAGCACAAAGTTCGAAAACCCGCCAACAATTGGATTGATGATGGAATTTGAATGTACATCCCTTTCAATTCAAGAACTCTGAGATCTTTCATATCTTTGAAAAATTCTTCGGAAATGATACATCCACTGTAGTTGCGACATATCAACCGTAACAACTTAACGTTCTCATATTTCAACCCGCTGGGAAGCTGACCCAGCTCATCAAATGTAATTGAGATGGCATTGTACGATTCATGAGCATCATGTTCTGGCCACTCTATCAAACCAGCATGCTTCACCAGATATCCACGTTTGTCTTCATAGGCCTTCCGTAAGCAAAAATCTCTGATAACATCATGCAATTTCACCTCGTCTTCCACCCTACCCGTTTGCAATAAATAACAACTTTTTAGATTAAGGGCAATTGAATATGCTCGATTTCTAGTTTCTTTGAGTGTGTCAGTATTTGGAAACAACTTTAGCCCCGTCGCATATCTAACCAAATTTTCAATTGGAATACTTTCATCTTCAGCGAATAGAGAACAGAGCAAAAGCAATTTCCGGTCTTCATCACTTTCCAACTCTTTGTAGCTCAATTCTATTTTTGAGTACATGAAATTGTGCCGATCAAGATTGGTCACGTTAGACTTCTGTAGCTGTTGAAGTGCATCACTCCATTTACATATGTCCTTGTTTTTCAGTGCTGTGCCAACAACCACTAGCGCAAGAGGTAGACATCGACATTCATCTGCAACTTCTCTGGCTATTCTTACGAGGTCGACATCAGTTTCATATTCAGAAATCCCTGCCGTATCCTTGAAAAGTTGCCATCCTTCCTCTTCATCCAAAACTTTGATTTCGAACCTTTGGGCTTCCATTTCACTACACATTTCTTCAATTCGTGTTGTAAACATAATTTTCAACCCTTTGCGATCATGTGGAGATGGAATTCCTATAGTTCCCAAATCAATATCTTTCCACACATCGTCTAATACTACAAGAATGCTTTTACCATCTTTGACTTCAAGTCTTTGACGAAATCGTCCGGCTCTCATTACATTTGTGTTTTCTTTAATTTCTAGACCAAGCATTTCGGCAAGTTGGTCCTGAATTTTGTTTATGTCTGGATCGTTAGATACAACTGCAAATGCAACCTCCTCAAATAATTTCTCATCTTTGACTTCATTCACTATTTCCTTTGCCATTGTTGTCTTGCCAACTCCAGGCATGCCACAGATCCCAATTATGCTGATATCTTTGTCCTTTAGAGCTTCCTTGATTTTCTTCTTAGTTGATAACCTTGTTTCGAAAACCTTATGGGAAGTTAGGTTGAACACTTGCTCCAGCGATCGAGGATCGCCCACCCTCTCAAATGTACCTTCCACTTTGAGATTATCAGCCTCAATAGTCAATTTTGTGGCTCTCCTGCTTAATAAGTAACGAGACTTCAAATTTGGACATCTATTGAATACACACCCCATTTCAGAACCTGCTACTCCGTTCAAAACTCTGTCGGCTCTTTCCTTTAAGTCATCGACCTTTGCCAACCATGCCGAAACTACTTCCCTGGTGATTTCAGTATTTCTTTCGGCAGCATCAACCAGTCGTCTCACGTCATTGCTCTTATTTTTAAGTTCTTGAACTTTATTCCGCAAATTCTGAATGTTACTGTCGTAGTTGAACAAGTACTTGATTTGGCGCAAAACTGGATCGACTGTGTAATCTGCAAGCTTCTCAACAACGCAACAGGCTACGTCATCTGCCATTATCGGATTCTAGTCCTTTTTGTCTTACCTTTTACTTTGGATGAGTAATGAAATTGCAGATTATTTCCTTGGATCCTAGTGATGATTATCTCTGCAGAGTTATGGAGAAAATTATAATAGGACAACATCGATAATTGTAAAATCTTAGCATTCTCAACAGTAAATTAAATGAGAAAATAGGAACGAGGGAAGTTGTATCTATTCGTTTTCATTGCAAAACCCATTGTTTTGCATTCGAACTATCAAATCACAAATTGGTAGCCCATAAAACAAAATAAATTTTTTATAGATTTTCATTTGACTTTAACATACTTTTATAATTTTATTGGAAATAATAAAAATTTATATGAAACGTCAATATAAACTATTGCAAATATTTCATTTTATTGAATTATTTATTTTTAAAGTACAATGTATTAACCGATTCACTATTCGGATTTGTGATTTGTCCTTATCACAGAAATAGTTAAAGATGACACAGTACATTTGGAATGCATTGAACGGACCACGTTTCGAGTTTATTTTTATAGCATGACCATGCGAAGAATTAAATTCCACTTGATCACGGTGCATTTCATCTAAATCTCTTGATAGAGTTATGTATATCTTTTCGTGATTTTAGTGGTTCTTTGATTCACCAATGGGTAAGATCAATTTGATTGGTCAAACATCTCGATGAATTGAGAGTTTGAGAATGAATGAAATAGAGAACATGAATTCATGTCGTGAAATAGTTTGTGCTCTTACCTAATTAGCGAATCTCAAATGGGGATATACATATGCGACCGGTTAAAGGAAAGTATTACAGATTTATTGATTTCCGTGTTCTTATATATTCCAATAGTTCAGTCTTTTACCTTTAATGAAAAAAAAAAGACTAATAATGGGATTTGGTGGTTTATGGTCAACTAGACAAGATCTAAATATTGAAGTTTGGATAATATATGTCCAATCAGGTCCCTGTGGTAACTCTATAAAATATTGAGACTTAATTACAGTAATTATAATAGTTTTGGATTTAATTGTAAAGTTGTGTACTTAGCCGTAATCGTTATAAAAGTTGTACACTTAATTATAATTATAATTGAAGTTATAGAACTACGCATATAATTAAATGTATACTAATTAAATGTGGGCTTTAATTAAAATTCCTATTTGAATTTTAATTAAGACTTTTGTTTGAAATTGGAATTATTATTGTACATGGATTGGAACATCTTGATCTCTATAAATAGAGACTAGATGGACATAGAAATCCTAGGACAATTATAATACAATAATTTCATAGTATTCAAATTTGGAGAGAGAAAAAATTATTTTTCTTGCTTTTATTCAATAATCCACTCCAAAAATTAATTTCTTAATTTAATTAAAAAAGATGCCCACCCACCAACGTAGTATTCACTTTGGAGAATACTATAGAAAACTTGGAGGTTTAGGATATCAAGTTCTTGAAATTAAAAGTTGATAGCTCGTGATCCAAAAGACCGAAGTTCGATTTATTCAAGAATTAACAATCGAATTTAGGTAAAGATTCGAATAATTTATTCTTGATATAACATACGCGTAAACATTTAGAAAATCTTGTTTATTGAATTAAAGAAATTTTTTAATTTCGGGATGATTCCACTTCCGCATTCCAACAACTAGAATGAAAGATTGAAGAGAATATTACATTTTAATCTCATATAAATTTACTTAAATAGACATATATAAAATTGAATAAAAATATATTTTTCTAAATTCATATACTAATATTTATTTTCATTAAATTCTTTTGGACCTTTTTGTATTCTTTAAGAATTTGTGTTTGATTAAAACACTAATAATAATAAACTATCATCTTCACATTTTATGGATCAAATTTTTTTTTATTAAAAGTAGTAATTAACATATTTTAAACTGTATATAATAAAATAAATAAAAAATAATAGTCAATTGAAGGTAAAGGGAAGAAGGAATTAGACAATAATATTACCATTTCTACATTTATAATCCTTTCATTTTATTTTCACAAAATTCTCTCCAATCGATACAAACTTCTAAAATTTTATTGTCTAATCGCTCTGCTTTTTAATTTATTTTATTATGTATAGTTTAAAATATGTTAATTACTACTTAAAAAACTGCTAATTTTCCTAAACTGGATTATATAATTTTATGTATAGAGTCCATGTCACATTGACGATGGCAATGATTATAGGGTTTATGGTTCATAGAATCCCATCTTATAATATTTGGACAATAGAATTAACTATTGAATTGTGAGAAGGCTGGTGTAATATGTAATGAGGATGAATATAATGATATTTTAAAATTTTGAAATTATATTAGAGATGTATTTAGAAATGAATGAATATAAAGAATTTGTGCGGATCTATATTGTTTAAATAAATTAATTTAGCAATAACAATATTGAAATGTGACATGGATGAAAATAGTAATTTTTTAAAAATTTAATATTTTAATTGGGATAGATATAGAGTAGGATGAATATATAACAATCGTATATGCAAATAGCGGCTCCTGAAATAAATTGTAAATTTTTTATTGGTATTTTCTACGTAAACGTTAGTGAGTGGATGATTTGTAAAAGTCGTTAGAAGTTATTATTATTTTCAATACCTGTGTGTTTTGAGGACTTTAAAGTTTTGATTTCAAATTCCATTATTTTTAAAAACTTTTAAAAAGCCTACTACATTGAATACCTCAAGACTTTTATAGTCTTACAAAGTGTATATTGAATACATTTAGATACTTTTAAATCTGTAAAAGTCTATATTCTCGTGTTCTTCATTTTATGCTGTGTTCTTGGTGCATTTTGGTGTTGATCGTGTCATTATTTAGAATCAATAGGTACTTCATTCAGCAAGGATGACAACAAGGCGACACGAGAATTAAAAGATCCCCGTTTACTATCTCATTTAATTATTTATCTATATTTTTATTTTTATTTTTTTGAAATACTATTTAAATTGAAAAATATGAAAATAAAATAAAAAGATTCGGTATGGATGGGGAATTCGAGGCGCAGACTATGTTTTCCATCCTCGTCCCATTTATTATTCTGGGCGGGTAATGAGGATCGGGTCGGGGCAAAATTTATCATCCATATCGTTAAAATGAGAGATTATTGAAAAAATGAGAACAAAACCTCAAATCGATTAAACATGTATTAATGATAGACTTATAGGGATTGACTTGTTCCACTTAATCGGTAAACATGAAATCTGAGTTTCCCATACTATCAAGTATAGCGGCAGAGTGGGCACAAACTCAAAATTGGATATTTTTCATTCCAACCTCAAAAGTGAAATAGTCATCTTTTATATTCAAAAACCTACTTTTGTGATGAAACAAATTGGTAAATTAAAAATGGATAATTACAAAGCAAGTCTAAACAAATGCAAATATATTAAAATTTTGTAGTATGCATGTTTCCGTTATTTTTATACTTTTCATTCATATTTTGTGTGTTTGGATTAAAGAATTTTTTGGTACTTAATGTTACTTTCCTTTTGTTTTTTTGGGTAGATTTATTGATTATGGGTGAGAAGGATTTAAATATTGTTGTATCAAGCTTTGGTAAGAATTTGTGGTTCAAAAATAGCGTTGGAAAATTGAGTTTTAAAAAATCTATATCAAAGATTTCCATCATCAAATATGAAAAATTAATCATCATACATAAAAACACAGATAATACACTATTCTATCCTTTAGTCCCAAGGAAATTTAAAGTTAGAAAGATATCGAAAACTTTGTGCATCATGGAAAGCTAAATTACGTGTAGTGTCATAAATCAACGATTGAATGTCTATCTCTTCTGTTTATGTTGATGAGAGGCATAAAAATGCATTGGGAGTACGTACCTTGTGATCCGAGGATGCCAAGTCACTATAACGAACAATACTGGAAAAATTAATTAAATTTTAGTCACTATAAAGGGGAGAAAGATTGAATAATTGTAGTTAAGAAAAACCAATGGAAGTACTCACCTTGTACTCACCTTGTAATTAAATTTTGGTCACGCCCTATTGCAATAGTACGAGCTTTCTAATCTGGTCAAAATATATATAATAAGTGAAGAAATAAAATAGAAAATGAAACTGGGTATCCTTTTCTTCCTGCACTTTATTCCAGCACTTGATTCCTGCACTTGATTCCAGCACTTCATTCCTGCACTTCATTCTTTTCTTAGAAGCTAAGGTGTAAAATTGCATCTGATTTGACAGAAAGCAAACAAATAATGTAAACTAGAAACTTTAAAATATTCTTTAAAGAGATAGGAATTGCCAGCACAATAATTCACCAACTCTGTACTATTGAAGCTGTTTCTTTCTTTTTTTCTCTCTTATTCGGGCACCAAGAAAAACGAATTATCAACTGTTTGGAATATGTTACAATGTTGACTCTGTTTGACCAGAATGATGGGGGACTACTGATTGGGTTGACCATTGACCGTTGACGTTTCCAATATTCAGTTTGCAAAATTGACTAAAAAGCATGTTGCAATTCACATGTTTGTTAGCGGGCTAATTGCATGGGATGTGACTTAATAATCGCACAAAATGTTTCAAATAGAGGGTTTTCTGTAATTTCTAATGGGCATGGGGTATATTGCAAGCGGAAATATTTCTTGGGTTTTTTTTTTTTTTTAGCTATTAATCCTTTCAATTAACTACCTCTCGGCAATTAGATAATTTGAACCATAAGAAATGTGTATTAAAAAGTTAAAGAGCTTAATTGTTAGCAACAGAATAATATAAACACTGCTAATTGCAACATATTGATTCAAAGTTTGAAATTAACTCTGAAGACTTGTATAATTTTATGACTACCTTTCGACTGATTTACACAATCATAAACTCTGAACTAAAAATAAATAAAAATTAAGACTTTCTGGTCCTATCTCAGTCACATTGTAGAAATATCACAAATTTGCAAAAATATATAAGAAAATCTCAAAAAATAAAAAAGAAAAATGTATGACAACACAAATCTAAGGGATCTGGCGTCTATCAAATGGACTTTTCAAAATTACACCCATTAATTCTAGTGCCAGCAAGATTGATTTGGACAGAAGGACAGTCCAGTTGTCAGGGGCCATTATTTTTGAAATAGCCACCATAACTTTTTGACCTGTGTGTGTTTGAATCTCATTAAAATTGTAAGAATAGGAGCTTGTTTGAAAACACTAAAAATCCAATTAAAATTAAAAATGTAGCCGTTATTGGATTCCACCCGTCTAATAAAAGTCAACAATAACGACTAATTTTTCAATTTTAATCCGATTTTAATCTCTATCAAACACACTCTAGAATTTTTGGAATAGTGATTGATGAGAGAATGTGTCGTAAAAAAATAATGAAAAATTTTAGATTTGTGTGTAATATTATTTTATTTGGAAAATGTGTGATTAAAATGAAGAATGAGAAAAAAATGAGAATGAGATTAAGGCCCCGTTTGTCTCTTGTTATTTCAAAATATTGTTTGCTACAGTAAGATTCTCCACCACACATTCACCTAATAAAATATTCCACACACAGACTAATAAAATTACTTTAAATTTCAACGACACATTCTCCAAAAAATACTATTCATTACTCCATTTCTTGTACAATAATGAAAGACACACACACACTAAAAAACACGGCTAAAAATCCTTTGAACAGCAAAAGAATTTGGGTCCATCTATCCTTTTGACAAAGTGGCACAGTAAAACCCAATTATATACCATCTAGACTAGAAGCAATAAAAATGTAATATAGAGCAAAATAGAAGCTTTGGATTCTGCTATTGTCGTTTTAACTTGGTAGTGCAATTATACAGCCAATAAATGAGCAATGGAGTCAAGGACACCATCATAAATAACTGAAAGAAAAGAGAGTAGGGACTAATCCTGTCAAAAAATTGATTTTCTCTTCTGCCAAGAGACTTGAGCATATTTGGGTGACTTACGCTAAAAATTAAGCACCAAAGCATGCTCTAGGTCCCACTCCATGCCATAGCTTTGGGAATGACAGAATGTGTGAATAATAAATTGATAGTATGTCATAGGTCATTCGAAATGTGTAGATCATATTTTAACTAGCTCAAATTCTAATTTAAGCTTTACCAAACATGATTTTAGGCCAAAAAAGACAGTGTAGAGCCTGTAGGTTCAATATGTAGAATGACGGTAAAAAAAGGTTTGTGTCAAGACAACTCGAAACCGGGTATTGTTTTAAAAATTACCCAGATACTTGTATTTTCTCGTTCGCCTTATGTTTGTGTTGATAATTAGAGGACGTGTTTGGTAGAGATTAAAATCGGATTAAAATTGAAAAACTAGCCGTTATTGTTGACTTTTATTAGACAAATGGGACCCAATAACAGCTATATTTTCAATTTTAATTGGATTTTAATCTTTCCTGCACTTCATTCCTGCACTTTATTCTTTTCTCCCCGTTAGCACTACAGGATCCAAAAGCTAAGGTGTAAAGTTGCATCTGATTTGACAGAAAGCAAACAAATAATGTAAACTAGAAACTTTAAACTATTCTTTCAAGAGATAGGAATTTTCCAGCACAAGCTGTTTCTTTCTTTTTTCTCTTACTAGTTCTAACCCGTGCAATGCACGGATTGTGATATTTTGAAGGTTATATTAGCGTTATAGATAAAAGCTAAAACTTCTTCCTGAGCAATCACACCTAAGAAGTAAGGCTAAAACTTCACGTTGGTAATTGCTAATTGAACAACAGATTCCTCTGGTCTTCTGCCCATTTTTGCTTCTTCTTCTGCAGATACAAGCATGAGTGATGTGTGACAATGGCATAAAATTTTAGTGAAATCACATAAAAAAATTCCCACGGTGCAAGTATTTATTTCCTTGATGAAAAGAATGTTTCTATCACCAAAACATAATGTGTGGGGTCAATTCTACTATCGAAGTACTAATGCAAATAGGTGGCAACAAATATATACCTAAGTATTCCAGTGAGTTTCAAAAAATAAAAAACTTTCTTCCACCTTTCCAACACTGTGGCTCCTCTCCCCATCAAATTCCTCCCAACACCACCACCACGTAGTGATAATGGCACCATTGATTGAATCAACAGTGCACACGCTCACCTCCCATCTACTATTCCAGGCTTTCCCTCAATTTTCAACCCCACACAATCTTCCACAGCATCCAAAACCAACATGAAACAGAGCCCAAAAGCATACAAGATTGTCAAAATCATATAACCCTTTTCCAAAAGATGTTGTCATAAACGAAATCCATATCATAATCACAGTAAAATTGACTTACTAAGAAGGCAACTTTCCGGCCCGGAAAATTGCAAAACTTTGACATGAGAGATTCTGAATACTCAATCCCATTCTCCTTGAAGAAAGCCTCAATGACCAATTAAACCCTTCACCGCTGGGAGCATGCAGAAGGAAAAAGTATTGTCATGACTGAATAAACCCAATGAGCAAGTTTTTAATAGATTCATAAATTGCTGTACTATTTAAAACAAGAAAGTTACAGAAATGATCAACTAAAGCAAGGCTTTTTGAGTCATTTCCATAAGGATAAATAACCAAGTAAAAATTAATTTGTACCCTTCCATATTTGTTTGTCATAAAGACAAACGTGTGATGTCATGATATTATTAACATCAAGACCGCTCCAAAAATTTAGGTGTGCAAGTTCACAACGGATAATTTTATTTGAAATTGGAACTAAACATGCATCATCATTCATAGACTTGCAAAATCACAAAAAAAAAATTAATAATAAAATAAACTCACCCCTCAAGTATTTGAAAATACAGTAACATTTCTCTTTTGAGTTCAGATTATTGATATGTTCAACTGATTCTCTCAGCAATGATATATAGTTTATCACTGAATGAAAAATAGAAATGAATTATCTCATGCTAAAAATTAAAGTTATGGCTTCACTGCTGAAAGGGGCACAGTTATTCTAGAGTGAATACCCAGTAAGCATCAAGAACAGAAATGACTGCTTGTCTGAATTTCTTAATTCAATAGATGATTAACTTAGTAGATGATTAAACTAAGTTAAATTCAATGATAAAAAATTACACTAAAATATATATGTCCCTTGTGTGTGAGAGATTATTTGAAAAGTAACTATTTTTTTTATTTTTTTTGTCATCACATTGTGTATCTATGTAAAAACCAATTTGGAAAAAAAAACCCTAAATGGAGCCCCCACCCTCGATAATCCCACCACCATCCAACAATCACTCACCACCACCCAAGTGAATTACATGGTCGTTTATACATTTGAGAAAAAAAAGAAAAAAAAAAAAAAAAAAGAGCAACTCTAGCATAAAAACCCTCAAAATGAACTAAGAAATAGAAAGCTTGGGCAAAATTACATTTCTTGTCCCTTACATGAGAATAGTATTTTAAAAATTAATTAACAAACTATAGTCAACAAGTGAAAGATAAGGAAATAAGAATGATTCAAAGTAGAAAAAGAAAAAAGAAAAATCAATGTGGCTAATACACACACAACATAGACCATAGACCGCTATGTAATTTAAGGTTTAAATTTCCCACTTCTTCATTTAAAATCCAAACAGGGAAAAAAAAAAATCTTCCATAACACAACAAGCACCGTGCTATCAGTATATATGCAAATATATTGAAGTAATGTTCATTCTAATCTGTGAAAGGAATGCAACAAATTATGATTAACCAATACTTTAGAGAAAACATACATGATGCTAGCTTCAATGCTATTTAGATCTTCCCCAAATGAACCTCTCAGTAAAATATACAAAATTACTCTAAAATCCAGAAAAGTGTGTACCCACTTACTAAAAGCTTGAAAACTACATAACCTAAATAATAAAGACCACAATTTAGGTGAAAATAACAAACAACAATTGTTGTTCATCTAAGAAAATCGAACTTAACAAGACTTGCCAGGGCAATTGGTTCTAGATCAAATCTTTCAAATATATCATCTAAGGGTGCTCCAAGTTCTTCCTTAACTGTTGTTAGAGCGGTTTTTGATGCAGAAGGTTGATAAAAGGGTAACTCACATCTCCTTCATAAACCTCATCGTTTTCCTTTATATGGATACCAATAGCTTGTCCAAAATTTTCCATTAGAACCTCCATCCTCTTTACCTCTGATAAATACACTTCTGATCTAACCATAGGGTAGAATGGAACTTTCATAAAATTAAAAGTTAAAAAAAAATCCAAACATCAATAATCAAGTCAAAGTTCATATTTTTACTATCAAACAATATTTATACACACAGGAAAACCAAGGTAGAATGAACAAAGACAATGATGACAAGAAATAAGAAATAGCATATCCAATACAAGCATTTGATTGGTTTTCACACAAGCATAATGAAATTGCATTTGTCAGAATACAAAGATGTTGGATGCATGTCCTCAGTAATCTGAAATTTGACAACCATATGTAAGCTATTAAAACAGAAAATAAGCCTAAAAGTAACTCCATTTATCCAGCAATATTAACTATCTCAATGCACAATTAAAACATATACATTATATAGGAAGTTGAAATAGTTTGCCAAGAAGGAACTTCCAATCATAAATAACCCATTAGATACGTATCTCAATCTCAATCTGAACCTGAATAACAAAAACAAGAATACGTAAGATCAAGCAGAGAATGATATGTCATTTCAACAAACATCTTGTCATTAAAATAATTTTCACGCGCAAATACGATTTCACTCTCATATAAAACAGTAGAGCTATGTGTACAGAAGCAGATTCGGCGGAAAAATGTGCACCGTAGCAAAATTGGCTGTTAACACGATATTCAAAACCCAGATGGAAACGACAGATATAAAGAGAAAACACGCACCTTTGCACGAGAAAATTTGATCCAAAAAAGAGTGAAGACCCAGAATACTAAAAATAGAGAGAGAAAGAGGCGATAATAAACATCAAACTTAATAAACAATAGAAATATTGCAGATGATGGTTTTACAAGGTATGATTTCACTGTGACTTCTGTTTGATGTTACTATTTTTCTGGTAATTGTATTTTTAGAAATATTTACTTATGCTTGATGGATTGAAGAAAGTGAAATGTTGGAAAGATAGATTGTTTAATACTTATTATAATTTAGCGGATTCAGATTCTTGTTCTTAAATTGACAAAGAAACATTGAAGAAAGTGGAGAAAGAAAACTAACGGCTTTTTGCATAATGCCCAACCAGCATGAGCTTCAAACTAAGATGGAGCATAATACGAAAAAAGAATAAGTACTACAGCTAAAACATTCAGGAAGTCTAAACTGAATCAGTAAATTATATTAGCAGAATATTGCAGCAACAACAAAGTATTCTTGACCCCATTTTATAGCCATGACGTAGCTTCTGTGAATGCAAAGAGGAAAATTAAAATATTGAAATAGAAACACTGATGATAGTGCCTGTAGCATTAGTATGGACCACCTTTCCATGAGAATAATAAGTTACTTCGGTTCCATCAGGCAATCCACTATCCTCGACTGATCTCTGTGAATAATGGCATAAGAAGACCTATATCATTTTCTCATAATCTAGAGTAAAAGTTATGAACATTATCTGCAAGTTAGTATATGACAAAGAAAGCAAAAGAATAAATTCACGAAAGAACTTCCGGTAGCTGATCTGAACAGCTTTATTATTGCACAATTAAATATATTAGAGAAGAGACACAGGCACTAAACACGTTAGAAAACTGAAAGAGATTCTAGAGTTATATTTATTTGAACGTTTCCTTTTCATTTTCAATAAAGTAAAGGAAAGAAAATCATGAGACGGAGAAAATAAGTTAAGCAGAATCACCCACTTCTCTGTTATCGTCCACGGACTCTTGTTTGTTGATGAAACGTGCATTGAAGATCGTCTAGGTGATGTTCCATTGAATTTAAATTCTAAATGCCTAAGAAAAGGAAATCAACAAAATTTCAATGTCAATGTGCAAAACAAGAACAGAAGTTTCAATATAAATACAATCAGCTGCTTCAAAATGCTCATTTTTTAGACGTAGATCCTTTGTAAGGTACAAGCTTAGATTTGCCAGATCTACTTCCAGCAAGCTTTCAACTCTATTAAACAATTTTTGCATGTAATCCAACATAAACCTTGTGAATCAAAGTAAATTTCCTGTAACGGGATGTCCTTAGGCATAAATATGCTAAACTCCATCTCTAGATAAAATTTGAAAAGTTGCTCGAAACATAATCTGATTCCTGTGTAATGTATTATGGATCCCATAAAAAGTATGTGGCAGATCGTTCGGTATCAATTTTAGTATTCAATTGCGATGCATATATTATCTTCATTAATAGAAGAAAGCAAGATATGGAAATCTAAGTCAGCACATAAACACAAATGAAAATTGTACGAGTTTTGAGCGAAGAAAGGCAATTAAATATTACACCTGTGACAGTTCCATTGAAGTAGGTATAGCAAAAAAGTCTCCTTCGTCCATTGGAGGAGGTGGGAGCCCTTCATTTTCTTCAAAAGAAGACGTTTTCACAGATTCTTTTGCAACTTCTGCACCAGTAAAACAAAAGTAACACATTAATTCCCTGTTGAAAGTAAATAGTTAATCTTCGATGCATGTTCTATAGAAAGAACTTCCAAATAAACAACCTGTAATGGCCTTTGTAGCATTCGGCCACTCATCAACCACGATTGTCCAATTCCTGCATTAATAAATGCTTCTCTTATTCGTTTACTTTTGATTTAAAGAAATAATTTAGTGATCAAATATCCATGTGTCGGGTAGATGGAAAATGATAAATTATTAAGGTATGACTACCGTTGAAATGAAGATTACGTAAATTATATACAAATAAGACAAGATTTTAATCAAACTTCAGCCTTGAAAAGTTTATCTCATCCTAAAGTGAATTGTAAGATCAGAAAAGCAAGTAAATAATTATGATTTGACCAACCATCAATGTTATCAAGCACCTAAAAATAGAGCAAGAAAAAATGGAACAAACATACACAAGGAGAGTGTTCGGTATTCCACTGTGGCTATCTCCAATACCCTTCAATTGCTTCAGTTCTGGGTAAAATTAAAAGACGGTGAGAGAATAAAACGAACGGGAGCTAGTACTCAAATAGGTTTGGGATTTCAAGTATGAAAGCTCCTTCATCATAATTAACATCATCGAAAAGGATCTCGTTAACAACTAACAATTACCATTACCACAACATATGAATTATTGTAGGAGAATATTATCAATAAATATTCAATCTAAAACATTATCAATAAGAACAAAATAGAAAATTCAATCCTGCTTGAAAGTCAATTATTCTTATTAATAGGAGAATAAAAATTGATCTCTATCCACCAACATGTATTCTAACATCTTCAATCATGTGTAATTGTTAATTAAAGGTTGCCTATACTGCAAGATTGTTATAAGACAAAAGAGAGTATATTTTTTTAGTAATCGAACTGACAATTCCAAACCTAAAATATAACAAGTAGAATTTTTTTTTTATGAGGTTGTAAGCGTGGCCATTGAATTAAAAAAACCCATAACAACAAATACGTCAAAGAATCAGAAAATTACATAAATGAATGAAAATACCGCAGCATAACTTACGAAATCATCGGATGAAGGTAGCTTGCACAAGGAATTCAATTTCGTACCTATTTCTAGAGTCAAGGTTTCGAATGTCTAGTGGATCTCAAGGATTTTCGAGTGGAGTTTTGAGAGAAATTGATTCGAGGAATTTCTGGATGTCAAGGGATTTGGAGGTTTTAATTCAATTGGGAAGAGACGCATTTCGAACTGACAGAAATATTATCTTCAGAGTTGTTACCTGGTAAATCAGGTTGACCAGTCACAATTGCGCTTGAGTCCTGAGATTCTCCATCTTCTATATTTGTTTTGGTAGAATCTATATCCTTCGACTCATCCAAGGTATTGACATTAATAGCGCCTTCTTCTTCTTCCTCTGGTCCAACCACCCGTGCCACCAAGCGTGCTCGTCTTTCTGCCTCTAACGTCGCCACCGCCTCTTTCTCCAAGAACTCACAGATATGCACTCGTTTTCGTACCCTAACTCGATCCAAATACTCGGGCTGACAGCATGCAACGGAGGTGGGGTGGAAGAGAGAAATTAGGGTTCGAGAGAGCAATCGCTTCTCTCACTTCGTTTTTTTTTTTCAGGGAAGTGTCCCCGTGCGCGCACGGGGAGGGGAGGGAACTCTCCCCGTGCGCGAGCTGTAGAAGTGAATCGCTTCTCTCTCTTTGTTTTTTTTAGGGAAGTCAACAATTGTCCTTGTGCACGCACGGGGAGTGTGTTTCTCCCCGTGTGCGCACAGGGAGTTCACTTCCCCCCGTACGCGCACGGGGAGGTCGAATTTTTTTTTTTTAACTGGTCAAAATAAAAGAATTAAAACAAAACATTCAAAATCAAGATTTTCCTCCAAAATCTCTATATGATTTACAATAATTCGAGCAAAAAAGTTCTTGAATTCCATTAAAACATGAAGAGTGAATAATCAAATTCTACCTTCATTGAAATTTGAAACTATGCAACCAACCAACAGTAAACAAATTCATAAATTAGTGGAAACAATAAAATGTAAATTACATCAAAATCCAAATTACATAAACGCTGGCTAAAATGTTTAATAGAATGAGTAAACAACCGACTTACGGACTCCATTGAAAGGATATAACCATTACAATTACAGTATGAACCAGATTGTTTTGCAGCTTCACGGTGAGAGAGAAAGAGTGAGACGTCAGAAGATTTGTGATGAAGAATGAATTAGTAGGGATATACCGGATTTGGTTTGCTTCTCCAATACATGATATTTATAAAATATTTTGCAATAAGTCGGTTTACACTAAGTCGATTTGCAGGTTTACTTCACGGCACCACTGACAAAATTGAGAGAGAGAAAAGTGAAAAGATTGGAGAGGAAGAATAATTGAAAGGCGGTAGAAGAAGATATTTAAAATATCAATCCAATAGTCAACAAAGAAGGCTAATTCACTGTAGCGAAACCAGATAGGAAGACCAATGAAATCAGATAAAAAGACCAATGAAATGGGAAAAACAATAATTGGTAGGGATAAAATTGGAAGGCAAAATATTTCACAAATGAACAGTAATCTGTGGATTGCCTCTTTTATATTAGTAAATATAGTAGATAAGAGATAGAGATATATGTCAGGTGAACAGTACACGACGGGGATGCCAAATGAACATTTTAAAAAAAATGAAGATGCCAATTGAAATGAACATTAAATGAAGTGCGACCTAATTAAAAAAAATAAGACTTTCAGTAAAAAAATATAAAGTAAAGCAGTTGCAGTACAAATGGGTTAATGAACAGTTCAAGTGTGAAAGAGAGGGCACGATATCAATAGTGGATTTCGGATCCTCTCTTTTAAAGGAAGTAGGATATGGGCATCGAAGAAAAAGAAATTATCAACTGTTTGGAATATGTTACAATGTTGACTCTGTTTGACCAGGATGATGGGGGACTACTGATTGGATTGACCATTGACCGTTGGCGGTTGTAATTGATTTGAGGCAAATCGTGTTTCCAATATTCAGTTTGCAAAATTGGGTAAAAAGCGTGCTTGCAATTCACATTTTTGTTAGTGGGCTAATTGCATGGATGTGACTTAATAATCGCACAAAATGTTTCGAATAGAAGGATTTTCTGTAATTTCTAATAAGTATGAGGTATATTGCAAGTGAAATTTAGCTATTAGTCCTTTCAAATAACTACCTCTCGGCAATGAGATAATTTGAACCATAAGAAATGTGTATTAAAAAGTTAAAGAGCTTAATTGCTAGCAACAGAATAATATAAACACTGCTAATTGCAACATATTGATTCAAAGTTTGAAATTAACTCTGAAGACTTGTATCATTTTATGACTACCTTTGGACTGATTTACACAATCATAAACTCTGAACTAAAATAAAAAATAAGACTTTCTGGTCCTATCTCAGCCACATTGTCGAAATATCACAAATTTGTAAAAATATATTAAAAGGGAATTAAAGTGTATATATAAAAAAAATGAAAGAAAGAAAGAAAACAGAATATTTTCTAGTGCATTTGAAAGATTGTCAATATGGGAAGTTAAGAAAACAGAATATGGAACTTGATTTGAGATTGAAGAAGATGATTGATGTGTGCTTCTCCTCATGCCCCTCTGTTAGAAAAATACGGGTCGTGGGTCGCTCATGAGGGATGACCCGACCCACAAGTTATTAAAAGGGTTGGAGGGAGGGGTTTGAATTTGAAGTTCAAACATGCAACTCCCTATAATCACCCTTAATTCTCATACAACATCCAATGATTGTGTATTTGAAAAAGAGAGAAAAAGATGGTATAGAAAATGAAGGAAAAATTCGTATGAAAATTTACACCAAAATTGGAAAGTTTTTAGAACCATATTTTGGACCTGAAATCTTACAAAAATCGACACTTAGATTGTGGATAATAATCTCCTTCCATTGTGATCGGGATTGGGATCATTAGAGAGCAAGAAATGCAGATTTTGGAGTTTTGGAATGCAAGGTGATTCAATCATCAAAAGATCTTGAAATTCATCATTTTAAGTAAGTTTCTTGACCCGAAATTTATGTTAAAAAATGCTGCAAATTCTTACATTGGTATCAGAGACGTAAAAGTTGTTTCCCTTGCATACTATCTTACTGTAAATAGAATTATTATGTTAAAAAATGCATGTATACCATTTTTGTTGAAACTTGAAGCATTGTTAATGACATGACAAGAAATATGCAACATAAATTCACGAAATTTTTATAGCATATTCCTTATATAATGTAGATCATATCTGTAAAGTTTGAAAATTTTTGATTTTATAAATTTGGAGAAAAATGAAACCCTAGATAAAATTACAAAAACTTTAAATATTTACTGCCATCTGCTCGTTCATCTTCATGCAGTAATTTTAGTATGGTTAGAAAGGTCTTCTCATAAGCTTTCCAACCATATAAAGAACTCAAATTTTGGACTTAAAATGAAGAAATTATGAGAATTCGAAGTTTTGGATGAAAATATGATTTTTTGCATTAAAATCGGTAAAATCCCGAAACTTAATCACATGATAACTTCTTCAACACAGTGTTTCATGATAACCATTTGGTATGGTTTGATAGATCTTCTCGATACATTTCCAATGGTATAAAGAACATAATTTGTGGCCTTGAATTGAAGAAGTTATGACCTTACGAAATTTTGACAGAAATCTGAAAAAAAAAAACTGCAATTTTTCTTTTACGATGAACAGTAACCTGCGTAAAAAAAAAGAAGGCAGAAACCTGAACTGTTGCCGTGGTGGTGGATGATTTCAAATTCAATTTTGAGAAAACTGCATAGTGGTCCCTTAAATATTACAAATTGCAATAACAATTTCGAAAATTGTAACCAGATCCTTGAAATATTCTTGATTTTTATGTATAATTAAAATTAATTTTCAGAAAATCAAAATTTTATTTTATATTATTATTGAAATAAATTATAAAAAAAGATTAAAAATATCTTTTTTGACTTAATTAAATTCTAAAAAATTTATAAAAATTAAGAATATTTGTTAAGTTGTATTTTCATAGTGGGAGTTATTTTTTTTAAAGTGTTTCATTTTTTTTGAAATGAAAAATACTCTAAAAATATTTAAAATACCATGTTTTATATACGTTCATGAGTTGTATGGGTCTTGATTGGGTTATGTGATCCATTGTGACTTATTTTTCAATTTTGTGCTCGATCAGATATGGTTGATTATACGTACACTTTTAGCATCTTTAGAGGGAATGTTAGAAAAGCATGGGTTATGGAACTTCTTAAAATGTTTCGTGCTTATCGATATAAATAAATGAATCGGGAACATGACCTAATGTGAAACACGTGAATATTTTGGGACATAAACTTTCGTTGATAAGTAGAACTGTAGAATATGAGAATTCTGACGTCACTTTCTATTTTTTAGGACTGTGCCACTTCCCGTTTGGCATGGTGAAAAACGTGCTAATAAAATTATTGGATTACTTTTGGTCCCAAATTAATTAGCTCTAAAATGTTACTTTGTGGTGCCCACTAATTATTGTCACTTTTCGTATTTTTCTTCCGGCTAATTAGCACAAAACGTCCCTACCTTTGGGGTGAATTTTGGAAACCATCCCTACCTTTCATTTCTTGGCATTTATGCCCTAACCTTTGGGATTTTGGTGCGCTGAACATCCTTTTCACTGTTTTTTGACGATTTTACCCTCCATTCAATTTAGACACAAAGAAAAGAAAAGAAAAGAAAAACAATCCAACAAATTGCAACTATAGGCCCAAACTTTTTAAAAAGTGCAAATGATCCATTAAATTTCACCTTCTTCCCAAAACTCGCCCCCATCCTATCGCTGCATGCCGGCCATTTTCAAGGCACCGTGGCCACCAAATATTTGCACCAACACCATCTCCTCATCAATCACTAACATTCCTACACAAATTTCAACCTAAAAAAAAAAAACAAAATCGAACCAAAATTTGGCCAAAAAACAGTCTTCACGCACTACCATCCACCCCATCTCTGTCCTGTCTCCATACCATTCACGTGTGAAGGTCACAACAGTAGTAAGATACTGACTTGGGCAACTTCAGCAGTTCCTGGGAACCTAATCTAGCCAGCAACCCACTTCCAAATGCCACCAGAACGTTGTCCCTGGACAGTTGAAGAGAGCTCAATTTCACGTTCAAAAGCATAGTTTTCTCTCCTAAGTGCCTGAACCTCCTCTTCTATGGATGGCATTGACTCCAAAATCTTCTATACCTCTGTCATTTGTGCCCGACTATTCCATTACAGATGGGTAAACACCAAATATTGGTTAAAAAAAAAGACCCTATGCTTAAAAAGTTCATTGGGTTATTTGCACTTTTTAAAAAGTTTGGGCCTATAGTTGCAATTTGTTGGATTGTTTTTCTTTTCTTTTCTTTTCTTTGTGTCTAAATTGAATGGAGGGTAAAATTGTCAAAAAACAGTGAAAATGATGTTCAGCGCACCAAAACCCCAAAGGTAAGGGCATAAATGCCAAGAAATGAAAGGTAGGGATAGTTTCCGAAATTCACCCCAAAGGTAGGGACGTTTTGTGCTAATTAGCCTTTTTCTTCCTACACTTTATTCTTTTCTCCCCGTTAGCACTACAAGATCCAAAAGCTGAGGTGTAAAGTTGCATCTGATTTGACAGAAAGCAAACAAATGATGTAAAAATGATGTTGACTCTGTTTGACCAAAATGATGGGGGACTGCTGATTGGGTTGATCATTGACCATTGACGGTTGGCATTGATTTGAGGCAAATTGTGTTTCTAATATTCAGTTTACAAAATTGGCTAAAAGGCGTGTTGCAATTCACGTTTTTGTTAGCGGGCTAATAGCAGGGATATGACTTAATAATTGCACAAAATTTTTCAAATAGGGAGATTTTTTGTAATTTCTAATAGGTAGGGGGTATATTGCAAATGAAAACATTTCTAGGTTTTTTTTTTTTAGCTATTGATCCTTTCAAATAACTACCTCTCGGCAATTAGACCATTTGAACCATAAGAAATGTGTATTAAAAAGTTAAAGAGCTTAATTGTTTGCAACTGAATAATATAAACACTGCTAATTGCAACATATTGATTCAAAGTTTGAAATTAACTCTGAAGACTTGTATCATTTTATGACTACCTTTGGACTAATTTACATAATCATAAAATCTGAACTAAAAATAAATCAAAATTAAGACTTTCTGGTCCTATCTCAGTCACATTGTAGAAATATCACAAATTTGCAAAAATATATAAATTAAAGTGTATAAAAAAAAACTGATTATTTTCTGGTGCATTTGAAAGATTGTCAAGATGGGAAGTTAAGAAAACAGAATACGGAACTTGATTTGAGATTGAAGATGATGATTGATGTGTGTCTCCTCATGCCCCTCCTAATTCCACGATGTTCCAAAAGCACAAACAGAATGACTAAGTACTGGAAATTCGAAATACGACGAGGGCAAAAAAAAATCTGGACCAAATGATCGTCCAATACTTTTCCTCAAATAAGTAGAGATGCCAATCCCACAATTTTTGTTCGGATTTTATATTTCAATTTCTAGAGTGTTAATTCCTCATTCGAACAATTTGAAGATAATATACTTATATGTCTACATTAATCTGATTTGAATAACGTAACAAGATGATCAACATGATCAGAATGTTAATTCCAACTCACCGATTTCACGATATTTCTTTAAGACGATTTTGCTCCATTCAATGTGCTAAAGATGTCCAACAATCATCTCTTCAAGATAGAATATTTCGAAAAAAAAAAAATCGAAATTTTGAGAAAGATGGAATAAGATTCAATGCGGAGAATATTTGCAATGAAAATGGTATGAATTTTCTAGTAGCAGGACAAGCTATTATAGATTCGTTCGTGACTATTCGAACACCCTTCAAGTGTTTTCAAAACAATTGTCACTGTCCGACAGCCTTTCAAAATTTGAACAACAATTCTGTTTAGATTAAAATACCGATTTTATTAAGTAGGTTAACAAACAACTCAGACGTCGTAATGTCGGTTAATAGAAGACCCAAACCAAAAAAATATCCATAAAAGCCAACAGTAGGAAATAATAATTTCATTAAGTACCTAATAATTTGATTAGTTACAATTTGGCCCAAAAATTTAAATAAATTTTGTTCAAAGAAGTATATATAGGACAAGAACCCACCCACACCTATATGCAAACCGAATTTGACTTGTGCATGTGCGATGCTGATCGACCAGTCTCTCCCTCCTTCTAAAGACTATAAGTACCCCTTGAGGTCCAAACACAATTATCAAACTTCCACTGTATAAACCACAACAAAGTTTTCTAACCTTCCTATATGGGATAAGTGGAGCAGTTTGTAATTAAATCAAATTATTTACTAGTTTATAGTTTCAAGTAGGTTAATTTGACATAAAATATTTCATTCAATTCTAAATGGTTTTCGATAAATAAAGATATCACGTTAATCACCTCGCGAAGTAGAACGCGGATATGCTTCGTTCCGTTTAAATCGAAGTACGGATCCCACTGAAATTGAAGCACAAATTTGACCACTTTTACTAATAATGCATCAAGTTTCCCACTGTTTATCAAAGATGGGAACCTATGTCCATGACCAAGTGGATGTTGGAAAAAAAATGAGGAAATGGTTGATTTTGGCATAAATTTTGAGTGAGACCCGTTTGCTTATTTTGGAAGATCAACATTGATTTGTGTTTTCCTCCACGAGAACATCGAAATCATGTATTTACATGTCAAAATGAAGCTCGAGTGAATAAGAAATGGAGTTCAAAGTGGATCATTGGAATATAGTTTATGTTGGAGGGAAAACGAAATTTGAGTTTATCTCACATATGAAGTCTATAAAAGTAAGAACCACTTTATATATGGCTACACTTTGGAAGTGTGCAATCATGTGTAGTATAGAAGCTCTCTCCACATGCGCGCGCAGGGGGTGCAAATCACGGACATTAATAGGTTTCGGACCTTGAACTTGTGTGCGGGCACGACCTGCGTACACGAATGTCGGACCGAATTGACCAAAAAATGGCTCCTTAGGTGGTCCTACGTTTTGTTAAATTTTTTTTTTTTTTTTGCTTTCAACAACTGACTTTCAGTTTCTGAAACTCTAATTATTATTGTTATTAAGTTTGAAAATGTTGAAACTCCAATGGACTTTTGGTTTCTAAAACTCCAATAATTATTATCATTGAGTTTGAAACTGTTGAAACTCCATTGGACTTTTGGTTTCTAAAACTCCAATCATTATTGTCATTGAGTTAATGGACATATTTAACTCGTAATTCTGGAGTTATGTCTATATAAAACATCGTTTTTCATTGTTCTAGATATGAAGAATACAATCTGCATTATAATTCAAAACACACAAAATTGTCCTTTGTCTGCATACATATTTTACTGTCTGTCAAGGTCTTAGTGGTAATATTTTTCAAATACTAAGTCATTTCGTCGGAGTAGAATCTGCAGTGCTCGGACTTTACTAGTTTACCATTGAATCCTAGAAAACAAACGCTCAAATTAAATTTTAAGCATCTATGGTGAGAGGGCAAATTTGTTTTAAGGAAACTGTGTTCACACATGCCTCGAGTTTTAAGACCCAATTGAATTATTTATTCTCTGTTTAGATTATTTGTTAACAAATATTGTGTTGAGATTCTAACAGTGGATACCTCAAGTAACAAATTAAATATACATTCATGAGCTCAAAAGCAGAAAACATAGTGGATGTTTGGTGGAGATTAAAATTAGATTTTTAGTAGATTGTGACAGAAGTTTTTGAAATGTGTGGTTGAAAAATTGTGGAATCCATGAAAGAGGTGGTTAATATTGATTGTTTGACTTTGATTTAGATTAAAATCTGAATTTAATTCGAAACAAACATGGCCTAATAAATAAGATTAAATTAACAAAAGACGAATAGCACTTACCACGCGTTTTGGATTAAAGTACTAGATTAAGCGTATTATTTAAAGAAGAATAATCTGGAAATAATTTACTTTAAGCCCCTGTTTAAGCGTATTATTTAAAAATTTATTTTTTTTCAAACTCATTTTCAAATACAATTTCACCCAGTAAATTAATTTACCATGTAAATTCAACACTTTTCTCAACTATTTAACTATATATCATTCAAAAAATTACTATTACAAAATTTATTCTCCCCAAAAAATGAGGCCTCAACAAATCCTAAATATTGTTCCATGATATAAGCACGAGACATACTAAAAATAACAATCTTTAATAGTTAAACTGAGGACTTCTATCGCAACTTTAGCCGCAAAAGTTTGAAAGTTTGGGATATCAGGTGTTAGAAATCAAACTTATCAGGTGTTAGAAATCAAACTTTATCGTTACAAGGTTCAAAGTTTGGGGACCCCAGTGCTATTTACCTAATATGAATCAAAAATGTATTCATTCCCAGTGGGGATGCATCTCCAGTCTACGTGGATGTAAATGATTGGTTAAATGATATGTAAAATTAAATGACTTATTTAATTTCACCTATCATTTAATGCCATATTAACGCCACATAGTCTGATAATGCATCCCTAGTAGGGATGAATAGCATTTTTCAATATGAATAATATGAAAATTTACAAATCTTTATAAATTGCACACCATATTTTGCCCTTATTTGATTAAAATCAAATTTTTAGTACGCAATTATTTGATTAAAATCAGATTTGTAGTGTGTAAATTTCCCAATAAATAACTTCCCACACAAAAATAGTTCCTGTTCGTTCTTTCATTTTCTCTTATACTAGTTGTAAACTTGTAATTTGCAGTGCAGCCGAAATCTTTGCGATTTTTCAATTGCATGTTCCTTTATTTCTGAATCTGGAATCGGTAATTGTGAAGATAACACTAATGGATTCTAGAGGTGAAGAAACAGGTGCACAAAAAATTGTATGGGAAGGCGCTATACCTCTTCAGATTCATCTCCACGATTCCGAAGTTACCACTCTTCCGAATCCTCCTCCTGCTTTGGTACTATTTTTTTTCTTTTCATTTTGTTTGCTTTTATTTTGAGTGTATAAATAATTATTTGAAGTTTGATTAGCTGGAGAGAGTGTAATAATTGTTACAATTTGAAGCACTGCTTGTGATTTTTTATGCTTTTAGTATTTGCATATCAGATCTTGGCACCTCGCTTAGGATACTTGCCTCTGTTAGTACCTCAGATTAAGCCACCGGGAATTGACAGTGCATGGTTTGAGTACTAAGGGCTACCTCTTAAATGGTATGTATGGTTCGCAACTGACTTGAATAATGCTCCTGTATACTGTTGCTTAGTAAAAATCATTACTTTAGTTGACATTGTTTGAAACTTTGAATATGCTCTATTTTCGAGATCAAATTGAATGACATAGAATGCCGTATTTTTTATTTTTATATTATACACTTTCTCAGTGCAAAAAGTGTAGCATTTCTTCTTATATTTCTATGCATACCATTCAAATGTATTCCAGGTACATACCTACTGGGGTACTTTTTGATCTTTTTTGTGCAGAAGCAGAGAGGCCTTGGAATCTAATGGTATAAAATTAAATTTTTATTTACAGTGGATACTTTATGATCCTATGATTTGTAAAGCCATTACAGGAATTTATGCCATATAACTATAGGCACGAAACTGTTAGAATGAGAATGTACTGTTACTAAGGAGCGAGTTGTTTAATATCTAGTTGCTTTAAGAATTGTTGTAATAAAACTTGCCCAACACATCATCAGTGTATATTTAGAGAATTAAATTGATATCTTTAAGAGTATTTCTTCCTTTGGAATGGAGAAATTACAAAAAGCTATTTATCTACATTACTTTCCTTGTCCAAATAATAATTGAGCTAAAAATTTCTAATTGCGTATAACAGCAAATGGATTATGCATTGCTTTAAGAATAAGAAAACAAAATGCTGTATCTAATTGATATGAAATTCATATCTCCCTGTGGATTTATAAGCAACTAGATTAGTACGCATGTGAGTGGTAGATTTATTGTTAAAATGCATTTAGGTTTTGTTGTTGCTGTCATTGAAGTAGCTCTACAGCCTGTGATGACATCTTAAGCAACTGAAACCTTTTTGGTTGATGGAATAGTTATACTATGTTAAATTTTCTCTGCAGGTACATTATAGAGGATATCCAGGTAATATTTTGACTCCTTGTGAAGGTGAAGACAGTGTTAAATGGAGCTTTATCAATGCATTGAAAGAGGTTAGGTATACGTATTTTTGTTTAGTTTCGTGATTAGATTTTTTTAGTGAAGTTTGAGTTGCTTCATCATTTTCATGGACACGATGCATATTCATGAAGACTTAGTTCTCTCATTTATTAACATTTAACAATATACTGTGTCCTTCATCCCCATTTTTTCGAAACCTATTAATGTTAGGATTGTGAGGTTGTCGGTTGATGAAGGAACAATCCTATCATTCACTGGTATTATCATTCTTTGATTCACATTTATATGTTGGCTTAGTCTTTACATCACTTGCTTCCTAAATTTAATGGTTTAATATTACTTTCTCAATAAGAATTTGGAACGATACCATTACATCCAAGAATGATACTTTGGAGTTTATAATATTTAAGCTATCATGAACGGATAAAATGAAAACAAGATCAAATGTGTGGGTAATTTATAATAAATGTCCAAAAATGTGCATGTTTGGGGAGTTAATAAATTAAAAGTTACGTGATTATAAGCAGTGTGGGTTCTACTAATTGTGTGAGTAAAAAGTAGGTAGTAGTTGTGAATCCTATAAAATATGTGGATAAAAAGTATGTTTAACTAGAAATGACTAAATTGTAATCACTTTCGAAACTTGCTTTATAGCTTTGAAAATTATAATTTTTTGGTGTATTAATGCTTTCCAGTCTTGAAAATCTTATTTCTGTTACCAAGTTTGACTTTTTATCCTCCAAAATCTGCAATTGCATACACAATCAGTTATATGGGGTTTGATAATTTCTATTTTCTTATGTGCTATGCTTTCTGTTAACGCTCATTCCGGATTAGTTTGGCAAAGTTGGTGGATACCTATCTTATTTGTTATAATATTTTAATTATACTAGGAAGCACAGTAATATATTGGAATATAGAAAAATGAACAAAGGGGTCGAACCTACAAGGACAACCAAAATTCAGAAAGTCTAATCTAATCTAAGTAAATTATTATTCTAACCTATTTAGGAAAATTAAATTTGTTTGAAATATTTAGTTTGAACAAATTAAAATTGGATTTTAAGTGATAGAAACCAAGGTTTCATCATCCACTACTTTTTACTGTAGCAATTCTCTTGTTATCGATTCTTGAAATTGGAGCGAGAACTTGAAATCAATCTATTGTCAGGTCCTTCTTAGCATCGTTGAATAGATAACCTAAGACTACTATGTACCAATTCTAGTGAAAAGAAAACAAAATCAAATGTTATCACATCCTAAGAATTCTAAGTCCTTATTTGAGCTCCATTTTCCCAAAACTCATTTTTTCCAAAATTCATTTTCAACTATACATTTTTCCAATAAAATAATTTTACACGTAAACCTAAAAAATTACTATTTCAAAATCTATTATCCCAAAAAAATGGGGCTCAAATAAGGGCTAAATGTATCGAACTCGATAAGAAAAAGAAGAATCAAAAGGCAATCAATAAATGCGGAGCCTAGTTTAATTAAAATAATTTCTAACTATGAAAAATATATGATTTTCGTGATTATAGAAATTCAATTTAATTATCACTTGAAACAAGAACTGTATACCTTTAAGCGCATTTAGCAGAACTAATACAATAAAAAGAGAGATACCTTATTAAATAAGGTTTCGTCTTCAAGTTCGGCTCAAGAGAAATTAAAAAGATTTAGTTGAATTGAAAGTCATAATATAGATAGGACCAACCACTTGGAGATAAAGAGCTTGAAGAAAGATTGAATTTATTGCCTTCTTTTGCAGAGTAGGGGCTTTCTCTTTCCTTTTGCTTCGTCTGCCAAGTCCTTCCAAGAATCTGCTTGCCCTCCAAGTCTTGATCTCCTCACATAGGATACTATAGAACAATGATAGGAGAAGGGGAAGGGAAAGAGAAGAAGAGAAATGAGGGGGAAAAGAGAGAAATTGGAGGAGAATATCAATTCATTTTATTATCAAAAGTTGTGTTTATTACAATGCAAAAGGCCCCTTTATATAAGGTTTCATAAGATCCTATTCTAAGTAGTAAATATATAATGTAACTATAGTTTGATTTAATAGCTTTTATTATATATTTCCTACTTAGAATATGATCTTTTGAAACCTTATAAAAAGGGGTCTTATGCTTTATAATAAAGGACAACCTTGATAATGAAACAAATCAGTATTCTCCCCCAATTTCTCTTCTTCTATCCCCTTTCCATTGTCCCATAATTGTTCCATCCTACGTCATCTGCTCTCTTATTTTCCTCTTTGTGTCTTCCCCCTGTTATATTTCTGTTTTTTGCCCCTTTTAAGCCACTAGTCACCCGTGCTTTCTTTTCTTTTTTCCTTTTCCTTGTATGTTTCTTTCCTTTTCAATTGCCATTACATGTTGGCTGCCCACCTTTTCCTTTGCTCAATATTCTCACTTTTCTTTTTAACATGAAGCTGCAAACCCATGGAACAATGAGCCTAAGGAGCTACACACTAAGTGGTCCCACAATTTAATGCAATGGTTGAAACAGAAGAGTTACCGAAATCTTTTTCTTATACTCCTAATGACATCTTTAACATTAATGTGCAATTTAGTTTTCCTCTTTTTCCTTGATTTTGCCTTTTTCCTTTCCTTTTTATAGTCCTGAGCCTTTTCTGAGTTGTCTTCACTTATTTCCTTTCTTTGTCATTTATTTTCTTCCTCTGGTGGTTGTGATTTCTCTCTTTTTATATTTCCTTGTTGACAATGGAACAAAGCTATCACATTGATTCATCAGTGAGTTAACTAACAAAAACAAGATTGAGGGAAAATATATAATAAAATTATGCTTATTACTTACTCGTCACCAACTTGAAATATTTCTTCCTTTGCCACAAACTGAATGCTCCAATTTCTTGAAGGCCATCTAAAATAGCATCTTGTTCTTTGGAACTACCCTTACCAAATGAATTTTATAACCTACCAAATAAGAAAAAGACAATCCCCAACACATATATTCACCATACCTTCTCCAAGAAGCCATTGCACCACTATCGCCACCAAATTCCCATTTCAGCTACAGCTAACAAAACTGAACACTGTACACCCAATCTTCCAAATTGTTTGTCACGACAGTCAACTCTGGGTGTTAAACATGACCAACACTATCCTTCAAGACCCCTTCTAAACAACCCTTTAGTCAATATGTAGTTAAATATTTGTTGTCATGTGTGGACAAGTTGAGGTGCTAAGTCTAATTAATGTTGACATTAGCTTCCCCTTTATGGGATGTGGAAGGGCCTGCTTTCTGGCTTCTGCTGTGGTTTTTCACTTTTTAAGGGATGATTGTTGGTTATGCAACTAAGAATCATGGTTATTCTTCTCTTTCATTTTCAGCTAATTTATGTGTGTCAATGGGAGACTGAAAGGTACCAGCATTCCCTCGTTAGAATTAGTAGTGGAATTTTTCAACCAAATAGGCAGTAGTTTGGAATGACCATATCATAGTGAAGCATGTAAAGCTAGTATTTCAATTATCCCTCCTTAGCCCTCTATGGTGTTCGTATTAATTGGGGAGGGGCAGCTATAGTTTCAGGATATTTGAAGCTGTATGGTACAGTGTGTAGCATTTGCTTATCTATGGTGTTCGTATCAATTGGGGAGGGGCAGCTATAGTTTTGGGATATTTGAAGCTATACGGTACAGTGTGTAGCATTTGCTTTGCAATGGTGTTACATTGGTTATGATTGTGGGAGGGCTTAGTGGTTTTGGAGTTCTGATAGTGGTGAAATGTTACTTTTTCCTGGGTTTTGGGATAAGCAGGGGTGCAGGGGATTGTTGTCTAATTATTCTTTTTCTTTCTTTCGTAAATTTGTTGCGGTGTCTTGCTGCCGGGAGGGGGCAGGGGGATCACTTGGTGAAGGAAAAGTGGAAAATCATAGAAATCAAAGACTTGTTGCTGAAACTTGTGCTAATTCAAACGATGACACTGAAATTATGATTGATGAGCAAAAGAAAGATTAAATATTTTGATGCCTTCACCTTTTTGAAAGAAATGCAAAAAAGCTTAGCCAATCTCATAAACTCAAAACTGGAATATACCATTGACCTATGCTGCAATCCCTTGGCCTTGGTCGTCTGTTGCGGGTTCTTGTTTTGTTATTTTTTTCTTTTCCTTTTGTTCAGCATCTCATTGTCTTATTTTAGTTTTTGAGTGAATGTTAACAGTAAGATGTTAACATGTTTGGTACTAGTCTAACTTTTATAGTTGCTTAAACTTCTCTGTAGGCTGCATATATAATCACTGGGAACTGCAAAAATATTATGAATATGTCTCAATCTGATCAGACAGATCTTTGGCACTCGGTCTTATATGGTATAGAGCTTGTCTTTAATTACTTGCGTGCTAAATGATTTGTTTCTATGTACCTCCTGACTTATCTTTGCTTTTTCTTATTTTATTCTTTTCTACATTTCTTCATTTCATTTAATTACTAGTCAACATATATACTATAGTTCTGAGTATGTGCATTTTGAGAAATAGTCCGTTGTCTACTCAGTGGGATTAGAAAACGAGCATGCCTTATGCTTGGGCTAATATTTTTGAATAAATAATAATCCTACCTTCTTGACTATAATCAGCAACTTAACTTACAGCTTAGGCTATAAGATATGAGAACTAGAAAGTTTCTGGATGTGCACTTTTGACATAGACATTAAGCAAAAGTGATCAGACTAAATGCCAACAAAAGAAAACCTTTACAGTCTTGAACAAAAACAAAATGTGACATATTCCAGTGGAACTACATTCATATATAGATTTGTAAATGTTGATTGTATAATAGCCTTCCAAAGATAAAAGATACGGAGTAAGGGAGTCCAGACAATAAGGGTTTATGTTTTTATTTTTGTTGGTTTTGTTATCCTGTTAATCAGCACGTGGATTTACTGTAAAAGTGGTGCACTGCTAATCAAACTTAAGCCCTTCCACAACTGTTCATGTGGAGTCTGGATGACTATCTATTTTATTTGGTAGAATGTGTTAGTGCTCTGAGTATTCAATTCTCAGAAGAGAAGTGGAGCTCAAAACCGTTGCTGATGTTTAAAACTTTAAATCTTTCTGAAAATACCACATATCTTCTGAAGTTTTTAGCATGCAATTCATTGTTGCACTGCATTTTCTAAGAACAAAGAGAAATCCTAGTAGTTTAAGATTCTCTTGTTAGACTTGTTGATCTATTTCTCATGCTTTCTAGGATCAACGCGCTTAGTTTCTTTCTGATAGAAATGCAACCAAGCTATCGTCAAAATTTTCTTGCAGCAATTTTTGAAATCCTTGCTCTTCCAACCATTTGAGTCCTCTGCTGGAAGTTTCAAAGTTCATGACTCCTACATAATCTATAGTGACATTTCATTACAGAAATTAGCATCACTTTCAATTTAAATGAAAACACAACAATTTCTTGCCTTCTAGGACAAATAGAAGAGATTAATTTATTGTCGTGGTCATGAACTTCTCAAGTGGCATGTTGCTTAAGCTCTTGAAATACCTCCGAGGGTCATCTCTATGCTGTTTCAACTAATAAGGCACATAGCTCTGAGGGGATTACTACTAAGGATTACATGCACATGTAGCTTTTCGGAATTATTATATCTTATCTGGGTAGAATCTGATGGGTTATATATAAACCTTATTGTTTGTTGATCCATTTATCTATTGCATTTTCTTTGGAATTATTCAGCCATTGTTATAACTACTAAATCATGTTATATTAAGCAACATGGAAGCTTACCTTCGTGTTTCGTCTAAGCTTAAGCTTTGCATCATTGGAGATTACTACTCCTTAAAATTGAACTCAACTTTGAAATCTCGGCAAAGCACTAGTGATGGAGATGCCACTTCCCCCATTAGAACAGGTGAGACATTTTGAAGTTATCAGGTGCATTTTAGAATTTGCATCTCTCTGTCCTTTATTTGTTGCTTCAAAAGCTGAAAAATGAGTACCCGTAATGCTCTTTTTATATCACACCATAAATTGCTAATGTGGGGCTCATATTAGAAGCAGCGAAATGAGAACTGGTTGAAGAGTTAACTTGGTCATGTTAAAGACAACAAAAAAGCTATAAAAGCCTAATTATGATGAATTTTTAATTTTTATTTTTTATATGAATTATTTTCCACTCTCTCCAGTTCATCTGGTGGAAGATTCAAAATGACTTGAACTTTAGCAATATAACAGGCATCGGTGTACCAGTCTCTTTTCTGACCTCTTCTATTGCGATCAATGTACTCCTATGAAGGAGAGCCTCTTTAGGTCTATTCAAGACATACCCAACTATCTAACTTGTCCTTCCCTTAATTTGTCAAATCCGGGGTAGTTTCCACTTGTTTGCGTAGATTCTTATAGCTTATCTTACCATCCTAGCAGAACTATATATCCTTGTTACTATACTCATTTCAACTGTGTTCAACTTATGGATATTTATCCTTTTAAGATTCCAACACTAAGCATCATAAATCATTAACAATATTGGGGTACTCCTATTGCACAAAATTCGAGTTACACTTTTTTATCTTCCCAAAAGTCACTTAGTCCTAAGAAAAGGATTTTAGACTTCTCTTTTAAGACATCAACAGGGGTTAAGCTTTGACCCTACTCATATATAAATTCATGTAGCACTTACAACTTAGTCATTATTCATGTTGTAAATTCTTATGTCTCAAAAATGTTGTTTTATATTTACTTCACCATCAAGCATCTCTTCTGAGGTTTCAGGAAATTTCATGTTTGGTAAATTTTCTAGAATTATAATCTCTAGGAACACAAATAATTGATGAGAATAATATTTGAATAAAAAAGAGGATAATATTGTTATCCAAAATCGGGAATTATAATTGTTGATGAATATTTTTATTTGTAAGAAGCACACTCTTACTAATTTAACTTAAAAATTATTTGAATTCTAAATCAATATATGAAGCTGACTTATTTTATAGCTATATATTAAGAAAGAAAAGTGTTTTTAACAGAAAAAAACTTTGAAGCAGCTTTTAGTATGACGATGAACTAGATGACTAATGGATGCCTTTGTCATGGTTGAGTTTTATATCATTATTCACTGTATGAGTTTACGCTTTAGACATATTTGTATGTATCTGTTTTCTAAGATGTGTTGCTCTCAAGTCTCAATCAGGTAGAATTCCAGTTCAGTTGTACATACGGAGTATCAATGAAGATATTGACGATTTAGTAGATGCACCCACTATCAATAGCTGGGACAAAATCTCTTACGTAAATCGACCTGTTGAGATTCAGTGAGAAGGTAAGATGGCTTTTACATTCAAACGAGTCTTGGATTACTTCTGCATAAGTTCTTAACCCTTTTGAATACATATGCGAGCAAGATTGTCATCCATGCAGGTTATTACAGCATGTGGAGTTCCAAGGAATTGAAATTTCTGTGGAAGACTAGTCTGAAATTTATTTTATTTTATTTTAGTTTTGGTTTCATTTTATTTTGCTAAAATTCTGCTTTTCAAAAAATGAGTGGTTGATAAGTGGGAAGTACTTTTGGGTCCTACGAAATGTTTGGTTGAGATTTTCTATTTTCAGGTCTTAGAATAAGTTATCAGCGAGGTTCTAGGGTTGCCTACATGAG
Source organism: Fraxinus americana (assembly GCA_035079005.1). Classification (NCBI taxonomy): domain Eukaryota; kingdom Viridiplantae; phylum Streptophyta; class Magnoliopsida; order Lamiales; family Oleaceae; genus Fraxinus; species Fraxinus americana. The sequence continues at coordinate 582,072 of CM068715.1, read as the reverse complement.
GGGTTGAAGACACTAGGAAAGGAATCATGGGAGTACGCCCAAAGATTGGAATGAGGGGAAGGTTTGTTCTTTTTGCGTTTCCCAGTAGAGAATTCCAAGTCATTTCACCAAGTCATTTCTTTCTTTATTCATAAGAGGAACGAATAGGAATTTCCCCTTTCTTCTTTTGGCACTTTTTTTCTATACGCAAGTCATTCCATTCTAGTTTGAGGAGAGGAGAGTAGAAGAGGAGGAAGAATCATGGTTGATAAGTGGGTCGTACTTCTAAGCCCTACAAAATGTGTGGTTAAAATTGATGCTTGAATTCAATAGGGACCCCCCACCCCCCTCGCCCCCTCCCTTCGTCACATTAAAGCCTCATTTTTTTATGAATCTTTGATTCCACACAGACACACTTGGCTAGGGCCGTCAGTCTTATGTATGCTCCATATAAACAATGACAATTGCTAATTTTCTGCAATGTATTGCTTCTTGAAATTGGAAAGAGTTGAATTTTTTTATTATTGTCAGTACACTGACTCATCAAGAACTCGTTACATTTGTGGGAAAATGATTCAGTTTGTCATGCCAAATTCTTTGATTGATTACGCCTTTTAACACTATTTTTGCTGCTTCTGCAGTACTAAACATCTATTTTATTCTTTTATCGTTGATCTTTGTACTGGTTCAATTTAAGGCTACTATTGAGTAGGTATGATGAGTTGAAGATATGCCTAAGCTGTATACACTTCATGTTTTCAAATTGCAGGAGAATGCTTCACTTTTTACGATCTACGAGACGGTAAAATCCCTATTACCTGAGCTATTTGCTGACAAACATTTGCTCACTGATAACGTGCCTAAAGCAGAAGTGGAGGATGGACCACAATCGGAAGAATTAAGTAGTTCGGAAAGCCCTGAAGCCGCCGGAGAAACCTCAACTGAACATGCATTAAACACTGCTGAGATCAAGCTCCTGCGTATTCTCGATTATCAACTCCATTTTTTTTTTCAAAATTAAAACATAGATTTGATTATCTAAGCCGAAGCACCCATCCTTGGAGGGAAGGAAAACACAAAAACGTATCAACTGATACATCATATTGAATTAGGAGAGATGATAAGATTGAGTGAGAATGAATTGAGATGAATTATGATGAACCTCTAATACGGCGTTTGTTACCAAAAAATTTGTTATATATATATATTCAGGAGTGATTTTTCGTACTTAAGTGAATTTTTGGTTATAAATATTTTTTTACACGTAAGTCTCAAACAACTTATTTATTTATCTTTTTAATTATAAGTGAAATTAACAATAATTGATTTTCTACTTAGAGTAATTTTTGTACTTAAAAATAATTTTTTTACTTATAAGTGAAGTTTTTATTTAAATGTAAGTAATTAGTTATAAATTATTATTTTACTTATAAATGAAACTATTTGTTATTATATAAATTTACTTATATACAAACTTGCTTGCTTATAAGTAAATTTACGGATTTTGATTTTGATTCAAAACATTGTGAATAAATAATGCTGTCTAATTCCAAACCTACCCCATAAAACTTATTGATTTTATTCCGTTCATTAAGGGAGAATAAACATCCCAAATTAGTTGCGCATTTGCACCAAACCTTCTTATACGTTTTCATATCATTATGCATAGCAATTTCAATAATCCTGTTACAAAGAGAGAGACACTATTTATTTGTACAGATACATACAATCATAAAATTGAAGATTTTATACTAATTAGACAATCAAAATGCTACGAAAATAATTCAAAAAATAGGGCATCCATTCACTGCAATTCCTTCGGCAGTCGGACAAGAAGCCAAGGGGCATCCGTCTGCGGCGCTTCCCCACCATTCGAGGCTAATGTGTTCCATCCCGAGGCACAAGTACAAAAACACTCCCATGAAAGCTAATCCAGCATCGAGCGCCCCTGATAGGAGATAATTGTGTCGACTCCACCAGTTGCGGTAGTATCTATAAGCAACAAAACCCGAGACAAAACCAATAATAATCCAGCTGTTGTAGTTCACAGCAGTAGCTGGGGGCATATTAATTACCGAAACTAATAGCACAGGAACCGTAATATTTCTTATCCACAGTTGACTCGGAAAGGCCTTAGTCGCAAGCCAAACAAGGACAGGAGCTAAGGCCCCTACCAAGAATGACCAGTTAATAGCCGAGTAGTAACCAAGATTCCCAAACATTCTTTGCGGCCCAATCAAACCCCATATCACAGAGGCATCATAGAATACATGGTCTCCAGGACAAGTCCATGGACTGCTTGGAGGAAGCACATTTCTATCGCAAATATTTGGTACAGTGTCCATTAGCCACCACGCCGTTCCTAGATGTACGAACACTGATAGTAAAGTGCCAACTACCTAGACAAAGAAAAGTAAAGATCAACATAATAGAAAAAAAACATTATTTTGATCCAAAGTGTTCACCGATAATATGCCTTTTTCTTCAATTTGATGCCACATCAGATTGCCATCTTCCATATTAGATAGAGTAATGTTATTCACAATTAACGACTGTAGTAGTCATTTTATGTGGCAGTATGTTATTTGATACATTAACTTGTTATTTGGGGCAACAGAGTTATATGAAATTAATTCTCCAAATAACAAGCTGTCACAAAGATGATTACTTGTAGTCGCTAACTATGAATAGCGCTACTCAGATAGATATTGCATTAGAAAAACTAACAGATTTTAACTGAGTGAGTCACTAAATTGAAACAAAAAGTAAAATATCAATTACTACTATTGGAACAAAATAAAGTTGGATGAATAAAATGAAACTTCGCTACAAGAACGCCAAACATGTTGTTTTAATGTTTGGGAAGGAAATGGAAACTAACCTGTGCCATGAACATTGCTCTAGGGGGTATTTTCATGTAATGTCCAAGTTTGAAGTCTTGTAGAAACATAAGCCCCTGTTTCATACTGATATAACCATACACCTTAAAGCACATGTTAGCAACTGGATATCCGGGATATAAGTATCCAATGATGTACTCCGTGATCACATTCAAACCTGGTGTCTGATGAATAAAGAAATTTAAGAGTGAACAATTTTGTAAATGATTAAACAATTTTGTAAATCATCTGGACAATTCTGTGTTGTAAAGCAACTAATCAATTCTAATTAAACAATGATTTGAATCTAGTACAAAATGGCTAGAATCAATTCTATCACAGAAATTATATGTAGTACAATAATGAATTTACAGAACTAGACATATGCATCATCCACACTCAAGCAGTCATAGAACTCGATAACGGCATAGAATCTCACTTGATTAGCTGTTGCAGTGATGACTCCGACTGGAAGGGTGAAAAAGAAAGCAAGCCCACATGCCAACAAGACGCCCCACCAAGGCAACTGAAGTTGCTCATTGTAGATTTGACAGATAAGTAAGGTAACTGCTATGTTTATCAAAAGAATGCATGTAAACCACCATTCTGGAACTTGCTTGTATTTTTGCATAAGCTTTGTGTGCACATCCATCTTCTTTTCACTGAAGGCTGACTTGCTCAGCTGGCATATATCTCTAAATGGAAAAAAAGTGATGTTAAGCTTGCTCTTTGAGTGTTCTACAAAACTCGTGTTAAATACATACCCTTAACAGCTACACTTTACTGTAAACACAGACTCACCAGTGAAATTATTACTAGATTATGTAACAAAATGTTAATAGAGGCATCTGGGAAATGAAAACTTTGGGTAGAATATGATGAAATAAATAATACGTTTATTATTACCGAAATGATCTTGTTCAACATACCTGCCGTGAAAGAGGACAACATGGACAATGGTGGCAGTGAGACAAGCAAAACTGAAAGCATAGGTCATAGAAAAGAATGTGCTGAGATAGAGACGTCCTTCTTTCTCATATGCATCCAAGTCAATGTGGAAGTTTGAATCTACAACGGCCGAGATGTTGTATTTTTGCCCATCTGATGTAAAGAGGTTATCAGAGAATATAGGAAAGGTCTTCGCTTTGTAGACATTGAGCCAGTACATAATCGGGGTTATAACATACATCATAAGAAAATATCCAGCAGCAATGTTAGCAGTAGCGAACCACGGGCTGGCTAATGGGCTCCCGAGGTATGAGGATATGCTGGACCAGTCGAGCCCAACAGCACCAACCCCAAGACCATGGAGCCCAGAACCAAGTTGTTGAGCAAGGACTGAAGAAGGGAATATCCAACAAAGCCAGGAAATGGAAGTCAGCATCGGAAAAAGATATCCAGGAAATACATAATAGCAGAAGCTACAAATGAAGGCGATGAGGAAGAACTGATTTCGTGTCAATCCACCCTTAGCTCTCACTTCTTTTTCATGAAGCGCCCTGCCATTTTGAAATCATATAGTGAAAAACTTGAAACACTACTATACAACAAGAACTCCTCGATGCTATGAAGGTTTAGACAATACATAATGTCACCCTTAGACTATAATCTATTTTGAACGAGACTTGGAAAAGAATCAATAGTTAAAAGAAAAAAATTAGGAAGGTAGAAACATAGCTCACTAACAAGTTCTATTCATCCCTGTTAGTCATTGAATAGAACATAATCTGTTTGTACTTCGCACAAGTCATGCTAAAAAGAAGTTCTAAATGGGAACAGAAAGAAAAAGAAGGGTGTCATTTTATCTGTATGCAATAAAAAGAGCAGCTTCATAATTAAATGCTCACAAGTATTACGCAATTCTCAAAACAAAGCAAGACACAAGCCAAATTACTCGAGTATATTTGACGATGAAGCCAACAAACTGTCATAATCTAGTGCTATGCATCAAGAAACTAACCACAACATTCAGGTTATTCAAGTGTCCTCCAATCAACACACATGGTTTCAAGCAAAATGCAAAACAAAGAGTTACGACTAAACTTGAGTTAACACACTAAGTGGCAATACTAAAGCTAAATTACTTATAAAGCAACATCAAGATGTTATACTTGATCTTGTAAGGTTTTGTATTAATAATACATTCTATTTCGTTCAATCCCTTTTTCCCATCATGAATTTTCTATAAATTATGCAATTCAAAGACAAAAACAGATACAAATGAAGAAGAAAAAGGTGACTCGAGAAAATAACTATGTACAACATACATATATGATGATAAAACCCTTCGACCAACGCAAGCTGAGAGAAGTAGCTTGTACCTGAATAAAGACACCTGAACAAGGTTTTGGGGCCACCACATAGCAGCGGGCTCGACCAAGTACCTTCGAAAAAGACCGGCCCATCCAAATCCCAAAACCTGAGTCGTCAGAACCACCGCCAGCGCCACCCAGAAGCTCAACCTCTGTTTATAAAATATCTTCACAGCACTAACAATATGAATCGAGTAAGGGTTTCCCGCCCCTGAATTCGCAAAAATGGTGATCAATACATGCTCCTTCACATTGAACGGACCTGGATTCAAACTAAATTCCCAACTCCGCCCCTTGAAGAACACTCTTCGCGTAATTACCGCCGCCATGAGGTGGCCTAAGGGTATCACTGCAATCTGGGCGGAGATGGCGGTGATCGAGAGCGGCTCACGGCGGTACCAGAAGAATTGGTTGAGGAACGAGAGAAGAGTACAAGCCACGGCTCCTAGGGTCCACATCCGGAAGGTGACTACGGGTAGGGTCGGGTCGTCGTTGACCGGCACCGTGAGTGCTACTTGCTCGATCGGAGAGTTTTCTTGTTCCTCCTCCGGCTGCGGCGAGGCATGCGATTCCGGCTTCTGAACTGCACATTTTCACTTCACATTCAAATCGAATTTTAAAAACAAGAATAGATGTAAAAGCATGCTTACTTACTAAGAGGGGATGAGATTTCTTGAATTCCAGACATTTTCCTTTGGCAGATTATGATTCTCTGAGTAGATTGAATCAATGTCCCCCTACAGATGCCATCAAAGGAGAGTGGATTCCTCAGTCAACGTCGAAGTGAATCAAAAGGGGTAGCTTCGTAGATTCTTTTGAGTGCTACATGAGCTTAAATGAATTATTTATTTTAGAGATAATTGCAGCAAAGGTCCCAAACCTTTAAGATTTTTGCGCACTTTACCCTAACCTTTGATTTGTACCAGTAGAGGTCCCAAATCTTTCAAAAATATGCACCATAGGTCCATTTGGACGGATTTCGTCCAGTTCATCGTTAGTCAACCTGAAAAGTCAAAATTTGCCCAATTTTGATCCAATTAGAAGGGGCAAAATGGTGACTATACAATTACTCCTATTAAATAAGTTTTAAAAATAAATTTAAAAGCTCCAAAAACAAAAAACGAATACCTTTCTCTCCCTTATCCCCACCCTTCTTCTTCAACCACGCCGGCAACAGCGAGTAGCCACCACCCACGCCACCTGCCATCGCCGACCACCACCACCTGCCGATTCTGAAGTTAAAATCTGCATAACATTATTATATATTCACAGAGACCTTATTATTCATTTTAAACCTAGAAAAATATAAATAACCCAGTTATATATTCACATTCAAGCAGTCGAGTCATGAGTGTTGTTCTTGGAAAGTCGGTTACATTTTTTGGGTTTGATTTGGTACTGAGTTTATGAAATAAGACCCTATTTTCCATTTTTCATGTTTAAGCTTTCAATTGCTTTATAGAATTGAATAGAAGCTTTCTTCTTGGCTCTGTGAAGGTAAGATTTGCTGCACCTTTCAATTTGCTAATGGTAGATGTAGAAGATTAGATGGAGACAAAGAGGAGGTGAAAATCTACAGTGGATTATTCAACATCTACTTAGAAAAGTGCTTTTACATAGAAAATAACTGTGTGCTTTTCATCTGTTTCTGAATTTGAAGATTTGTGACTTTTCTTGATTTGGGGTTTCTGGGTTTTGGTGTGTAAGTGGGTTAGTGATCTGGGAGTTGCTGAAAGCCGTGTTTGGTAATTGGAATTGAAGTTTTTGAAGGGTTTTGTGATTTGGGCTTAGTGTTTATCAAGAAGGTAAGCTGGATATTGGCAATTGTGGTTTGGTTTAAACTGAAAATTGATGTTGGGTCCTCTGCAGATTTGATTGTGAGGCAGACAATTCTGAGTGAGCTTCACAAAAAATGAATCTATTTGGCATTGCTAAGAAAATGCTGTTCTTTTTTACTTTATCACAAAAAAATGAATCTATTCGGCAGGCGGTGGTGGTCGGCGATGGCAGATAGCGTGGGTGGTGGCTATTTGCTGTTGCCAGCGTGGTTGAAGAAGAAGGGTGGGGATGGGGGAGAGAGGTATTTGTTTTTGGAGTTTTTAAATTTATTTTTAAAACTTATTTAATAGAAGTAATTGTATAGTCACCATTTTGCCCTTACCAATTGGGTCAAAATTGGGCAAATTTTGACTTTTCAGGTTGACTAACGGTCAACTGGATGGAATCCGTCTAGATGGACCTCCAGTGCATGTTTTTGAAAGGTTTGAGACCTCTGCTGACGGAAATCAAAGTTTAGGGTAAAGTGCGCAAAAATCTGAAAGGTTTGGGACCTTTGCTGCAATTATCCCTTTATTTTATTTGTCACATTAATATCACATAAACTATATTTCCATGAGATGAATAGCATTACTCTTCTTTAAATTCACCCCCATTCTCACCAACTCCCATTCGTTGGAGATTCTTTAAAGATTTTCTTTTCATCTTAATTCCATTATCAATTACATATTATTTTCAATAAAATAATTTTACTTATAAACTTATAATTTTTCTCTATTTTTTAATCATACATTCTAAAAGAAATTCTATTCTCAAAATATTTATTTCTTGTCCTGATTCCCCTGACTCTCTCTAACATCTTGGCTCCAATTGGGGAGTCTTTTATCTCTAAAAATAGAGAGAATTTTCAAATTAGCCGAGTCACATAACCCATTTGAGTTTTTTATATAAAAGTTAATTTTGCCCTTAGGCCCTGTTTGATTGGCATTATTTTTTAGGGAATTAGGAAAATATTTTCCACTTTTCACTTTTTTGGCTGTTTGATATACGAAATTTTTCACGAAAAATATATTCCACCTTTAGCCCACACGTGTGCATTTTCCAACTTTTTGATGAAAATTTTTTCCTACCTTGTTGGTTGGAAAAAAAATCTTTTTTTTTGTTGCAATGGAAACAAATGTCATAATCAATGTCATCCTTACTAGATGTTTCTTCTAAATCTGATTTTTCTTCAAAAATTTCTTGATTAATTTCTATTTCTTCATTAATTTTTATAGCATCCACAATTTCCTGATACCTCAGTATTTCTACATCAAATCCCATCTTGTATAAATCTTGATTGTTTATAGATCATTTGATTACTACACATAGTACTTATTTCATTTTTTATAGTTCTTATTATAAATCCTAATGTATCACCTTCTTCATTTCTTCCAAGTTGTTTTTCTTCCAAACATCATATAATAATATTTACTATATTCATAACAATATTTATTAAGATAACACATATTACAAATTTATAAATGTTCCATTCTATTTTTAGCGTCTTCTATTTCTTTTATTCTAACTTTAGTACTTTCATTTACACAGTCTTCTCCTACAAATTCTCTATAAATTCTTGTAACAACTCTATTTATTCCTTCTATTATAATAATTCCAAATCCTGCTTCAATACTATCTCTCCAAACATATTTTATTGTTTCTTCTAATCTTCTATGCCAATTAGCTACATTTCCTTTAAAAGTTGCTAATAAATATTCAGTTCTGTTTTTAATATCGGTATTACTACGATTATAATTAAAGTGTGCTATCATATTAGTACTCCATTCATTTATAACTTTTCTAACGTCTAATTCACAATCTAAATTTAAATATGATCTTGCAATTTTTATTGGGTTTGATTCTCTTAATACTGGTTTAAATTAGTCTCTATACATTTTTTCTTTTTTAGTTTTAAAATCAACTTTTGTATTAACATATTTTCTGTGATCTATTTCTGCTTCATATCTAGCTATGCTAGTTTCTCCATATTCTTCTTATTTAACTGCTTGTGGTCCTCCTGTTCTTCTGACCATATGACTTTTAGTTATTTATTCACAAATTTTTAAATCTTCTAAGTCAAATATTAAATTTTTCTATATCTTCGTTCATTATTTTTCTATAACTAATTTTCCTTCCCTTTTTTCTTCTTCTTTTTCAATAAGATTTTCTTCTTGTTTTCTAAGATCAATTAATAATATTTCTATATTTTCTTTTAATCCTCCATTAAATTTTATTAATTTTTCATATTTTTCAATTTTCTTTCTAACTTTTTTAAGTTCTTTGGCATAATCGGGTTTAAATGATTTTTTTTTTATTTAGATTTTCTATTATTCTATTTAAAAGATTTTCTTTTCTTAAAAAATTATTTTGTAGTTTTACTTTTTCTTCTTATAGCTTATTTCCGCTCTAGTTATTTTTTCATCAATTGTTTTTATACTTTTTTCAATTAAATTGATTTTATCATTCATACTCATATTTTAGGTCTTTTATAAGGTGGTTTGTCAATTTCAAATTCTAATTTATTTAATAGAATATCAATTTTATAATTAATAATATCCATCTTTTCTTTTAAGGTTGCTATTTTATTAATACTATTTTTCTGTGCAATTTTTGATAGTTGATTTTAGATTTCTTCAAGTTTGGTTTCATCAAGCATTTCTAAATTATTAATTTGTTCTTTTATTTTATTAAATTGTTTAAATATATTTTTACTTAAAACTTCTAATCTTTCTTTAGCTATTTCATCTTTTGGATTTATATTATTTATTCCATATATAGCCTCTATATCTTTAGATTTTAATTGTCTTATTTGTTGCCATAAAAATGTAATAATCCAATTTGTAGTCATATTTAACCATTCATCTGTATTTCTCCATAAACTTAAATGTTGAAATAGAGTTGTATTTCATCCTTTAGTTTGATAACTTCCTATTGATAATCTAATATTTTCTATTTCTTATTTATCAAATCTTATTTTTGTTGGTAAACTCATATTAGTCTATTGAGTTTAAGAGATTTATTACTATATTATTTATCATTTGTTCTATCTCTATTCTTAATTGTTCTTCTCTTCTTAATTCTGTTATAATTTCATTTATTAATAATTCTCTTTTAATTTTATTCCAATTAAAAATTTCTTTTTCGATTTCTGTACGATTATTTTTAGTTATTATTTGTTCTTTTAAAATTTTTATTTTATTATCACAAAATTTTCTAGTTATTCCAGGTATGTATTTCTTTATACCTTTTGTCGTATCTTAGAATTTTTAATCATTTTCTGTGTATTCTATGTATTCTTTTAATTTAGAAAGATATAATCTATTATTTATTATAGATATATAAAATCTTAAATTTAAATTAAATTTTAATTTTTTATATTCTTGTGGTAATCTATTCGAAATAGGTCTTCTCATTTTTTATTCTCTATCATCAATACTAAGATCAAAATCATATAATTCAGCAACTTCATTATAAATATCATGCTGTTCTTCTATTGTTTAAAAAACGTTTTCACTATTTTCATTACTTAACCATAAAAATATAATCATTTTTATTATTTCTTTAGGCAATCTTTTTTTAAATCCAAACGATGCAATTGTAAGATATTTTTCATAATATCTAATATCTCTTTTTATGAAATTTATTCCTATAGTATAACTATCATAAGTTTCTGGAATTTTATAATGTGACTATAATCAATACTGTTAATATATCTAAGGTACAACTCTATAATAAAATTCGTAATTTTTCATAATAAAAGTTCTTCAAAGTATACAATCTTACAAAGTTCTTATATAATAATTTTTCATGCAAATCTTCAGGCAATAAATTTCTCTGTAGTTTAAAATAAGGGCCTTACCACGCTTCGTCAAATAGCAAAAATGTTATATGTTCCTGGTCACCTTTGTCACAAGAGTTGGCCAAAGTCCGACAGCGTCACAGCAAAATGGACACGAGGGCACTCAAAACTCTCAAACAGACTCACTGTGTAGAACAACACTCTAAGCGTAATAAAAAATTTATTTCAAACTCAAAGATTTTATTGATCTAATGATAGCTTCAAAGTTATTATACAAAGATCTTTACAAAGATTGATACTCCGAAAAGGTTTCTACTCTCTAACGAGAATGATTACAAAGATTATTTTTCAAGATAGTGTTCTGAAGTTGGTAATTCAGGATGAGATTTCGGATGACTAATTTTTGATGGATTTTTCAATGATCTTTTCCTTCAGTAGAGACTCAATTTATAGAAGGCACTCACTCCATCGAGAGGCTTCTGGCCAATCAAATTTTTACAATACAAAAGTTAAAGTACAATTATTTCTTCAAAGTGGTTGAAATAATTAAAGCACTTGTCGGCTACTTTATTCCAGCTTTTGAGCTGTCCTCTTCCGCTTTAATGCTCACATGATGCTGTCCGTGATGTTACTTTCTTATCGTCCTTTACTTTTGGACATGTCCCATGAGTCGGCAAGCCTCTTTAATGTATTCTTCACTTCTAGAGAATTGATAGTTCATAATTCCACAATTTTTTTCTTCAAGAATTTTTGATTCTTTATCTCCTCTACAGATAAGGATCCAATTATTGCTCATACCATAGACCATGTATCTTTCTACATAAAAGAACTGTATTGTTGAATAGACTGATTTTTTTCCAAGAGTTCTCTTATAAATCATCAATTTCGTATTAATAGTGGGTAACTCTTTAAAAATCTGAATCTCCTTGAGTGGATTTCCATTATTCTTTCGAATAGTGACTAGATGATGTTCTCCATACAATTCTGGTTCTTTATATTCAGGACTAATTGTGTAAAATCTCAATTCAACTGACTGTTTATCATTGAATTTTTTAACACAATTAATGAATTCTTTATCAAACTGTTCAATTTTTTTTAGATCTATCCCTGGGAAGAGTCGATCTAAAAATCCAAATGTTGCTGATTTTCGAACAATATTGAGATCTGCTCCTTGAATTGCACTGATCCTTGGATAAGTCGTCGTTGGAAGGGCCATCAAATATAGAGAACTTCCTTCTCTAAAATTGTATACCCGTTCTGAAAATTCATAATACTCCTTCTCTATAGGATGTAGATTGTTCTGATTTGATGAGTAGTAATTATTCCCTTTGGTGATTTGAGGTCACCAATCAGTACTTTTTTATTTTCTTGGAATTCACTGATAACAGTAGGCTGTTCCAATAGGCCTTTTGATAATGATGTTTAAGTACTTGACTCAGCGGCTCATTTTCCACTTGTAAATTTTTCCAACAATTTGTCAATACAGAGGGTAATTGTTGTGGACCCTTTATTATGATATTTTCCTCTTACAAGGTAAGAGGGTCATTTCTCTTAGATTTCGAATCTCCACTTGAAGTGGATGTATTAATTTTCTGAAATGGGATATGACTCGTCTTTTGGCTGTATTCACCTTTTTCTAAAGGAGGGTACTCATGGCTGCAACTTACAAAAAAGTCTAAACATTCTGTCAATTTTTCAGCTATTTTTTCTTTATTATCATTTAATTTATCAATTTTTTCCACTTTCAATAACTTTCTTTGATAGATTGCATAAAGTCTGTCTGATGTCAAGATGATCCTCTTGAATAGCAAGATAATCTGCATTAAAATCTGTTAGAAAATTTTGTCCTTGATAAATGTTTCAATCTTGTCCAAAATCATGATTCCTGCTCAAAAAATCAACAAATAAGTTATCTTTTTCCTTTAATATATTCAAATTTAAAATTATAGAAAGATAATAATACTTGCCATCTGTGTATTCTCCTATGTTGAGGTGAATTAGGTAATCTATTATTTACTAATCCATTAAGTTGAGTATGATCAGTTTGAACTATAAATTCTTTAGGAAATAAGAACATTTTGAATTTATTTATTCCTTTAACTACTGTCAGTAATTCTTTTTCATTGGTGGAATAATTTATTTCAACATTATTAAATGTTCCACTAGTATATCTGCAAATTTCATTTAAATCAGTTTTTAATAAAACACTCCAATATAAATCTGAAGCATTGATTTGTACCATTAATTTATCTTTTTTATCAGAAAGTCTAAGTTTAGGTAAATTTTTACAATTTTCTTTTAAATTTTAACACAAAGAGTATGTTATTCATTCCATTCTAACTTATTTGATTTTCTTAATAGTTTCCGAAATTTATTTGATTTTTTGAATTTGTTGCTTATTTTCAAGTTTATCAAGAAATAAAATTATCTTCTCAGAAATATGAGGTTGTAATTTTATTCCTTCACTATTTATTATCATTCCTAAAAATTCAATTTCATTTTTTGCTATTTGTGTCTTTTTCTGACTAAGTATTATACATTCGTTTGAGCAAAGTGTAGCAAAACTTGTAAGATGTTTAAGATGATCTTCATATGTTTTTAAACAAACAAGTATATCATCAACATAAACAATCAGAAAATTATAAATTCTAAAGAATTCATCCATTCTTCTATGATAAATTTGTGGTGCATTTTTTAATCCAAAATGCATAATTATTTATTCATAATGTCCTTGAGGGGTATTAAATGCCGTTAGTGGTATACTATTTACTTCAAGTTTAATTTGCCAAAATTCAAACTTACAATCAAATTTTGAATAATATTTTTTATTCTTAACTATATTTATTAATACTTCTTTATTTGGTAGATAATATCCATCAAATTTGATATTTTTACTAAGTTCTTTATAATTTACAACTGTCCTAAGTTTTCCTCCTTTTATTTCTGAATGATTCATAACCATAAAAGCTGGGTTACTATGAGATCTATTACTTCTTTTAATAAATTTTTACTTAAAAAGTTCTTGAATCTGTACTTGAAATTCTTCTTTATTTTCTTGATTATAGAGCAAATGTTTAACTCTACGAGATCTATTACTTCTTTTTATAAATTTTTACTTAAGAAGTTCTTGAATCTGTACTTGAAATTCTTCTTTATTTTCTTGATTATAGAGCAAATGTTTAACTCTAATAATGATTGTTGGTTCTAATAGTTCTATTTTAGCTGTTGTTTTTTATTTTTCCTATTTTTTAAGTGGGTTTTCATTATAATTTTTAGCTAAAATGCTTTTTATTTGCTCAAGAGTAATTGTTTTAATTGTATAATTGGTCAAATTTGGTATAAATTCTATCTTTTCACCACATTGAACTGGCTGAACTCTGAATGGTTTAAACTCTCTAGCAAAGTTTAGTAAATGTCCACATGGTGTTCTTAATTGAATAATATAAATATTTTGACTATATTGATTAAATTGTTGTAGAAAGTTATTTCCTAAACTAATATTACAATCATTAATATTATACTGGTAAACATTTCTTATGGTTACTATTTTAGATCATATGATAACTTCTATATTTTCATTTTTATATTTTAAAGATTCTTTTATTTCAGATATTCCTTGTAAAGTTAATTGTTGTTTATTTTCAATCCATTTTGGTAATAAGAATTCTTTAAAGACAGTTATCTTAGCTCCTGTGTCAATTAGAGTACAAGTAGTTATTTTTTATTCAAATATAATTATTTGTATATATACACTTATTGAAAATTTTATTTCTCTACTCATTTTTGTTTAAAGTAATATGTAATTATTCCTTGATGTATAATAAAAATTCATTCATTGTCTATTTTGTAATTATCAAGACTATATAAGAATGAATTTTCTAATAATATTGGATGTTCATCAAAATTCATATTATTATCAATATATCATTCTATGCTTAATAATAAATTTTCTAATTTGATTTGAAATTGTCCTATGACATTACAAGAGTTTATTTTTCCTTCAAAGTCTCTATAACTACAAGGTTCTACTTTTTTCTTTTTAATTCCTTCGCAATGAGAACAATTGAAGGCTTACAATATTTGAAGACATCCCAAATGCTTATATTACTTCCAAATTTTTGTTAATCATACCTTATCTACAATGAACTATATCACAAGAAATATTGAATAGATTTACTATTTTATCAATTGAGAAAGAAATAGTTGAACGGGTAGATTATTCAAATTTGATTAATATTATTACTTCTAAAATCTCAAAACGAATAGTATTTAACTGATCGTTTGGAACATTGTCTGCTTTATTATTTGATTATAATATAAACATTTTGTATAATACATTTTATTTGTTGTTTTAATGTTAAATTTTAAATTAACAAGTTTAGCTATTGACTACATAATACACTAATAGATTTTGCACGCATAGAACAACTGTGGAGCCTAATTTATGAAATTCACCTTAGGCACCGAAAATCAAAGAATCGGCACTGCTGGGAAGAGTGAGCACCACCATTCACATCTCATGAAGCAGCAAGCTAAAGATAAAAATTAGTATAACAAATTAGAAATATTAATAGAGCACCTCTTGAAATTGGATATGATCGATTATTTATTTTTATTTTTATTTTGCATAGAGAGATGATTCGCTTGTTCTACTATTGAAGCCATTCTCGATGTATGGTTATTGATTTTGCTAATTATATTCTTGCGATGCATGCTTCAATTTGTGCAGTGCCTTCCATAGACAATAAACGTTATCTTCTTTGCATTTGATTGTAAGCCTTGACGTTGCTCAACATCCACCTCTTGCTGAGCTTCTACATTTAACCAAGAAAACTTAACATCAAGCTGAAGAATATTGAACTCATCTTGGGACGGAAATTGTTCTCCTCTTGGGACATACATACATACATAGCCATGGAACCCAAACACACCTAATCTATAATCTATATTCCAAGTAGGTCCATGATATTTTGTCAATGTGCATTTCAGTCCCCTCAGTCTGGACAATGTGCAATTCAATCCATGAAGCCCTGCATGAATCTGGAACAGAAACACTACCATATACATTGTCTGCACCATAAAAAATTTAAGGATAGATGAATCTGGACCATAATTATGTCACGTTCATTATCAAATGCCAGCAACTTTCCTCGTTTCCCGTTTCCCCACTATATCTTTCATTCAAATCCTATTTTTAGGAGAAATTATTAAAAATACTCCAAATTGAACCACAGTCTTTTAAAAATACCCTTTTACCATTTTAAAAATTTAAAGTTCCTAAAATACCTTTAATATAAAAGGTTACAAAACAAGTCATTCTAATATTAAATAAATTTTATTTTAGTCCTTAAAACTTTAATTCTAATTTAGGATTCGACAAATTGTTTGTCCCTTGTAATAAAAATTTAACTTTTCTACACCATCAACTCTTTTCACATTTCTTGAGCCCGAAAAATATGATATTGATTAATAATTTTATTTTTGAATTAATTGTATTTTTACATTTTTAAGAAACACACATTTTAATGGTATCAGAGTCCTATATTCTGAGGAGTTAAAGCCATAAGAAAATGGAAGATAATAAAGAAATTTGCGTAGGATGGTATGTTGACGATTTTACGGAATACTTAGATACTGATTGTTATATTCAGCATCTTGTTAATAAATCAAGAAATTTGATTGAAAAAATGAAAGACTCAGATAGTCTAAAAATAAAGAAAAAATTTGAAAAGAAAATATTACCTGAGCAAAAACTTTCTTTCAGGTGAAAGACCCTCACTCGAACTCAGTAGGAAGCCAAGCAAAACCCTCCGTCTCTTGCTTGAACCTCATTCTCCTATTTTAAATAATGCCTGAACGGTGGCAAAAGCCTTGGAACGGCTGCCGCGCCTGATTCGACTCTTTTAATAGATTTAGATGAAGTTTTAGATGAAAACTTAGAATATTTTGTTAAAATACATATTCATAATGAAATAAGAATTTTAAAAAGAATTCAAAAAGTTTTTAATAATGAAATTATGAGAATTGAAGAATCAAAACACTAGAAATCATGGAAATTGAAAATTTAGAGGATTTAGAAACTAAAGTATATGAAGAAGTAGAAGGATATGCTTTACAAATAAAATTTGATTGGGAAAAATTTAGAAAAATCAATAGAGCAGAATTAAATCTAAAACCACTTGGAGAAAATAGATTATTTAATATTTTAGGATCAGCCTTTAGAAGAAAAAAGTTAGTTATTAATGAATATCATGAAATAGAAAAAGTCATAAATATTAAACATATACAAGGAAAAATAAATTTAAATCTAATAACAAAAAGAAATATTAATGAATTTTTAGGAAAGTTAAAACAAGAAAAACGAAATAAAATGTCGTATGTCTACGTTGTTGGAGTACAAATAATAATGAAATCATGTTTTAAAGAAGAAATTAATAGGTCTATAATACTTAATTTACAAGATGAAAGATATATAACTGCAGAAAATAAAAATTTAGGAATAGGTAAAGGAAATTTAGCCTATAAAAAATTAAAATTTACTTTTTATCCAAGATATTGTATACATATAAAGGATAAAAATTTAGATGGTTATTTTAATTTACATTTTAAGATGACTAATAAAATATTAAAAGATGATAATAAAGTTTTTACTATATTATATCAATGATTATATTGTTATACAAATAGTAATTATGGAAATATATATATATATATATATATATATATATATATATATATATATATATATATATATATATATATAAAGAAAGGTCTTTTATAGAAATCGACGATGAATTTAGGGATATAGGAGAAGCAATCCTACCTAGAAAACAAAATATAGAGGAAATAAAAAATTTTGAGATAGGACATGATGATGCTATAAGTATCGATCAACCTATTATACCAAACAAATAACATATAGAGAAAATAAGATAATTATTGGAGATAATACAGCAAGACATAGTATTTTAAAAATAAAACAAAATAAGAATAATAGTGTTTATGGAATCAAACGAAAGTTTTTTAATGGAAATAAATGGATAAATGAACAAATTTAACAAAAATCCAAATATCTTTTCTTATTGTTTAAATTGTTCAAATCAAATCTTAGAAAAGATAGAGTTTGATTAATTATAAAATGGAAGCATTCAATTCTAAAAAATTATTCAACAGCTAATTGATTTACCCCATCACTGCTACTTTCGTCAAATTCCTTTTTTCTTCAAATTACATGTTTTTTCTCATAATACAACTTCAATTTCCATTTTACTTGCCCTTTTTGTCAGTGTATCCATGACAATAGCAAATTCAATTTCTCAATAATCTTCGAAAAGTGAAACAATTCCTTGTAAGTTGTAAGAGGTCGATAGCACTATCAATATCTATATTTTCGATTTGCATGCAGTCAATATATATGAGCATCTATGCTTTCTATCCTCCAACCAGCAGCAAAATAACACGCAGTGCACACTCGCACCCAAATGGCTGTAGTTAGAATCAAAGCCTCATCCATATTGTTACTGGTGGTTGCATTTGTAATGCAAAGTAACCAAAGTTCCATGGCACAAAACTGTACCTCTGCCAACCCAAATCAGGTTGAATATATTTATCATATGTGCTCAGATTGTCACCGTCTTTGTTGCTTTATGGCTTCACTATTCGACTTCAGATGCATATGCTCTCCTCATGCGTTGGTGGTACAATATAAGGGTATTTCTCTTCATTCCTTGGTTCATTTTCTACTAAGAGGATGCCATATTACTCTTCCCAGTGACCTGAACTGTTTGTGTAATCTCCTCCCTCTTGTAACGTGCTCGTGTTATTTACCGTGGTTAACGAAAATTTATACATTGTGCATTAGTTTATAATATTATTGGCTACACTGACTAATGCTGTTTATCATAAATGAATCGCATCACCGGTTTAGGTGGTAGTTCACTTCTTAATTCATTGTCCAAAGGAATTGTAATGCATTTTAATTCATGGAAAAGTTAATCAGTAAGCGCACTCTAACGGTGATGACTAGCTAGCGGTGACAAAAAAGCTCGGAGGCTCGGGCTCGGTCGAACGTAGCCCAGGATCGGGCCGAGCCCCACTTTGGGGAGTCGGCTCGAGCCCGGGCGAGCCACCTATTTAAAAAAAAAAAATTTTTTTTTAAGGCAACTAAGAAAAAGTAAAAAAAAATAATAAAAAAATCAAAAAATACGAGCCGGCTCAGCCCGGGCTCGGCTCGGCCCGCTAAGGCTCGGGCCGAGCCTCTTTTTTTTTTGTCGAGCTCGGCTCGGACCAAAAAAAGCTCGGTCCAAAAAAGTTCGGGCTCGACTCGAGCTTTTTTTTTTTTCAACTCGGCTCGTTGACATCGCTATGACTAGCATTATTAGTCTGTAAGGAAGATTACTTATTTAGATCAATCATGCTACAAGTAGGCAACACATGGCGAGAATTGACTGAAAATCTTTTAGAGACTAAGATACTAAAGAAGGAACTTTTATGTCTCTGAATTGGCTTGTTGTAAAGGACAATGGAGAACATCTCTTCTACATACAAAAATAAATGCATCTTCCAAAGCCAAAATGCAAAATGGCCCAAATCAAGTTTATTTTACAACATATTCTACATTACATGACATTATGATTTTGAATTTAGGTGTAGAAACTCCACGAGGGACGGATGTTGGCTGTTTGAAGTAGCTGCTAGGCTTATTGCAAATAATTGCAGTCACCTGCTAGTCTCTGCGCTAGTTCTATTGCTATATAAATATGAGATTGTACTAATCAGATGTACAAAGTTACAAGCATTATTTTTAAAATTTAATTTCCATGATCATTAAAGAAAGTTGTGATTTTCGAATAATAAAGATTATTATATGGAAGAACAAAAAAGTACATAATTATAACTTTACAATGTACAAATATTGGAAAAATTTATATGTACTCTTAAAAATTAAGCATATTTTGTGGACAAAAATTTCGACCGAAATAACAAGTAAACAGACAATCATATCTATGGAGAATTACTTGAACAACAAAGCAAGCCTAAAATTAGAGGATATTTGCTAAAAAGAAACATATGGCAAAATTGCCTTGCAACAGGAAAGTAAGCAATGTTGAGGGATATATCATTGGTAAGCTAACTTTATTGGAGGTTTTCTATAAAGTCACGCTCATACATTTTATCCAAGGATAGAATAAGAAAAAAATAGTTGTCGCATTAATTTAGAAACCAGTAATTCAAGAATAAATTGAAAATTACTATGATTAGGGCTGGGAGTCTTAATATGGACGATGGCTCATGCACTCTTCTTCTCCTAACACCGCACTATTTGTAAGTTGTACTCCTTTTCTGTGGACTATAGAGGGCTTTGCAACAACTGCTCAATTGATGCCTTAACAATATTATACAACAAAAAAGGTCGTTATATTTATTTAAGTTGTTTCCGACGAATTTTTGGAAAATATAATATTTATTTAGAATAGTATCTAGATATATTTTCTTAGCAAGTTCACGTTCGATGAAACGTATAATACAATCAGCAAGAAAATCATATTCTACTTTGTTAGGAAGTATCATCTTTAAATGTTTCATTGCTGAAAATGGTCATTCAATATTCACAGTCGAAACATGTAATGTTAATACAAGACAAATCAATCTAATCAATATAATGTAAGTCTATGACCTTCCACTCTTATCAAAGTCGGCACAACTCATCAAGTATAGATACTTATATTTAGTTCATAATGTCGTAACTCATATTCCAATGTAATAATGTTTTGCTTGAAAAGTTCTTGAGGGTAAAACTTCAACATGAGTGAGAAAATATCATGACTACTAAATGATTCAAATGAATTTTTGGGTCCAAAACTGCATTTAGAGAGATTTTTTGATGTCACTAAATGATGTATTAACTCTATCATCACGAAATGTATTTCTTCATTAAAAATATCAGAGTTATAATAATTTTCAATTGTAATTTCATCACTTGAAAGACCATGTTATATAAACTATCTTGATTAGGTATTTTAATGTATCCTTTTTTAAGCAAAAGAAAATCACATCTTGAAAAAATCTTTTCAATTATATAAGTTGTTTTGTACTAGAGACAAATCTCAAAGCAACCATGATGTCTTGATTTTTTAAGAGGGTTTGATAAAGAAAATCAACGATTCTCATAATTCTATACATCAAAAGATAATACGAACTTAAAACTTGACAAAAATTTTTTAAGGATCACAAGGTTAAGCCTGAGATATTTCTTTCGGACAATGATCACAAATATATTCAATCACTTTGCAAGTTACACCATACATATCTATCAAGCTCACTATAGAGTCATAATGGAAGCTCCAACGAGTAGCTCCTGATTGCTGCAAATTAACCATTTGATTGGCCTCACTTCTAGACTTGTGCTCTCCAATAGTCATACTCTAAATGTCCTCTCTAGGAGTAATTTGCAATTCAGTAACTCACTTAGAAGAAGTAATGATGTTGACAACATTTTCTAAATGAGAAAATAAATTCCAAATGACATCTTTAACTGTAGGAATCAATATCAACTTTCTTGATTGACAAAATAATGGACGTAGTACACGCATTGACAATCTCTAGGAAATAATACTTGAATTCCATTCCAAGCATTGCACATATTACAAACACCATCATACCCTAGGTCTCTCATTTTTTTCTCCTGAAGATCATGTTGAGTGAGAACAATAGATATCTCGTTCTGAGATTCAAAGACGTGGTGTCACTAACTTTTTTGATCGCAAAGTAGCATTCTATTAGTCTATTCACCAATAATTTGGAAGATTGTTAAGTTGTAAAGCTTAATTATGGTCACTTCGCGAAGTCAATTGCAGATCGATCTCCGCGATGCAGTCCCTATAGGGGCTGGAAGAGGACATGAAGCATCCACAACTAGCACACCTTGCACTACCAACATTGCCCTATCTATGTTAATTTTAATCCAACCCGAAAGTGGAGGCCACCAATTTACCGAAATTATCTTTAGTGCCTTAGATGGTACTCTAATGATGTGAAGTTCTCATAACATTGATAGCTTCGATTTAGAGTTAAACGTTGACCAATTACATGTATTTTTGGCTTCTTTTGTCGTTTTGTATATGAAAACCATTTTGTTCCTAGTGATTGAAATAGTCGATAAGGTAATATCCATATTTCTAGAAAGCCAAGAGCTACTTGATGAACCCATTTTTTGCTGAATTTGTGTACATATTTAGCACATTGCCAGAGCGGTCCAATCCTTGACCAAAAGTTGCACTTATAAGTGTTGAGAATCAGAAACACTAATTCAACCACTAAGAGCAAAAAATTCGTAGAACGAAAATAGACATAAGAACATAGATTTACAAAAAAGTTTGTCTCAATATGAGACTACATTATTTTTCTTCGATGTAGTGATTCACTGTCATGAAAAAAAGTTTACACTCTCTCTTTCATGATGGTTATACAGAATTCTAATGACTATTAGCGATGTTAATCCGACTCATCGGCTCACAGCTCGATGGAATCGAGCCAAGGCTCTGGCTGAGCCTCTTTTTGAATAATGGCTCAAGCTTTAGCTGGCCTGTGTTTTTGTCTGGAGGGGGTAGGACTTCCAACCCTATGACAACCTCATCGTGGATGTAGATTACTAGCTTCGCAAAGTGGTAATAACAAGGCTCCTCACTTAACAATAAAATCCTATATAGCTTCGGCATATTAACCCTGAGTAAATAAATGTTCCATGTTTTTTGCCTCAGTAAACAACAATAAGAAGCCAGTTGATCTCTGGAATTAACCGACCAGGCCAATGTGCAGGGAACAGGCTGGTGGACTGGACGAGTGCTGGGCAATTTCACGTCTCAGCTACATATGAATATTTTCGACTGAAAGGTGAGAAAATGGTTTGGACGAAAGAAGTTTGGAGGTACTACATCACTCCAAAACATTTTTATATTATGGTTGGGTACTCAATCAAAGTTACTTACTAAGGATAGATTGCTACAGCTTAACATTGACGAGAACTGTGGTTTTTGTGGACCACATATGGAAAATGGACAGCACTTGTTTTTTCAATGCCCCCGTTACTTCAAGCATATGAATGAAGATCAAAGACTGGCTAGGAATGAAGAGGTCAATGACAATAGTACTTAGCGGATTGAAGTGGATGAAGAAAGAAACTCGAGGCACATCTTGGCAATCTAAAGCCAAGAAAATTACACTTGCTTGCACGGTTTACCAAATTTGGATGGCGCAGAATGGAATGATCTTTGAGGATCTTAAGCCATGTAATGATAGCATAGTGAGATGGATTAAAACGCAAGTATACAAAAGCATGTTCTCTTTGTATTCTAATGTTTTAGTTCATTTTGAGTCTCTAGCGTTTGGTCGATAGATCTATCTTGTTAGTACATCTTTTTTATTTTGTTTTGCCCGTTGTATTTGTACACGAGTCTTGATGAATAGAATTCACATTTACCAATTTATAAAAAAAAGGCCAGCTGAATTCTCCGAAGTTGGAACTAATGGGTTGACAGTTTACCATGTAAAATGCACCAAAAAAAGAATGAGCCAGATGGAAGAATATATAGAGTCCAGATGAATTTTATGCAAACCATAGTTGAACACTCGGTGTCTACAATTTTATACACTTCACAATAACTTCGATCTCTCATTCTCTCTACATACTCCCCTATCCAAATCCCTTTTCTATGTTTCATGTCTTTAGAACGTTCCCCACCCAACTAAATATTCTCAAATAGATTGACTTGACCGTCGGAGTGGTCACAGCTACCTTCCCACCACCGGAGAAGGCCACATGTTTTAACGGTTTGTTCAAATGTGCAGAAAGAAGACTGCATAAACGTGAGTGGAATCGGGATCTATTGACCACGTCATCCGCGTGAAAATCAAGGTCAACATCTATCATTTAGAGTCTCACTGGACACTTGTTCATCTCTTTTGGCTACTGTCTCAAACGATTGATTGTTATGATAGAAATGAGAGTTGTAATTTTATTCATTGAAAAAACATCAATATATAGTACAACTCAATAAACTAAATATGTAAAGATAAATAACAATTCCTAAAATTGAGCACATTATCATAATCATCAATCATCTTGATCAATTTGTCTTCAATGATTCCTTGCTTTCCTCCATCTTATATTTTTGTCAAGATTTGTTGCTGCTAATACCCTCCCTCAAACTTTGCCGGGATTGGAGGCAAAGTTTGTTGCAAAAATGAATGAAAGTTGTTTTGGATACTAATGTTGTGAAAAAAAAAAAATCACCATTTTTTAAAATCTTCATCCTTGTGAAGATATGTCACATGTTGTGGTGGTGTAAATTCACTTTTTTTTTTTTTTTTGCGAATCTTGTGTATACCATATTGCATGAGTTGTGTCTTTGAGAGTTGTTCAGAGAATGGATTCATACCTTGATTTTTGGTATGAATTTTTGTTGTTGCTGTGGTGTTTGAATTTGGTGCGGGTAGAATATTGATTTGTATTGTCCGGATTTTGAATGATATATATGGTGGAAGATAACTTGAGAGGAGTGAGAATCAAATTGTTATGTGTAGGAAAGTGAAATCATGAGGACAAGGAGAAGAAAATTGATAGACAAGCATTTTAGAAAAAAAAAACTAGAAGAAAAGGAAAATGAAAAAGTTGGTTGGATGAGCGGCACTAGGCCGCTCGCCGGAAACAGAAGCTTGCAACCTGTTCTGATACCAAGAAGAAATTCTAAAGATGATAGAAATGGGAGTTGTAATTTTATTCATTGAGAAAATATCAATATATAGTACAACTCAATAAACTAAATATGTAAAGATAAATATCAATTCCTAAAATTAAGCACATCATCATAATCATCAATCATCTTGATCAATTTGTCTTCAATGATTCCTTGCTTTCCTCCATCTTATATTTTTGTCAAGATTTGTTGCTACTAATAATATTGTGTAAATCTCTCTATTGAAGTTGAAAATGCTATATAAATTAAGAAAAAAAGATTTAAATCTATATAGGAAACACCTTAAATATATTAAAATAAGCGTTTGATTGGCACAACTTATTTGAAAATATTTTTTTCTCAAACTTATTTTCAATCACACATTCTTTTATAATTTTTCCATATTTTTTAACCATATATTCTTAAAAAAAAAAAAAAAAAAAAAATCATTTTTCACTTCAAATAAACTCTCCCAAACACACACTGAATTTCTTTCTTGTTGATACACACACAAGACACTAGTACCAAATGTGAACTCTAATATCGATTTTAGATGACTTGAAAACCACTGCGAGAATAAAGCTCCAATTTGGTGTTCATGAATTAATTAATTAACACAATTGAATACATTATTTACACGGGAAAAGAACATTTGTCTTGGAATCAAGAAAGAAAGCTAGCGATCCAAAACTCATCAATATGGGGCCTACTTTTGCCACGTGAAATAAAGAGTTCCAAGGTTGGAACAAACCCCCAATCCACCCCACCACCCTACACACTTTTCCATTTCTTGAATCCATCTTTTTGTGCTTTTCCTTCATAAGATTTTATGGGGTTTCTTGTCCCATGTAGTTTCTATACACTATTTTAACTTGTACAACAATACTCTTTGGCACTTGCAACTTGCAATGAAATAATATATATGTTCACAGATGAAAGTGTCTTGATCTCAAAGCTTATAAAAACATGAGAAGGAAAATGGTTTCAAGGTAAGTCAAGCATTCTAAGCCGCAATGAAGGAAAATGTTCGGGCTGTCTTGTCATCTTTACCCTTATTTGAATCTCATTAAAATCAATTTTAATGAGCTTTCTCATTTCTTAATAGTACATTAATTCTTAAAAAATTACGAAGTGCACAGTGTATTGTTTAGCATTTTAATTGTTGCAGAAACCTTGAAATTCAAAATGTCGAAAATACCCTCTTTTTTAAAAAATCAATTTCTAGAAATAACCCTCCCATTCCTTCACTTTTAATTAAACTTCCACCATTTTATTTGAAGGGTAAATTGGGAATGTATATTCTTGGACCCCGTAAATTTCTCCAAAAGTCAACTATGGATGTCTTTTTCTCATAATTTTCGACAATTCAATCAATGTGGCCCCCACAGATGTAGAAAATAAAATTGGCCAAAAATTAATTTTAATGAGGCTCAAACGCTAAGCATTTTTTTGATCTTTCATTTTTCCACTAGCCCGATTATTGAGATGCTGAAGCTCGATATCTTACATATACAAGGTGCAGAAGGAGTAAAATTTAATTTGTTTACAACTGATCTTAGTGCTAATAGTAGTGCTACGAGCCGCTCGACTCGGTTGCCACCCCTAGCTAATAGGTCTTACTAATTTTGAATATTATTAAGAGGAAAACAAAGTGCAAAAGAGTGTTCTCACTTGGAATACATAAAAGGACATTTGTCCATATCTTGGCTTTATTTGTGCATTGCAACCACAAATGGATATGCTTGCCGAAAGGAAGCCCCCAATGAGATCCTTCTCTGGTATGAATGCAAAAAAATCGAACTGAGTTATTATAATTATTACAACTAAAGCAGCAGAAAGGGTCCATTGTTTCAAGCTAGTGCAGGGATTTTCTTTCATTAACATAACTCGACAGGCTAATGCTAATCCCATATATACCCATTTTTATGAAATGAAACTCATATAAAAAACTAGATGAATACTCTTTTTCTCCAATAGCTCTTGTCAAGATCTCTCGCTCTCTTTTACATTTTTTTAAACCAAAAACAAATATTTTGTCAGCTTAGATCGTAGAGAATAGCCGACGAAAAAAGGTAGAATACAATCCGGCTTCAAATTAGCAAAAGAAGCAACTTCAAGGACGACTCTATTTCCGTCTCTAGAAATAAAGCAACATGAGCCGCAACTCACAACCCTAAAAGGTGCTAAAATATCAAATAAAGAAGAGGCACTTGGGGGTAGAACAAAAGTCCGACTCTATGCTTTGCTGCTCACAATGAGTCGCACTCGTCTGATTCAATCTCCTGTCCACATTCCTTATCTAGAACCAATCCATCCCTTAGAGCTAGAGTAGAGCTTCAGCATCTCGTATAGAGTGTGTCCCAATCATACACTTTATGTGTTCGAAGAAATCAAAATTTTCAACCACATCATGGTGTTCTTGATTCAAATTTTCTATCTCTTATGTGAGCCTCAATAATGACAATATTTTTCATTCTCATTCTACAGTAATTTGGCTTTAACAGGACGTCAATTTTTATTTCTTTTTTTTTTTTTTTCGTTCAATTGGCGGTCCATGACTAAATACATGGGTAATATTACGACCTCAATTATGCAACCCTAACAAGGCCTAGAAAAACAAAGATTCTTGAAAGAGATAATGAGCACATTTGTTAATGGAGTGTAAATGAACGCATACAATTAGCATGTGAAAGGAACATTCTTTGATAGTTAAGAAAGCCGCCAATTCGTTTCCCAATAGAGATTTTCATTGGCAGAAATGATTCTTTAAACAGAGACACAAAATGCATCTGATGACGTATTGCCACGAGGAAGCGGCAAGCTCAGATTCCAAGAAAGGACAAATTCGAAGCATTGGATAATTAGAGAGAGAGAGAGAGAGAGAGAGAGAGATTATGTATCTTGATTATGATCACCCATATTATTTCTTGAGAAGAAAGAATTTAGAGAGAGAGAGAGAGAGTACAGAGCTTGAGAAGAAAGATAAATAAAGCAACATTTGATGCGGAAAAACGAATATAAAGACAAAAGTGTGTGGGGTTGGGAGCTTCGAATTTGCTTTTCGCATCTCTTTTTGTTCTCTTATATATCAATACAAGAATAGTTCTCAATCTCCCTCTCTCTTTTGCTTCTCTCTTTCCCTTCTTTGGATCTCGTAAGATCTCTCCCTTTCTCTCTCACACACAAACACCCACACGTTCGATGTCATATGATGTTCGATTCATGAAGCATTTGGTCGATATGGAATTTTCAAGAATGTATGTTTCTGGGATATTGTTAGTTTTATGCAACTAATTTGTTTTAGGGTTTTTTGCATGAATCTTTTGCAGTTGGACTCCAGAGGAGGGGTGGTGTCAATTATTACCGTATTTTTCGAGGGTTTCAAAGGGAGATGGCACCTGTTTCATTGCCTCCGGGATTCCGTTTTCATCCCACTGATGAAGAACTTGTGGCTTATTATCTAAAGAGAAAGATCAATGGGCATAGGATTGAGCTCGAAATCATTCCTGAAGTTGATCTCTATAAGTGTGAGCCATGGGACCTGCCAGGTATTCTTCTTTTTTAATGCATATCTTGAATTTTTTTTTTTTATTGGATAGTTATTGAAAAATGATTTATCTAATTAGAGATGCAATATGAATGAAAACAAAGTGAAGATCAAGAAAGGTATAACAAATTTTTTTTTTTTTTTTGAATGAACATGAGCTATTATATATTTTGAACACAATTTATCAGTTAATAATATATGATCTCACTTTTCCTTTAAGATAAAGATCATTAATCACAGAGATCAAGATGCAGTCAAAAAGCAAAGAAAAACATATGATTGAACTGTTTTCCGTATATATTACCCAACCTTTATCTCTTTTTTCTGATACTCAGACGTGAAATCGTCAAGAAAAAATCATCTTCATTTACTTCTCTTGTCAACTAATCTCTGTATTGTCTTTTTGGTTCGGATTTATCCAATTATCGATTTCTTTTCTGTATGTGTTTTGCTCAATGGTCTTATAACAATACAACTGATGACTGAAAATTTTAATTGCACAGGGAAGTCATTATTGCCAAGCAAAGATCTCGAGTGGTTTTTTTTTAGTCCTCGAGACCGTAAGTATCCAAATGGGTCGAGGACTAATCGTGCAACAAAAGCTGGATACTGGAAGGCCACTGGAAAAGATAGAAAGGTGAATTCACAGATGAGGGCTGTTGGGATGAAGAAAACCCTAGTTTACTACGGAGGTAGAGCACCTCATGGAACTCGAACTGGTTGGATTATGCACGAATATCGCTTAGATGAAAGGGAATGTGAAAATGCCAACGGCTTGCAGGTGCAATCTTGTTTTATCTCATAATATAAACTTTTATTCTTGTTAAGGCAGATTTTTGCTGTCTGCAGTGATACTTTCTGGATCCCATTGATAATTTATTTATAATCCTATATATAGAGTCTTTCTCCGTCTAACTTTCAGATAAAGAATCGATACATATTAGTCTTGTGGGTTTCAGTGTTTCTCAATTACAGTATATAACTCTTAACATGTCACAAAACTAAATGGTTTCTTGAGTGACTTCTCCAGGATGCTTACGCACTTTGCCGTGTATTCAAGAAGAGCTTGAATGGCTTGAAAATTGGGGACAAACATGTTACCACTGACAGTGAACGATCCTCCAGCATCGACTTGTATTCTCAAGGAAAATGTGGTGATTTAGATAGCTCAGACTATCCAATGCCATCAGGAACCTGCTCATCCAGTGCCACCAATGCCTCTCAGATGAATATAAATGACCCAAATGATGGAAGATGGACACAGTACTTATCAGAAGAGGCAGTTGGTTTCATTAATACTCCATATTCCCATTGTGAACCAACATCATATACACCCTCAAAGGTAAGAAGTTTCAGCCTTACTGGTAAATTATAATTAGACCAGATTTATTTTTGACACGCGCACAACTTTCCTAAAGAGTAGGCTGCTACTTGAACTCATAACTTGATGCAGTTTTTCATCCATAAGCAGAATGTGGCCATGTGAGACCTTGCATCTGTTCATCTTAAGAGATTGAATTTCAAATCTAGCATAGTATGAGCCCTTGTGTGACAATGGGCTTTTAGAATTGAGCAAAGAACATATATACGAATCCTTTTCAACTACTCGTATATATTTTTGTTCAAATTTATGTTTTTCAGGTCGATTTAGCATTAGAGTGTGCAAGGTTACAACATCGTTTTACATTTCCACCATCGGAGGTTCAGGATTTCCCCCAGTCTTGTTTGTCACATTCCAATGCTTTTCATGAAAATACAAACCAACCTACAGATATATTGGAGGAAATTCTTTCAGTTGCTCAAGCTTCTCATGAACTTCAAAATCAAGACACGTGGGGCAGAATGTATGCTCCGGCTGAGGATTTTTCCTTTCCGGCGCCCCACAATAACCAAATACATGGTATGGATTCCTTCAAATATATGGACAACTTAAGAGATGAACCGAATCATAGGTTCATCAAAATTGAAGAAAAGGATGAAGTGTTCGCATCAGATAGAATGGTGGAGAACTTAAGATGGGTGGGGATGTCGAACAAGGAGCTTGAAAAGGTAACCTTATTTGTGCTACTAAAATTTAATTCAAGAACATCTATAAATTTTACCTTCAAAATACCTTGAATCGACTGCCTCTTACCCCCCCCCCCCACCCCCCCACCCCAACTAGTACTATCATAAAAGCCTATGTTAGACAATGAATAGTCATTGACTTCCTAGGAAAGGTGTAAGAATGTATATTTAGTGTCAAGATAATTAGACTATTATAGCAGTATAATTTGCCACTAACTTTCATATTCTGAAGTGAAATTTCAGACTGCTTGACTGACCTTTTAGTTATGGTATTCTTCGTCCTTGACAGACCTTTTATGAGGAATACAAGACAGTTCCAGTGGAAAATATTTCCAATTTCCATGACTTTCAAGGTTTGCCACTTTAATTTATTACAATCAACTTATCATTAATCATTAAGCATTTTCATCGTCATGCCATGTAAATTTTATTTCTTTTTCTTTTTCTTTTTCACGTTAACTTTACTCGCAAATTAAAAACATTTCATTGCAGGAGGAACCAACAAACAAAACATGGACAGCGATTTCAATTATACAGATCCAAATGATATGTCAATTGTGAATGAAAATGCAACTGACAACTTCTTGTTGGATGGAGACATTGATGACTTTTCAAGCACTCAGGGTTATACGGTTTATGAAAAGACAGAAATAAATCATGGATTGCTAGTTTCAACTCGACAAGCCCCCAAGATTTTGTATCAACAAGTGGTGCCTTCAAGGACTGTTCGAGTATATCTAAACCCCAAGATGGGGCGTGGAAATATACCGAAATCGGATACAAGGAATAGAAGATTATGTGACAGTTTCATCTCATTTTCAAGAAATATGTTATTCGGTGTATTAAAATTTCTTCTCTCACCCCTGCTTTAGATTCTTTTGTCACTTGGGTGTTCCAACTGACTTGTAAGTTTTTTTTTTTCCTTTTTGTATTGCTAACGACAATTGTAATATGAAAGAGGTAAGTTAGTCTTCACACTTTTAAATACTTTTTATTTTTTGTTTTGATCTTCATAAATCATTTGGAGTCAAATTAAATACACTTGGTACTATTAAATTTACATTTGATGTAATCCCATTTGTTGGGTATTACACTTGTTCTACACGTTTTCAAAGGGCTGTTACATATGAATTCTTTTTTCTTTTTTTTTTTTTCCTTTTTCTTTTTCGTCTCCTAATTGTCCTCTGCTACCTAAACTTGCACAAAACGAACGAGGTGGTGTCTGTTTTCTCTTGATGATTAAGCCAGCCATTGAGAGATATTTAGAGTAAGATCGTGTTAAAATTTGAGAACTGATCATTTAATGAATTCACCTATGATCGACTGGGGATATGAGTCCACCTTCTTTAGCAACGATTCTTCATGACCTTAGATCTTGAGGTACATCTATTGCCCTCCTAATTGGTCCTTCCCAATCTTAGTGATGACCGAGTGATGCAAACACACTTAGCAATTGAAGCTACGAATCCAACGACAAATTAAATCAAACCCAAGAAAGCTAAAAATTAACGTTTAAAAAGCTCGACCCAGTAAATTATTGAACCAAAGAATCAAGACAATTACCAACAATATCTTGACCTCGTGATCACAAAACTTATAAACCTTACTTAAATTGTTAAACACCACAAAAATTTAATTCTTGATAAGTTCGAAATTAATTCAATGAAGCACGAATATGCCTCACAATAGCGTCTCTCAAATTGTGTGTGTTTTTTTTTTAATGAATAGAATGAATCATATTTATATGGAACCCATGAAACCTAATTAAAAATGGAATTAAGCCTTAAAAGATATCATATAAGTTTTTTAACAAAAACATAATTCTAGGCTAAACTTGGAAAATACCCATCCAGAATTGTACTATGCGGCCGTGTAAACCCAAGATTGGCTAACCAAGAGGGGGGTGAATTGGTTATTAAAACTTTTTCATTAATCACTCAAAATTTTAATATAATGAATATGCAAATGATAGAGAATATTCTAAACACGTAAATAGAGTAATGTAAATTTGTGGGAAGTAAATACGTTAAGTAAAAGGATAGAGAGTGCAAACGATATGTTATGAAGGTTCGATCAAATACAATGATCTATGTCCCCCGTTACCAAACTATCCGACATGAGCAAGACCTTTTTCACTATCTTGATTGACTTATGGTACAATCCAACCATTTACAACTTTTCCAGTGACTTACAACTAAGGAGCACCGATCCTTTTATAATGTTGATCTTTCCGGGACTTTAACACGACCCACAATTCTAAATAAGTTTACAAGTGAAATCTTCTCTTCATAATAGATGATGATTCCAAAGTTAAGTACAAGAAGAGAAGTAGGTTAACACTTTGATAGATGGTAATGAATGAAGTTCAAGTGTTTGATTTGAAAAATTTTGATGAATGAGATGATATTCAAGGTTGAAATCAATCAAAGGTTTTTCAAATATGAAATGATTTGATGATAAGAAATGAATGCAATTTTGGCTCACAAGAAACTCAACCCTTAAGTTGATGGAAACAAGTGAGAAGTGAGTTGGTATTTATAGAGATGAAAAACGCGAAAGTTTCTGTCAAGCCGGATGTTACACCTCATCCAATTATATTTAAAGTCAAAGTCAAAGTCAAATAAGAATTAAATTGGGAAAAAAATAATTTCTATAGGGACTAATTGGTAATTAATAATACATGGAGGGCTAGAAGTAATATATAAAGACATTTAGGAAGGTAGTATACATTATTAGAAATGAAAGGACTAAATATAGTTTTATATGAAAATTGGGGGCTTGACTTTGCAATTTCCTCATGAGTTATCCAATTAACATGGGTGGTAATTGGGGCAAATGGTCCATTTCATAATATAGTTTGGGATTTTAGCCTTTGACCACAATTAATGATTTAAAATAAATATTTTAATTCAAAATTAATAGATTACCTAAATTACCCATATTACATCACAGTGAATTCTTCAACTTTCATACACAATTTAAAACCAACAGTAAAATGACATACTGCCGTTTTTAAACGACTGAATGCCGTTTTAACTAATTTTATGTTTGTATCAATTTAACCAACAGTAAAATGACATACTGCCGTTTTAAACGACTGAATGCCGTTTTAACTAATTTTATGATACACTGAATGCCGTTTTAACTAATTTTATGTTTGTATCAATTTATATTTCCTCGTATCCACATAAAAATTAATGAAAACAAGTTTTAACAATATTTTGAGCGAAATTGAAAATTCGTGACCCAAAACGACATGTTGTCGTTACAAACGGTTCGATGACGTTTTAACTAATCTAGCATTCGTTTCACTTTATATTGTCTCGTACCCACATAAAAATAAGCGTAAACAAGTTTTCACGATATTTAGAGTGACATCGAGATCTCGTAACCCAAAATGTCAAGCTGCCGTTTTAAATGTTTTGCTGTCATTTCAACTAATTTCATATCTGTTTCACTTTATTTGCACTCGTTTGCACAAACAAAAGCAAGTTTCATTACATTTGGACATCAATGTCTATACAAATTTCACGCGATAATGACCAACACCGTTATTCTGTGAGTAAACTACATTATACTTACTACGAATAAAGGCAAGTAACCTAAATTCCATATATATCCAATTATAGGATAAAATACTCAACAAATTAGCTCGTTTTAACTTGTATAAGTCTTTCAGATGGTTCAAGATTTTATTGATTTTTTTGGGAGTGAAATCAAAGTCCTGTGATTAGGGACGGAGTTAGATCATGAAAATAAGGGGGCCTAGAGGTAGAGTTGAAGGGGTTGGGGTTTATGGGGCTGCCCCCGAAATTTTTTTTTTGATACGTTATTAACAAAAAATCAAGAAACGTATAAAAGAAAGTACTAATATTTAATTTAGCAAAATCATACCTTATTACAAGCGTTCCCTTCGAGCCTGTATCCAAAACATAGCACGTTTAGTAGTTCAATGTGTACGAGTCTGGTATCCAAAACATAACACGATTGCATGCGTTATGTTGTGTATACCATATTTGTTACATTTTTCTTGGTGGTTAAGTGTAGTATAATTTCCAATCGGATGTATGATGTGACTCGCTATAGTTTGAACTTTGAGTGGACTGTGACGTTTAAATCTAGTCATGTGAAAACGAGCGAGAATGAAGTGAAACGAACATGAAATTAGCAAAAATTATATGCATACGTTTAAAATGACTACATGCCATTTTGGGTCACAGGCTCTCGATTTTTCTTCGCCAGTAAACACTGAATTAGAAAAAGGACATATGTTTAAAACGTTTATGCGCCATTTTAGGTGATGTGTTGATGTTAATGGAGACGCTATGTTACGTATATCCTAAACGGCATTCATACTTGTAAAATTATAACACGTTCAACGATTATGTATGTAAAATGGCACCCCCTACGTGTAAAATGACAAAATGCCATTCTGGATAAAGAGGTAGAATTCACTCCAAAACTCGTAAAATAGTGTTTCGAACATCATACAAAACTTAAACATGTTGAACAATTACACATTTTTCCATTTGTAAACTGTATACCCTAAAATCTAAATCATATACCCTAAATCCTAAACCCTAAACGACAATCATACATTTAAAATGACCATATGCCCTTTTAGGTCATGAGGTATCGATTTTATTCTGAAACTAGTAAAATGGTGTTTGAACGTCAGTGGAACTGGACGCTAAATTAATAGAAACGTCAGCTATGCGTTTAAAACGACAACGTGCCGTTTTGGGTTACAATGTCTCGACTTGGGGGGGCTGAATGAACGAAAGTGACGTGAATTAAACACTGAATTAGAAAAATGGCAGTCATACGATTAAAACGTCCATGCGCCATTTTAGGTATCCAAAACAGCAATCATCTGAATAAGTGGAACTGAACACTAAATTCGTAGAAACGTCAGCTATGCGTTTAAAACGACAACATGCCGTTTTGGGTCACAAGGTCACAACATGTTGCATTAACTAATTTATAGAGTATCTTATGTGGATACGAGGGAATATAAAGTGAAACGAATACAAAATTTGTTAAAACGGTACTTAGTCGTTTAAAAGGGCATGTTGAATAATTACATGTTTTCTCTTTTGCCCTATACCCTAAAATCTAACCTCAATACCCTAAATGGCAACCCTCCGTTTAAAATGATTGGATGCCGTTTGGGGTCACGAGTATCGATTTCACTTCGAAACTAGTAAAATTGTGTTTGAAACTTCATACATGACTCGTACACATTGAACGACTACACTTATTGTGTATTGGATACCACACCTGCTACTTACGTTTTTCTTTATTGTTAAAAGTAGTGTAGTTTACTATTGGATTATGGAGTGATTTACTATAGTTTGAACAAATGTGTCAATCGTAACGTCGAAATATAGTTAAAACTTTCATTCATAAACTTTTACGTGGGTACGAGAGAATATAAAGTGAAACAAATACAAAATTAGTTAAAATGTTATCAAATCATTTATAACGATAGCATGTCATTTCGGTTACGAACTCTAAATTTCACTCCAAATATAATTAAAACATGTTTTTTAATAATTTTCATATGGATACAAGGGAACATAAAGTGAAATGAATACAAAATTTATTAAAATGACACTTAATCGTTTAAAAAGGCTTATTGAACAATTATATGTTTTCTGTTTTGTAAACCCCAAACCCTAAAACCTAAACCCTAAACGGCAACCCTCCGTTTAAAATGACCAAATGCCATTTTGGGTCAGGAGGTATCGATTTCACTCCGAAACTAGTAAAACGGTATTTGAAATATCATACATGTCTTGTACACATTGAACAACTACACGTGCTATGTTTTGACTATTACACTTGCTACGAACACGAAATTAGCAAAAATGATATACATACATTTAAAATAACTACATGTCGTTTTGGGTCACGGGTTCTCGATTTTTTCTTCGAAACCAGTAAAAAACAATATTTCAAACATCATAGATAAGTTGTACAAATTGAACGATTGCATGTGTTATGTTTTGTATACCATACTTGTTACATTTTTCTTGGTGGTCAAGTGTAATATAATTTACATTCGGACGTATGATGTGACTCACTATAGTTTGAACTTTGTGTGGACTGTGACGTCTAAACTAGTTAAAACTTTTGTTCTTACACTTTCATGTGAAAACGAGCGAGGATGAAGTGAAATGAACACAAAATTAGCAAAAATGATATAAATACGTTTAAAATGACTACATGCCATTTTGGGTCACGAGCTCTTGATTTTTCTTCGAAACTAGTAAAAATAATGTTTGGAACATCATAGATAAGTTGTACATATTGAACGATTGCACATGCTATGTTTTATATACATTTTCCTTGGTTGTCAAGTGTAGTGTAATCTCCAATCGGACGTATGATGCGACTCACTATAGTTGAACTTTTTGTGGACTGTGACGTCTAAATCTAGTTAAAACTTTCATTCTTACACTTTCATGTGAAAACGAGCAATAATGGAGCAAAACGAACATGAAATTAGCAAACTTGCCACTTACGTTTTTCTCTATTGTCAAGTGAAGTGTAGTTTAGTATAGTTTCCAACCAAATTATAGAGTGACTCGCTATAGTTTGAACTTTGTGTGGACTATGATATTGAAATCTAGTTAAAACTTTTATTCTTACACTTTCATGTGGATACGAGCGAGAACAAAGCGAAACGAACACAAAATTAGTAAAAATGATATGCATACGTTTAAAATGATTGCATGTCATTTTGGGTCACATGTTCTCGATTTTTTCTTATAACTAGTAAAAAACAATATTTCAAACATCATAGATAAATTGTACAAATTGAACGATTGCATGTGTTACGTTTTGTATACCATACTTGTTATATTTTTCTTGGTGGTCAAGTGTAGTATAATTTCCAATCGGACGCATGATGTGACTCGCTATAATTTGAACTTTGAGTGGACTGTGACGTTTAAATCTAGTTAAAACTTTCGTTCTTACACTTTCATGTGAAAACGAGCGAGAATGAAGTGAAACGAACACAAAATTAGCGAAAATGATATGCATACGTTTAAAATGACTACATGCCATTTTGGGTCACGTGCTCTCGATTTTTCTTCGAAACTAGTAAAAACAATGTTTGGAACATCATAGATAAGTTGTACATATTGAACGATTGCACATGCTATGTTTTGTATACATTTTCATTGGTTGTCAAGTGTAGTGTAATCTCCAATCGGACGTATGATGTGACTCACTATAATTTGAATTTTTTGTGGACTTTGACGTCTAAATCTAGTTAAAACTTTCATTCTTACACTTTCATGTGAAAACGAGCAATAATGGAGCAAAATGAACACGAAATTAGCAAAAATTATATATATACGTTTAAAATGACTACATACCGTTTTGAGTCACAAATTCTCGATGTTTCTTTGAAATCAGTAAAAACAATGTTTAGAATATCATAGATAGTTATATATATTGAACGGTTGTACATGCTATGTTTTATATATCATACTTGTTTTATTTACTTTATTTTGTAGTCAAGTTTAATACAGCTTACTCATAGACCAATCGTGTTGGTTATTATCGAGTGAACTTTATGCTGATAAACAGGTCCAAACATAATGAAAACTTCAATTCCTTCATTTTCATGTGCATACAAGTGAAAATAAAGTAAAGCAGATATGAAATTAGTTGACATGACACATAATCATTTAAAATGGCAACATGTCATTTTAGATTATAGAGTCTCAATTTCATTATAAATGTAGTGAAAAATTATCTACGTTAGTTAAAATGTCACCAAACCGTTTATAAATACATCATGCCGTTTTGGATCAGGGACTCTCAATTTCGCTCAAAATATTGTTAAAACTTGTTTTCATTAATTTTTATGTGGATACGAAGAAACATAAATTGATACAAACATATAATTAGTTAAAACGGCATTCAGTCGTTTAAAACGGCAGTATGCCATTTTACTGTTGGTTTTAAATTGTGTATGAAAAGTAGAACAAAAGTGAGGATTCATGTGTGAGGGATTTGGTAAATTTTTGTTTCAAATTGGATATTTTAGACATTTCAATTGAAGGGTATTTAAGACTTTTAATGTATGATTAAATAGACCAAAGGCTATTGGAACAAAAACTATTGAGATGGACTATTTTACCAATAAGTATTGTTGACTAGGCTTTTTAAGCAAAAACCCCTTAACATGGACTTTTCTACCCATTTTTACTCCAAAACGTGAGAGAAAACAGAGAGCACGTAGAGGAAGGAAGAAAAGGGGAAATGAAAGAAAAAAAAAGGGAAAAAGGGAAGAAGAAAAGGAAAGGAAGGAATTAGGTTACTATCTTCAATTTCTTTGTCAATTATTAACGGTAAGCATAAATTTTACTTATTTTTGAATGATATTAGATTTTAGGGTTTATGTAAATTTTCCCTAAATTCGAAATTTGATAAGGAATTAGAACTTTAAAATGGGTTTGTCATATTCTTTGATTTTCTTTTGAGTATATGATGCTAGATACTTAAATTGAGGATTTGAAGTTAGAATTTTCCATGTTTTAGCAAGTTTTGGACAAAATCATATACATATGCTATTTCTGAAATTATTTCCAGAAAGTGCTAATTCTGTCAATAGTTGTGGTAATTTTCAGTATATAGAAACATGTGACAGATTTCTATATTATGGAATTTTAGTGCTGTTTTTGTCAAAAC
Source organism: Fraxinus americana (assembly GCA_035079005.1). Lineage (NCBI taxonomy): Eukaryota > Viridiplantae > Streptophyta > Magnoliopsida > Lamiales > Oleaceae > Fraxinus > Fraxinus americana. The sequence goes on along the minus strand of CM068715.1, from coordinate 543,229 downwards.
TTGTTTTTTCTCAAATTTTACAAGTTGAATGAGACTAAATGAAAAATATAGAAGTTTGGGTATTGAATTAAATTGTATATGGGGGTTGTATAAGTATAAAGTGAGTGAGTAAGGAATTTGACATGTGGTGATTAGTTGGTAAATTATTAAAGAGAAATGAAATGGTTATCCTATTTTGTTATTATTAACATTGTGAATTGAGTTTGACCCGAATAAATTTAATATCATATCAGGAGGTAGCGAAGAGATTGGGACAACTCATCAGCCGAACTTATCGTCTCGTAAATAGTTTGTGAGCGGAAAAACTTACATATTTTTCAAGTATTGATAATTAATTATATTATTATACACTTTATGCAATTATGTGAATTATTTGTCCAATTACATGATTAATGTGGAAATATTCCTTCATTGTGAACGGTGTGGAATTTTAAAGATTTGTTATGGATTATTTGTGAATTGAAATGTAAGACATATGTGATATTGAGATTGACCAGAAAAGTACCCATGATTATATACTTATTCTAGTTCACGGAGTGGCCTTGGCCGTGTTCTATACTACACGAGGGGTTTTGATTGAGGATGAAGGGGTCGACCATGTACATGTAGTTCACCGAGTGGCCTTGGCCGTGTTCTAGTATTGATTATGAGAGGTCTTTGAGACCCACTTTTGGTCACGGAGGGGCCTACGGGCCGTGACAAAAGTAGTTAGCCCGATGGGCGGATTATTGATTTCAATCAGAGGGTACATTTTTGGTTGACTACCTGTGATGTGATAAGATGATCATATGGATTTGCGTTGATGATTATATCATGACTAGTAGGTGATATTGGTTAGTGTTATGAAATGTCTCACTTTTGATTATTATTATTGTTATATGCTATTATACTATGGACTTGGTGATGATAAAAATGTGTAAATGGAAAGTATAATTATTTTTGAACTTCTCCACTCACTGAGCTATCGACTCATGTATTTTTCCACTATTTTCTTATCAGGTAGCAGTTGAGTTTTGGGCATCTTGTGGAGTTGAGTCTTGATTTTGGACCGCCGACAAATTGAGCTAGTATGACTCATTTTCTAGGGCATGTAGTCAGTGTTTTGGGACACGTATTTATTTTTGTATGTCACGTCACGTCATGTCACTTGTAAATAGTTAGATGGGCTCACTATGTATTTGTATCCACATGTACAGTTGATGTCATTTTCATAGTAAAAGTATTGGGAGTTAAGTTTATCTCTATATTGTGTTATATAATCATGAGTTGTTATGACATGGTGCTATTGTTGGAAGTTGTATACAATTATTTACAGGTTGGTTAGTCTAAAATACAGGGGAGATAATGTCGAAATTTTCATTAAAGTATTTTATAAATTTCACATTGTAGTAGCCTTGATGGTGGGTCCAACTTTTTGTTGGTATCTATTATCGGCACACGTCACACTCCGGGTCCACTAGCTTTATCAGGGGTAGGGGGTGTCACCGGATGACCGGTCTGGTCGACCTCCAATTTTCGGATGACCAAAATGACCGTTTGTACTGAAAAATTCAGAAGTTAGAACGGTAAAAGATCTGACCATTTGAATTTTCGGTCGACCGCCTCTTGGGGCCGGTCGACTGCCTTTGCGGTGGCGATCCCAAATTTTGATTTCTTTGTTTTGGATTTTGACTTTTTGATAAGCGTTTTTCACTAACTTTTTAAGATGAAAACTTATTTTAAAATTTTTAAAAAGTTAGTCCTTGAAAATCGTTTTTCCATTTTATCAAATCATCACTTTTTAATGCACCAAATCTTTAGTGATAAAATAGTCTTGAGCTTGTATCATTTGTATCATGTATCGATGTGTTAGTACCTTTACATAGTTTGCTAAGATGACAAGTATATGATCTTCGTTTCAAACTTCGGCTTTTGTTTTCTTAAATGGTTTCTTGAATGTGACTTCAACCTTGACTTTCTTCATGAGTTTGGTTTGTGATGATAGCTTTTGCTCTTTCGACGGCCATGATCGATATTCTTTTAATGCTCATTTGAAAACTATAATTAGTTGAATTTAATTTGTTAGTAAATAAGATCAACTTGTTTGTTATAATCAAAATCATAGGTCAACAGGCTGTATAGGCTTCCTTTATGCAGTCGTATAGACTAGTTGATAGCCTTTAATTGAGTTTCTATAAGGTGCTATGTGATTGCATGCATAGTTACCCTATGCGGTCGTATAGATCTTCACTCCAGCTCTCTCATCCGTTACTCGAACCAAGTTGATCCATCTTGTTCCGTCCTCCATGTCCAATATGAAACTTGTCATTTTGCTTGTGGTCGATATTTCATCCACCGCACGTAGCTTGAACAAGTAATCACATGGCTTCTTTGACATTTTTTGCTCGTGACCTAGTCATTGGTCCTTCCTCCACAATCAACAAATCATTGCCCTTACTACCTCTCCTAACATGGATTTCATAATTCCCTGCCTCTTCAAAAGGATTCGTCATTGAATCTCCACTTGCATCAAACAAGGAGATATAAGAAACATTGAAAGTAACAGAGATGTTATACTCACCTGAAAGGTCCAACTTATAGGCATTGCCAATGATCTTTTCAAGCACTTGGAATGGTCAATCGCCTCTCGATTGCAACTTTGATTTCTTTTGAGCCAGAAAACATTCCTTTCTAATATGCACCTAAACCCAATCTCCTGATTCAAATGTAACGGGCTTTCGTCCCTTATTTGCCTGGGAAGCATAATGCTCATTTTTCTTCTCAATCTAGCATCATACCTTCTCATGGAAGGATCTTACCAACTCGGCCTTCTTCATTTCCATCTAAGCTACCTCTCACATCAATAGGTAAAGGAATTAAATCCAAATGCGGTAGTGAATTAAAACCATAAACAATTTCAAATGTAAAAAGTAGTAGAATGTATGGCCCTATTATATGTAAATTGTATGAATGGCAAGTAATCATCTCAACTCTTCAAGTTCTTATTAACTATAGTGCGCAATAGTTGTATCATAGCATTATTAACAACTTCAATTTGCCCATCTATTTGTGGGTAACAAGTCGTAGAGAATAATAACTTAGTTCCTAACTTACCCTACAAAACCTACCAAAAATGACTAAGGAACTTCACATTTATATCTGATACAATACTCCTAGGTACCCCATGTAAGTGCATTAATTCCTTAAAGAATAAATTCGCAATATTCGTGGCATCATCAGTTTTATGACGTGGAATGAAATGAGTCATCTTACTAAATCTATCTACCACCATAAATATGGAATCTCACCATTTTTTAGTCCTAGTTAAACCCAACACAAACTCCATAGACATATTAACCCAAAACTTACTAGGAACGGGTAATGGTATACACCCATTAAACCTTTACTATGTGATTCATGTACTAACAATTCTCTCATTGAACACCTAAGTACACATAACTTATTCTCCTGAAACAAATATACATCATGCCTAAAGAATCTATCTATAAAACCTTTGTCACGTGGTTCATATATATTAGAAAAGTCCGGGTCATTAATATACATGTCCTTAACATATTCAAATCCTAATAATTTGGTACCTAAAGAAGTAAGAAGTATAACCTCTTTGACAATGCATCTGCCACCGTATTTCTTTACCTTGTTCGTACTGAATAACATATGGAAATATTTTGATGAACTCCATCCACCTTGCATGCATCTTGTTTAGTTTACCTTGACCCTTTAAATGCTTCAAGGACTCATGATCGGTGTGAAATATGATTTCCTTTGGCCATAGGTAGTATTGTCATGTCTCCAAAACTCGAACAAATTCATACAACTCATTATCATACATAGGATAGTTGAGAGCTTCTCTACTTAATTTTTCACTAAAATAACCTATTGGTCTTCGTTCTTGCATTAAGACAGCTCCAATAACTATTCTTCAGGTGCAGTACACAACCTATCCTTATTAGTATTAAAAGCATGTTCATGTTCAATGCTCCAATAAAATCCTACACTTTCCTTTAAAATTTTCGTGAGTGGTGTGGCAAGTGTGCTAAAATTTTTAACAAAACACCTATAAAAATTAGTTAAATCATGAAAACTTCTTACCTCAATTATGCTTTTAAGTGTTGGCCATTCCTTGATAGTTTTGACTGTCTCCTTATCCACTTCAATACCCACACAACATAACCAAGAAAAACAACTTTTCCATACAAAATGTTCATTTTTTAAAGTTTAACATTCTTATCTTAAGACCACAAGCATATATCTTAAATGTCATATATGCTCATTTAAATCATTACTATATACCATGATATCATCGAAGTAAACTACTATGAATTTACCTATATATGCATCCAAGACATGGTTCATTAATCTTATAAATGCGCTAGGTGCATTAGTAAGTCCAAATGGCATTACTAACCACTCATATAAACCATACTTACTTTTAAAAGCAGTTTTTCACTCATTCTCTTATCTAATCCTAATTTGATGATATCCACTTTTAAGATCTATTTTACTAAACATGTACAATCCATGTAATTTATGTTGTTGATTGCTCGACAGTCTATGCAAATCCTCCAAATCCCATCTTTCTTCGGCACAATTAGCACTAGCACGGTACATGGACTCATAATATCCCTTACATACTCTTTGTTCATCAATTCTTCCACTTGACTTTGAAGTTCCTTGGTCTCCTCGAGATTACTTCGATAAGTCGACATGTTTGGAATGAACGCTCCAGGTAAAAAGTCAATTTGATGCTCAATGTCTCGAATGGGTGGTAGCCCACTACGCATGTCCTCTGAAAACAAGTTTTCGAATTCATGCAACAAAGAAGTAGCCAAATTAGGAGGAGTGTTTTAGATTCTCAATTTGAGGAATGATTCCTTATAAATCAACAAGATCATGGGCCAGTTCTCAACTACTCCCATTTTCAACTCACTCCATTTTAAAAAGAAATTCAATTTCGACTTTTCTCTCCTCTCATAAGACTTTTTCTCTTTGCTCTCTTGTTGCTCTACTTTTTTTCCTCACAATTAGTCACTCACTTTTTTCTTTCTAGTTTTCCTGTTGTGAAAGATCAATTCACTCTGCTTTTATCTCGGTCTTTTTCTTCCTCACTTTTCAATTTGAGTTGATCTTCATAAACTTGTGCTAGTATTAATAGTGTAAGGGTAAGAGATTTCCAATCTTTAGTAAAGTTAAACCTATTTTTGTACCCATCATACATCACATTCCTATCATATTGACAAGACCTCCCCAAAAAAATATGTCAGGCATGCATAGGAACTACATTACACATCACTTCTTCATGATACTTCCAATTGAGAAACTCACCAACACTCGCCTATCCACCTTAACCTCTCCACATTCATTCAACCATTGCAATTTTTAAGGCTTAGAATGTTTTAGCATAGTTAATCTCAATTTCTTAACAAGTGTAGGCTAGCCACATTGGTACAACTACTCTTGTCAATGATCATACTACATACCTTGTTGTTAACAGACAACTTATATGAAATATGATCTCTTTATTGCTCCAAGACATCCACTTTGATGTAAGCACTAAGAACTCGCTGTTTAACCAACAGCTCTCCCACTGCATACTCCATTTTCTCACCATCACTAGTATCTTCCAATTCCGACATGCCATCATATTCACCATCACCATCACTCACCACTTCTCCATTGTCGCGCAAGATCATCGCCCTTTTCTTTTGACATTGAGAAGCAATGTGTCTCAATCCCAAGCATTTAAAACATTTGATATTCAGATTTCGAAGGGGTTGGAATCCGCCTTGGGTGTAGCTTTGCTAGCAACTTCTTTTCTTCCCTTCGATAGCCCAGTTCTACTTTTTGAAACAACCTCATCACCTTTATTGTAGTGTGAATACTAGCACAACAATAAAGTCCTCGAAGAAGACAACCTCTTAGGCTTTTAGGCTAGGCCACAACCCTAGCCATCATAGTCGTACTGGGTATCTACTACCTAAAATGTTATATATAAAGACACCTTAGCCTCGTTCTACATATTACAATATTATTGTTTTACTTTCAGTTCAAAGCCTTTTTCATATTGGTTCTACTCTTATTGATTTAAGCATTCAATACACCAAAAATGATCATTTGCAATACTTAAAAGGCAATATTTGTTGATAAATGTTGCTAAAATGGTCTTTTGGTAACATTTTAGTAAGTGAATGTTGCAATTAGTTAATGTAATTGAGTTTTGACAACATTTTAAAAATGAATGTTGCTAATTTTACTTTTTGCAACGTTTACTGATTGTTGCAAAAAGTTTCTACATGCCATATTTTTGCAATGTTTATTAAATATTATGAAAAATCTAGTTCTGCAACATTTAATGAACGTTGTAAGAAGGTAAACTTATTTTTAAACATTGCAAATTACTTTGGTAGACTAACTTTCCGCAATGTTTTTTAAGTGTTGTTAATTTATACTTTTCGCAACGTTTTTTAAACATTGCAAATCTTTTGGATTCACAACGTTTAATAAGTGTTGCAAAAGACTAACAAAATTAAGTTATATACGGGATTAAATTGAAGAAATCCAAATTAATTCCAACCCTAAATTCTCTCACCATCTTGCGTAATCAGGTATTGAAGTAGGAAGAGGAAAGCACGGCATGGGTTCAAAAAAGAAGCTGCTTTTAGCTCTAATTACTGCTTCCACAGCTATGAGAACAATCATTTTGTTTCTTTTGTGTTTCTGGGTTTATCATAGGAAGTACACAAACAAATCGCAGGAGAAAAGGGGTCATACCTCAGGTACTTTCTATTGGGATTAATTTCTTTTATGGTTTCAGTCTTCAATTTCATGATCTTTCACTGAGATTTTTCTGTTTTTGTTTTCTTTAAAGATGTTGCAAAAGGGCTTGCATTATCTCAGCTTCGATTCTTGGGTAAATACAATACTTTCAAGACAAGTTGTAGAAACGGATCTGTAACTACAATGGAATACATGGTGTTAGAATCAGCTACTAACAATTTCAGTGAAAGTGAAATCTTGGGTGTAGAGGGATTTGAATGTGTGTATAAGGCTAAGTTAGAAGAGAACTTATCTGTGGCTATGAAGAGACTCCATGGGGGAACTTCAGACGCCATAAGAGAATTTAAGGTACCAAATTATGTCCAAAGTTCGATTGTGCTTGCTCTTCTATCCATTTGTACTGTAGATCTCATGATCCTAAATTGATTTCTAATTCTTGAATTTACAGAATAAAGTAGAGTTGTTGAGCAATATTCAGCACCCGAATATAATTTCTTTGTTGGGTTATAGCATTCATGCAAAAATAAGGCTTCTTGTTTTTGAACTGATGCATAATGGATCTCTGGAAAGTCAATTGCATGGTAAGAACATTTCAACAATGTTAAATCATATGAGATACATATATGGATTAAGAAAATCAAATACGGATTTCTTAGTTTCTTATATAGCCCCCGGAGCACCTTTTAGATGGTACACACACTCGAATTTCTTAGTTTCTTTTGTTGTATGTAAATGTTGATTTTTCAGACTGCAAATTATGTTTCTTATTGTTGCTACTTCAGATTCGAGGACAAGAGTTCTAAATTTGGAAAGATTATAAAATTAATAGGACACTAGTTTTGGCATATGGCTTGTCTTTGCCTTGTTAATTCCATTTTGATGATCGTGATTTTCCTTTTTCCTTTTTTTCTCTCTTATAGTTAAGTTAACAGATAAAAGCGATGTCTATGCATTTGGAGTCGTTTTACTGGAGCTTCTACTGGGAATAAAACACGTGGAGAAACTGGCACTAGTTCAATGCCAATCTATTGTGACATGGGTATACCTGGCTGTTAAACACTTAGCACTTGGTTTTCTACTAGTCCCACAAACTTCTTTATTAGAAGCTTAATATATAAATGAAATGCAGGCGATGCCTCAACTCAATGATAGATCCAAACTTCCAAACATTGTAGACCCTGTGATCAGAAACACAATGGATTTAAAGCACCTGTATCAGGTTTGTGAATCCAAACTAATCTTTGGGACATGAAGTTTCAGGGTAGGATGGTGGTTGATTTGGATTAAGCAGAAACTGGAATTTGTGTGCTATATTAAGATATCCTCTTTGTAGGTTGCTGTATTATGCATTCAACTAGAACTGAGCTATCGTCCATTGATAACAGACGTATTACATTCTCTTATCCCCCTTGTACCCATGGAGCTTGGCGGCACCCTCAGAATTGTAAAACCAGGGCCGCCTGCAGTCGCCACAATGCCTTCCAACAACTGATTTTATCTAAGTGCAATTTTATTCAGTTGCATTGCCTGCACGGATCATTCCACTGTTCCCAATGCGAGACATTTTCGATTACTTTTATAGGATTTCACTTTTTGCTTTAGAGCCTTTCTGGTATAAATTATAATCAGCATTTAATCAATTTTTGCACCGTTTTTTGTCAAATTTGCGGGGCCCACATCTCACAACAAGTTCCATATTTGCGGCTCCAACGGTAGAAATTGTGATTACAATCTTTACCAGACAAGGCCTTAGTATATATGCTGAGATAAGACACTTCATATATATAATAGTGAAACAAACATTAAACCATTAGCCAATATATTTCCTTTATGTTTCATATGATCACACACTCTACAATTTGGAAAGTCTTAACCAGCATTCAAGAAGCTATATTTATTTATTCCACATTATTCTTCAACTATTTGATACAGATGCGGTCGTTCGAAAATTTGTAGTAACAATATTTATGTCCAAAATTTTCTCGTACAAATTGAACATAGAAAAGACAATTCAATGACACTTTATAACGACATTTGAAGTGATCAATTCATCAAAATTCCTCAGGAGTTCATCTGGAACTTGTATCTTATGATCTTCTCTTCTACTTCACATTGTGGTATGAATCAACAGTGGCATCTACCTCTGATTATTTTTGAACGAGATTTTCCGATATATGGAGAATTTCACTGTGAACCTTGCTGTGGTAAGTGATGTTTTGAGGCCCATTACACCGGAGCCAATTAACAAAAAATAATGCTTTGTTCCATTGCATTTTGCATTGTTTTTTGGACATAAAAAATCCGTTTTCTGTTTCATCATTTGCAGGTCAAGCTCCGCTTGATGCCTTAGAGTATTTATTCTGACGCTTGGTGTTGCAAGCGTGGCAATAAGTTATTCATGCCTAAGCAGTGCCAAAAGTTTATTCCTAATTTTATTTCATTTTGAAGATCCTTTTTTTAGGTGGTGTTGTATCACATTCTAATGTTCAAGTGTATGGATTCAAAAATTTGTAATGAAATTATTAATTTTTATACAATTTCAAAATTTGTTCATAAGGAGTCATTTTTAATTTTGCTAATCAATTTGCATAAATTGCTGTAAAAAAAAAAAAGGCAACGTTCAAAAAACACTGCAAAAAGTAGTTATTAGTAACGTTAAAAAAATGTTGCAAAAAGTAGTTATTAGCAAAGTTAAAAAAACGTTGCAAAAGATTTTTAGCAACATTTAAAAAACGGTCGTAACCTTCTACTCTACGGCAACATTGAGCTTTGCAACATACGTCCAAACGTTGTAAAAGATCTCCGGCAACATTTTTTTAACACTGCAAAATGTTATTTTTGTTGTAGTGATTGGAGAGACTACAAGGTAAATAATGTTAATCTTTGCGTTTTTAGATACACAAAAATGTTGTTCGTTATCATCTGAAGTCCATATCTCAAGTTTGGTCGCCGACAGTATTGCATCGAGGTAGTTAGGGATAGGGGCTTGATAAGTGTGTTTCACACACTTATTGAAGGCCTAAAATAAGTTTAATATTCATGAAATTGATGAAATTCTACTCAAAATTGTTTAATTATCGTCTTTGTAGGCAATGCTCCCCAATTCAAAGGAGAAATTTTTTTTGACTAAAAGCTTACAAAAACATGAACTTGGGAACTAAAGTGTAGAAGTGCAGAAAGTTGAAGGACTTTGGATACAATTTATCAAGGACATAATTGAACGAAAAGTTGAGACTTGATGACCAAAATGTAAAAGATCAAAGTTGAAAGATGTCATACGATAACAAAGCGTCGCCCGTGAGAGAAGGGCTAGCCCAAACGCTAGGCGACGCGAGCGAGAGGTAGTAGCCCTTGTTTACGCATGGCCTTTTATGGGCTATGATGACATTATTTATTAGCAATATCGAAGTTATTTTAATTATCCTACGATGGCAAGCGTATTGGCAAAGGGGCATAATCGATTCTTTTGAGTCGAATTTTGGGGAATTTGTAGGTGCGCTTTAGGTCTACTAACCAAATTTCAGCCATTATTGTCCCCATTCATTGCACCATTCATTTTCCCATTCATTGAATAGATTGGAAGCGAGAGCTGGGGCACAAGGAGGCAAAAGAAGAGGAGAAAACCGAAGGAAAGTTGAGAGATTTTGGGGGAAAATCAAGACTAAACTAATCTTCATTTCAAGAATCTAACCAAGGAATATTTTGTCTTGTATTTTTTCTATTATTTTCTCTAACTTGTAATGTACTTAGAGGTGTCAAGACGGACGGGCCGGCCATGACCCGTGAAAATCGGCCCGTGAAAACCGGGACCGCGGGCCGACCCGTGACCCATGTGGGCGGTTCACGGGCCAAGGAGGTGTAACCCGCGGGCTTCGCGGGTTGCACCCCCACGGGCCGCGGTTAACCCGCGGCCCGTAAAAAAGATTGAAAAAAAAAAATAAAACAAAAATTAAAAAAAGGGGGGGGGGGGGGGGGGGGGGCCAAAAAAAAAAAATTTAAAAAAAAAAAATAAAAAAAATTCAAAAAAAAAGGGATAGAATTTAGTTGTGCAAGATGGTTTGAAATTAATAACACCATAAATAAGTATAATTAGAGAATCTATTAATTATATTTCTTGTTCAGATTCTAGACAACAAGAATTTGTAAAAATTTGTAAAAATCTTGGATTGAGAAGAAGATGAAGTGGATAAATTAGACATGCATTTTGATGTAGTTGTTATTTGTTTAAATTAAATTTAAGTTTGTAAAGTTATAAATAATTCATGTAACGTTAAATTTGAATTCTATGTAAAAATTTCTTGATATAATTATGAATTTATCATTTTGTTCAATTCTTAGTTTACATTTAACAAAAAAAAAATATTTTTTGCTATAAATATGAAAAATTCTATATTTTTATAATTTTATTTATACAATTATACGGGCCAAATCGGAACGAACCGCGACCCGCGCGACCCGTGACCCGCATGGGCTCGACTCGGATGGGTCAGCGGGCGGGCCTGGGTTGTAGTCCAAAATTGTGGGCCGACCCGTAACCGGCCCGGAACTCGCAGCGGGTGGGCTTTTTTTCACGCGGGCCGTTACCGGGCTCACATGTTGACGGGCCGACCCAGCCCGGACCACCCGGATTGACACCTCTAAATGTACTTTTCTAACTTTTCTCATTTTTACCATTTATATATAATGAGCTGAGTTCTTTATGTTGGGATGATTAATTTAGCTTAACGTGACTTGATTAATTTTAATATTTGCTATTTAATATTAAAGTACTTATTTTCTATGTATGTACTGTTGTATTTTATGCTTTTCATTTATTTGGCTATTAAATTATTGTATTTGAATTATTTGTGCACTATTTGAGAGAATATTGTGCATATTAAATATTTTAGGTTATCGTAAGAGATAGAGATATATTCCTAATCCTCAGGGACGGACCCAGACTCGGAGTTGAGCCCGGGTGGACGTTGATCGGTCAACGTCGAAATTCAACAAGTGTGCAACACATAAATCAGTAATGCTTAGCCATGCTTTAATTCAAGCATGAAGCAACACATATATTAATAGATCAATCACTAATTTTTTTCACTTATCCCTAATTTCCTAAAAACCTAAATTTCCAAATCACAATTTACAATTCACAATTTGGATTAGGTTTTGTGGCTAATGAACCCATAAATCTATGAACTCACTTAATGTAGTTTTAATGTATTTTAGGTAGCATAGAATTAGTCTTATGCATGGTAGGAAAATACTAGTACACGAATCAAAAATTAATAGATAATTCATTTGATGTACCTGATTCATAAAAAGAATTAATTTTGATATCTTCACGTGTTATAAAATTATGAAACTTCCATCAAACCTGGTTTCGGTGTTTTTCAGGCCATGGAGACTGGAGCCGAAAACGCTCTTTTAAAACCTTGCTTTATATCAGCTACTGTTGTTTTCAAACCTGCAGTAGGCAAAAAATTCATTGAATTGAACAATATTTCCAAGATTTACAACAATCCTTAAACCTCAAATAGTTATAGCATATAGATTAATATAAATTGAGGCTGAAATTCGACCATACCTTTGGCCAATTGTTAAGTAAGTTTCTTCAACTTGCTTCGCTAATTGCAAGAGTGTGCCCCGACGTCTAATAGCATGTAAGCACCTCCGCAGGCCGCAGCTTTCACTTCTTCTGGTTGTTCGTCTCCTCCCTCCCGTTTTCATTTTGGAATTGAATTAGGTTTTGTGGCTAATGAATATATCCATTCATCCGGTGAACCAGACCAATGACCATGAATTGGGCTCATTCATTGAAAAAACTAACAAAGGAAGAAAAGAATTCTGGCACAATGGCTGTGTCTTCTTCATTCTTTCATTTCAGGCACAGCCGACACTTCTTCATTTCTTCCCAGTTTCGGGCGGATGGCAGATGGTGACCTGAGGCTCCTGGTGGATCCAGCACAGGTGGCCGCTGGAGCTGGCCAGGTGCTGGGTCCGCCCCTGCTGATAATAAGTGACTCATAGCAAATGGGCTTTTAAAATATGAAAAATTTAGTCCAAATTCCGGATGAAAATCAAAAAGAATAAAAAATTAGCCCAACCCAAAAATTAATTTTAACTTAATTAACTTCATTCCCAACCCAAACTCAATGTTCAATTATTCAAATTTAGTTTAAGACAAACAATTTTATTCATATTCATGATACACAAATAGCTCGTTATCAAATTAGGAATTTCAATTCACACACATATATATAACTAAGTTTTAAGAGTTCACTTTCAATCAAATTAGTTTATTGTATAACAAATACTTTGTATTGATTAAAGTAAAGATAAATAACTTATTTGACAGTATGAAATGCCACACGTTTGACTAACCTTAAAAGTAATTAAGTGGGTGTTTGGTTGGAATTAAAATTAGATTTTTAGTAGTTTGTGATAAAAGTTTTTGAAATGTATGGTTGAAAAGCCGAGAGACTCATGAAAGATGTGGTTAATATTGATTGTTTGACTTTGATTTAAATTAAAATCTAATTTTAATCCGAAACAAACATGGCCTAATTTTTTTCTAATGTATTTTCTCATATATTACTTATTTATAATTGAGAGTTAAAAATTTATTTATTTCGACCATGAAATGAATGTTATTATCAAAATAAGTAATATGTTCTATATTTAATTTTATTTGTTAAGTATATTTGTTAGAACTTTGTTATGAGTATCTAAAAATATATTGAAACACTTTATCATGAGTTTAACCTTTAAATTAAATCTCGTGTGGCATAGAACATCTTTTATGGTATACGTTCACTGGAAAAAAAAAGTTAAATTTCAACCCATTTTAACATATTTTTCTACCTCCGCCTCTGTGAGTAATCATTTCTCGTGAGATCGACACCCCGAACTCATTAGTCCACTTTATTACTTGTACGCGACTCGCGCGCTTGCGGCATATGCGGTTCTTTACTAACAGGGCTTTTGGTGGAGGGAACAAGATGAATAGGTTTGGGGACTTGGTTGGTCCTTTTGTCATTGTCCTAATTGGGGGGTTTATGTGAATTTTATTTTTTGTATTATTTTTGTTTTCCTTTTTTTGTTTATTTAAAGTGAAGGGTTAAGCTGTCTTTTAGACGACCTTAATAGTCAAATTGGATGGAATTTGTCAACAGTGTCGTAATTTGCAAATAAGTGATAAGTTGAAATATCTAATGGTAAAGGAAAGTTGAGGATAATTAGTTATAAATTACAAAGATTGAAGATGAAAAGTGCAAATTTCCTATAACAACAATACACATTTAAAAGGGTAGTCGTTTCATTGATTCCAACTAACTTATTTGGACACATACTGTTGTGGGTGTGAACATCCAGCTACATAAACCGTAAAGGTGGACTCAACATGCTGAAACCAAACTTTTTGCCTTTCTTTTTGTTCACTTGCGACAGCATAAAGGGAATTCTTTTGAATATTATCAATCATTTCTGTTCCACGTGAACAAATAGTTATTAAATTCGGACATTTTTATTAAAGCAGCATGGCCGTATCCTTCGACTCTCTACGATGTGTTCGATAAGTAACATTCCATATTTTTATTATTTTAATATGTTTCAAATTTTCGACTCTCAATGGATACTTTAAGAACACTCGTTCGCTAAGTGTTCGACTTGTTATGTGTCAGGTTGTATACTAAGAAGTATAAAATCACATATCAACGAGTTCATATCTTGTCATGTTGGCTGACACGTCGGTGCAGGTTTGTCTCAGTGCTTCCTAGACACAGAGTCATGGGATAAGAAATGATAATTTTTAGTTCTTAAAATAGGCAAGTCATTTTAGTGCATAGCACATGGAGATGCTGTAATAGTAAAACGTAAGAGCTAAAACAAAGAGAAAAATGATGGAAGGAAGACGACAGAAATAAGGCAAATAGTCACGGGTCAGTAATGGATGAACCACTACCAAACAGCCATTTTACAGATGCCAACAATGATCTGTTATCAAATAATTCACTCACCAATTCAACTGTAGAACCCACTATAGTCCCGTGAGGTCTTGTCTTTCCACCCCAAAAGCTGCAAAACCCTCTCCCTATCTGGCCCTTTAAAAGAGAATTTAGAAGGGTGGATTTGTTGTTTTTTCAGTTTTTGCCATGTCTTTACCATTGTTGAGTTCTTGTGCTCCTACAAGATTTTCTCTTCAATTTTTCTTGATTATTATCTTGTTTTTATACACATTTGGTAATAATGAAGTAGTTGTAAATGCTGCTACTCCAGCAGTGAAAGTTGGGAACATTTCACAGGTTGAAGATGCTGCTTATTTTCGCATATACTATGGCCAGACATTCAAAGTCATCAAGAATGGATTTGATGGCAAGAGCTATCTTCTCATTCAGGTATTTATCTTCTAATTCAGTGCTCTTTTCCAATGTATGTTTGTTCTGTTAAGCACTTTTCTGTTTATCTTCTAATTTACAATGTTTAGTGTTAAGCACTGTTCAATCTTCGGTAGTAAACGGGACGTGATAGGATCGTCTTCCTTTTGTTTGTATTCTTGAGTTTTATTTGTTGGTTCTAGTGGCAGAAATGAGAATATCATGTGAATAAATTATGTCGAATAAAGCCACTTGTTCAGGATAAAAAATAGAAACAGTACAAACAGACTAAGTTGACAGTGTGTGTGGATATTTTTTTCTTTTAGTTTTCAAACTGTCCAATAATGTATGGACACGTGTCCCTTCTATTTTTGAGTCTGTCTTGAATCTGTTCATGTAGCATGTAAATTATGTCCATGTCTGGGTGCAATTTTTTTCAAATTATGTCCGTCTGTTGAATCTCATTTCTTTATTTCATTTTATCTACATGATTCAGACTCATACCATTTAATCCTTTCGATTTTCCATTACCAATTTTGCCCTTTTATCAATCAATGAATTCCCTTTCCCACGAACCACTTTCCTTTCTTCACCTACCTCTTTCCCTTCTTCTCCAATTGTGTACTGATTTCAAAATTCAATGATTGACGGAGTCCTTGGACCAACATTGTCGCACAACGTCACATCTTCGCCTTCTTTTCCAGCCTACAAGTTTTTGCAAGTGGGAAACGCAACCTGCGGAACCCCTATCACAGCGAACAAATCGTAGATTTAAGAAATGGATAGCTTCAAAGTTTACCCTTTTAGATTCCTCATCATGAGATATTTGTGCTACCCGTTTGTTGTTATAGATTTTTATATCCCATACGTGTACAAATCGTAATAAGTAATATAGGGCATCAATGAGTTCGGGTATCATTTCCACAATTACTACTATCGAACAATTGGTTAAATTATTTATAACTTTAATTTGATCGAAAAGAAATAATAAAATTTATGATTGGTGTTTAAATTATTCTAACTAAATTAAATTATCTAATGTACACAATTTATCAAATTTGAATTTGAAAAAAAAAAATGAATGTGGATGCTAGAACTTACAATTTTACCTACGGATCTCCTTTAATTCGTCGATCAAGATTCATTACTGTTGTAGTATTCGATCGAATTCTTCTAAAGTATTCAATTTACCCTTTTCGAGTTCTCATTGAATCTATTTAACTAATTCAATTGCATCTCTATGTGAATCAGTCTTAGTTAAACGAAATATTAATTTTAAGAATTCATCTAATGACCGCAATATTTAATATATGTATCTCTACACGTTATACTAAATTATCGAATTTTACTATGCGGTCTAAATCTCACATTCACCTCTTGATTCATAATAGATTCACAAAATTATTGAATAATTGGCCAAACAATTCAAAGCATTAAATTCATGAATAAAATCAACATATATGCATTTAAAGAACTAGAGTCTTAAATAAAAGAAATAAATGATCACACATAGATTACATTATTCGCCCTAACTATGAATTTGGGTACTCGTAATAATGAAAGAAAAATAAAAAGTATAGAGTTCATAATCAGGTTTCGAAATCTTGATTATGAAATGAATTGGATCTTGCACCAAGAATTTTCTTCAACCTCAACCTTAAAAGTGTTCAAACCCTAGGTTTTGCTCTTTGATTTTGATGATTATGTGCTTTTCTCTCTCCCCCAAATTGTGTGGAACTCCCTCAAAAGTTTCAAAATTTTTATTTATACTCTTTCCCACGTTTGTATCCAATGTAGGGTTTCATGGGCTTCAAAATGGGCTAAAAATGTTTCCTAGATACACTCATGGCGCCACCTCTCGAACAAATTTCAAGATTGCACCTCTTTTAGTATCTTTGTTATAATTTTATCTCCCGAAATTCGATTGAGGTGATTTAAATTGGGTTGTAAATATTACTCAAAGGGCTACAATTTTATTAGAAATAACTATTTTCCAATTCGAACGTTTACTATGCAAAAAATGGGTCTCAATCTCCGGTTGAAAATCTGGAACATCCTTGTGCAGTTGAAAATTGATTTGTAAAAATATTTTGGTCATATTTCACTCCTTTTAACTTCTAATTACATCTAATTGACTCCTAGCATTCTCGAATCTTCATCGTGATATCCGACACAACTTTTGAATATTTGCACTTTAGTCCCCAAATTTTGGATCTTGCCATTTTTCGCTTATTTCTTTCAATTCCATTTCCATTCATCAAGTTTCACTTAATAAGAAATTATATAATAAATTAGACTATAATTCCATTAAAAGAATTACGACATATCAATATTTTAGAGCTCAAATAAGTATATTAAATACACTTATCATTTGTCTTTCTTCAACACCATGGATCCATTATACTACTTCGGTACGTTTTGCCATCTTGCTCGTCTTGCCGGCTTAATTCTTCCACTCCCTTTATTATTACAACTAAACTTAGTTTCTTCGTCAATCGTGGCACACCATATGTTCATCACATACACTATAAAAACATATTTATAAAGAACCTTTCATGGCTCACGCAGATGGGTTACCATCCCCACTCCTCTTCGAATGCTTCTCAAGTGCAGAACGAACATATCCCTCGTAAAAATACCAAATGGAACGATACGGAACATAAGATCTTTATAGAGGCATGTGAAACCGTAATTGCAGAAACTATAGCTTTGGCAATCTGAGTCTCACACCGTCTCTATCACATTACTACCAACTCTATACTAAAAATGAGTTTAGCATAAATGAATGAATTTGGATCATGAAAATAATAAGTTCAACTAACGCTGACCTAAAGATATGTTTGAAAGAGTTGTTGAGGGACTGAAAAAATTGTGAAAAAAAGTCTTCTGAAATAAGTATTTCATTTCCAAGTTTAAATTTTTTTTTTTTTTTTTTTATCATTTTCCAAACAAGTTCTATTAAAGCGTTTCATGAAAGATTTTAATTTCAATTGCGTTATTATGTCGGGCTCTGACTCCGATGTTGAAATTGGAGAGGAAGAGTATCTGAATACGCTAAAAGAGGACATAATGGAGTTGCTTCGTTATTGCCAACTCACGGAACTCACCTTTAGGAACTACTTATTAAACTTAGAAATGAAATATTTATTACAGAAGACTTTTTTAACAATTTTTTCGATCCCTAACAACTCTTTCAAACATATCTTTAGGTCAGTGTAAGTCGAACTTATTATTTTCATGATCCAAATTCATTCATTTCTGCTAAACTCATTTTTAGAATAGAGTTGGTAGCAATGTGATAGAGACGGCGTAAGACTCATATTGCCAAAGCCATAGCTTCTGCTATTACGGTTTCACATGCTGCTATGAAGATCTTATGTTCCTTTCGTTCGATTTGTCATTTTTACAATGGATGAGTTTGTTCTGCACTTGTAGAGCATTCGAAGAGGAAGAGTTGAGAAGATAACCCAAGGGTCTTTAAAATTTGTGCTTTTAAGTGTATGTGACGAATAGATGGTGTGCCGATCGACGATGAAATTAAATTCGGTTCTAATAAAGGGAATGAAAGAATTAAGTCGGCGAGCCGAGCAAAATGGGCAAACATACCAAAGTAGTATATGGATCCATGGTGTTGAAGATAGATGAACGGCGGCACAAATAGCTCACGATGGGGATTCAGAAAGGGTTAACTTTGAAGCTATCCTTTTCTTAAATTTGCGATTTTTTTGGCCGTGATAGGAGTTCCTTGGGCTAGGATCTCCCGCTTGCAAAAATATGTAGGCTGGAAAAGAAGGCAAAGCTATGACGCTGTGCGATGATGTTGGTCCAAGGATTCTATCAATCGTTGAATTCTGAAATCGGAACACAATTGGAGAAGAAGGGAAAGAGGTAGGTGAAGAAAGAAAAGTGGTGGTGGGAAATGGAAATCAGATAAAATGGCAAGATTGGCAATGCAAAATCAAAAGGATTAAATGGTACGTGTGGGCTTTGATGCCATGGCTCCAGTCCACTTAAGGCAATGATGATTCGCCTTCGGCCCAATTCCTATATTCCTATTAAACTGAAGTAAGCCCAATGAAGCCAACCCAGAACCCGACCCAAAACTTAAGTAAAAGTCAGTTGCTCTGAGCCGTTGGATTCGTTCTGCCTAATCTCGAAGGTTGGGATATTTGAGGGAGCCTGATCGTTTCTATATTCATTCGATTCTACTCTCTATTCTCTCGTTCTTCTGGAGACTTCTGAATGCTCTCCTGTTCATCTTCTTCTTCGTGAGGTTTACTCTAGAATTAGTTTCTTCAGTTGTTTTCTGTGTGAAATCCTTGTGTGTGTAAGGCCTTTAGTGTGGTAGTGTTGAATCCCCCAGGCTCATTGAAGTAGCTTTGTGTATACGGTTTGGCTGTGGGGGGTTTTGGTGAATCTGGGCTTACAGTGTGGAAGGAGTTTAGATTAGATGTTCTGAGCCTATACATCTGTGAAATCTTGGCTGTGCAGTGTTTGATCTGGTGGCAGATTAGTTTAGTGATTTCATGTTCTTGAGATTATTCGAATTTTAGATCTGTAACTTTTGAGTTATTCTTATTGTATAACAGTACGTTTATAAGTCTGAATCATGCCAGATAAAATGGAATAAAGAAGTGAGATTGATCAGTATAACGGTCAAAATTTTGCTTAAAATTCTAAAAAAATAAAAACTTGAGCCCACACAGAGACCTAATGTTAAAATTAGTGTACACTCATTAGTGAAGTATCTGTTTCTTCACATTTAATGGGTTGCCGTGTTTGCATATTGCTATTTCTGCAGAATAATACGAGGATGGCTTCTAAAACAAAATATTGCACGTCAAGAATAAAATCCTTTGTGATTCCACTAGCTAATTATTCAGTTGATACAGATTATTTTCCAGGTAATTTAATTCAGAGATACTTAACATCAGTTTCTTTTATCTTTTTCGTTTTTGTGCATCAACTCTATTTGATCTGACTATTTGGTTTTCCTCTGGTCATTTTCCTTTCCCTTTTCTATCTGAATTTGCAGCTTCTTTCTTCGAGGTGAGGATTGCAAGTCTTTGTAGGTGAAGTATATATAATTTTTATTAATTTTCCTCTAATTTCTAATGTCTGAACTCTCTGTTTTTAGTCAGAAATATTAAAAACTCTCACTTTTCATTAGGAGGAAATGAAGATATTACATAGCATGAAACTAGGACTGGTTTTAAGACTTCGATATAAGCTCAGGAAGCTGCATCATTTTGTTGTATGATATTGAGTCATCGATTAATAGTCGACAGAAAACCTTTTACCACAAATTTCATGTGAATTTGGGATTCTTCATTTAGACTTGTTCTGAAATATACCTGAACATCTTTTTTTACTGGGAGTATCAAGATTTCTTGTGTTATTATGGAGTTCACTAACTACCATACTTTACGAGTGCACAGCTTCTTGGCTTACTGGGAAGTTTGAAGGGTATTACATCAGATTTTGTGGCATCTCAATGCGTGTTAAAATTGTATAACGACGGTCAAGTTCAGATGATAAACAAAAGTGATTCACAAACATTCACCCAATTCGCAGCTCACTTCATTAGCAACACTGATCAAGCACAATCCTGCAACTTTGCGACTTTTCTCCCAATGGGCGAGGATACTTCTCTCCAGGTGTGAAGCCCATATCGTTTTCTCTACCCCTTAACTGAGCTATGATGTGCATCTATAAATATTTGTATCACCAGTACAAGCACATAATGATAGGGCATTTCCATTATATCTGTATTCGTGCATGTAATGCATATCTATGGTCTTTTGCCGTATTGGAAACCAATGTAGGAACTCACTAACCCGTTCCTTGTCTCAATCTCAGCGAGCGGAGTGGATCAAATATTTGGGTGTTTTTGCTAATTTAGAAACAAGAGCAAATCAAGTCTATGATGCAGTAAGTGAAAATTGTGTAATAAACATCTAAAAGCCCCTGTTTGACAACCATTATGTGGGTAGAATGGAGTTTTGAATAGTGATTTTTGTAGAGAATGTGGTTAATAAATAAGGAAAAAAATTTGGTTTATGTGCAGAATATTTTATTGTAAGAATGTATGGTTGAACATGAGTATGTGAAAAAAAAAAAATGGAAGGAGTTTTGAAATAATGGTTGTCAAACAGAGGCTGAATCTAGTAAATATTGGTGAAGATGAAGACTGCTAATATCTAGGTAATATATAGCAGATTGAAGTGTTATTTGAATGATTGAAGATTTTAGCTCTTCCATCCTAATAGTGATAGTTTATATCCTTTGCAGATTAAGGCCAACTATAATTGCCTGAGTAAAGCTGTAGCTAGCCGGAACAAGTCATTTAAACCTATAGTTGCTTGGATGGAGTACACTGATGTACGTACTGTAAATTATTAATTTCACTAGTGTGCCTCCTTTTCCAGTGTTCCACATCATGTATTGGAAATCCTAATTAAATGTAGCTCATCAATTCTGTTAATTGAAATCTGAAATTATAACTTTGTAATGGACCATGCTACACTTACTCCATGGATTACTACATGGATGACTTAAGGGACAAGTGGCGACCTCCTATTGGAGGGTCGGCTGTGGGGCCGAGGCCCCACAGCCGACCCTCCAACAGGAGGTCGCCATTTGTCCAAGATGTACTCCATGTAGTAATTCATGGAGTACATCTAGCATTTTCCCTTTGTAATAATATAAAAGTTAGTGAAATCGAGTAATCTTGCAAAACTCTTTTTCCAAGCTTGTATTCACATGCTTTCATTCCATTGCTGTAGGGTGTCTGGTCTTTCACAAAAGAGACGTACAAGCAAAAGGTACTCTTAAAGTGGAGAATTTTTTCGTGAAACAATTCTATAGACGTCTTCTCTTTTAAGCAAGCAATGCATTATGCAACTAAGCAGGCAAATTAGGCTTTCAGATTTAGTGTTTTTATTTTTTTTCATTTACTTAACATTGCATGCAGTATGTGGAGGATGCAGGTGGAGAGAATATTGATAACTCCATCAATAAAGTTACATATAACATCTCTATACCTGATGACTTGGATGCTTTTCATGCAATTCTCTGTGTAAGTCGAAGTGTTTTTTGTATCTTTCCTAATGTTAGACGGGCTCGGTTTATGTCTGATTTCTTTGCAGCTTGCTTGTAAACTTGTACTAATCAAATTTCTTTTTGTTTAGACTGTAGATGTGGTGATTGATGAAACCTACACTTCTGATCCAGTAGCCTACACTTCCTCTACCTTTCTTGAAAATTTATATGTGGAAGATCAATCTTGCTTTGCTTTTGTTGCTAATCAAAGCTTGTGGAGATTCGATAAAAGAATTGGAAATTCAACTGCTCTTGGTAAGTAATGGCATTTGAATTGGCCAGTTGTAGATTACAGATAAATGAATATCAGCAAAATTTTTGAAATAATTTCGTTTTTTTTTTTTATTTTTTTAAATTGTTGAGATTATTTGATAATATTTTCCATTTTACTTGCTTCTGACGCTGTGGAAGATTGGTATGATGGAGCTATCTCCCAGCCTCAACTAGTTCTTGCCGATCTTATTGAAGCTTTATTTCCATCAGAAAATTACACAACAACATATTTCAGAAATATTGCTAAGGTACTTGACTCTCTTTAGTCCAGTTGAGGAAAATTTTCGCGTTCACATCTGTTTACGTCTAGTGTAATAATGCAGGGGGAAGGATTCGTAAACATTGGTCCTGAAATGTGTGATAGAGACAGCTCTACTGCCATGGAACCTGTAATTGTAGCTTGCCAATGAAATATTCTGAAAATTGAAATTATTTTGTCACATTTCTTTCAATTTTGTCACAATAGCTTCTTTAAAATATTCATTGTATATTTTAGACCAGAATTTTCATATCACCTTTATGAACAAGTTCACATGAGATGTCAATTGGTCAAACAAGCCACGTCTTGTTAGCCAAATAATAAATCTCACATTAATTATATATGAAATAAATATCATTTAGTTTACAACTTGTAGCTAATTATTTTTTTTTCTTCCCACGAAAACCTTCGTTTTAATTGCAAAATATACTTTTCGGTTGCCTTAGAGAAGGATCCTCCACATCAGATAGGCTTGGAAGAAGATATTTTACGTTCTCTCAGAAATCCATGAATTAAATCACTTAAATGATGGAAATTGAATCGCAAATGAATACAAGAAAGGTTTAATCTATTCTTAATGAACAACAATTGATTTTCAAGTGAGATAGTTAAAGTTCGATCCTACACTTTTAACTGATATATTAAGACGAGAAAATAGAGAAAATAAACTCCATCTATTAAGCAATATGGATTATCGATGTTAGAACCGATCTTTATTTCATCGTAAACATATAAACAAACTCAGAACATCTGGATTATGAACTCAATCCACAGTTTCTTGTTTTATTTTTGTCTGTACACAAACCAGCACTCTTCTATATACTAGGTAAAGTGATGGAATTTAGAAACCAGTTAAATGGCATAGAATTTGGCAGTCCACTGTCCAATCTTACCGGAACAACCTGGAAATTGAAATGATTAGTCATTAAAAAAAAAAAAAAAACTAACTAGAATTATTGCTTGGTGGATTGTAATCTTACCGGAACCTGGACTCTGATGACCTGAGATGATCAAAACAATTACATCAGTGTAAAGTTACTTAATTTTATGCAAGATTACTTTCAAAATAAATAACTTTTACTTCATATTAAACCTAGCCAAAGGCACTCTGAACAAATAACTATAAGCTAGGATGATGCTATGTAAATGTACAAAATGTTGGTCGACTTGCCTTCGTGATAACACTGGTTTAGTTTCCTTTTGCTTTGGCTCTTGTTGTGGAGTTTCTTCCTTTTTAGGCAACAGATTCTTCGCCTACAACAGTTTCATAGAGAGGCAGTTAAGATCTCGCTCAATTTAAAAGAATATACAAAAGCATTTTACTTAAATCAGAAAACACATGTACCAAGTTCCTAAACTGAAGATTGTAAAAGGTCTGAATGTATCTTTTCTTTGCTTGCTTCTTATAACACTGTCTCCAGAAACTGTATATGCACCCCATATTCAAAACCTTATTCGCATAGATCTTCCATGTATAGCTGCAATACAATCTGGTATCAGTAATTATTAGAAGTCCATGGAAACATATGAGAGCTCGTTCTAAACTTACCATTCATATATACGCTGTAGTCCCTGAATGGAAATCCTGTTCCAATATTCAGGATCCTCCTTGCACTTCTGGAAAAAGTTTGCAATCTTGTTGCTCGACTCGTCTCCATTGTTAGGGTCGATATGAAAACCCGAAACCCCATCGACGATAATCTCAGCTGGGCCTCCTTGATTAGTCGCAAAAGTAGGTAACCCACAGTTCATAGCCTCAATTACTGTAAGACCAAATGCTTCATATAAGGCAGGCTGCACAAATGCCCCCTTTGTTTCAGCAATGGTACGGTATAGTTCACCATTTCTTTTCCTGTCAGTTTGGGCTGCTATCCATCTTAGCTGTCCCTTGAGTTGATACTTTTCAGTTAACATGTGCATCTTTCTTATTTCAGATGCTTCTTCTCTGTCTTTGGATTTCGAAGGATCAAAGAAAGCTCCAACAATAACAAGATTAACCAAGTCTCTGAGCCTCCTGTTCTTCCCGTACCACTCTGTTAATCCTGTAATGTTCTTCACTATGTCAAGCCTTGCCATGGAGAAAATTATTGGTTTCCTTCTATCTTCTAGATATCCACTGTTTGAGGAGGAAAAAAACAAATCAATATTGAACTACTTCAACAAATGTGAACATAAATTTAAATATTTGTTCACTTACATGTGCTCGTTGTTATCAACTTTACTAAAAAGTAGTTCTTCTATAGCTGGCTGAAATGTCGTAAATCGCTTTTGTTCCTCAGTGGGAGGGAAGTAGACTGTTTGGTCTGCCCCAGGAGAAGCAATATTGAATTTAGGATCGAAAACATTGATCCCTGAAACAACTCTGTACAACCCTGGAAGAGTAAATGCAGTATGGCTTTCATACTGCCCTGGCCTATCTTTGCTGCAAGCACGAAACATCTAACACATATTAAGCTCTTCACTCATCAACCACAAATCTATTTGAATTTCTGGGTTTGTATTGGCTGAGATTTCTAGATTTTATGCTATGTAAATTAAGTTGTTCATCTGACAGTAATGAAAATCCCTTAGGTTACTGAGAATAATGTTGAACACATACCTTCCAGCAATTTCTTGGTAAGTGCTTGTGATGATGAAATCAGCAGTATTCATCGCAATCAAATCAGCTGTAAACTGGCACGAAAAGTGATACTTGGGGTCAAATTCCTTCAGCTTGATGTCTGAATCTTCATACTTCGTCTTCTCTAAAGCATGTGCAATAGTTCCCTAGTTGAAAATACTGTTTGTCAGCAAAAACTCTGCAGTTTAAAGAGTTCATAACTCGAACCATAAAAGACGTGATTAACATTGGTACCAGGGTTGTGTCAAGTTTACTAGCCATGAGTGCTGCAACCAAATTCCCATCAGTATAATTTCCAATTATTAGATCTGGTTTTCCTTCCATTACTTCAACGATTTTGGCAGTTGCATCCTGTGAAATTAAGAACCGCAATGCTGAGAAAAAACAATTTTCTGTCCACTAAAACCAGAATCTTATTTATCATCTAGCACGTACCTGAGTGAACTTCTCAAGGTAAGGATAGATGTCAAATCGAGAAAGCCATTGGCGAAGTATTCCGTCTTCAGTCCTAAATGGCACTCTGAGGATATAGGAGTGTTTTGTGTTGAAAACAGGTTCTAGTTCCTGATTGCACTTGGTCCCCTTAGCATCAGGAATTAGTCGAGTTACCTATGTAATGAAGATCAGCACATCCTTATATTTCACTTCTGATTTTAGATAAATCAAAATATAATTTTGGAAGTGCTACTAACCACAAGAATATGAGGCTTCACATTAAGACCTTGCTGCTTAATTCTAAAAAGTAATTCCTCTTCCAAGGCAACAACTTGATCCAAAACGTAAACAACCTGTCAAAATATAGTAAAAGAGACCAGCATTGGGCTAAGCACCAGTTATTTTGCCAAAGTAATTATTTTTCTAGTCACGGACCATAGAATGTTTACCTGCCCACCAGTGTCTGGCAAGCCAAGAACATCTTCCTGGCCAAAATATCCATGGACAGAAAATAATACAACATTGAATATCAATGGAAGCCTACCAAAGAACTTCTCGATATTTAATGGATCTGGCGCCTGGAGTATTTCTGAAAGCGATCGCATAGTCTCCTGAACTCTTTCAGCAATGTCACCCCATCCCTTTTCGAAGCCCCACTCTTTAAACCTGCAGGTGATGCAACATATGTTAAATTCTGTAGAACGGATTATAGATGTAAGAAATACGAAGGAAGGCAAATTGACCTCATCTCGAAGCTCTCATAAGGTGTATCTTTTGGTAGTGAAGACAGGGCTGCTTCGGCCACTATCAGGGCATCCTGAAGCTTTGAGACCGTGCTGAGGGTCTCATTGATCATTAATTTCTGCATATATAGGACCAAACAATGGTTTAGAACTTGATTTCTTTCATTTTTATCTGGACCTTTTAAGATTTATATAAATCATTTACATACATCTCCTTGGTGGTTTAGTGAGAGTAAGTAATCCACAAGAGATTGTGTGCTGTCTACGACATTATTCATCTTCGAAGAAAGAAACTTTGAGACGTAATTGACTCCATTTCCAATTGAAGAAGATAGAGTCAGGCGAGGCATGGAGAAATTCATTGCCTCAAAATCAATTTCCAGTGCATTTTCATCTTTCGCCCTGCAATTTAACCATGTATTAACTTCTTTTGCACCATAACATTTATGCATTACATGCCATTTTTACACCATCCCAGAAATATTCCCAACCATTATTTTATACAAGAAGAATAGAAAACAACCATGAATTAATTTATATACCAGTTTTCATCCACTGTCATTTCCTTGTACTTTAGGTACTCTGTTGCAGTTATTCCCTCTACAGATAGATCATTTGCGCTTACTTTAACATACTCCCAAAATCCAGGAGAGGGTCTAATGGCAAAGGCAACATATGGAGGTACAACTGCAGCTTCCTGCAATTTTTTGTTTGAAAAACTTAGCGTTGAATTGATAAAATAACGAAAATTTAAATAAACCGTAAAAACTTCAATTGTAAACCACATTGGAAGACGTGGAACATCCTCTCCTTACAACAAGCCGTTTTAAGATGAGTTCTACCAAACAGGTAGTTACATTTGATATCAGAGCCACCCTCATCTCAATGGACTCTCGTCGCGGACCAGACTCTGTGAGGAGGGCTATTTCTAGTAAAACACTGGTTTTTTACAAAGTCACCATAAATAAAATGACCCCCACGGTCGCGGATTCTAGGAGTGGAATCCTATATTGCTCGTGGATTGCCTAAGTTGTAAGTTTATAAGTACATAGAGCAACCTCGGACGAGTTCGACCAAAAGATTGTTTCATAAATGAACCGAAAAAAATAGAAATTATACCTGAGTTGTGCACAAAATATAGCCCAACAACCCTTCACGTAATTGAGTCTTTTCTGCTTTATCATCTATAACTTGATCCATTTCACTCATTAAATGGTGAAGTTTCATCAACCTTTTTCCTTTTTGTGTATACTTCGCAAAGCACCTCTTCATGTGATACCGGCTTTGCCTTAATGCCTCCGGCATGGTATCTGCAATGGATTCTGAGCGTTTCAAGGCGGGTGCAGTAGAAGCCATTTGGTATTTTGGGTTTTTAAGATATGTGTTCGGGATTTAGAGAGGAAATTGGGAATTTGATGCTCATTTCAACATTTTTTGGGCATTTATAGATGAATGGTGTTAGCATTTTTCAATGTTTAAAGAAGCAGTTTAGGCTGGAAATTGAACCGAACAAGGTAGAGAAGAAGTTTCAGTTCCGGAGAAGGATAAAGAACATTCTTTGTAATATGAAGATAGAAAAAGCAAGGAATTTTAGAGTCCTAAAGGTGGTAAATTGAATTTTATAAGGTATCATTCCTTTCTTCTTTGTATCAATTTAAGACCCTACTCGAGGACATGGGATAAAACAAAATAAAAAAATTGAGTTTGAAGTGAATTCTCGAACTTCATTCTTAATTATATAGTATATTTGTGTCATCAATTATAGTTTTTAAACAAATTGATAACAATATCTTATATTTGGTTTGATGTCAGAGTTAGAGGTCCTCACTTCGAATTGATACTGAAGCATTCCCGTTGAATGGATGGATAATTCATAATCGAGATTGAGCTCGACAAATTGAGCTTGGTGAATTAATTAAAAAAGTTTTGTTGAGCTAGTGGCCCCAACAGAAGCATACTATGTTGGTTGTCGTATTATTCTTTTATGTTTAGCCCACAAAAACTGTATGCGAGAAATCTCTACAAAGACGACTATGACGAGATCAACCCAATTTAATTGATGCAACAAAATAATGCGCGAGAAGATTAACAAACCAAAAACTTATCGATTTATATAAGATTGAGAATTTGAGCAAACGCTTAATGTCAAAAAGTAATTGACACTTTAATTATAATTATAATTTATACCCTAAGTCTCTCATCTCTTCGAAAAATAATTAATAAGTTCTAAATTAATAAAAACCGAAATAAATAAAAGACTCCCCAAGCTACCAATAATATCAAATAATCATAATTCTAAATAATTAAGAGCTTGTTATGGAGATATTTTTTGAAAGTTAAAATGATTATTATGAAGAATATGTGGTCGAAAAGTAGGTAAAATTATGAATCTCATATAACGTGTAATTGAAAGTGATTTTAAGAAAAAAAATTACATCCCAAACAAGTTTTAAAATAAACATAATGATTATAGGCCAATGAATAAGGAAATTTCAAATCGAAGAGATCAAGAACATTGAAGATATAGTTATTTATCGAACCTCATTTATATATATAAATGTATAACTCGTCAATATTTAGCAAATGCATAAATGTAAAGTATTTCTCATAAATTCATCACTTGCATAAATTGTTTTGACATAAAAATGATCTTGGAAAAAAGAACATTTGTAATATATCAAAAACCTTGAAAAATCATTTTCAAACGTCCCTCAAAAGATCACACTTCAACTTTAAATCAAAAAGTTATACTCTGATTTTCAATCTCATATTGGGACATATTTTTGACATGGAAGACGATCTAATTTGAAGATATTTTTGAAGCAAAGTTGTACCCATTTGAGTTAGCTTTCCAACCCATTTTGAATTACTTTAATCGGATATCAGGAGAGAAATATATAATTAAAATACTGAAAGCTATCCGGCATAAGACTGTCGTACCAGACGTTCGATATGGTGATTTTAGGCCCAACGGTCATTTTTCCAAAGGTCTGATTTTCTGACAAAAATAAACGGCTATTTGATCGTTCGGTAAATATCGCGCGTCCGATAAGGGTTGTCCGGTACGACAAATTTTCATCTATAAATACCTAACTCTCTTCCATTCAATTTCAATAACTTTTGGAGAGAAAATTGAGAGAGCAAATTATTGAAAATCCTTGAGATAAATTTTATATTCTATCTTATTTACAAAGAATTTCTTGATTGATCCAAACTAATTTTATCTATTTCATCAAGAATTCTATTTTGTAAAGAAACTTCTCAATTTCATCTATTTTCAAATTCTTGATAAAAGTTTTCTTTGCCAACACTTATATTGAAGTGTAAATCTCTTTTCATACTAAACTTGTTTTATTTGTTAAGAGAGATAATTGGTTGAAAACTTTGATACAACAATACAAACTATTTCATCATCTATCATTTATCAAAATTTACAACATCAACACTTGAGCTTTATTATTTGCTATTTATTGAAATGTTTTGCCTCTTCTCTTCTTGTTATCAATCTTGATTCCATCATTCTATAAGAAGAGAAGATTTCAATTGTAAATTCATTTTGAATTGTGGGTCGTGTTGAAGTCTCGAAAAGCTCAACATTGTAAAGGATCGGTACTCATTGTTGTAAGTTACCATTATAGTAAAATTGGCCTTGCTCGTGACGGAGAGCTTGGTAACGGGGGACATAGATATTGCATTGGATCGAACCTTCATAACATATCGTTTGCACTCTTTATCCCTTTTACTTATCGCTTTAATATTTGTGCTTATTATTTGAATTAATTTATTTAGTCTTTACTTGCTTGAATTTAGATTAATTCTTCGAAAAGGTTTGAATAACCAATTCACCCCCCTCTTGGTTAGTTATTCTTGGGCTAACAATTGGTATCAGAGGAAGGTGCTCAATTTTAAAGATTTCACAATTTTGAGTAATGGCTAACGAGGGGTATTCTACAAATCGTCTTCATTTTTTTGATGGTACTAATTATAACTATTGGAAAACTTGGATGACCATATTTATTCAATCCATAGATTATAATATTTGGGAAGTTATTGAATTTGGTTTACATAAGCTTACTAAGGTTATCAAAATTGATGGAAAATCGGACTAAATTATTCCAAAACCTAGAGAGGAATATGATGAAGATGATAAGAAAAAAATGTCTTTAAATGCTTGAGCCAAAAATATACTTTATTGTGTATTAGATAGAAATGAATTTAATCGTATTAGTACATGTGATTCGGCTCATGAAATTTGGCATGCTTTAGAGATTACTCATGTTGGAACTAGCAAAGTAAAAGAAACTAAGATAAATATATTAGTTAAAGATTTTGAAAATCTTTTCATGAAAAAGAATGAGCATATTGTTGATATGATCACTCGTTTTACCGATATTGTTAATGACCTTAAAGGCTTTGATCGAAAATTTACGAACAGTGAACTTGTCAGTAAAATGCTTTGATCTCTCTCGGAAGATTGGAGCCCCATAAGAATGTTGGTGGAAAACACCAAAGATATCATTGATTTTCCATTGGAAGAGCTCTATGAAAGCTTATGACATATAAGCTAAATCGCGCCGAGATAAAGGAGAAAACATTGAAAAGCAAAGAAGAGGAAAGACGTCAAATTGCTCTCAAATCAAAAATTGAAGAAGGATCCACAAGTGACAATGAAAGTGATGAAGATCTCGATGATCCAGTCTGCCTTGTCAAAAAATGGAGAGGCTTTCGAAACAATCGAAAGTGCCAAAAGACAAAGGAAAGAAGTGAAGGAAGAGGGAAGAAAATCATATGCTATCAGTGTGACAAACCAGGTCACATAAGTACCGAATGTCCCAACAAGAGAAAGTTCATCAAAAAGAAAGCTCTTAAGGCGACTTGGGATTATAGGGATGATGATGAAGATGGAAATAATGATCAAGAAGAGACTGCTAACATGTGCTTCATGGCTATCAAAAATAAGATAAATCGTATCGAAAAATACTCATATGATTGAATTTTAATTAATATAGATTTCTCTATTATATGCCTTTATGTTTATGCTTTCGTATTTTAAATTATGCATGCTTTGATTTAAAATTTGATTATCAATTTATAAAAGTTAGGGAGAATATAATGATATAATGAATTCAAAATTTATGGCTAAATTTGTTTAAACATGCATGATCAAATCAATTTGAATTGTGAAATATTTCTATGAATTATGAATTGAATTACGAAGTATAACTTGATCAATTCCATTATTTCCATGAATTATGTTATGAAATATGATTATGAATTCTAATATGGAAATGCATGCTATGATTGATCTTAAATGCTATTCTTTTAACATATGCCAAAAGAAGGAAAATCAATTAAATGATTATGTTTGAAAGGGGGAATATCAAATGAGCAATTTAAACTTGTGATATATGATTAATTTGATTATTGAAAGGGGAAATACATGTATAAACGAAAGGGAGAATTCAATTGAAATACATGTGCCTATGGTTGATTTGAAAAACTGTGATCTTAAATACCATATCCTTGCTCCTCTATGTGCTACCTTTTGGCTTATTTCAAAAGGGGGAAAAGATGTAGATAATTATGCTTGCTAATTGTAAACAAGGAAATTCATGCTCAAACTTGATATATACATGTTGATAGGGGGAACTTATGCTTAAACTTTATATCAATTTGTTCACTATCTATATCGCAAATTATCTTGTTTGTAATAATTAAAAAGGGGAAAATTGTTGACCTATGGTTGATCATGATCTTAATGTTTTGATTATAACAAACAAGTCAATCTTGTTTACTGACAAATTGAATTGAGTGTTTAAGCCTTCAAAGTTATAAAGATTATTATTCATACTCAAATGAAGTACAGGTGAAGGTTAAACGAGCATTCAAGACAAATCATTCGAGATACAAGTTTAAGAGAGGCTCGAAGAGATCAAGATCATTGAAGATGGAGTTATTTATTGAACCTCATTTATATATATATAAAGGTATAACTCGCCAATATTTAGCAAGTGCATAAATGTAAAATATTTCTCATAAATTCATCACTTGCATAAATTGTTTTGACATGAAAATGATCTTGAAAAAATGAACATTTGTAATATATCAAAAACCTTGAAAAATTATTTTCAAACGTCCCTCAAAAGATCACACTTCAACTTTAAATCAAAAAGTTATACTCCGGTTTTCAATCTCATATTGGGACATATTTTTTTACATGGAAGATGATCTAATTTGAAGATATTTTTGAAGCAAAGTTGTAGCCCTTTAAGTTAGCTTTCCAACTCATTTTGAATCACCTTAATCGGACATCGGGAGAGAAAGATATAATCAAAATATTGAAAGCTGTCCGGCATAAGACTGTCGTACTGGACGTTCGGTACGCTATACCGGACGTCCGGTATGGTGATTTTAGGCCCAACGGTCATTTTTCCAACGGTCTGATTTTCTGACAAAAATAAACGGCTATTTGATCGTCCGGTAAATACCGCACGTTCGGTAAGGGTCGTCTGGTACGGCAGATTTTCATCTATAAATACCCAACTCTCTTCCAATCAATTTCAACAACTTTTGGAGAGAAAATTAAGAGAGCAAATTATTGAAAATCCTTGAGCTTAATTAATTTTATATTCTATCTTATTTACAAAGAATTTCTTGATTGATTCAAACTAGTTTTATCTATTTCATCAAGAATTCTATTTTGCAAAGAAACTTCTCAATCTCATCTATTTTCAAATTCTTGATAAAAGTTTTCTTTGCCAACACTTATATTGAAGTGTAAATCTCTCTTCATACTAAACTTATTTTGTTCGTTAAGAAAGATCATTGGTTGAAAATTTTGATACAACAATACAAACTATTTCATCATCTATCATTTATCAAAATTTACAACATCAACACTTGAACTTTATCATTTGCTATCTATTGAAGTATTTTACCTCTTCTGTTCTTGTTATCAATCTTGATTCCATCATTCTATAAGAAGAGAAGATTTCAATTGTAAATTCATTTTGAATTTTGGTTCATGTTGAAGTCCCTTAAAGATCAACATTGTAAAAGATTGGTGCGCATTGTTGTAAGTCACCTTGTGGGTCATATTGAGATCCCGTAAAACTCAATAATGTGGGTCATGTTGAGGTCCCGAAAAGCTCAACATTGTAAAGAATCGGTACTCATTGTTATAAGTTACCATTATAGTAAAATTGGTCTTACTCGTGACGGAGATTTTGGTAACGGGGGAGGTAGATCATTGCATTGGATTGAACCTCCATAACATATTGTTTGCACTCTTTATCCCTTTTACTTATCGCTTTAATATTTGTACTTATTATTTGAATTAATCTATTTAATCTTTACTTGCTCGAATTTAGATTAATTCTTCGAAAAAGTTTTAATAACCAATTCACCCTCCTCTTGATTAGTTGTTCTTGGGCTAACAATAAATTCATCATTGGTAACTAAACTTTC
This sequence comes from Fraxinus americana, assembly GCA_035079005.1. Lineage (NCBI taxonomy): Eukaryota > Viridiplantae > Streptophyta > Magnoliopsida > Lamiales > Oleaceae > Fraxinus > Fraxinus americana. The sequence continues at coordinate 509,194 of CM068715.1, read as the reverse complement.
CATAAAATTTCAATTGGTTCATTGGATATCAATTTAATTTTAAATTTCACCACTTTTTGTCACTTATTGTTCTTGAAACTAATGTATATTATTTAGTCAACAGTCATAACATAACTTCCAGGAATTTGTTATATAGCACCACAGAAATAATAATGGTAAAATGTGGGTTATAGCAATATTTATAGGGCGTATTTTTTATTATAACACGTATACGACAAGGTGTAGTTGTAAGCGGTGTTCTAAAAGGAGGGACTGAAAAAGTACCATCAAGTATGAGATATTTTTAAAACGTCCCATCGCACAAGAGCAAATCGTAGAAAAATACAGTAAGTGGACTTAAGCGCCAAGAGGCGTGAACCTTTTATTTTAATTTTAATTTTAATTTTTTTAAAGTTTTTCTCTTCTTTTTCAATTCTGTTTGGAGCCATTACTAGAGGTGTCAAGACGGACGGGCTGGCCAGACCCGTGAAAATTGGCCCGGATTGACTCGGGACCGCGGGCCGACCCGTGACCCGAGCGGGCGGTTCACGGGTCAAGGAGGTGTGACCCGCGGGTTTCGCGGGTTGCACCTTCACGGGCCGCGGTTAACCCGCTGGCCCGTGAAATTTTTTTTTTTTTAATTTGAAAAAAAAAAAGGGGAGAGAGTTAACCTAGTTGAGATGTACTTATAGTATAAATATTTGATAATAGTAATTAGAAATACATTTAGTTGTTATTTGTTTAAATTAAATTTAACTTTGCAAAGTTATAAATAATTCATGTAACATTAAATTTGAATTCTATATAAATATTTTTTGGTATAAATATGAATTTATCATTTTGTTCAATTCTTAGTTTACATTTAACAAAAAAAATATTTTTTGCTATAAATATGAAAAATTCTATATTTTTATAATTTTATTTATACAATAATACGGGTCAAATCAGAATAAACCGCGACCCGCGTGACTCGTGGCCCGCGTGGGCTCGACCCGGATGGGTCAGCGGATGGGCCTGAGTTGTAGTCCAAAATTTGTGGGCCGACCCGGAACCGGCCCGGAACCCGTAGTGGGTGGGCTTTTTTTCTCGCTGACCGTTACCGGGCTCATATGTTGGCGGGCTGACCCGACCCGGACCACCCGGATTGACACCTCTAGCTATTACCTGGACCTAAAAGCAAATATGGGCTATACAATAAATTAGTATAAACAATTTATTGGGACCCATTTACCTCAAAAGGGTCTTGCACTCTCAATCAATGGTCTAATTTTTGAAAATTTAAAAATGGGAAAATTTCACATTCAAAAGAATAAGTTTAGTCTATTTCAAAAATAAAAAAACAAGTTTGAAATTTTTAAAATCAGATTTTTATTAAAATTTTTATTTATGAAATAATAAATTATTAAATTAATTTATTATTAAATATTTAATTCTAATATAATATAATTAACCCATCCCACCTTCACCATCCCTACTGTTCTGACGATCATTCCGATCGCTGCTCTGCTTCGATAAACTTTCCAAACGACCGTTTCGGCAACTTCTGGCGAACCTTTTCGGTGACTGTTCCGGCGAATTTTCGGGACTTTTCCGGTGACTTTTTCGATTCTGACAATTATTTATATTATTAACTAAATACAATGATGTTACAATTATACAATTAATGGTCACATATAAATAATTAATTGGTCACAGATTATTTTTAAGGTCACAAATCAAAAAAATTATAGGTCGCGTTTTTTTTATTGGTCACAGATCAAAGATTTTGTAGGTCACGAATTATTTCGAGATCACAAATTAGGTCACATATTATTTTATTGGTCACAAATAAAAAAATTACAGGTCACAATTGTCTATCAGTCACATATTTTCAAATTTATTGGTCACAAATTAATTTTTAGTCACAATTTTAATGTCACAGTTAGATTTTTTTTTTTTGTGACCACCCCCGTGACTACCACCAACTTCTGTGACCAATCCCGTGACCACCACCTCACCACCAGTTAAAATTTAAAGTCACAGTTAGATTTTAGGGCCTCGTGACCAATCTCGACACCACACACCTCCACTGCCACCAATCTTCACCACCACCGCCACCAATCATCACCACCACCGCCACGACACCACAGAGCTCCACCTCCAACTCCACTGCCACCACCGCTAAAACAACACAGATCAGCACACATACCCATAGATTGCCCACCTCTACCACGGCCAACAAAAAAATTTCTCAAACCTACAATCACATCCACAGCCGAAGCCGAAGCTGCAGCCGCACAACCACAATGGCAACCATCCACCGTCGCTAGAACCACCTCCTGATAGCAAAACCAATATCTTAAGCACCGCAGCCAACATTATCACCACCACCACCTCCCCGACAACAAAGTCACAGCCACCCAAACACCACCACCACCCAAAAACCCACATCAGATCGCAGAGCCGCAGATCTCGGCCATGGCACGCAGCGGATCTCGACAACGGCGTGCGGCGAGGCTGAATAGGCAATGAGCGCCGCTGCGAGCAGGATGCGGAGTAAGACACCGTTGCGGGTCGCCGTCACCTCGCCATCACCTGAACCAAATGCTGCTGGTTGTGTGCGGGCATGTCGGCGCCGTCATGCGCGGCGCTCGCCTCCGATGGTCTGTGTGTGGATCGCCTTCGCCGGTGGTGGTTGTGTGAGGTCTGTGACGGAGGCGAGAGATATAGGGGCGGGGCAGAGAATTAGGTTAGGGATGTGTAGTAGATGAATTTAGTTCAGGTTAGGGATATTAATTTTATAAAAATATTAATAAAATAAAATATATGATTTTGGAAATGTGAAACTTCCAATCTGATTTTGGAAATGTTGATACATAAACTAGTGTTTTGTGTAATTTCCACTTTAAAAATTGTCTAATTGTAAGAATTCTTAAGTTATTATATTATTTATGATTTTAGTTGTTTGCTATATATTATTTACATCTAGGCACATCTAAACTTGTAATATTTTATATCATCACCTTGTACATGTTGAAAGAAAACTTTCATAATTCTCGTGTTACCTTAGATCGTTTTATATAATTTTTCCCATATTTCTGTGTCCATATAATAATAATAATAATAATAATAATAATAATAATAATAATAATAATAATAATAATAAGAAATGACAGCTGCCAAGCATGGATGAGAATTTGCATTGTAAAAATCACTGTGGAGAATGGGAATGCAGATTTCTCGAGAAATTACATTTTGTTTAAAATTATATTCTTTTTCTATATAATTCTCGTAATCAATAGATACATATTTCTTTGCATAAAAAATAAATAAATAAATCACTATGAATGGTGTTACAGTTCGACATGATAATGATTGCTGTTCATAGTTTTAAGTCACAAATAAGGCGAAAAAACTTTGTAAGGCATTCCAATCACCTATTCGATGAAATAATTGATCAGCGAACTATAATAACTGTGGTACTAAAATATAATTTAAATAAGCTATAAGTCTAAAATATGATACAACATATAAATGTAAAACAACCTCTTGAAATAAAGTATAATGCTGAATTGCATATAATCTAATAATCAAAATGATTTCAATACCAATTTGGTCATTTAAGTCAATTCCTATCAATTATTTTTTAATTTTTTAACCCAATATCAATATTTATTTATTTTCATTGAGGTGTCCATCTTTTTCCCTTGCTTATTAATTATTTTAAATAATTCATCCACATGAAGTTTTAAAACTAGTAAACACGTACGTTGCACGTCTTATGTATCAAATGAATAATATGCGTAATATTTTTGAAATACTTATGTTGTTTTTTAAAGTAGTTGAGGTAATTGGTATTATTAAAGGAAAAAAATTAAAATTGTAAAATATACATGTGTGTGTGTGTGTGTGTGTGTGTGTGTGTGTGTGTGTGTGAATATATATATATATATATATTTTTTAATGAAATTATGTATATAATTTGAAAATGTTGAATAAGTGTTGATTGCTTATATTTTTTTCATTTCAAAGTCAGTATGTTTTTCTTTTCTCAAGCATGTGATAATTTTTCAATTGTGTCTTTAAACAGTATAGTTTGGAAATTACTTACCTGAAAACATTATTAAAAACAAAACCTATTAGTGTTGCTTATCAGCTGTCTGTCTCATCTGCCCTTCGAGCTCTTCCCAATCAACAAGGTGCATGCACAGCTGAACTCAGACGATTCGGTGGCCAAGTTTGGTCTAAAAAAGAAACGAGTTTACGAGATTTTTATGTAGAGGTGGTAGTGAAACTTCTATAAGAAAAATATTAGCTGATTCTGATTGCCAAAGTTTAATATAATTGTATCTATGCTAATAAGAAAACAACTAAATAAAAACCATAAAATTAGAAATACTAAAAATATAAATCGTCAAGTCAAAGATGAATCACAGTGGTGAAAAGAGATCTTGCATATAAATGTCCAACCAAAGAGGCTCCACAAATCCATAAATATGAATAAAAAAAATAATGCATATTTACATAAATATGATGAGACAATAATATATCAGGCTACCATGTGTTTAGGAAGCCTCAAATGGATGTATATATACACAATTAAAATGATTCGTAGTAATAGATAAATCTAAAATAAAAATTTCATACAATTAAATTCATGATATTAGAAATTAAATTGAAATGCGAACCAAGCTTAATTTATAAAAGAAAATATTCATAGCACTCATCCACTTGTTAGCAGCTTAGGTTAATCATTTAGATGGATATCACTAAAAGAATTTAAAAATAAAAATAGAGAGAAAAAAGAACCAAATTATCTTTTTAGCATAATAATTTTTTTTGTCAAAGACCAAAATAACCATTTTTTATAATTTATTTCACGCAAATCGACTTTTCCAAAATTCCAATGCCCAACATGAATATATTCACATACATAAGCATCATGTAGGTTGTTTTCAAGTTTTGAGATGCTCTAACCCACAATAAATTGATTTAATTGACAACAATTCTAGAATGAGAAAGATTGATTTTTATAGCTATAATGATCTTAATTATGTTTATTACATAATGTATGTACTAACAGAAAGCAGCACTGCATCTCTCCTCTCATTTGTTTATATTAATTATAAAAATGAACATATCTCAATACCTTTCACATGCTCTCCGTTGGCATTCAATTAAAAAAAAAAACGTAGCATCAACAATCTCTCTCCATTTTCCTCCATCGTACATTCTCTTTGTATATTGGAAATTTTAATCTATTAATGTTGTGTGTGGATGGTTTAGAATTTTAACACATATTATAATGTTATAATAACTTATCTAGTTTTCACATAATGATAAGAATATAGAGAAAAATAATTGAGGATTTAAGTGTTTAAAAAACAAATATATTAAATATTTATTGCAGTTATAATTTTGTATATTTACAAAAATTTTAGCGGGAATATAATTACCCTCCCATTTGGCATTCTATTTTTATCTAAATTTAGGTACCATGAGGATTCAAATGTAATTACTAATTAAAACAACTTTTAAATAACGATAAATATAAAATAAAATAGAAATTTTATCAAATTGTATAGTAACATTCTGTATGCATTATTTTTATTACATTAAATATATTATTTAGTTGTTAGGATATGTGTGAAACAGCCAGATGAAATAGCCATTTAAATAAGGAAATATGAATGTTATTTTTTAAAACTGGCTAATTCAATTGAGGGAAGAAATTTAAGTTATATTTTTATAATAAAAGCTGTTTAAAAACTAATATAATATTTAAAAAATTAACTTAGGGCTTTATTGACAAATGAAAAAAATGATTTTTTTTTAATTTCATGTTGAATAAATTCAATTAATATTATTAATTAAATATTAACAAAACTAAAAATAAATAAGGGTATACTGGGTATATAACTAAATATGTAAGGAATTAATGTTATTAATTAATTATGGGTAATTATATTACCACTACGAAAATTAGTAGTTACACCGCAATTTTAAACATTTTTCTTATTTACTTAAATAGTCTAAAGGAAAATTACATAAATGGAGTTTTAATATTTTTATCACATAAAATGATTTCTTGTTCCACCACAATCATAAATTGTATCCAAATTTTTTAGGGTGTGATGGAGGTTTGTGATTTTACGGCACAAGTTGGTAGGGTGGCTGTCGGTGAGATCTTACCGGAAAACATTGAAGACAAGCATGGGGATTGGATGTTAGTGCGAGATGTTCCATAGGGTATGTTTATTACTTAGCGCAAAAGGCTTAGAATAATGACATGATCTGAAGGTAAAGGACTTGGATGCTTCTAAAAGCTATTGCTATAGAACCTGCATACAAAATGTTGCAACATTCAGAATTCGGAAAAACCAATAAAACCATAATCAATTGGTTCTTCCCCAATTTTTTTTTTGTACGATTTGAACTATTTCGTGATGAAATTTCGGGGTTCAATTTTTGCAGATTCCGGTGGGTCTTCATCTGAAAAAATTAATGGTATCTTACTTTTATAATCTTCGAAAACCAAATTTCAACTAATAACCCTCAAACGATGCATTTATCTTCACTGACAGAGGCTAATAAACAGAAATCCAACCCAGAATTTTCGGGTTTTAGTTTGGCGTAGGGGTGAGCAGGGACGGACCCAGCATCGAAACTCAGCCCGGACAGGCGTTAACCGATCAACGTTGACATTTTTTTCCACCGCTCCTTTTAGCTACGAAACAGCACAAGTTATTCAGGCATTTACTCCTCCTCCGTAGCCGCCGCCGCCGCCACCACCTCTTCTTCCAGCAGCATCGCATCCTCTACGACTCCGTAGCCTCCATAAAATGCATCCGGGACCGGGGCCAAGACCACGCAGTAGAATGGGAAAGGCACCTCAGTCCTCAAACCCGTTATCAATCTCGTGCCAAGGACTCAATGTTAAAGTCAGACTCAGACACTCAGTAGAAGAAGAAAAATAGATATTTATGATTAACTCACTCAAATATTTATTAGTATTTTTTAAGCATTTTTCTTTTTTTCTCAACATTTCTGCTCGTGAGAAAAAACAAGTTTCTCTTTTTGAAAAAAAAAATATATTTTTAACAAACATGTTTGTTGGAAGAAAAAAAAGTTACTTCAATTTAAAGGTTAAAAGAGGAATAAAATCATGAGAATTTACAGATCTTGTCAAAATGATTTAAATAAAATATTCAATGAAGAACTTAATTCTTACACAATCTGATAGAGATTCCACAATACAGAATAATAATGGTACTCTTTGGTTGGATCAAACCACAAATAAATGCGCTACTCTTTGTCTCCCTTCTCTCCTGTGTATACATTTGTCTGCAATATGTATGGTTGCCCTGTTCTGTTCCTCAAGAACTCGAAATCTATTTCGTCGTGCTCCCAGTTTTGAGAAGATAGCTGAAACATCAAAACAACGTTGATACATAGCAGTTAAGTAAATTAAAGCACATGTCAACAATGCCAATATTCATTAACTTACATAGAATGCAGTGACAGTTCCAACAGAAGCCCCAGGAACCACTTTAATCTGCATACTGAAGTGCCCAAATAGGTAAGAACCCTTCAATTGGAAACCGGTACCTTATTCAACCTCAAAAACCTTATAATTTCTGAGCCCTCAAAGTCACTTCCACTCTCAATCATCGTCCAATCCGAAGAAGCAAACCAATTCCCTTTACGATCGATTCAGTTTATCCGAAAATACCCCCTTAATTTTCCAAGAATTTCATCAGGGAAACCTTAATATCCACCCCCATATCAAACTCACTCCAGCAACCCTCACTTTGAATTCTGAAGAAAATTTATTGTACCGAAGTGCTAATAACAAGCAAGAAATAGCGGGACGTCTCTTGAAGTTGATGGTATGGAGAGATTGGAGAAGGTGAAAATTTAGGAAATCGCGAGACGTCTCTTGAAGTAGGGATTGATTTGATTTAAAAATTAAATTTGGGAATTTAGGGCCTATATTATATATTTAAGGATTGGGCCCAAGAAAATGGCCCAATCCAACTTACACAAATACCCTATATTTTGGGGTAGTTTTGAAAAAACATGATAAACTTGGATTAGGCGGTAATTAGGTAAATATTAACGTAAAAAATACGCTCAAACTTGGAAGATTGCGACATGAAAGAAACCAGCCTCCAAACTGGAAAAAAAAAGGGAAAATCTGAAGGAGAAAGAGGAAATCATCCACAAATTCGTTCATTATTCGAAGCTTTGGAAAAAATCGAGAAATCATCTACAAATTGATTGCTTTCTGACCGAAGAAAACAGGTTTCTTTTTCATGTTTTTGACTCCTTGTTCAATTATTATATCATCCATGTTCGATTTGTCGAGTTTGTTGTATTTTTACGTCCAAATGTTCAGCTTCTATAATCATGAGCAAGCTAGAATCAGTTGTCAATAAGCTGAATTTTAAGGTTTTATTAGCCAAGGATTTTAAGATGCATATAAGGTGTTTGAGAAAATGATAATGTGAATTCGTCCAAATTCTGCCACTTTTTCTATGAAAAAGTGACATTTTGTCACTTTTCCATCAAAAAGTGACATTCTGTCACTTTTGTCAAAAAAGTCACACGCTCTCCCCACTCTTGTGATCCTTTAACCCTTTGTTATTGTGTTTGGAAACATATTTGAAAATAACATGAATTGATTTCAGATAGAATGGATTGTGTCAATACATATGAAAAAATTCTGCTGACATTTTGTCACTTTTCCATCAAAAAGTGACATTCTGTCACTTTTGTCAAAAAAAGTCACACGCTCTCCCCACTCTTGTGATCCTTTAACCCTTTGTTATTGTGTTTGGAAACATATTTGAAAATAACATGAATTGATTTCAGATAGAATGGATTGTGTCAATACATATGAAAAAATCCTGCCACTTTTTCTATGAAAAAGTGACATTTTGTCACTTTTCCATCAAAAAGTGACATTCTGTCACTTTTGTCAAAAAAGTCACACGCTCTCCCCACTCTTGTGATCCTTTAACCCTTTGTTATTGTGTTTGGAAACATATTTGAAAATAACATTATTGAATTTCAGATAGAATGGATTGTGTCAATACATATGAAAAAATTCTGCCACTTTTTCTATGAAAAAGTGACATTTTGTCACTTTTCCATCAAAAAGTGACATTCTGTCACTTTTCTCAAAAAAGTCACACGCTCTCCCCACTCTTGTGATCCTTTAACCCTTTGTTATTGTGTTTGGAAACATATTTGAAAATAACATTATTGAATTTCAGATAGAATGGATTGTGTCAATACATATGACAAAATAGCATTGAATCCATTAAATCATTTATGCCGATAATGTGAATTCTGCCACTTTTCTATGAAAAAGAGACACACTATGCGTGTGTGTTTTGGAAATTTGAATGTACGAATAACGTGTTTGCCACCCTTTTTAGCCATGTTTTATGTTAATACGTATGAAAAAGAAAATTTTGAATCAATTATATTCATGCATGCAAGATGTTTGCTCAATTAGAGTGTGAACTCTGTCACTTTTATATTTCTGTCACTTTTTCTCAAAAAAAGTTACACTGTCTGATTAACTGATGCATATTACTCTGTCACTTTTTTAAAAAAAAAACTCACACAATTTCTTTGTAATCTTGTTGTAGGTATGGATAAAATTAATATCTTCATTTGTTATGGAGGCAAATGGACACAAGATAATGAATATACAAGTGAGAAAATGACTGGAATTGTTGTACCAATGGATTGCACGTACAACAACCTAGAGTGCATGATATTTTCTGTGATGAAACTAAGTGCATCAACACAAAGAATAAAAATGCAATATAGGGTGAAGAAAAACCTACCTTTAATGGAGATTTTAGATGATATTTCTCTAACATTTTATTTGGAGCTAAAGATGAAGGATAAAGATCTTGCAAGCTTTCCATTGTGTGTAGATGTGACAACGGTATCAAAAAGTCACAATATACAATGTTTGGAGGCTGCTGATTTTGAAAAAAATGAAATGATGCAACTGCAATTTTGTGAAGTTGTAACTGATAATTCTGCGACATCAATTCAGAAATTACCTAGTATGGAAGAAATTCTTTGTTGATGTCTATAATAGTATATCGGGAGTTGAGGAAACGACGAATGAAGGAGGAAGTGATATCATTTCAGTAGTCACTATGGATGGAATTTCAAAAGATAAAGTGTTCAGGAACAAGACATTGGTTAAGAAAAGTATTTCGATATATGCGATACACAATAACTTTCAATTCAAAGTAAGTAAGTCGGACAAGAAAGAATACGTGTTGAAGTGTATTGATGAGAAGTGCAAATGGACTTTTAGAGCTTCAAGACTTGGTGGAACAGATATGTTCAAGGCAAGGTATATTAAAAATGATCATATATGTTCAAATAACATCATTTTAGAAGATCATCGTCAAGCAACCAGCTCAATAGTTGGAGAATTCATCATGTACAAGTATATCTCAACAAAAACAACATACACTCCTGCTGACATTATAAGTGACATGATGAATACATATGGAGTGTCAATGAGTTATGAGAAAGCTTGGAGATCTAAGGAGAAAGCATTGGAATTGGTGAGAGGAGATCCCACAGATTCATATGAAAAGCTTCCGGAATACTTGTACATGATAGAGCAAACAAATCCCGGATCAGTTACAAAAATAGAGACATATGAGGACAACAAATTCAAGTACCTTTTCATGGCATTAGGAGCATCTATTCAAGGGTGGAAGTATTGTAGACCAGTTATAGTAATAGATGCTACATTCTTAAAAGGCACCTATAGCGGAACACTTTTCACTGCATGTACGCAAGATGCCAACAACAATATCTTCATATTAGCATTTGGAATTGGTGATTTAGAAACTAACGATTCATGGGAGTGGTTCTTAATTATGTTAAAAGAAGCTTATGGTGAGCGTGAAGGATTGTGTATAATCTCAGATGGACATGCAAGCATAAAAAATGCAATTTGCAAAGTGTATGAGAATGCAATGCATGGTCTATGTTCCTATCACTTGTTAAAGAACTTAAAGTCGTCTTTTGGTGGGAAGAAGAAGGGGAAGAATATTGCAGAACATTTCAACAGGGCTGTAAGAGCATATTCTAAGAATGATTTTGAGTTCCATATGAAACAACTCGATGAAATCAATACGGGGATTCGATCACATTTGGTATGTTATCATTGTTAACTTTCATAATAATTCATCACTTTTTAAACAGAGTAAACAGAATGTGACTTTTTTCTTAAAAGTAACATGATGTCACTTTTTGTTTGAAAAGTTTGCAAACATTGATAAAACAAAAAGTCACATTCTGTCACTTTTTTTTTATAGAAGTGAGTTTAAAAGGTGACAGATAGTCACTTTTTCGGTTAAATAAATATTAATATTTTGAATCTTTTTTGTATAGAAAGATATTGGTTATGAGAAATGGTCAAGGGCTTACATGACAAACAACAGATTTTCTACAATGACTTCAAATATAGTTGAATCAGTAAATTCGGTAACAAAAGCAACAAAAGGTTGTCCCGTAGAGCCTTTATTGGAATCGTTAAGATACTTGTTACAACAATGGTTTGTGAAACATATAAATGATGCACAGGCAACCTTCACAACACTTGCCACCACACAAGAGAAAAAATTGAGAGAAAAATCTGTGGAGTCAAAGAAAATGAAGGTACCAAGCTATAAACATGTTGTTTTGTTGTTATTGTATGACGGGATTTATATTTTAACATGTTTTCACTTTAAATATTTCTTTAATATAAAATAGTGACAAATTTATTGATAAGAGTATTTTGTTGTATTATTCACACAGGTATCAATTTCAAGTTCGATATTGTACCAAGTTAATGATGGTTGTGCCACATATTTGTTGAATATGGAAGAAAGAACATGCACATGCAACCAATTCCAAGTGGACAAGATTCCGTGTGCACACGCACTTGCGGTTATTGCAAAAATAAAGGGAGATTCATATTCATATTGTTCGATACATTATACAACAAATATGTATATTCAAACCTATAGTGGAACAATTTTTCCACTTGGAGATCACAATGATTGGAATGTACCGAATGAGGTAAAAGCAAGAGTAGTCTTGGCTCCTAATCCAAAAAGAAAATCTGGAAGACCTAAAGAAAAAAGGATACCATCAAAACGAGAGAAAATCCAAAGTGCAAAATGTGGAAGATGTGGGAATAATGGCCACAATCGTAGATCATGTCAAAATCCAACAAATGTGAAAAAGAAACCACAAAAGAAACGGAAGTTGGAAGACATATGAAAAAAGATTATTTGATATTTTTTGTTTTAGAATGTTTTTCAATTCAAATATTCTAAGCAAACTGTCAATTTTGAAGTTTATTATGTATGTCACTTTGGATGGATTTTAATGGAGATGAATTTCTTAAAAATGGTATGTTGTGTGAAGTTTATTATGTATGTCACATCATTGACATTGTATCCATAGTTAGAAGCATTGTTAATTAATCAATCGATCAGATTCCAGCATCATCCACTCACCCTTTCAGCATGAACCACAACCAGAGACATAATGTCACTTTTTCTGTTAAAAAAGTGACACTGTGTCACCTTTTTAACAAAAAGGTGACACAAAAAAAGTGACATAATGTCACTTTTTTAACAAAAAAGTGACGAATTGTCACTTTTTTAACAGAATTGTCACTTTTTTAACAGAATTGAATAAAAACAAAAAGGTGACACAGTGTCACTTTTTTAACAAAAAAAGTGACAAATTGTCACTTTTTAAACAGAATTGTCACTTTTTTTAACATAATTGAATAAAAACCGTTATTTTCTGGCCACATATTTGGTTGTTGACATGTATCATTCACACACATTTGTTTAATTTACCGTACTAAACATATCATTGATACAAAACCGTCCCACTTAATGTGCACCTCAACTGGTGCAAACAGTCGATATATGTACCTTACTCTAGCTTCAGAATTACTAAATAGAGAAAGGAACACAACCCAAACACACACCACTCGATGTTCAAATGCTCTATTTGATCAAAAGAATGGCATATAGTAATGAAATATTGTCACTAATCCATTCATATAGTAATGAAATATTGTCCAAAGCTACAAAAATTAACAAGTGAACCATTGTCACTTTTTTGTCCAATTAGTCACTACATATATCAACTACCAACCAATTTTTGTATATCCACAAAATATTCTAACTAAATCAGTCATTACATATCCATTTCTTCAAAATCAACTTCTTCAAAATCAACTTCTTCTTCTTCAAAATCAGTCTCCTTTTGACACCCATTCATTGTCTGTATCATAACCCTCATCTTGCTTCTTCTTTCCATAAGCATATAATTCAGCTGCCAAATTTCTTCTGACCTGTGGAATGTTAAATGTTTTTGGCATTTCATTTAACTTTCCATTGATGAAGTACTCGGCATACTTAATTACATATATTCCACAATCTCCACTGCATGCAAAAAAGAAAATGAATTTAGACAATTACACTTGAATGTCAAATGAAAACAAAACAAAAAAGAAAATATTTTAGAAAGCAATCTAACCCATTATTCTGCTGTGGAAGTTTTGGAACCATATTTACAACCAATGGTTTCAAAGCATCTTCTTCTGAAATACATTTTCCCTCAAAGAAGCCAGTATGAAAAAGAAGATGGGGAATTATATCAGAAAATGGTTTAACAGCCTCAATTACTAAACCTTTCCTCACAATCTTGTTATATGAATTATATACATTAAGGCTCATATTTTGGATATCAAAATGACACAGAATCCAATGGGCTGAGTTTGACATTCGGATTGGCATAAGCACGTGGTCCACAAGTCTCCAACTTGTATTACACGGCATATACAATCCGATAGCATATGAAAGAAGAGAAGTCTGTTTTTTTAGAGCTGACTTATCTTGGCAAAATTCATCATGAAGCCCTCTAATTTGGCTATCAAAAGGAAAGTCGGTTGTTGTAGCCTTTATGCTTATACCCTCTCCATGTCTTAACATCTTCCTTAGGTAATAGAAACACACATCGATATGCTACAAAAAAAGGGAAAAATTACAAAATGAACAATTGTGCTAAAAATTATATAAAACAATGTTAAAACACCAAAAAACAAAATAAATTACCGTGTCTTCAAGGCATTCGTTCTGAATATATAATTCATACCACCACTATTTTGTAGATACAGCAATATCACCAAAGTAGAAGCAAGGATTGATAATAGAATTTTCATCATTGAAATGTTTATGCCTACATCACATATATAAATGCAAAGTCACATGAAATGTCACTTTACTAGAAAAAAGTCACAAAACAAATATTTAACAACTTACTTATTTTTTTTAATCAATCCTTTCACGAACCAAAGCTCAAAAGCATCAACATCATTTGCCATCGGAGGGCGCAAACCAACTCGGAATGCAAAAGTGCCTTTTACAATACGTTTCTTAGTCTCCGAAGTAGAATCATATTCATTGACCCAAGGGGACTGAATAAGTGCTGCAGGTTTCTTTTCTCTCTTTAGTGGCATGTTTGGGGTCACGTCATCATCAATTTCAATAGTTTCTAAATTTTCTTCTTCCATTCCAGTTTCAGCTTCAATTGCAGCCGTGACTTCCACAACCTTTTCCCAGACTTCATCTTTCAATTCAAATTCGTTGTCAAACGCTTCAAATCTGCCTTCATCAGTTGGTGATGCAACATGCTGGAACATGAACAACAAAAATACAGATGTCAAATTATATTGATGCAAAAACAGACATAAGTTATGAGGAAAAAACATAATAAAATGAAAACACAAGTACTCGATTTTTTGCTAAACTACGAGCAACAATATCAGCAACTCTTAACCAATCATCTTCATGAAATTCTATTTCATCATTCAAATTCATTTCAAGTGCCTTATCACTTTCTTCAATTCTCTTGTCACTATTTTCGATTTCCTTGTCACCTTTTTCAACTGTCTTGTCACTTTTTTCAACTGTCTTGTCACTTTTTTCAACTACTTTGTCGCTTTTTTCAACTGCCCTGTCACTTTTTCTGACAGGCACCTCAACATCTTTTTCCCCACCACTCATTTCAAACTCTATGCCTAAAGAAAAACTAGGGAAGTCATTAAACACCTTGTCTGTTTCATCGGGTAAGCTCTCCACACCATCCTACAAAAAAGTCACAAAGATACACAAAAAAGTCACAGAGATACTCAAAAGTGACAATAAGTTAAAAAAGTGACAAAAGGTCACCAATATAACTTTTACACTAAAAAAACTCTAAAATACCTTCATTGATTCTTCATTAACAGCTAACATCTTGTTTACTTTGCGTTCCAAATTTTGTAGACGCTCCATTAGTTCTTCATTCGTTTTCATTCTTTCTTCAACATCTTTTAGTCGGTCCTCCATTGGGTTTGACAGAATTTTAATTTCAAGATCTGCAATACGTTTTAAAATTTGATCATTTGATTGAACTACTTTCAGTTCAACTTCCGAAAGCCGTCTCAAAAGTTCTACATTCGATTGCTGGACATCCTGAAAAGAACATAGAATAATAAGAAGTAAGAAATTGAAATGACAGAAATAGTAAAAAGAAAAAATGCCCACAAACCTCATCAATATTCCCTTTGTTTTTATTTTCTAAAGATCTTCCGGCTCTGTCAACAGATTTTGCCTTTCCTTCAACCAATAATTTTTTCTTTACAACAATGGGATGCTCAAAATCATCAACCCCCAAACCTTCAAAAAATAAACCAGTTGAATACTCTTCTTCCTTCTCTGCCTCAAGGGGCAAAATTCGTTTTACTTCCAACTGAAAAATACATAATTATATTAATAACATGAAAAACTAAATGCATAAAATAAATAATAAAATGGTACAAAACTTACTTTAATCAAATCAAAAATGCTCTTTCTTAACCCCACAGATGTCACATGTTGATTACAACTCCAACTCAACATTCGAGGACGCTGAGGAATATGCCTTGTGCAATAATTCTTCTGAGCAATAGTGGGGACAGTTTCATAAATCCATATTTGAAAAGCAACTAGGAACCCATTCAACCTATACTCCAAAAACTTCTTTTCCATAAAAATATTCTTCATCCTCTGATTAAATGCACACTTTAGGGATGATAGAGTCATACTAAAAACTTCTATACCCCATGGAAAAGAATTCAACTCCTCAGACTCCACAAGATAAAAAAATGAATCATCAACCACCCTATGATACGATGTACCAAAAAGGAATGACGTAATCAGATAAACTATGCCTATATCAACAACATCTTTATCTACAGTGTCATCAGGCAAATTTAAAAACACTTCCTGAACCTCTTTGGTTGAGATGCTTTGGTAATCTTTGAAGTAATGATCTTTCAAACGACTATTCTTTCTATATCGAGTAAAGTCACCATTTCCGGTACATTTTAGACCCGATATCAAACAAAATTCCTCAATAGAAAACCTCACAAACTTGTCACATATATTGAACCACATTTCATTTGAATTAGGTTGTTTAACCTGTCTAAGCAACAACTGGTGTATCAACTGCGGTTGCAATACTATCTCCTTCAAATCAATGAAGGAACCAAAGCATGTCTTCTTAAATAAAGTCCTTTGATGTGAACTGAATTTTTCATTTAGTTCAGTTATCACCTCATGTGGAGATAATAACGTCACTTTTCCTTTAAACCAACATCTTTGAGGAATTAACAAATCCCAATCCTACAAAAAAGGAAAAAGATACAGTTAGGAAAATCTAAACGTTTGTAACATGTTATTATGACTGAAAACATGTTTGTAATATACTACTACTAAAAGAGTGCATACACACAAAAAAGTGGCAATAAATAAAAAAGTGACATAAAGTTAAAAAGGTCACAAAAACTTAACTAGTGTAAAGTGCTTCAATAATCTTTACTGCCAATTAGTATAAAGTGCTTCAATGTATATCTTTTGTTGTGTGGGTCTACATAGCAACATTGTTAACTAGTGCATACACTCAAAAAAGTGACAATAAATAAAAAAGTGACATAAAGTTAAAAAGGTCACAAAAACTTAACTAGTGTAAAGTGCTTCAATAATCTTAACTGCCAATTAGTATAAAGTGCTTCAATGTATATCTTTTGTTGTGTGGGTCTACATAGCAACATTGTTAACTAGTGTAATCCAACCCACAAAGAGACAGGGTCCAGCTCCATGTTAGTATTTATTAATGAAAAATTCAAAAGCAAATCTTAATTAAGCTCCCCACCCCACCCACCCCACCCTACAGTACACATCCATATATTACACATCCATTTATAAATATGAGCCAAATACAGGACGAACAAAGACAGATTTGGTCGACTGCATAATCATGTCAAGGACAAAAGAGAAAAATGGTGCAATATTCTCCTCAAATGCTACAAAACAACTCGTTGAGAAGTAGAAAGCATAATTGTTGGATTAAATAATTCTTTCCAAAATCTTGATAATTGTAAACTCAAATTTGCATTCAAGGGTTGCTAATGCCAAGATTCATTCTTAGAACATCTTAGACTATAAATCAATCAATTTTTTGCATGTTCTTCATGAACTGAAGAGGTTTTGTTCACGAGCAATAAAATGTGAATCAGTAACTAGTATTGTTTGAATGAGTAACTAGTATTTTGAGTCATTCCATAACCAGTTGGACAAATACTCTTAATCAATAAAATGTGAGCCAAATACAGGACGAACAAAGGCAGATCATTTTTTGTGAAGTGTAGAAATCTCTTAATCACAACAAGGAACTAAAAATAAATCGTATACACAAATGGAGAAATTGAAGAAGTTAATGCTACCTTGGGTTTATAAGATGTTGAAGATATTTTGTTTTTCTTCGGTTCTTCATCAATATTTCTTTTCCTCTTCAACCCACTTTCTCCAGCCATTCAGGAAATAGGAGTCCGGTATCTAAGTCAGTGTCGGTGTCGAAGTGAATAAGTCAGAATCGAACTTAGATTTCTGGATTTTGATCGGAGCAGATTAGGGTTTCAACTATTTGGGGGTTTTAGGATCGATGTTTAAGATCTCCACGGAATGAGAAGGAGGATATTGAAGATGAACGGAGACGAAGGAATATGACGACGAAATCGACCAAAATCGGTCGGAAATGGAGATTACAAATCGCGATTTCTCGGAGATGAGAAATCGCCTGCGTTTCTGGGATGAGAGTGCGTTGATGAGAGAGTCTGTTTGTTTTGGGTTACGGGGGTTGGAGTTTTAGTTTAGGATTAGGACGTATATTTTAGGATTAGGACGTATATTTTACTTGATTAAAATGTTTAATTAGTTTAAAAGGTATTAATCAAAATAATTATTTTTATAGAGTAACTGGCCTAATTTTCCCTTACAAAAAAAGGATGAATTAAATGGGTTGCATTGGCCCAATTTCAAATCATTTTAAATCGCGAGACGTCTCTTGAAGTAGGGATTGATTTGATTTAAAAATTAAAGGGAAAAGTTCATGGGCCAGATGTTTACTATTCCAAAATTAAAAATCAGGCCCAACAGTTTAAAATTACAAAAATCAGGTTTTTCTTCAATTAATTAATTATATTTCAGAATTATTATATTAAATTAAATATTTAACTGTAATATAATAAAATCACCCCACCTCACCCCACCTACACCACCACCATTGCTCCGGCTACTACTCCGGCGACCGGCGACTGCTCCGATCCGACGACTTTTTCGAGGTCACAGATCAAGAAATTTGTAGGTCACGGGTTATTTCGAGGTCACAGATAAAAAAATTTGTAGATCGCAGATTATTTCGAGGTCACAGATTTAAAATTTCATAGGTCACAGATTATTTCGAGGTCACAGATGAAAAAAATTAAGGTTACAGATTCCTTTTTTAAGTTACAAATTATCAATTTTAAAATCACAATTCAATAGTAAGGTCACAGACACCAAAACGAACCACGATGTAAAGGTCACAGATATCTTATTAAAGGTCACAGTTAACTTAATTCAAATAATTGCTCCGATTCCGAGGTCACAGATATCTTATTAAGGTCACGATTAGCTTAATTCGGAGTAGTATTAAGGTCACAGTTAGCTTAATTCAGATAACTGCTCCGATTCCTAGGTCACGAATATCTTATTAAGGTTACACTTAGCTTCATTAGTCACAACAATAACAAAAAATGACGACCACCACCACCACACAGACCGCCACCACAAATCCATACAAAGTTTATCACCACCACACGATCACAAACTAACCGGCCACATAAAACACTACAGATTCGCCACAAAACCCACCTGCAACAGCTCACCCAAACCTGCAAAGCTCTGATCCGCCACAAACTGAACCCAAACCGCCGACGTTCGCCACAGCCCGGCCACCTGCAACAACTCAGATCGCCACAAAACCTACCTGCAACAGCTCACCCAAACCTGGAACTGATCCGCCACAAACTGAAACCAAATCGCTGCACCACCACCGCCAAATAAAATAAGAAAGGAAAAGGGTAACCTGCAAGATATTGCTTCAGATCTGCCATTTTTACATTTTTGTGGTGGAGTTGGAGTTGAAATAGGAAGTTAAGAAGCGATCGGGCGGCCGCGACGTCGTCGCCGTTCAGCCAGCTGTCGCGGCGTCAGCTGTCCGCATGACGACGCCGAGAGAACAGCAAGCCGCCGCCGCGACGCCGTCGCGACTCTTTGCAGGGGGAGAGGGAGCGACGGACGAGGGAGGGGGAGGGGGAGGGGGAGGCGGCGGCGGCGGGCGGTGGAGGGAATGGAGGGAGAGTAGAGAGAAATGGTGAGGGTTGATTTAGGGTTTGTGGGGGTAGGAAGTGGGCGGGTTCTGGGAATATAGATAAATTAAATTATTATTATTATTAATTGTGAAATGAAAACCTGATTTTTAATTAAATAAAGACAAAACCTGATTTTTAAAAATGTTAAACTTAATGCCTGGTTTTATACAATTACCACAAAATTAAATTTGGGAATTTAGGGCGTATATATTATATATTTAAGGATTGGGCCCAAGAAAATGGCCCAATCCAATTACAAAAAAAGGATGAATTAAATGGGTTGCATTGGCCCAATTTCAAAACAAAAAATGATGGGCTGGCCAAATTGGCCCAATTTCAAAATGAAAAACAAAACAAAAAAAAGGATGGCAGCCCAATTTCAAAATGAAAAACAAAACAAAAAAAAGAAGGGGGGGGGAGGGGGGAAGAAGATGAACCAACAGCTTCCGTCGGCAAGTGAACTCCCAATCCGGTCTGTTAGGCGGACGCCGTACGCACTCACCCTCGACGATGCTTTATTTCGGTGCCCACGTTTTGGTCCTCCTGTCGCCCAAAAGAAGCAACAATCACAATTCGAAGCCAAGACGGGCTGCACGCTGTGAGCATCAACTATTTTGTTGGGGACGAATCCGGGCGAAGGCCGACCGATCGACGCGCCGCGCGGTGTTTTTCCTAATTTCTCTGTCGAAATCCACAATTTCGTGTGGATTCGATTGTGCTTGCCTCGATTGGGGGTCGTCGTTCAACACGCATCGCGATTTCGCGCCCACTCATGCCTTGCGTCCGGGTGCTGCTCGGGGGGTCGCCGGCCGAGTATCGCCGGAGCAGCACCGTCGCCGGACGGAAAACGTGCCCGGGCCGACCGAAGCCGATCCCCAAGGCTTCCGAGTTTTGTAGGGACGCAAGCCACCCGTAGGCAGTTGCAATCCCCAGCAGCTTACTCATGCTGCTTGATGATTTTGAAATACAAATCATAAAAGGTAAAGACAATTCTTTAGCAGATACTCTTACAAGAGAATTTGCTTTTGCAGGTAAAAATGAATACAATTAAAGATCAGATTGGAGATCTCGAAATTGAAGAAATGGAGATCTCAACAAGACAACAAAAATTGAAAATCTTGAAAAAGAAGTTGGCTAGACTTCTCAAACAAAAATTAGCATCAACTTCTGAAAAAATGGGGGAGGATGAAACCTCTAAAACAAAAACCCAGACAGAAGGAATTGAAAGTAGCAAGTCTACTGGAAAGATAAATACAGTCCTGAGGAAGACACTTAACACTGAAGGTAGTAATACTACTGAAAGTAATACAAAAGAGCATAGTCAAGGTCAGTATTCGCAAGAACAAATGAGAATTCAAAACCCAAAAGAAAACATTGACAGTAGCAAGACTATTGAAAATGATACATACGAGAATTTGAAAACTCAGTGTTTGAAAGAACATCAGGGTAATCCAAGTCCGCAATCATTGTACGAAAAATGCTTGCAAGAGCAAGAGAGTATTCAAAACTCAAAAATTCTCAAAGGCAGTGAAGCCCAAGAGAAACAAAATATTCCAATTGTTGGAATAGAAGATTCATCACTTGTTGGTATTAACAATTAGCCTGCAGGTACAAAATTTTATGTGATTTTTGAAGGTCCAGCTATGGGCTTTTATTCACAATGGAAACAAGTTGAACCACTTGTTAAAAATAAGCCTTACAAACATAAAAGTTTCAAAACCTTTTCTGAAGCCCAACAGACGTTTAACCAATTTCATGAAGCCAAATGTGTTACACCATCTTCATATAACCACCTTAATGATAATATCTCACTCAGGCCTAGATATTGTCAAGACAATAATCCAAGAGAAAGACCTAGATTACCACTATTTGTACCTCCAAATCCAAATCAAAGATTGAGGATGATATCTTTCAAAGATATGGTCCAAAACAATTCTGAAACAGAAGATCTTCCAAATAGATTCAAATCTATTGGAAAAATTTCCAAGCCACAAGAAAAACCATTTTTTAGTGGAATTTCATTACAGAATTTTCTTCAATGTGAAGAAGAAGCAAGAACAGTTGGAGATTCTGATCTAAGTAAGACATATCTTGGAACGTTTGAAAAACGATTTGGACAGTTCATTTTTCTTCAGGGATCTGAACCAACAATTGTGCAGTCAGCTTTTCATTGTAGACTTATCAAAATGATAATTCTCAGTGAAACAATGGAAGAAATTAAATTAATTGATGATAAATTATTAAAGGCTCTCAAGGACTTTAAAAGAATTGTCATTAAGGATCCAAATCTTCACATGATTTTGAAGATAAACAGCACGATTCCATTTTGGAATAGTGAAGGACTTTTGGTCAAATGATATCACCACATCTAGATCAAGACAATGAATCAGATCACTCTGAACAAACCAACGACTGCAAAAATTGAGTGTGTGAATGAACAAATGCTCAATGAATGGAGAAGTTTGTCATACCAAAGACTATTAACAGGGTTGAGAACTTTTAATAGTGAATCAAAAATTAAGGTGAATTATTCATCAGATTTCATCTTAATGACAAGCAAGACAGGATCAACGATTGATATGAAAGGAATCAAAACCTTGTGCAGTTTTGAGAAAAATTTCTACAATTTACCCAATGTACCTTCAAATTACAAAGGAGAATTGTGCAAATCATTAAGATAAAGCATTAGAAGAGATCACTTCTGCCAATGGTGTGAAACAAAAGAAGACAAGAATGAAACAGAGTCTAGTGGGAGCACTACGGCAAATCAATCAGAGTAAAGATTGCCAGCAAGAGGAATCTGCTTTTAAAAAGAAAAGATGTGACAAAAAGAAGAGCATCTACTTTTTAAAAGAAAAGACGACAAATTTGTCTAAATCCCTTTATAACTACTTTTGCTTTTGTAAAAGAAAAAATGTGGATGACTGACAAATGGACGACAGAGATGAAAAGGAATCTCGAGATTTCATCTATAAAAGGATGCAGACTCAGAAAAAAAAATTTCCATAGAAAAATTTTCTTTCTTATCTTTTGAAAATTAATGTACGTGTTTCGAGGCTAATCCCTTAAAGACAGTGGATCCATACTGGATCTAAATACTTGTATCTAAATAAAGTTTAAGAGAGTTTTTGCTCTTAAACCTTCTGCAATAAAATTACATGTTTTCATACTTCTATTCTTTTATGCACAATCCATGTACGGATCTATAAGGATCACGGTTGAAGGAGTACCGTCAGCCATGAGGCCATTAGGGAAACAGAACCAGGAGATCCACCATAGTGAGGCAAGAATAACATAATAAGGTAGAAGCGCAAGAAAACTAACCCAATCTTCACATACAGTAAGAAGGTTTAAGTTTTGCAAAATTCTTTTAAACCAACAGCTTCCGTCGGCAAGTGAACTCCCAATCCGGTCGGTCAGGCGGAGCCCAGCACGAGCGGCCACCCCCCTGGCCGGGTGTTGGGTCCATCTCTGGGGGTGAGCCAGTGTGGGTGAGGAAGAATATGAAGATTTTATGGTGGGGTGGTAGTGGAGTGAAGGTGTGATTTCAGAAGAAGATAAAGTTTTAAATGTTTGAAATTGTGGACGATGCATATAAAACAATTTTGAGTGTAATGTTAAAAAGAAAAAAAAATGTTTTTATTTTAAAATGATGAGTACACCACAATATTATATATATATATATATATATATATATATATATATATATATATATATATATATATATATATATATATATATATTAGTTTTTATTGAATTACGAGTATAATGGTAAATTTATTGTGATATATTTATTGAAAATATATTTTAATTATGGTGTGATTATAATGTGGTGTAGTAAGTAAATTTTGTAATAGTAATAGAATTACCCATTAATTATTAACAAAACTAAAATTAAGGGATTGTTTGAGCCCCATTTTTTCGAAAGTTCATTTTTCAAAACTTATTTTCAACTACACATTTTTTAATAAAATAATATTACGCATAAATCGAAAAAAATTTCTTAATTTTTAATCACACATTCTTCAAAAACCTCTATTCAAAAAATGCATTTTTCTCTTAAAATGGGGCTCAAATAAGGGCTAAATAAGGATATATTATGTATATAACTAAATATGTAAGGGTAAATTGGGTATTCAAAAGTTTCTCATCAATCCTTCCTTTTAATATACTAGTAGTAAGCACGCATGTTGCACATTTTATGTGTCGAATGAATGATATGCGTAATGTTTTAGAAGTACTAATACTGTTTTTAAAGTAGTTGAGGTAATTAATATTGTTAAAGGAAAAATTAAAATTGTAACAATTCTTTATACACATTTTTTTTTTTTTTTTGTTAACGTCCCACATTGTTTCTTCTTTTTATTTTTTGTTTTTACCAAGAATTTTATTGTTTGCATAGAAACTACGTGGAATAGTGTGACATAGAACTACCTATGAGAGAATACATGTTTAGGAATGTATATTTTAATAGTAGACAATGTTTGTTCTTGAGTTTGTTAATAGTCTTTGTGACGTAGTTCGAAACTACAAACCAAACAATAATAAGATGAAAACGGATTGCTCTCTAAGAAACTCACGCCCTTTTCTTATTTCTTGAACAATCGAAAATTACAAACGTTTAGAGAGCTTTAAATATGAAAGAAAACAGTTAACCTAATGGGCCAACAGTTCCTAAATGGGCTGAGCTACAAAGCAAAACAAATAAACATTAAAATTAACGAACTACGAAACTTAAAATGCTGTTTTGACTAGGAAGACGATGTCAAACGCCCAAAATCCATCATAGGTTGAGCAAAGCCGTGAGTTCAATCCGAATCGTCGCGAGCTTTCCGAAATAGGGTTATGGGCTCAAAACGGACACCGTATGCAAAAGTTATGCCACTTTCTTTGAGCGCCGACAATCCAAGCGCTCCAAATATACAATCGCATGTTCCTCCACATTAGCCTCATCATTCTCCCTGGGGTCAATGGGATTCGCCCTCGAATCAGAACTGGTAGCACCGTCTCTATGTTATCTCCATGGTATGGTAAAAGATGTTTCACATTAAATACGTCAGAAGTCCGGATATGAGAAGGAAGGCGAATGCGATAGGCGTTGGGATTAATCTTCTCTGTAATTTCCACAGGACCAATGGTACGAGATGATAATTTCGAATATTCATGGGAAGGCACTCGATCCTTAGTCAACACTGCCCCAAACATAATCCCCAACATCAAATTCAATAGGACGCCGATGTCGATCCACCACCTCTTTATACTGATGGTTGGACTCCAACAGATTAGCCCGAGTCTCCTCATGAACCTACTGCAAACTACGAACAAAGTCAACTGCCGTCCATGTAAACGCGTCTTAGAGGGTAAAGTCAACAAATCAACGGGATTGCGGGGCAGAATGCTATAAACAACTTGAAACTGACTGAAACCGGTGCTCCTATTTCAAGCATGATTATAAGCAATTCCGCCTAGCTAAGCCGCTGATCCCAAGAACGGAGATTATCTCCAACTAGGCATCGCAACAAATCACCCAAAGAACGATTCACTATCTCCGTCTGTCCATCCGTTTGAGGGTGGTAAGCACTACTGAAATTAAGTGACGTGTTAACTGACTTCCATAAACTCCGTAAAAAATGACTGATGAACCTCGTGTCTCTATCAGACACAATAGAAGTGGGTAAACCATGAAGACGATAAACCTCCCTGAAGAACAGCTGGGAAACATTGACAGCGTCATTGGAACGTTTACAAGGTATGAAGTGTACCATTTTGGAAAACCGATCCACGACCACAAAAAAGGAGTCATGACCACAGTGTGTGCGCGGTAAACCCAGGACGAAATCCATGCTAATATCAGTCCACGGAACTGAAGGTACTGGTAAAGGACGATAAAGCCCAGCGTTTGTGGCCTTTCCTTTTGCCACATGACACACCCTTCACCGCGATACAAACTTTTCCACTTCACGGCGCATAGAAGGCCAATAAAAAGAGGTACTAATGAGAGCTAACGTACGATCTCGGCCGACATGACCCTCACCATGAAACTCCTCAATCAACTTCAAACGTAGGCTGCAATTCGGTATACACAACTGAACACCCCGAAACACATAACCGTCTCCTAACAAAAAAAGAGGATGAGGTCCTTGCATTAAACGATGAAAAATGGGGCCAAAATACGAATCATCAGCATAAAGAGAGACAAAAGTTTCAAACCCCGTGACTGCCACCTGTAGACGTGCTAATAATCCATGTCGCCGACTGAGCGCATCAGCTACACGATTAGAAGAACCAGCCAGGTGTTTAATGACAAAGTTGAAATGCTGCAAGAAGGCAATCCATGATGCATGACGGGCAGACACCGAATCGTGACTGGACAAATGCTTGAGGGCCTTATGATCACTGTATAAAATAAATTCCCGCTGAAATAGATAATGCCGCCAATGGCGTATAGCCTGAACAACTGCATAAAGCTCGATGTCATAAGTGCTATATCGCCCACGAGCCCCTGTTAATTTCTGACTGAAATAAGCTACTGGTTTCCCTTCTTGAATGAGAACAGCCCCTATGCCCAATTTGGAGGCATCGCAATGTAAGGCGAAAGGCTTTGCGAAATTCGGCAATACAAGTATCGGGGCTGAAGTCAAGCGCTCCTTAATAACCACAAACGCCTCCTCAGCCTCGGGAGTCCATTGAAACTTGCTCTCTTTCATGCAATCAGTAATGGGAGACATGATACTGCTAAAGTGTTGAATAAATCATCGATAAAAGGGCGCCAAACCATGGAAACTACGCACATCAGAAACTGATTTAGGCTGGGGCCACTGTCAGATCGCATCAATCTTAGCTGAATCCACTGCCACCCCACTGGCTGACACAACATACCCCTAAAACAGTACACTGTTGGTATAGAAAACACACTTGTTACAGGCTGCGAAGAACTGCTCCCTGTGCAAAACGGTAAGGACATCCCTTAAGTGCACACCATGAGACTCCTCGGATCCACTATACACCAATATGTCATTGAAGTATACGACCACACACTTACCAATAAAAGGGTGAAGGGCTTGGTTTATCACCCGCATGAACGTGCTCGGTGCATTGGATAAACCGAATGGCATAACCAGCCACTCAAATAATCCCTCTCGTGTCTTAAACGCTGTCTTCCACTCATCACCAGGACGAATTCTGATCTGATGATACCCGCTTTTCAAATTCAGTTTGGTAAATACCGTTGCTCCTGCCAACTAGTCCAGTAAATCATCTAACCGCGGTATCGTAAAACGATATCGAATTGTTATTTTGTTGATGGCTCGGCTATCTACACACATCCAATAACTACCATCTTTCTTTGGCACTAGAAGCGCGGGGACTGCACACGGGCTGAGGCTTTCTTTGATATACCCGTTCTGCACCAACTCCTCTACTTGTCTCCTCAACTCCTCATGTTCGGCAGGGCTCATTCGATAATGTGGCCGGTTTGGTAGTGAGGCACCAGGTATCAGATCAATTTGGTGTTGTATATCCCGCCAAGGAGGAAGACACTGAGAAAGGTCCTCTGGAAATACATCATGAAATTCGGATATTAAGGCGGCAGCTTTGGGGTGAAGACCCGCCCCTCGGCTGCCATTGGAACTGCCGACACTCCCGTCGCCTCAGTTCCCACCAACAACAACACAAGACCTTCCGCCAACATCTCACGCACAAACAAAGATCGGGCAAGTAAATTACTACTGTCCCGTGCCGAAGAGACACAATGAGCATCCTTTGAGGGTAGCAGTATAATTTTCTTACCCGAAAAGGTGAACGTATACGCATTACGACGCCCCTCATTACACACATCTCTATCAAACTGTCATGGACGACCTAACAAAAGATGACATGCGTCCATATGCACCACATCACACCAAACACTATCACGATACACACTGTACAACTACTTCTGATATCACGTTCTCGCAGCTGCCCGAATCAATGATGAACTTACACACTTTGCCCTCAATGGTACATGTGGACAAAAATATGTTATTGAGCTGCAAATCCTCAGACGACCCCTTAGGCGTAAGGCACGCCCGTCGCACCACCAAAAGGGGACCCGTGTCACCTGTATGTACTACTTCATCTTTTTCTTCCCCATTTGCCACATAGACATGTTCTTCGAAATAGGTGTGTGTTGCCTCTCCTATCAACAAACCTGGACGTGATTGTCCTTGCGAAGGGCACTCCCTCCTCAAATGACCAAAGCTACCACAACCAAAACACTGAATACCACGCCCTCGTCCACCAGAAGGAGCCCAACCAC
This sequence comes from Fraxinus americana, assembly GCA_035079005.1. Classification (NCBI taxonomy): domain Eukaryota; kingdom Viridiplantae; phylum Streptophyta; class Magnoliopsida; order Lamiales; family Oleaceae; genus Fraxinus; species Fraxinus americana. Next base: position 481,106 of record CM068715.1, on the reverse strand, counting down.
TCGGGTTTGCAGCAGGGGAAGCCGCTGGCCGAATGTTCCGATCAACGCCTCGACCGCCAGTTATGGAGGATTGGGACGGGACGGACCAGATGTGGGGTTTGGGGCGAATGGTCGACCCCCACCTCCAGATGGACCACCAGAATTAATTACTGTAGAATGACGGATTTGGTGATTTTCAGCCTGGAGTGGGCGCTGGTGAGCCTCTGAAACAGACACCGGCGAAAACATATTAAGAACATCCTGCAAAATTCAACCGCAACCCACCAATGTAACGTGCCACCAACTGATCCTCTGATTCTCCCACGTCATTACGTGCTATCAACTGATAAAATTCTGTGGAATAAACATCGACAGATCGGTTGCCCTACCTTAAATTTTAGAAACGCTGATACAAGGTCCTCGTATAATTGAAAGGAAGAAACGCCGCTTTCAAATTTTTTTTTTCATATTTCCCCACGACTGAATTTTTGACTTGCCCTGCTGGATTCGGTTCTGCTTCAGTTGCTGCCACCAAGCAGCAGCGCGACCACGCAAACGCGTCACCACCAATGGTACCCTTTTATCGTCAGGCACCTCTTTGTAATCCAAGATCTCCTCCACTGTCGCTAGCCAATCAAGGAATTCATCCACTTCTATCCCACCATGATATTTAGGAATATCAATCTTGATTCCAGATTCCCAACGTTGAAATGTATCCCGCACACGAGGAGATTGTATGCGAACGCCACGTACAGCTGAAAATGTCTCCTCTTCTGACCTCTTGCCCGAATCATACCCGTCTTCCCCGTCACTTGCGGGGTCACGACGCGGAGGGGTAGGAGGTGGTCCGTTCCGCACGACCTCGATCGCCCAAGTCATGAACTGATCAAACCGAACTGTCAACGCGTCGATCTGATTACGCAGATCTGCAATTTTATCAATCTGGCCACTGCGGCCACCACGACCAGCACGTCCTCTTCCACGAACCATGCTCTGATACCAACTGATGTAGTTCGAAACTACAAACCATACAATAATAAGGTGAAAACAGATTGCTCTCTCAGAAACTCACGCCCTTTTCTTATTTCTTGAACAACCGAAAATTACAAATGTTTGGAGAGCTTTAAATATGAAAGAAAACAGTTAACCTACTGGGCCAACAGTCCCTAAATGGGCTGGGCTACAAAGCAAAACAAATAAACATTAAAATTAACGAACTACGAAACTTAAAAACCTGTTTTGACTAGGAAGACCATGTCAAACACCCAAAATCCATTATAGGTCACGGAAAAGCCATGAGTTCAATCCGAATCGTCGCGAGCTTTCCGAAATGGGGTTATGGGCCCAAAACGGACACCGTATGCAAAAGTTATGCCACTTTCTTTGAGCGCCGACAATCCAAGCGCTCCAAATATGCAATCGCCTGTTCCTCCACATTAGCCCCATCACATTGGAAAGCATAGATGTATTCGAAATTGTTTTATTTTGAATTTGAATGGATATCTATCATCATTTGCTATAGTTAATGGGATTTGTGGAAGGAAAACTTGTTTTCCAATATGTTGTCAAACGATTATTTCTACATTGATAATATGTTTCTTGAAATCACGACAAAACATTATTATTTCATTGCAAAGACCGGTTTATGGGTTCAAATTCCTCAAGAACATCACTGGACAATTTTTTTTTTTAAAGATTAACTTATGTGGTAAGATACCATTGACATCAATGTATTTATGAACTTGTCTTGATAAAACTAATTTATATCATATATTGCTTTGTCGAAGTTTCAATTTATCTAGAAAATAACCTAATTGATTTGTCATTGAGATGATCAACATACTCATTTTTTATTGAAAGAATGTCATGTTGCGTCATCATATAATCAAAAGAAGATGCATTTTTCGTTTAAAACCTGGGAACACTGCATTGATTAAGCGTATCTCCAAAATTTCACCAACATCACGTGCTATAACTATCTCATTTGGTAAGTTGATGAAGTTATCTTCTATATAAGGTTATGTTCAAATATTGTATAAATCGATTGTCCAATATTATTTTTAATATGTAATATTATGTTTGAAAAAATGTAACTGTATAATTAGTACTTTTTAAATAAATTCTATATATTAATATTAATGGATGTAATAAAATATGCCAGTCAAGATAATTATGTATGTAGTATTATTATATATTTTTAAATTGTATGTAATAATGTTTTTATTAATTGTGTACTAATAATTTGTAATAATTGTGTTTAGTAGAAACTAATTGACTTAATTTTTTAAAGCAATATTGATTACTAATTATCTTATTTAGAGAAAATAAATTAAATCATTCGATATTCCGCAATTAACCTCTGATATTATATATGTAGTGTATGTAATAATGTTTTTTATTAATTGTGTAGTACTAATTGTATTTAGTGAAAATTAATTGAAACATTTGGTATTCTTCAGTGAATAATATATAACTATATACTAATAATTAGTAATATTGTGTCTAGTGGAAATTATTTGACTTAATTTTTGAAAGCAATAATAATTATTAATTATCTTATTTAGAGGTAATAAGTCGAATCATTTGATATTCCATTTCTATCTAAACTTAGGTATATTCATATGTAATTGACAATAAAAACTACTTTTAAATAAAGGTAAATAATAAATATAACATATTAATACAACCTTTCAAATTTCTTTTTTTCTTTTTGTAAACCATAAGGGTATATTTGACATACAGGGAAATATGTAAAGGTAAAAGTGGTATTCAAAAATTTCTCCCCAATTAAATTTGCAAGTTCATATATCTTTTCTTTTATATTCCAAACATCCACATTTCAGTTTCTTACTTTTATTATTTTATAAAAATTAGTGTAATAATTACCGTCCACCTCATACTCATGGACACACTGTACAATCATGCTACATGAACATCAAGATTGATATAAATCTTTAACATAATGTCGCGTGTCATTATATTATTGAACATATTTTTTCATCAAATCATCTATTGTCACATACAATTATGTCAAGTTTTCTATCAAATCTTTTTCACAAAGTATTCTTAAAAATATGTTAACCAGAACTAATTATGATTAAGGGACACGTAATTGGAAATTATGAATTAAAGATTAGTAAAGACGTAGACACAGAATTAAAAGAAAATAAAAATGACATAAATTAAGAATGACAATACCCTTTCCCTATCTCGATTTTCTTCATTAGATGCCATACTTTCTTAAGTGCAACGTGGCTAAAATATATCCAGTAGGAGTATGTATCCAATTCTATCTCTATCTCCACGTTCAAACATTTTTAAATAAAAACAGTAAAATAATTCTTAAAAAAAAAAAAAAAAAACCAGAAGAATACGTATAATTTTATTAGCCATCTTCTTCGGCGCTTGATCAAGGAGGGCGACGAACGGACCTGATGTAATCTTCCAAAGCTTGGATTTGTTCATCTGTGGGTGGTGTTTCGTTGTTCTTTATGGATCTGTGAACATCATAAGTTGTTGAAGCCAAGAATAAAACCCTGTCGTGTAATTAGTGTTCAAATCCATGTTAATTCGTGTGTATTGAGTAGAAACCGAGAGGAAAAAGAAAAAATCTGAGTAAACGTACCCCGAAGCAATAAGTATGATCTGCCTTGGATATATATTTTTCCCAAAAATCTTCATGTCTTGATTGATATCTCAATGGGAAAAGTATTTCTCTCTTTCACTCTAGCTCACTCATGTTTTCTCTCATTTAATTGGAATTACCGATTAATATTGGTTGGAGAAATATCTTTTTTGGAGATAGAAAGGCCTATTCTTTGGAAATTAATATTGTTTTCTCACTCATGTTTTCTCTCATTTAATTGCAAATTTGTGATTGATAAAACCAAAAATTAGCCTAAAAATGATTGTATAAATCCGCAAATAAATCTTACACATCTGTTGTTTCTATCAGACATAAGTTCTGCTTTAAATAATGAATAATGTTATTTACAGTGAGGATTATCGATGATTTGCATATGTAGAATACATATGACACTTTGTTATTTGATACATTAATGAGGTCGTTTTTCATTAAGGGTTTACTTGCGCCCCATTTTTTTGGAAAAATAAATTTTTTAATAATGATTTTTTAAAAAAATATATAATTAAAAGTATAAAATAGTTTTGAACTTACGTATAAAATTATTTTATTGAGAAAATATATAATTGAAAATGAGTTTGGAAAAAAAAATGAATTTTTAAAGAATAAGATTAAAACAAGGGCAATTAGCCAAAACAACCTCGATAAAGCTTGTAGGGCTCTATAAGACATTCTAAATTAGAGAAGTGCAATATGGAGTGTTTAGCTAGAACATGAGCAAAAACATTTGCTTCGCAGCGAATAAAAGTGTAAACTGTTAAAGGGGAAAAAATGTAATAAATTAGATATTGTTAGGTCCAAATTGTAATTGGCTAATTCCAATCCAAAATCATAGTTATTGTGTATGTGTTGTAATTAAAGTCAAAGAGTCAATAGTTGGTAATACATGTTTTGAAGGAGTCAGAGACTGAACAAAGAAAAAAACGCACCACAAAATCGATTTGATAACTGTCATTCAACCGCTCGAGCGATTTTAGCAGTATATTGACATGTCATTGCTTGAGTGGTCGTGTCATCGCTCGCTAAATGCGAGGCCAGCGCTCAAGTGGTGGTTATATCAGGTCATACCCTAGTTGCGGTTCTGTACAACCTCAAACATTTTATACTATATATACCTAAGTCATAATCTGTCCCAAACTTCTTTTGCATTATTAGTCGAGCAATTATTCAATAAGATTCTTAATTCAACCAAAAGATCAAAATACAAAAAATTCAAAGATCAAACACTAAAAATCTTACATTTACCAACAAGCCTTTAGAAATCTGAAATTGGAAAGAGACAACTGGAGTTTAGTTGTTCCAGAACGAATTCGTTTTTGGTTATCCATATAGAGAGAAGAAATCCAGAGTTTTAGAAAGTATTGGAGGCACAATCGAAAAGGTTCATCGGCAAAATGAGGTGAAATCTACCTTGAGAAAAATTTAGAGAAGACAACACGAAGCATACGATCATGGTACTTTAAAAATTAAAAAATAAAGAGTGTTTTAAAGCTTGTTATTAAACATTAACTCTCTAATAAAGGGTTTCTTAACGATGCTTTAAGTTATTGAGTCATATTTTCTTAAAAATGTTAAATTATTAATTGGCACAAATTTTACAACGTTAGCACGTAAAAGTCACAAGTCAACATTAGTTGACAGTCCTTAATTTTCTCAAAAGGTAAAAGTATTAATTTGCCTAAAATGATTCCAAAACAAAAAAATTATGTATAAAATTTACAACTTTCATGGATCAAAACGAGTTCATAATACTTAGCTCTCCGTTTGACAATCATTATTTTCAAACTTTTTTCTCTTCATGTCTACGAAAATATCATTCGAATTAAAACCATCGAAAGTGTACGTTTCGTTAACAAACAATAAAGTGGATGAGAGTCCAAGTATAGTTTCACAAATATTGACTTAGTTCAATTTTAATTGTCGCGACTTTACCTGAAATAAGAATAATATGACTTGTCTATTGGTGACAAAATTATAATCAAAATAATGTGCTTATGCAAATTATGACTAATTGAATTAAATGCAAAATAACACTAAATGCACGTTATATGTTCTTATGAATGACAAACGCACTAGGATCCCAAATTTTCATGTAATAATCATTTTTTAACATTAGTTCTACACTTTGACAAGACAGTTGAATTTTGAAGAATCAATATTCTTATTTTATTTAACGATCTCTTTCGAAAAATGTTAAAACTTCTATCATAGATGACCCGACTATATTTCTATGACGGATGCGAATATATAAGAGTTCATGAATTTTTATGAACACTTAAAATTCACATAGAGCATAAATAGTATATTTATATATCTTATCGGACCCTATGACGTTTTACACTATGTCAGCATATTTTTCTTATTTTGAATGTATTAAATAAGCCACAAAATTCATACAACTACCGTGCACAATAATTATAGAGAAAAGCTAATAGGTTACCCAAATCCCACGCATGAAGAATGCCTACGTTGTTGCCTATCCAACCAGGCTAGTAGTAAGGACTTGAAACTATTAATGTTTGTGTTAATTGAACACCTCTCAGAGCTTTCTACTGATAAGGGAAAAGAGATAATGTGGGTGGAAGGAACGCCTATATGGATACAACTTATAGTAGCTTTCCTAAAAAAATCAAGTCCTTCTCGATGACAAAGAAGAGGCTTACAAACTTAGAAGAAGGACGGTACATTTCGTGTTACAAGATGGCGTGAACTACAAAAGGGGTTTTTCTCTACCCTTCATTTTATCGGAGAGAAGGAAGCTACCCACGTTTTCAGCGAGATCCACGAGGCAATCACACTGGAGGACTCACGCGTGCACAGAAAACGCTTCAGTGGGGGTATTACTGGCCCACGTTGAAAAAAGACGTGATCCAATTTGTGCCAAAATGCGAAATTCTTACGTTTCTCTCTCATCGATAGGCAACCTTCCTACGAACTAATAGTATTGTCAGTTTATGGCCATTTTCTAAATAGGGAATCGACCTTATAGGCCCCCTACTCACGGGTAGAGATAGTGCAAGTTTTGCTATCGTCGCTATTGACTACTTCACAAAATGGGTTAAAGTCGAACCTCAGGCCAAAATTATAGAAGCCAACACTTCTAAATTCTTGTGGAAGATTATTATATGCCGGTTCAGGATCCCTCATTCAACTGTGTTAGACAATGGGCAGCATTTCGACAGCAAAAAGGTCAAAGACCTATGTGAGGATCTAGAAATCAAGAAGCATTTTTCAACACTTTATTACCCTAAGCAAATGGGTAGGTAGAGGCAAAAAACAAGACCATTATGTACACCTTAAAACGAAAACTTGACATCTTTAAAGGAGCATATATTGTGGGCAATCCGAACAACAAGCCGGACCCCAACTGAGAAAAACTTTCTCAATGGCCTACGGTGTCGAAGCTATGAGACTAGTGGAAGTCGGATTACCCTCTCTTCGTTGATTGGAGTTCAATGAAATATCCAATGACGAGTTCAGAAATTGCGAGCTCGACTTTTTCGACGAAAAAAGTGATGAATCTCAAATGAAAATAACTACGTACCAAAAGAAGATGACTCGTTATTACAACTCGAAAGTTAAGAAAAGTTCAATCCGGACAAATGACTTAGTAGTTCGGAGGGTTTTCCTTTCCTCCAAAGAACCGGAGGTAGGTACACTTGATCCGAACTGGGAAGGTTCTTACCGCATCAAGGAAGAACTACAACCTGAAACCTAGTGGATAGAAGACATGAATGGAAAACTACAGTTTCGTACGTGGAACATAGAGCATCTCAAGATATATTACCAGTGAATGAGCTGTAAGGTTGGAGATCTCTCCCAACCCATGTGAATATTTCAAAGTGATTCAATAAAAGTAAGTTTCATTTAAAAGTTTCGAAGCACATACAAGATTAAGCTGAACATCATGGGAGAAGCCCATACACGAATAAACCATTTATTATGCAAGGAAGAGTGGGGGCCTCAAAGAAGAGGATCTGATCCCAAAAGAGATCACTTCAGTGATTTTCTGAGGTGCACAACACATGTTTTCCATAACGAAGCTGAACGTCATGAAAGAAGTCATTACATGGATGAACCATCCAGTGTGGATGCTTCGAAAAAGAGGATCTGATCCCAAAAGAGATTACCTCAATTATTTTCTGAGGTGCACAATGATAAGTGTAGCTTTTATACTTATTTGTAGCTGTAAATCATGATATTTTATTGTCTTTTGAATAAAATTCTACCTAATTTATGTTATATTGTATTTTGTAGGTAAAACATTATATTTATTGAAGAATTGAAAAAAAAAATGCAAATAGCGGGAAAAATGGAAAAATCCAAAGTACGATGAATTAGCATGGGCTACACAAATAAAATTGTTTTAAAGATCAACTTGCGTTACATAAAAGAATTGAGGACTTGGAAAGAAGAATTAATTTAATTTGGTATTGAGATTTACTAGGCCTCAACTTGGATTTTTAAAAATTGGACTAAACTAGGGCTACAATATATAAAGGGCTATGCTACATGTACATAATTTTTTTACATAATCTTTTACACCCCACTCACATTAGGAGGTGGGGACCACGAGCCGCCATTTTTAAACACACACTGGTCCCGCACACATTGTGAGGGGGGTACACCATTCGGTACCCCCCATTCGGTACATCCATCTTTTTCCATATATAAATTATAGATACCCATGCAGAGTAGAGAAAGAAGGCAAAATTTATAGAGAGACTTACGCAATTCCCTAGGCGACTGAAACGAGATAAAAAAAAAGGAGAAAAAGACAAAAAAAAGATAATAATAGAAGAAAGACGATAGTTTGGGAAGATTGAAGAATCGGAGGCAACCTTTTAATTTATAAATACACACATTCATGGCTGAAATTGTTTAATAAAGGCTGAAATTATTTGACTTTATACATGCGTGGCCGACATCAAGGTGGGAAAAACAAAAGCTAAATTCTGGAAAAAAAGGAGGCAATTTCAATTGGAATTCATCACGTTTCGTCAGTTTTTGGTGATATCTTTCTACTTTTACGTGTTGAATTTCAACGTTACGAGTAACTAAATACTTTTTATTATATGTTTAATTTTAAGATGTTCATGCAATTTTAATACTTGTTGATTAATTATTGTGTGTTTAATGCTATTGTTTATTTGCGCAACAATTAATTGATTTAGGGATAATATTGAGATCGAGAGGTGATGTATAATTCTAACTCGTGCAATAATTAATATAGACATTATAAGAGATTGAGAGATAATTATAAGTTATGCGATCTTTGTTGAATTCCTATAGATAAATACGTTCATATGTGTGTGAATTTATATAGAGATATAATAAGTTCGGGCATATGAATAGGATTAGTGCCGTTTGAGAGAGATCACTAACTACATCAGGTTAATTCGATCGTTGGCACGTATGAAAAATGATTGGATAAATTGGAATTAAATGTATGATAAATAGCCTAAATGAAATCGAAAAATCCTAACTATCCAATCACATAATCTTTTCTAAAGTTTTAATTTGTGTTTGTTAATTAATCGCTTGTTAGTTTATTTATTAGAACTTCATTTAGAAAATATAATTTGATTTGATCATTAGTTACTATTTTAATTTAAATTGAAGTTAGGTTAGTTAAAAAGTTATGGCAGATAGTAGTATCTGTGGGAAGATATTCGGACTTACTAAATCCATACACTCGCAAAATTTCACGAACAAGTTTGGCGCTGTTGTCGGAGAATAGTTTATTTGCTTTAAATTTTTAATTAATTATAATTTTGATTTTGATTTTTTTTCTTTTTTGTGTGTATTTTTGTTTTCATTTTCGTTGTAAGTGTCCTAGCATGCAAATTCCGAGAGTAGCCAATCTAATATCATTTGATCCCTAAATCGAACGTACTTTTAACCATAGAATTAGGCAATAACGAGAGAATATCATGACAGAACAGAACAGATATGTGCAACTGGAACGGGTTGAACAACCAGTCGAGATTGATGAAGATGATTTACCACTTGGACAATTCATCACACCACTAGTTGCACCAAATCAATCAAGCATCGTTTATTTTCCATTTGGGCAACCAAACTTTCAACTGAGGATAGACATCAATTTATTGTTCCAAAATGAAGTATCATTTTATGAGAAATCTCATGAGAATCCACACAATCACATCTCACGCTTTTTGGACATCTACCAAAATTACAATTTCCATGGAGTATCCGATGAAACAATCAAGTTAAGATTCTTCCCACATACACTTAGAGACGGAGCAAGAGAATGGCTAGATGCCCTACCCGCTGGAAGCATTAGGACCTGGAATGATCTTGGATAAAGATTCGTCTCAAAATACTTTCCACTATCAAAAGTATTCTAAGTACTTAGCCTTTAGCTTGGCAGTATTAAGTTCTTGAGAAAGCTCCCCCACCTTGTTTACCACTTCGACATAGGCAAATCTCCTCCAGTAGACGCCAAAGTGCTGATACTCCTCCGTCAAGTGAAAGTTGGCGATGTAGTCCTTCATCACCTCTTCACCTGCCTTCTGAGTATCAGCATTGGACTGCTCAACCTCATGCACATAGTGTCTTATTTAGGTCTCTAAAAACCAATTTACATCCTTCAGACCGACATTTTCTAAGTTGGCTTTCTCCAAAGCCTCGGTCGTAAGCTTTTGATGATTGTTTGAAGTTTCAACCTTTTTTTTTCAATGACTTATGAACTTCCCTCTTTAGAGCCTCGATCTTAGCTAAGGCAAAATTCAACTTAGCTGCGTCTTCAGTACGCTAATCCTTCAACTCATCAGCCTCGACCTTTATTCTTTTTACCTCCTTCTCCGCCGAGGCCAACTTCTCAACTGACTCCCAGTTACGTGTTTGAATGTCCTTCAAAACCTTCTAACATTCAAGGGTGACCCCAAAAGCCCTAGCACTCTAGCTTACTAGGGTCGCCATAAGGTCCACCACATCATAGGTGGCCACATAAGTTTGCCACCTATCAGTCTAATTAGTAAAAGGTTTCAGTGCCAGCTTGGACTTCAGGTGGCAGCATATCCATCACCGCCGGGGCAATCTCTTCGCCTTGCCCAGCCAAAAAGCTCCTCGATTTCCCAGGGGTTCTCACAACTGATGTCTTCTTCACCACATTGGAGCTCTGCTCTACCTCCTACACAGCCTCTTCATTAGCTTCCCTAGCATTTTGTGCTTTCGCAGTAAAGAAAGAAGACTATAGTAGCTTGGGATGTGGTAGGGATAGAGACAATTAAACTACCGAGGCACCTGAAGTACCAAACTTCCCAACAGCAGAGCTAGTTCTGTGGGAAACCTTCATTTTTATTTGAGACTCCTCCCTCACTTTCTCATTTCCTTTCTCCTGGGGCACCTCTTCATCACTTTTCTCAGCATGATCTTTGCTGAGACACTCGAGCTTTCCTTGAATATGTTTAGTAGTGCCTAATGAGGACTTCAAAGCCGATGCATTGATGGTAGAAGCGACCCTCATGATAGAAGCCATGTAGGGGTAGGGTACTTCTTCTCAATTTTTTTTGCAAACACATCAGCATGGTAGTTAGTTAGATCAATAGAAAATGAAGTACAAGTTGAAAGAGTTCAACACTTACCTATGAAAGCCATTAATTCGAAGTCTAAAAAAAACTTATTATGATCAATGAGGTGATCAAAGTGGCGTAACCTTTGAGGACGTTTCTATATGTCTTCAATGATGTCCCACTTAACTTGGGAAAGCTCGAAGTTGTACCCTGAAACTGAAAACGAAATAGCATCAATTAACTTTAAGACAAACAAATAACTAGTTTAAAAAAGAAACTCAAGAGCTTTGGAATGCTGGGTCGGTACAGTATAAGTTGGGGCCTTATCTCCCTCAACTATCTGTCAGCTATCCCTTACCCAGAAAGAAGATTCCTTCCACCCTTTAATAGATGATGTCAGGCCCACTACAAAAAGGGCATGGGTTCTCCTGGGGGTCATGTAATACCACCCATTTGACCTCTCATTTCCCAGTATATGAAGCTGGAAAATGGTTTGCAAAACATGCAGAGGCATGTACTCGCCAAACGAGGTCTTTTTCCAATGGAAATAGACTTCTACCAACTGGATCCACCCATTTGGAAAAAGTTGGGTTGGAGCTAACATATGGGTCCTCAGTACTATCCTAAAAAATAGGTGTAGAGGCATACGCAAACCTGCCTTGAAAAGGAATTCACTAACAGCCATGCATCCTGAACTCTGATAATAGGCACGTTTGTGGGCCTCAGGTTCTAGGAGTTCTATGGAGTCTAGGATTTTATATTTCTCCCTAATATCTACTAACTTTGTAGAGGTCATGGCTAAAGGGATTCTCACAACCTCCTACCCTGCTTCGTAGTCAATATGACCCTCATTCATGACCTACAAATCTCTATCCGACTCACCAGGCAACGCTTGTTCCCCAACCCTTGCAAGACTTACCCTGCCACTACTAGCACTAGACCTAGAAGCCATTCAAATCAAAATAGCTGGAAGAATGAGTAGAAGGTGGAAAACAAGGAGATTACCTAAATGAAGGAGAAGCTATAAAAATGTGAGTTCACTAGAGAACGAAAACGGTCGGAAAATTTTTGAATGCCAGAGAGATTCGAAGATTATTACAAAGGTAAAAAACTAACCCAATAATAGGACTTTTGCTTTTATAAGAAGGGAAGACAAAGCACCACCATTGGATCTAAATCAACTTCATCTGAAGCGTTCATTTCTAACCTTATTTGAGGCATCGAATTCAAATAATTTTTGTCATCAACGCTTCAGATTGATGCGTGCTTCTCAGGCACGTGCCTCAGTGTGTCAACCTCAAAATGCAACTGTATAGTCATCATCGCGCATTCAATATAACGACTGGTACATGTATGAGAAGTCGAATCGTTTTAGTTGTTTTTCTTGGTAATGTACAAAAACATCAAATTAGTGGCACGATTATCAAAATTGTACTTTATTTTCAATTTAAATAAGGAGCTTCAGCAGTTGAGCACTTTGCTGCTTCAGCTCATGAAATAAATTTAAGCTATTTTCAATTTAAATAATGAGTTTCAGTAGTTCATCACTTCTTTGCTTCAGCTCATGAAACAAAGTTCAGCTATTTTCAATTTAAAGAGGGAGCTTTAGCATTCAGTGCTACATAGGATATGACATACGAAAATCAGGTTCAACTTCGAACTCCAACTATGATATCAATAGCTACACTTGTATTGAGGAGACTATTGTGTTGTGTCGAAAACCTAACCATGAAGACCCAACCCAAAGAAACTTTATGCAATACATAAGTCCATGCACGACATGAGTAATCATACATGGATTTGGGGGATTATTGTTATGCCTCACCACAGAGGCTCCCACGTGAAGTTTACGTGACATCCAATGTGAAGTGTAATGGACCTATCGAATCCCTCTTGCCGAAGTAGTGGTGCTCTTGGAGGCTAAATCCAAATCTGTACCACAACAATTGACAACTCACCTCCTTTAAAGATCTCTTATTAATAAAATCTTGTCTAAATGATTGATATGACTCATGTAGTGAGTAGTAAGTTGAAATCTTGTTAATATAGATGGTAGGATGACTGCCCCTTTTTAAGAGCATAAATGGGCCAAAGGCTAGTAGGGTCAAATTGATACCTTTAATAAGATGCTTCAGTTGAGGAGATGAGCCACGTGTCCCCTTATTCAATGAACACTATTTCACATATAGCACTATAAATATTCTCCCTGGTGTCATTTAAGGGAAATGCAAATACATCAATTTTAAGCTATATATCATCTCTTCTTGAGTTGAATCTTTTATTGGTAGAGTTAGATATTTGATCTTAGCTTTTAGTTTGTGTATTGTTGGTTGTTCATTTTCATGCGATCCCGCTCATACATATTGTCAGCGCCTGCACATTTTTGTCTCGCGTTATAAAACTTCTCGCTCGTCCGAACCCAAAATATCATTGCGTAACAGTAATTTAAACCCTATTAAATATTGGACAACAAATTTTAGTTTTGAAAGAAGAAAGACAATACTGATTATAAGTAAAAAATGTAATATTACTTGTGAACTAACTTGCACGGATACCTGTAGAGTGTAAACGCTACCATTTGGAGATGATTAGGAAACCGAAACTCTTCGAAAAAGTTTCGGAAACACAAGGAATTTTGAATTCCAATTCCGAACGGTCATTTGAATAATTCATATCTTTATTTCGAACTTTGTTAAGTTAAATATTAGTTACTTTAGATTAATTGTGATGTTTTTATTACTAAATCGTGTTCTATGAGTAAAATATTTAATTTACAAAAATAAATTACAAATTTTTATGTATCGCCTCACAAACCCAGCTGCAACATTGTCACAAATGAAATGATAATCAATTTCTATATGTTTAGTCCTCTCATGTAAGATGGGATTGGAGGCTAGTTGAACTGCAACATGATTATCACAGAAAATAAGAGCAGTAGAAGGAACATGAAATTGAAAATCTTGCAACAATTGTTGAATCCAAAGAACTTCACTGGTGGTTGCAACAAGAGCATGATACTCTGCTTCAACCGAAGATCGAGAAATAGTGGCTTGTTGCTTTGCTTTCTGAGAGACTAGAGAATCCCTAATGAAGATGCAAAAACTAGCCGTAGATTTTCTCGCGTCAATACAATAACCCTAATCAGCATTAGAAAAAGCTTGGATTTTTATAGGAGCCATAGGGGAAGCTAAAAAGAAGATACCTTGGCCAGAGGGGTTCTTCAAATAACGAAGAAGATGATGTACAATCTTTAGATGAGGTAACCGTGGCTGTGAGAGGAATTGGCTCAACTTGTGGATAGCAAAATTAGCATCAGACCGAGATATAGTTAAGTAAATTAGATGTCAAATGAGTCTTCTGTATAGAGAAGCATCAGGTAATAGATCTCATTCATGGAGGCTGAGAGATAATTTTGAGTCCATAGGTGCAGAAGTTAGTTTGCATTCCAAATAGCCCGTGTCTTGAAGAAGTTGTAATGTGTATTGCCTCTAAGATAACACAACTTCTGAACTTGATCAAGCAATTTCAAGCCCCAGAAAATATTTCAGATTCCCCAAATCTTTTAACTTGAATTGAAAATGTAAAAACTCCTTCAAGGAATTAATGAACTGAATGTTTGGACATGTGATAACTATATCATCAACGTACAATAATAAAGCCACAAATTGAGAACCAGATCCTTTGGTAAACAATGAATAATTAGCCTTAGATTGTGTGAAATCAAAACGAACAAAAGCCTGAGAGAATTTTGAGTTCCACTGCCGTGAGGCTTGCTTGAGCCCATAAATGGATTTGTGTAATTTGCAAACCAACTTCACCCCATTCTTGCTAGATATGTTGTGTTTATCATATCCAAGAGGGAGGTCCATGTAGACTTCTTCAAATAAATGTCCATTTAAAAATGTATTATTGACATCAAGCTGTACTAGGTGCCAATTTTGATCGGAAGCAAGTGCCAACAAAACCTTCACAGTCACTATTTTAGCCACAGGGGAAAATGTGTCAAAAATAATTAAGTCCTTCTTACTGTGTATAAACTTTTGCTACAAGGCGTGTCTTATACCTTTCCACAGTGTCATCTGACTTGTATTTAGTTTTATAAATCCATCGACAGCTAATGGTGTGCTTTCTTTTTGGCAATGGGATGATAGATCATGTGTTATTACATTTCATAGCATCCAACTCCAGCTTCATAGCCTCACACCACTAAGGAAGTTTGACATCCCGGTGAAGAATTGTGGTTCACGGTGGGCTAAAACACTGAACACAAATTCCCTATAAGATGGGGACAGGGCTGCATATGAGACAAAATTTCCAATGTGATAAGGGGACTTTTGAGCTGTCATATTGTAATGACAATCATTTAGGTATGCAAAAGGTTTGATGACCTTTTGTGATCTCCGAAAAATGGCATTAGATGGCAGAGTACTAGGTTGATTGTCAGGAACAGGAGATGCAAAACTTAGTTCATGTGATTCTAAAACAGGGGTCAGAGGTTCTGTCTGATGAGAGTTATGTTGAATAGGCTCACGTTCATGTTGATCAATACAAGTATCTTGATGTAGAACTAGTGAAGGAGTAGGCAACACTAAATCAGAGAATGGGTAAAAAAAGCTGATTAGTCTCCACAACCTTATGAAAATGATAAATCTCTTCATGAAAAATGACATCCCTAGAAATGAATATCTTCTTTAATTCAATATCATATAATTTGTATCCTTTCACTCCAGCTGGATACCCCAAAAATACACAAACCATAGCACGAGGTTGGAATTTAGTCCGATGATCAGTCAAGATTCATACAAAAGCTAAAATTTTATAGGTATTCAAGCTTGAAAATATAGAGTCGTTGCCACATTTAAGAGATGTTGGTGTTTGTGTTCCACAATAGAGTTTTTTTGTGGCCGTTCCACACAACTCAACTGATACAAGATGCCCTTTTCAGCAGACGGATTAGTGAAGGCTAGTTCAGGTGCATTGTCTAATTTGAGCACCTTTATCCGTGTCTTGAATTGAGTTTCTACCATATTAAAAAAATCTTAAAATGACCATGGTCGCATCAGACTTATGTTTCAATAAGTAAACCCAAGTAAATCTGGAACAATTATCCACCAAAATTAAGAAATACTTATGTCTTGTATAAGATGCAATATGGTAAGGTCCCCAAATGTCACAATGAATCATGTTAAATGGATTGATTGAAAGATGATTATTACATTCAAAAGATAATCTTCTTTATTTGGCAAGAAGACATACATAACATGGATCAATTTTATTCAATTTTATATTGTCACATGACAAATAAAGATGGATGGCCAAGTTTATTGTCCCTGAAACATTGTTTACACAAACATTTGAAACATAATTTAAAAGTCTTGTATCAAGAACATAAAGATTCTGTACTTGATCGCCCATGCCAATCATCTTCCTGTTGTTGACTTCCTGAATAGTGAAATGACTAGAGAAAAATTGATGTTAAGTTGTGAGGCTAATGTTACAAATTGAATTTGAATTGTGAAGATATTTTGAAGCACAAGAGTAGAACTTAACCGAACTTCACCACATAGCATGACTGGAATTTGTGTGTGATTAGGTAAAGTCACAGTTTAGTTTTCAATAATTTTCAATGATGTAAAAGCAACATAATGAGGAGAGATTTGTCTGGTGGCACCTGAATCCACTATCCAAATAGTATTTGAAGACAATATATGGTGTATAGATACTGAAGAACATATACATGTAGCATAAGAATTGGAGGTTTTTCCATAATGCTAAGTAGTATAAGCATATGAAGTCAGGTGAGTAGAAAACATAGGCATTAACTATTGGTATTGATTTGAACTGAGATTCTGGACAAAATGCCCAAATTCAGAATCCTGATCAGGCTTTTTTCCTTCAGTCCTAGGAATAATAGATGCAGACACTAGATTCACTGTATCGAAACCAACGAAATTGGAATAATTCTCCCTCTGTTTATATTTGTAACCTGGTGGATAACCATGTACTTTCTAGCACTTGTCATTTGAATGGCCATGATATTTGCAATGAATAAAAAATGGCCTATCTTTCTTATTATTATTTGTAGTAGTTTGAACTTTCATGATGTTATTATAGTCACTAGTTCCTTCACTATTTTCAGATTTAAAAGCAAAGCCCATAGCTCTACTTTGATCAGAATTGGATGTAATTTGTATGCATATCTTCCTTTAGTGTTCTTCTTGAGAAACCAAGGCAAAAACTTTGTTGATAGGAGGCAGAGGGTCCATGAGAAGAATTTGTCATATTACTTGAGAAAATGAGTCATACAATCCCATAAGGAAAGGCATTATATATTCCATTTGATAATGTTTGGATAATTCTTTCACTCCCCCACAAGCGTACTTTCCACAAGAACTATTAGATCTGTAATTACTCAATTCTTCCTAAATAGTCTTGCATTTAGTAAAATAAATGTTAACACTGTCTTGATCCTGTACAATGTTCATTAATTCTTTTCTCAATTGAAAAATAAGTGGTCCATTCTTCTGTTGACATCTATCATTGCGATCAATCCAGAATTCACGTGAATTAGTGGCAAATACCACACTAGCAGATATCTCTTTAGACACTGAATTCAAGATCCAAGAAATAATAATATTGTTATTTTGAATCCATGAGTTGAGTAGATCAGGATCATTACCTTTAGGTTTGTCTATGGTTCCATCAACAAAACCAAGTTTATTGTTTACTGACAAGGCTATCAGCATCAATCAACTCCAGGAGGCATAGTTATCTCCTATGAGTTGCTAAGAAACAATGATCAATCCTGGACTGTCTGAATAATGCATGAAGTAAGGGATGGAAGGATCATCAATGACAGATCTGCTTGACGATGACCTTGCATCAAGAACATTTACTAACTCAAGTGATTCCATTCAAAGTACAGTGCTGAGATCAACGAATGGAAGAGTTGGTATCAATAAATGTTGCATGATATCAATGAATTTGGACGTGATTGAAGGATGAAGTAGGTGGACGCAATAAGTAATGTTGCTCTGATACCATAGAGTTCAGAAAAATGGAAGAAAAATTTTCATTCAACTTGAACGTATTACACTGGATGTATATATAAATAGCTTTACAAAGAAGAATCTCCAACTGTCATCTTCTCAAACTAACTGAAAAAGGAAGAGTCTATAAGCTATGATAAGTGTAGTTTCTATACTTATTTGAGATCTTAAATGATAATATTTTGCTATTCTTTGGATAAAATACTACTTAACTTGTGTTATATTTTATTTTGTATGTAAAACTCAATGTTTGATGAAGAATTGGAGAAAATAATGTAAAGATAGTGGAAAATTGCTCAATTGTATTAAATACAAAGTTGAAGGATTGAAATACAAATACTCAAAAATTACGTCGAACCTCACGATGAAGATTTGAGAGTGTTAGACATCAATTGGATGAGGAAAGAAGCCAAAGTGATGAAATATAGTTCAAGCACTATCACATATCAATTTCCAGCCGAAAAAGTTATGCTTCGAATTTTCAATCCCAGTTTGAGACCCATTTTTGGCATAGGTAATGTTAGAATTGGAAAAATTATATTTCAAAATATTTGTAGCTCCCTGAGTTAGATTTTCAATTCATTTTGAATCAACGCAATCGGATATCGGGAGAAAAGGTTATGACAACAGTACTGAGAACTATTCAGGTGCCGAAAATTAGGCGAAGCTCGCGCCCTCGCCTGCAAAAGAGGCTTGCACCCCAGACCATGGCAGCCTCGCCTGAGGCTGCCCAAACTCCCACGGTGCACGGCCTAGGTTGCACGAGGCTTGCGCCTCAAGGCTAAACGGGAAAAAATCCCACTTTTCCTTATTTTTATTTTGATAACAATTCAATGCAATCTTTTTGACATCCTTTAAATACCAACCTTGACCAGAACATGGGGAGACCTCCTTTCAACCTAACTTTCATCATATTCTACATATTTTGGAGGTGTCTATACATTAATTCAAGGCAAATCATACAGAGATTTTGAAGATTTATAACCCGGTTTCAAGATTTGAGTCAAGAAAGTGGATTTCTCATACTTCTTCTATCTTTCTTATTTTCGAGTGATATTTTTCCAATTATTCTTGTATAATTTAATTATAAGAATGTTAGGCTAAGTTTTTCATTGTATTGGATGAATGATGAACCCTATTGTTTATTTATTTTAATTCAAGACAATTGGTTTAGTATTTCTTAATTTTTTTATTGGTTTTGCATGTCATTGAACTATTTGATTGTTTGATCACCAATTATATAGTAAGTTGCTTGTTGTAATGTAGAAATACTCACAATAAGTCTAGAAGGCGGCAAAATCAACACATGGACAATAAGTACTAGGAATAATATATATGGTAAGTGCAATCATTTGTCATAAATCATGTGAATCAATGCATGCTTTTCATATGAATTCGAATTAGGAATATGATCAGGTCGTGTTGAACATATGTTTAATATATCTTGAAAAAGAATATTGAATAAAAGTGGATTATCGATTGTCTTGAATGCAAGAATTTATTAATTACGAATTAAGAATTGAATTAAATGACAATAGGGAAATTCACAATTCCAATACAAATATTTGCATATTAAATAAATACTTGATTTGTTTTCTTAGTTTAGGATTAGTATAGAAAATATACAAACCATATCTTTTGATTTTTTACACTTTGAATTTAATAGTAGCCATTGAACTAAAAATTAGACCTTATTACTCGTGGGAACGATACTCTTAACTTACAAATCTTATTACTTGTACAACGATCCCGTACGCTTGCGGATTTTACGAGAAGAAATTATACAAAAACTAACTATATGCATTCTAATACGAATTAAGTTTCCCTTTTTCATTTTCGTGCCACCTAGCTTAAGGGATAATTTTTTTAACAGAAAACGTTGTGTGTGAACTCATGAATATAGTAGGAAACATTAATTATTCAACTACCTACCGTGGCCAATCATGCCCTTTCGTGTTGCGCATGCAAAAAGATTGATTGATTTGAAATGGAATATTTATTCAGTTATAGTGACCTTTCAATTTGGTGAATTAATATAAAGTTCGAGTCAATCGAAACATATAGACAGAATAAAGTATTATTTCAACTGATTAGATAACGGGAAAAATGCATATGCAAAATTTTAAAATTAAGTCATATTTTTTAAAGACTAATTTGTTGATTCAACTGTTAGAGCGAGTGAATAATAGGATCCAGTAATTTATTGATAATTAACTGTTAATCATTTTTAAAGATATTAATTTTTTATTTGTTGTGCAGAATAGTAACTTTTATCATGCATTTTATTAAGTTTATTTGGTGTATTAAGAATGGACCTTATTAAATATGAAAGATGACCAAGTAAACAACTATTAAGATTGGACCGTTTCTAAATGTTTGAGTCAAATATTGTAAACTAGGTGTCTCAATTTATATAATAAAAATTGTTCTTAAGTTTTTTTAACACATTCTATAAATTAATTTCTAAATTTCTTATTTTTTAATAAGTACAAAAAATTATTTATTTTCGAAATATTATGGTCACTTAAATAAATGTTCAATGTATTTGACCTACTCAAAAATACCTATGAAATTTGAACAAGTTTGTATTCTTATCCTAATAATAATTTAAATAATTCAAATATGAGAAATTGTATGAATTGTATTCATGTTTGTGAGCATACCCTCCTCAAGTGGCACCTTGAAACTTCCATTTAATCACATTAGAAAGATTATGTTATTTGTTCAGCACACTAGGAGTTTCTAGTATAGTCGATTAATTGAATTCTCAAGATATGTTGATTTAGTAACGTTGACCTTCGATTTTTCTGAAGAGAGAGATGAGTCTAGTCACCCAAACAAAAAAAAAAAAACCTGAAAATATTTAAATGTATGCAATTTTTCATGAAATATGCAATTCAATGGAACAAGAATAAACTTAAACACACATTGGTTAAAAAATATATGTGAATTTTAAAAAAGAAGTGATATTACATAGGAAATAAATGCAGAGTCAACATGGATGAAACCACAATGGTCACTACTTAAAGGCAGTCGACCGACCACCTCCACGAGGGATCGGTCGACCACTCCTTCTATCGTTGTTCGATCACAACATGTTCGGAGGTGGATGAGTATTCACACGATCCAGACTCACATTACAACTGAACGATAATTATAGTTCCGACTCACAAAGACATCCAAATTGATGGAATGTGTATCTTAATGCCTTCATATATAACTTCCTAGCACGTAGACAGGCAAGCGTCCGAAAACTGAATGCCTACAAATGCATCCATGTATTTTTTTAATGATTGCAAAGTCTTCACTTATGCACTGCTCTTTACACCTCTCTGTTGACCTCAGTTTTTGCACTATTGATGTGGACAATAGATAGCGGGTCCACTCACATTCTTTCAAGCTAATTTCAACACGCGTTGACAGATTGTCAATCGATAATATCTCAAATTTGAACGTGCCAAACTCAAGATCAAAATCACACATCAAACATCAAAAATAAAAAAAAAATCAAAAAGGGGGGAAAATCTATGGCTTGCAGTTGATATATATGCATCCCCTCAAAATGATACAATGGGTGGGGGGGGGGGGGGGGGGCGGGGATATTTATAGTGTTACATGTGAAATTGTGTCCATTGGATAGGAGGACACATGACCTCATCTTCTTAATTGATGCATATTGTCCTAGGT
The DNA here is from genome assembly GCA_035079005.1 of Fraxinus americana. Classification (NCBI taxonomy): domain Eukaryota; kingdom Viridiplantae; phylum Streptophyta; class Magnoliopsida; order Lamiales; family Oleaceae; genus Fraxinus; species Fraxinus americana. Next base: position 459,210 of record CM068715.1, on the reverse strand, counting down.
ATCAATTTTGACTCCATTACTTTGTGGCGCATTAAATGTCCCCAGAAAGTGGCGGCCACCCTATAACTTATACTGACAAGACTTGACCTTTTTACTCATTACAGAAGTCTAATCAATTATTTGAGTTGGATTTCATAAATTCAAGTCATGGATCGTCACAAATCTTAATTCATTTTCGTCACTTCGGTAAAATGGGCTTCGTTAGGGCCATTCCATGAAACCGCTTCGGTGCTACGGATTTAGTGGACTCTGATAGGTCCTATCTACTTCAAGTAGAATGCTGCATGACTTTGACAAAAGGGACCTCGGTGGTTCAGCTGAACAACATGAGAGCCTAGGTGGCGAAGAGTAACAATAGTCCCCCAAATCTATGCATAATTATTCATGTCAGACGTGAACTTCTATCTTGAGTGGAATTTCTTTAGGGTAGATCTTCCTGTCATGGTTAGGTATTCGACATTTTCGCACAGTTGACGTGGACAAGAGATACCGGGCCCACTCGCATTTTCTCATGCTAATTCCAACACGCGTGAACAGATTGTTAATCGATAAGATCTCAAATTTGAACGTGAGAGAAGATTCATAACATGAGATAAATATGTTCGGACTCCGACAAAATATATGAGATAAATTGCACGATAATGAACGATTGACTAAGAGCCAAACTCAAGATGAAGATCAAACATTAAAAATCAAAAACCAAAGATTAATAAAAAATGGGGGAGAATATATGGCTTGCAGTTGATATATATGCATCCCCTCAACATGACACAAAGGGGGATACTTATAGGGCGTGTTCGATAGAGATTAAAATCGGATTAAAATTGAAAAATTATCCGTTATTGTTGTCTTTTATTAGACGAGTGAGACCCAATAACGACTATATTTTCAATTTTAATTGAATTTTAATCTTTATCAAATGAGCACATAGTGTTACATGTGAAATTGAGTCCATTAAATAGGGGGACACGTGACCTCATCTCCTTAATCAATGTATCTTATTCTATGTATCAATATTGACTCCACTGGTTTGTTGGCGCATTAAATGTATCCAAAAGGGGGTAATCACCCTATAACTTATGCTGACAAGACTTTGACATTTTTACTTATTACAAAAGTCCAATAAATCATTCCAAAAAGATTTCATAAATTCAAGATCTTCAAATGTGGATCGTCACCAGTCTTAATTGAGTTTCAGATTCTACTTCATTGAGCCTCGCCACTTCGGTAAAAGGGTTTCGGCAGGTCCATTCCATGAAACCGATTCAATGCTTCAGATTTAGTAAACTTTGATAGGTCCTATGTGCTCTACATATGATGACATATGGCTTCGGCAAAAGGGACCTCGATGAGTGGATTGAGTCAACGTGGGAGCCTAGGTGGCAAAGCGTGACACTCTTTTCATAGGTAACCAGGTTATAGAAGTGGCAACACCACCTTGTCTCATTAAGAAAGTTGAAGACACGTGTTGGAGTAATTTCATAAAGTATTTATCCATTTACTTGAAAATGCAAATATGAGATTTTTAATAAATTTTGATTAAAAAAATAATAAACTATAGGATCGAAAAGTTGATAAAAGTTGTGAATTTTATGAAATTTATGCTCAAATTAATTATTGACTTTGACTTGACTTTTTCATCAATTTTTTTTAGCTAAACTAAACGGAAGCTAAAAATGACACTCTTAATCCCTGCACCGAATAATCATAAAATTGACCCTAACTAAATGACAATTAAAAATAACATAGTAATATCTCAGTTGGAAGAAGAATATAATGAAGAGGAGTAATGTATCTAAAGAAATGTGTGGTTAAAATTAATATTTAACTTTAACTCCAAATTATAAAAACTTAATTATAATTTTTCCAATACACGCAAGATTCTTATTTATAAGTACAAATTAAAAGCTAATTATTTTGAAATTTGAACAAGTTTGTTTTTTTATCCTAACCATAACTAAACAATTTAAATATTGGAAACACATTATTATTCATATCCTAATGGTAGAAGTACATCTTAGACTACTCGTTTTCAACCATGAAAACAATATTAAGTATGAATTCTTCATATAATAATTATGTAACTAATATGAGGCTCTCCTAAAGTGACAGCTTGAGACTTTCGTTTAAACAAAGGGAAAAGTATGTTAGTTGTTCAAATTTTCTTAAGAGATATACAAGTCTAAAAAAAATAAAAAATGTTAATGAAACACACAACGGAATAACGGGAGATCAAAAATAAATTTAAATAAACAATAATGATTCAAAGATTACTTGCGAATTTAAAAATTAATGTATTTGTTGATTTACTTCAAAATATGAATAAGTGATTTTAATTACAAAATAATTACTCCTAACATATGAAAATTTAATAGAGAAATTGGAGAAGATATCACAATATTGATTTTAATCAAAATCATTATAAAGAATATACATAATGGCACTATTCATTTATAGGCTAAAAATGAACTCTCTTTAACAACCCATGTGTATATAGAAAAATGCTATTCATCTCCAGTGGGGATGCATCCCCAATCTATTTGGATGTAAATGATTGGTTAAATGATAGGTGAAATTAAATGATTTATGAAATTAAATGATTTATTTAATTTTACCTATCATTTAATGTCACATTAACGCTACATAGATTGGGGATGCATTCCCAGTGGGAATGAATAGCATTTCTCTTGTATATAGGGTGACCTTGAAGAAGTAAAGTGCAGAAGTCGAGCAGCCCCACATAATGTGAAAACCTTGTATTAATGGTGCAATAATTCAAGTCAAAAGTCCTGGTTCAGACTCTCCAGTACAGTGTGTATAGTGCGTGAAAAACAGAAACTTCCCTCCAACTTGATGTTTCATATTCTTTATTGTCGTTTTCACACCTTATTATGTGTATAAATATATGGTTCTTCTCTTAGCTCTTCACTTGTAAACACATAACCTGCTCACGTCTCAATACTCTCCTTATTTTCTTCAAACATTTTGTTGAAACACAAATTTCAGCAATGGATAGACTCCCAAAATGTGAAGCCAATTATGTATCTCTTACTCCACTCACTTTCTTGAAGAGAGCCTCTATGGTTTACTCCACTCGTTCCTCTATAATATATGGCGGCGTCCGGTTCACATGGCGGCAAACATATGAGCGGTGTTGCCGCCTTGCTTCTGCTCTCCGGTCTCTCAATGTTGTCAAGAATAACGTCGTAAGTATTTTATATATACATGCAAAACACACTGTTATCGACGTGTTGTGCTGTGTTTCTGTATCTATTTCGATTATTGCTTGGTGAAATAATTGTTAAATTGGTTGTTTTGACAATATAGGTATCTGTGTTGGCACCAAATATACCAGCACTTTACGAAATGCACTTTGCTGTACCAATGGCGGGCGCTGTGCTAAATGCCATCAACACAAGGCTAGATGCTAAAAACATTGCTACAATTCTCAGGCATTCTGAAGCAAAAATTTTCTTTATTGATTACGACTACGTGCCTCTTGCACGCGAAGCTTTATGTATTTTGATGGCTGATCTGCAAAAATCTGATATTTCGATGCCATTGGTTGCTGTCATTGATGACATTGACTCCCCAACGGGTGTTCGTCTAGGCGAACTTGAGTACGAAAGCAATTAATCTTTCAAGGCAATCCAAGATATGTTCCTGAAGAGATCAATGATGAGTGGGATCCAATTGCATTGAATTATACATCAGGCACCACATCAGAGCCTAAAGGAGTTGTGTACAGCCACAGGGGGCTTATTTAAGCACTTTGAGCTTAATTTTAGGCTGGGAAATGAAAAGTGAACCTGTGTATTTATGGTCACTTCCTATGTTCCACTGCAATGGCTGGACATTCACTTGGGGTGTTGCGGCCCGGGGAGGGACCAACGTTTGTATACGCAACACAACAGCCTGCGAAATGTACAAAAATATAGCTTTACACAAAGTGACACACATGTGTTGTGCGCCTATCGTATTCAACATCCTCCTTGAAGCCAAGATGCACGAACTTCGCCAAATAACCACCCCAGTCGAAATACTAACCGGTGGTGCGCCCCCACATGCATCCCTTCTCGAGAAAGTTGAAAAGCTTGGGTTTCATGTCGTGCATGCCTATGGCCTAACCGAAGCCACGGGACCTGCAATGGTGTGCGAGTGGAAGAGGGAGTGGAATGAGTTGTCGAGGCAGGCACAGGCCAAGCTCAAAGCAAGGCAAGGAATAAGTGTATTAACACTGGCGGACGCAGATGTAAAGGACCTAAAGACAATGCAAAGTGTGCCAAGAGATGGTAAAACAATAGGTGAAATTGTCCTCAGAGGAAGTAGCATCATGAAGGGATACTTGAAGGATGAAAAAGCAACCTCAAAAGCCTTTCTCAATGGATGGTTCGCCACGGGTGATGTCGGGGTGATCCATCCCGATGGGTATTGTGAAATTAAAGATAGGTCCAAAGACGTTGTTATCTCAGGCGGGGAGAATATTAGTAGTGTGGAAGTCGAGGCAGTGCTGCACGAACACCCTAGCGTGCTAGAGGCCTCAGTTGTAGCCATGCCTCATCCAAGGTGGGGAGAGAGTCCATGTGCATTTGTAACCGTGAAAAAGAACTCCGCGGACTATAACTGCGACGTGAAGGAGACCGACATTATAAAACACTGCTGGAATAACTTACCACATTTTATGGTGCCAAAGAAAGTACATTTCATGGATGAGTTGCCTAAGACTTCAACAGGAAAAATTCAGAAATTTGAATTGAGAGCTTTGGCCAAGACTTTTGACATATCAGAAAATGGGAATCCTTTTACCGAGAAGTCAACTCAAGTCAATAGTGAACCTAGATATGACCATCAACCTCAAGAGCAGATTCTAGCCTTGGCTCGTCTCTAAATAAATAAAATAATTTTGTGAGTCTAATGCTTATGGATGCTGTATTAGTAATAATGTTTATTGTAACTATGCGTTTAGAAATATTGCTGGACATCTCTGGTCTTCAACGTGCAAAATATCTCCTAACCAGATTTTAAAATCTGGTGCGAAAAATTGCCTCCTTTCATGATAAATTGATTCCTTTCTGATTAGTTGTGACGATGAGTCTTCATTTAATATAATTAAGTGGTTAGGGATCATTATTGAAGGCTAAGAATACATTTATGTCTATCCTCTTCTTCCTCAAGAGATAAAGAATTTCACAAAGAATTATGAACGTGTTCAAGATTCTTTCGTGCATTTTTTACTTTTTCTTTGTGCAAACTCACCAGCGGGTTGTCATCCTCTAAAGTTATTTGCTGGAATGAAACCGAAAGAAATCTCCAATCGAGATGGAGCAAATATCGCTAAAATATTGCTAAATTTGAAGGAAATTAGAAATCCAAAATCATAGAACACGTCCAAAACGCTGTCCTATATATTTATATTTTCCCCCATGCGTGCTTGAGTTTGATTACAGGTATCTCTCCGAGGATTAAACAAGAATTTTCAGAGATTATACAAAAAGCACAAGTATAAATCTCTTAGAACAGAAAGAACAATAGGAAAATTTAATTTTGATTTCAAATTTGGAAGGATTTTGATTAACAGAACATTAATGTATATGGGTAATGCTACATGTACACACACACTTTTACACAATCTTTTACACCTCTCTCACATGGAGGGGGGTCCACGATTATTTTATTATGTGTGGGCCCCCTTCCATGTGAGAGAGGTGTAAAAAATTGTGTAAAAAATTGTGTACACTTAGCATTATTCAATGTATATTGGTGTTTCTCGTTGTTGTTTCTCCATAAAAATACCATTTATATATAGAGATATACTCTCCCAAGCCGGAATTAACATTAATGTTTGAGAAGGTGGTATGAAAAAATAGCCTAATGGCTAGTCTGGCGAGGCCTCATAACTTTGTGGGAGGCCTTGCATGAGGTAAGGCTCAAACCTGTTTGTTTCTGATTAAAATCAAATTTTAATTTAAGTCAAAATCAAATAATTAATATTAACTACATCTTTCAAGGGTTCCACATCTTTTCAATCACATATTTCAAAAACTTCTATCACAATCTATTAAAATCTAATTTTAATCTCTACCAAATACCCACCAAACAAGTTCCAACAATGCTACGACGTTTAAATCTCTATGCTCGGGAGAGGCTTATTAGCGTTATCAAGGAGTTGTTGGCTTCTTCTCGAGACTTATATTGCTCGATAATTATGTGGTACAAGCCTTTGCTAAGCATTTTCTTGTCTTTACGGGTTAGTATTTGGGTTGATAGAACTCATGATTTCCTTATAAGCATTCTCATGTCTGATGTTTTCAAATTACAACTAATTTGCTTTGATTTTTTTATTTTTATTTTATTAAAATCTCTTAAGTTAAAGAAATTGTTGACCTACTCAAATGCCTGTAAGTAAACAACTAATAGATAATTATGTATTATAAGTGGTTACTTTTCTTTATGTTAGTCAAATTCAAGTTGGGTCTGCAGTTGTCTCAATTTATAAAGTTTACTTTTAACATATTTGATAATGCAAATAAAAACTTTCTTTAACAAACTAATTATTGCAAGTAATATTTTCATCTTGATAAACGGTTAAATAAAGTTGACCTACTCAATTGCCTATATTCATTTGGCCCATGTTTGGTCCGGATTAAAATCTGATTTTAATCCAAATCAAAGTCAAACAATCAACATTAACCACATCTTTCATGGGTCCCACAACTTTTCAACTGTACATTTCAAAAAGGGTTATTGGCGCGAAACGTCCCTACCTATGACAGTCCTTGTGGAAAACGTCCTTACGTTTGATTTTTTGGTGCAGAACGTCTCTACCTTTGCATTTTCTTGCGCAAAACGTCCTTCCGTCCAACTCCCGTTAGAATCCACCGTTAAATAAAAGGGTAATTTGCGCAAAACGTCCTTACCTATGATGAGTCTTGTGGAAAACGTCCCTACGTTTCATTTTTTGGCGCAGAACGTCCCTACCTTTCACTTTTTTTTTGCTCAAAACGTCCTTTTTCCCAATTTTTGACATAAAATGACCAATATACCCTTCAATTTAAATAAAACAAAAAGGAAAAGAAAAGAAAAATCAAGAATAAATTGCAATCTGATCCAAAACATTTTAAAAAGTGCAAATCAGTCCAAATAAATTATTAAAATATTAAAAATAATCAAAAATAAAAATAAAAACTCTCTCTCCTCTCCCTCTCCCTCTCCCTCAGCCTCCTCTTCCCATAACCTCCTCCACCACCACCGAAAAATCAGACACTATACCGGCGCCTCATTACCCTCTACAATCCCACACAAACAACAGCCCAAAAACCCAACAAAAATCTGATCAAAATTTCGCACAAAAACCAACAAAAATCTTATCAAAACCGGCAGAATCTAGACCATAATAAACCTGAGCTTCACCTCCTATTCTAGCCTTCATAGATTAACCACCAAAAAACACAGAAAGAGACAGAAGCAAGAAGCAACCAGGAGCTTAATTCTTACATTTTGAAAAATAAATTTTGCATTTAGAAGCAACAGATTTGGTGGTTTCATTGTGAAGCAACAAATTCGATGGTTTCATTTTAGCACCTACCCCAATGCACCGGAACTGTCGCCCACTATATCAATTTTCTACTAGACCTTCTTGACATCAGCAGGAGCATGGGTAACCTAGAAATAGGTTCAATTTTGAGGGAAAACCAGCAGCGTAGGCCGATTTGTTTATAAACTATTAAGCATGCATATTGAGGTCTTCCATATTCCCCACTTTCTACTAGATTTTTGTTGATTTTTTGGGCTGTTGTTTGTGTGGGATTGTAGAGGGTGATGAGGCGCCGGTATAGTGTCTGATTTTCGGTGGTGGTAGAGGAGGCTGAGGGAAGAGGAGGCTGAGGGTGAGGGAGAGGAGAGAGAGTTTTTATTTTTATTTTTGATTATTGTTAATATTTTAATAATTTATTTGGACTGATTTGCACTTTTTAAAATGTTTTGGATCAGATTGCAATTTATTCTTGATTTTTCTTTTCTTTTTCTTTTTGTTTTATTTAAATTAAAGGGTATATTAGTCATTTTATGTCAAAAATTAGGAAAAAGGACGTTTTGCGCAAAAAAAAGTGAAAGGTAGGGACGTTCTGCGCTAAAAAAGGAAACGTAGGGACGTTTTCCACAAGACCCATCATAGGTAGGGACGTTTTGCTCCAATTACCCTTTTATTTAACGGTGGATTCTAACGGGAGTTGGACGGAAGGACGTTTTGCGCAAGAAAATGCAAAGGTAGGGACGTTCTGCACCAAGAAATCAAACGTAGGAACGTTTTCCACAAGGACTGTCATAGGTAGGGACGTTTTGCGCCAATAACCCTTTCAAAAACTTCTATCACAATCTACTAAAAATCTAATTTTAATCCTCACCAAACACCCTCGATTTTGAACAAGTTTGTATTCGTAATTTAAATAATTTAAACAACATATTAACGGTGTGATGCAAATAATATTTAAGTCGAGTTAAATGGAATCATGGAAGTACATTTTAGACTACTCATTTTCAATCCTAAATATAATGTAAAATATGAATATTTCATAAAACAATTATGTAACTAATATAACTATAAAAGGCCTCCTCAAGTGACACCTTGAAACTTTAGTTTAATCACATGCAAAAGATTTTGTTATTTGTTCAATATTGGTTCTACTCTTACGTCATATGGGTTTCTAGATTAGTCAAAAAACTGAATTCTCAAGATATATCGATCAGCTACAATGACCTCCAATTGTCACAGTAGATACAGAAGTCTTGTCAAGCCAAAAAAATTGAAAGTATTAAAATAAGTATAGTGTTGAATGGATTAAAAGCAGCATCTCGTATTGCTTTACTTGGAAAAATCGGAATAAATTAAGTAGTATACATATACTTGCATCTTGTGCATCTGTTAGTTGACTAATTGTATTCCTCTTTTCTTGCATCCGTTATTTAGGGATCTTCAGTAATGAAATGAAATGGTTTGCCCTAAAAAAAATGCAGTACCTAACAAAATAAAGATAATAAATGGTCAAGAAATGTTTAATGGATATGGAAAACATGTCACAAAAGATTGTCTCTACTTTTTTGTGCAAGAATATATGACTCCTAACAACAATGTTTTTGGCTTGAACCTTAACAGAAGAACATAATGTGAAGTCAGAATCTGCTAGGAAGTAATGTGGGAAAGTCAAGCAGCCCAACATAATGTGAATACAATGTATTGGTACATTGAAGTCAAAGTCTTGGTTTCAATCCCTCAAATACAGCGTTAGTCCGTGAAAAATTATAGCAACTTCCATGTTAACTCAATATGTATCATATTTCGTTTTACCTACTCAACGTGCACCACGAATACTATATTACCACATGCACCTGTTCTTATGTGTATAAATATGTCACTCTCACACAACCCTACACATTTATGTTCTTTTTCTACGAAACACCACCGAAGTCTAAGCACGAAATTTAGGCCTCTACACCCATGTGTGGATTCACATGCCCTTATGTGGGTCACCTGACCCCGTAGAAATTTGTGATTTTTTTTTTTTTTTTTATTTTGTGTTTCACATTTTTGCACAAGGATTTTTTTTTTTCCCACTTTTTGCCTCCCAAATTCTTGAAGCCTCGATTTTGAATCTTCTCGGTTACCCTCTTTTACTAAATAATTCTTTTTTTCTACTCAATTTATCTATGCTGATATAAACAACTGACGGCATTTTTCTCCACCTCAATGTTAGATGCCTCAAAGCCGTCAACCCACGGTTTGAACCATGCTATTGGAATGAAAATCGAGGGTTGAATGATAATATAATTGTGTTGAGGATGATGCGTTTGACAATATTGATAACGATGTAATTATATGACAATTTCAATGTATGTAAATATATAGGCAACCGTTGTAGCAATGTATTGAATTATTTTCATTAATATTATGTAGCTTGAGTAAAAGTTACTTAATTTTTTACCGCACCATGAAGAATGTATGGCTCCGAAAGTACTGTTTGCACCTAGACTCCATGGAAGGGTTTTGATTTCCTGACCATTTTTATAGATAAATATGGCATACATATAGGAGGGGGCTTCGATACCTGATCTTTAAAGGAGCAGATTCACTACCGGATTAAAAATGGTTTGGGAGGGGACTGGCCCAAAGCATGCTAAATGCGCCACTTACATCAAAAGGCAGGAATATAGCAATTTAAAGGCAATAAATATGGAAGTACTACTTCATAAATGGAGTTTTCACCAAGGAATAGATCCACCACAACCACATCTTAATCAACACTAGATCTCACTAAGAACATCTAGAATCAAAGATTACAAGGCGAAAATCAAATGTTTTCAGAGAGGATATACGAAGAGCAAAATAGAGAAAACCCCAAGAATAATCTCGAAGATCGGATGCAAAATGAAAAGTCAAGACAATAATACAAACAGTCAGAAGCATTCAATGGCCACAACCCTTCCACATGGCATCATCTTAGTCTTCAAAATAAATAATCAAAGTCACACTTTGGTTAAAACGCAAGAATACACAATGGAAATGGGCTGGACTCAACATTAGTTTGGGCTGCATCATAGGGCCATTAATTAAATTTCCAGTTTGGGCTACATCATTGGGCCCAAAATTGTTAAGCAATCAATATTTAACAATTTGATCAATAATATTCAATATTTCATAGATATAGTAGCAATATAGATTATATTTGGCTAATGCAAGGCTCGTATCTTGTGATGCAGAAGATTATTTCCTAAAATACTTGCTTGAATCATCCATATGAAACAGCTACTGTTTCTTGAGAATGATGAGTAAAAGGAAATTGCTACACCAAAACAAGATGTGCCCTTGTCTTATCCTCCTACTAGATACGGTACTATAAAATTACTACCTGCCGTCAACCTCTTCCAGATTGCATATTCAAACCATCTTCTAGGAGCCATGCAGGTGTGCCTTGGACATATTTCTACAATAAGAATTCTGCCCACAGTGAATTTCGCATTATAACCTCCACCAAAATTTGCTGCTAAAAGCATCAACCATATCTTGCTCCTACTGATAACATTCTGTTTTTCAACCAAAAAATTCTATTTTGAACCCAGTGTGCTTTGCTATCTAATAAGTGAGCCTTTCGACCAAACGCCAAATAGGTTATATGCAAATGATACAAATGAAAATTGCTGATATTTTTTATCATTTGAGTCATGCATGAGGGACAATGCTTAGGTGTAATAAAATAATAAAGAAGCTTTTCTCTGCACTAATTAATTGACCAAAGACCTTCTCATAATGCTAAAACATTCACGAGTCGTTTAATTACTCTTTTTTGTCCATTAAGGAAAATAATTGTCATCGGCAAAAGCAAGGTGACAAATAAACTTGTTCCCTTCGTGTTGAAAAGCATGAGAGATGGCAATATTGTAAGACAAGGTAGAGAGCTTGTATACAAGAGACAAAGTAATTGTTTTTGAGTAGGTCTCTATGATGCCTTACCTAGTGAAGAGTTTTTATATTTATAGAGTTGTACATCCAACAAAAATCAGATTTACAAGGGTATCAAACAAACTAGTCTAACAAACTAAAGATAAACGTTGTACATTTTAAACATTTAAGTTTCAAAAATCTATTTCTATCTTACTGCATATATATTCAGTTATGTTCTCCATGACATATGCTAACACCCCCTGCCGACTGATGGGCAGCAAGCATATCATCAGTTTGTGCCTCTAAAACTTGAACCGTAAGGTTGTATGACCCTTCGTTAATACGTCTGCAATTTGATCTTCTGTGAAAATATAACAACTTCATCTTTGTTCACGACTTTTTCTCTCATAAAATGATAATCTACTTTGATATGCTTGGTCCGAGCATGGAATTCAGGATTAAAGCCCAAAGCAATAGCACATATGTTGTCATTCCAAATCACTGGACATTTTTGAAGTGCAATTCCCAATTCTTGAAATAGCATACGCATCAAATAGAGTTCAGCAGTTTCTAAAGCCAGTGATCTATACTCAGCTTCTATACTTGAATGTGACTCAACGTTCTACTTTTTAGCACTCCAAGAAACCAAACTTTTGCCTAAAAAAATACCATACCATTGCTTCTCCTTCAGTCATCAGGACTTTCTGCCCAGTCGGAGTGGCAGTATGCATTTAAATCAATGGCTGAAGGTGTATAATAGAGGCCATAATCAATCGTTCCTTTCTAGTGAAGAACTTTTTTAAGAGCAATCGAGTGTCCTTTGCATGGGTTATGCATAAATTAGCAGAGTTGGTTGACAATATATGAGATATCAGACCGAGAGATAGTACAATACTAAAGAGCTCCCACAACCATCATGTATTGACTTAGATCAGTAAGAAAATTACCATCCTAATTCAATAATTTACGGCTAGTCACTGTTGGAGATGATAAAGGCTTTGCTCCAGCCATATCTGTTTTATATAAAAGATCAGAGATATACTTGCTTTTATGTAAGTGAAGAACATGAGAATTTCGACATGCTTGCGCTCCTAAGAAGCAGCTCAAGTTGTTGAGATCTTTAAGCTGAAAGCTACTCGATAAACTGAGTAATGGTTGGAAAATTTGATTGTGCCACAATTATGTCATCCACGTAAACAAGAGCAAAAATATGTATGTCACCTTTTCTATAGACAAACAATGAAGAGTCAATTAAAGACTCAAGAAAACCAAATTAAATTAGTTGTTGAGAGAGCCTATGAAACCATGCTGTTGGAGCCTATTTAAGGATATAAAGAGATTTATGTAACCTGCAAACAAAATCAGGTTGAGACTGATCAATAAATCCTTTCGACTGCTCCATGAAAACGTCCTCATCTAATATGCAATGTAAAAAGGCTTTAGAGACGTCCAGTTGACGAATTGGCCAATGAAAATTCACTGCTAAGGTCAGAATTAATCGAATAGTCCATGGTTTGATCCCTGGTTAAAACGTCTCATGATAATCAACTCCATCACGTTGATCAAATCCTTTTGCAAACAAATGTGCAGTGTATTTCTCTATGCTTCCATCCTGTTTTGTTTTTAATTTTTATAAACCTGTTTGTTTCGAACTACATGCTTATAAAGTGGTCTTGGACATAAGGACCATGTACCATTAGCCATTAGTGCATCGAAGTCACATCCCATAGCATCCCGCCATTCAAAAACAGACATAGCCTGAGTAAAGCAACTCGGTTCCTACTTATGATAAATACTAGATAACTCACAAAGAGGATGTTTAGGAGATAAAAAAAAATTTGAAGTCAGGGAACTGTTTTGGCTTAAGGTTTTCAATTTTGGATCGGGTTATTATTTGTGTAGTGGCTGGGGTTGAGTCACATGTATAGGTTCAGAAGGAGATTAAAGAAGTTGTGTACAGCCACGGGGGGGGGGGGGGGGGGGGGGGGGCTTTTTTAAGAACTTTGAACTTAATTGATAAAACTAGGTTGCTAGATAAATGAGGGAAAGTCTCGGCAGGATGATTATGTGAGGATGAGTCATACTCAAATGATGAGATAAAGCCAATATGGCTGAACAAAACTATCAGATACCAATTGTAATTGAATAGGTGGTGGTAATTAGGGACAGTTTTATATAGCACATAAAAAGGGGACAGATTATTTAAAACCTTGGTTAGCAACCTATTTATGAGATAGACTGATGTTAGAAAAGAATCATCCCAATAGCTTGTTGGTAGATATGATTTTGCAAGAAGCGTTAATCCCATTTCTCTTATGTGTCGATGCTTTCTCTTTGCAACTTTATTTTGTGGAGAAGTATAGGGACAAGTTTAGTGACGATTAATGCCATTTGTACTTAAATATTTTTTGAATTCCTTAGAGACAAACTCACTGCCATTGCCCATTTAAAATTGTTTAATTTTGCAAGAGAATAAGTTTTCAACGAAAGCTTTATATTGCTTGAAAAAATTAAGTACATCAGATTTATGAACCATGGGATACAACAATGTGAAATGTGAAAAATCATAAATAAAAAGAACATAAAAACGATATCCACCAACTGAAGCTATAGGTGATACCCAAAGATCACAGAGTGTATGAGAGCAAGGGACTTTGAGTCTGACGTGTGGAGCTATCATAGGGAACTTGTTTGGCTTTTCCTAGAGGACATGACTCACAAAATGTAGACTTGGTAAAAGACTCATTACTGGGAAGATAACCAGACTGAAATAGTTTATTCAAGACAAATTCGGAGGGTGGCCTAAACATTTATGCCAACTATCCTTGGTTGTCTTGGTTCCTAACTTATCTTAGTAGCAATGCATTTTATTTGAGATGCTCTTGTTGCTAGCTAAAGGATAGAGTCCATTCTCAGCTCGACTGATTATTTTGTTGGTCTGATTCTGTTTCACAAAAAATTACTACCAAGTAGTATAAAGTAGCAATTATTATCTATACATAATTTTTTTATGGACAGAAGATTTACAGAGGCATTCGGACAGTGTAAAATATTTTTCATATGAAAAGAGTGGTTATCGAGTAAAAGAGAAGTGTGTCCAGTACTTTCAATAAATAAATATGACCCATTGTTATCTATGATTGTGCTTGTCCCTTCAGACAGCTGAATTTTTCTTTGTTTTCTATCAATCCCTAATCTTGATCTCTCTTCCCAATTTGATATTATGGCACTGGTATAGACCAAAATTTCATTGTGGTTCAATTTTGATTGGTAATAAATACTAGGGCTTTACAATATTATTGATCATAATTCTAAATATTCCATTTACTATAGAAATTCCCAGAGAATTCATTAGAGGAATGTTTCCAATAAAAATGGTTTGTTCTTTCATCTCCATACTAGTTTTCCAAATTAATCCCCCGGATACATATAATTCAGAAAAATATGTGAATAAGATAATTCTTGGGATAATAATATATCATCTTGGATATTGCATTCAATAACAAACCTAATTTGATTATGAGAGATAATTATGGGAAGAAAAAAATAAATCGAATTACCAGAACTTAGTTACAATCTTATTCATTACATTGCACAAATACAATCTTATTTATTACACTGCACAATCTTATAGGCCAGAAATCCTTCCAATGGTGAACCCCTAGCTTTTTTGGAAGCAGAATAATAGTTGTTGTAGTGAAAGAACTTGGAAAGTCTTTCCCTTCAATGAATTTAGATACAACTATGAACAAATGTTCAGTCATTATATCCCAACATGATTGAAAGAATGCGGCTAAGAACCCATCAAGACCTACTGCACTATTTTGATTTAAACTGAAAGTAACTTTTTTAGTTTTTCCATGGTAGGAGAAGCATTCAACATCATATTATCTTGCTCACTAATTAGTTTTAGAACAAGATCGAATTTTGTTGGAGGTGTCTCCAACTGTTGTGTTGAAAAAAGCTCCTGAAAATAACCAGTAGCCGACTAATTTTATGCCATCAGGATGTTCAACTTTTTATTCATCTTCCGTGGTAGATAATTGGTTTCATTCTACGTTTCTGTATAATTTTGTGAAATCACTTTTTACTTTTGTTCTCTTCATTCATTCATTTAGCTCTGACCTTTTGATTCCATAACATTTCTTTAAAAGCCAAAAATTGGTGATATTTGGCATCTGCCTCATGAATGGACTCTTACATCTAGTTGGAGTACAAATTTGTTCTCTAACGGGGACTTCATGTTCCGTGTGTTTGCCTGCATCAAAGATATTCCTGAAAATTTGCTAATTCTACCATTTTAGCCTTTAACTTGACCATTTTTCTCCATAAACCAATCAGCCCCCTGTTCTGTAACCGGATAAAAAAAAAATCTGCTACAAATAAGTAAAATTGATGGTACTATATACACATGTTTTGAAATCGAAATGATGAAAGGCAGTTGCATTTCCATTTTTCAATTGACATAAGTAGTGGACAATGGTCACTATTATCTCTGCTTGGCTTTTGTATGTGAATAGCCAAGATTAAGTGGCATGTTGAGTCGCATTTTCTATTTTTGTTCATATTTCTTGGTAAACTAATTGTTGGCGCAGGCTGCTCCAAATTCCATCAACACAAGGATAGATGCTAATAACATTTCTACCATTCTCAGGATTTCCTAAACAAAGGTTTTCTTTATCGATTATGATTAGATGTCTCTTGCACGTGATGCTTTATGTATTCTGATGGCTGACTTGAAAAATGATAGTTCAATGATATTGGTTGCTGTCGTTGATGTATTGACTCCCTGGCTGTTGTTCGACTAGGCGAGTCAAGTACAAGTAACTAATATTTCAAGGCAATCCAAGAGATGTTCCTGAAGAGAATAATTATGAGTGGATCTAATCGCATTGAATTGTACATCAGGGATGACATCAGAGCCTAAAGGAGTTGCATACAGCCACATGGGGCTTATTTAAGCACTTTGAGCTTAACTTTAGGCTGGGAGATAAGAGTGAATTAGCCTATATGAAATACGTGCAGGATAAAAACTATGCAAGTGCAATCAAGATGAAGCAGAAAATGATGGAGGAATTGTGTATTTCATTCTCATTCCTTCCTTGTATATGTATATATATTTGTACAATTGGCCTTGCCTGTAAAACATTCACAAAAGAATATTCTAATCATTCATATGTCGGTGGCTAAACTATTTTTAGCAAGTTGTATAAAATTCATAATGGAAATTTCAGCTGTCAATTCCAGAAGATCCTTTCATTTTCTTTTCTTCCATATTCTTGTGATCCCAACTTTTTTCTGGAAATGCTAGTCCATGTTCACACTGCTGAACAGGCAAATCATTCCTCCTCATCTAGAAGCCTCGTCGGCAATTACCTTTCTGTTCATCATACTTTAACATAACCTATCTATTTATGGTCACTTCCTATGTTCCATTGCAATGGCTAGACATTCACTTGGGGTATTGCTCGACAAGGACGCACCAACTTGTACATATGCAAGAGGACAGCCGAAGAAATGTAGAAAAGTATAGCTTCAACCAAAGTGACACACGTGCTATGCCTACTGTTTCAAACATCCTCGTTGATGCCAAGTCACACGAACAAATCCAAATAACTACTTTTCTGTTAATACTCACCGGTTGTGCTCCATCACTGGCATCCCTTCTTGAGAAGATTGAAAAAATTGTATTTCCTATGGAGCATGCCTATGGCATAACCAAAGCCAATGGACGTGCAATGGTGTGCGAGTGGAAGAGGGAAAACGAGTTGCCTAGGGAGGCACAGGTGAAGCTCAAAGCTACGCAAGAAATCAGTGTATTGACACTAGTGGATGCAGATGTAAAGGACCTAAAGACAATGTAAAGTTTGCAAAGACATAGTAAAACAATAGGTGACGTTTTTCTCCGAGGAAGTAACATCATGAAGGGATATTCGAAGGATGAAAAAGCAAAAACTCAAAGTCATTTTTTAATGAATCGATTCGCCAAGGGTGATGTTGCGGTGTTTCATCATGTCTGATATTGTGAAATTAAAGATAGGTCCAAAAATGTTATTATCTCGGGGGTGGGGGAAAATTTTAGTAGTGTGGAAGTTGAAGCAGTGCTTTAAAAATACTTTACTAAGCTGGAAACCTCGATTGTAGCTTGCCTCATCCGAGGTGGGGGCGAGTCCATTTCTATTTCATTAATCTCACAAAATACAATAGGACACTTATATAAAACGAACAAAAATCTATTCTAGGAAGGAATTACTAGTATTTCATAATTAGTGGAACCAGAAATAAAAAAGAATCCGAGTAATCTCTCTACTATAAATAGAAAAGAATCCATGTAATCTCTACTAAAAAAAATATATGTTTACAACTCATGTGCCAACACTTCTGCTTAAGTTCGTGCATAGATGTGAGTTATAAAATACCCCACTTGAGAAAGCCTTTGTAAGTATATCGGCCAACTGATCTTCTGATTTTACAAATGAAAATTGAACTGTCTTGGCTTCAAGTGTTTCCTTGATGAAATGCCAATTCACTTCAACATATTTTGTTCGATCATGCTAAATTGGTTTTGTGCAATCTCAATAGCCGCTTTATTATTACAAGTCATATTCATTGTAGAATCTGATGTTTCCTTTTGGTAATCTTTTTAACCAAAGAGGATTACAAAGTCCTTTAACCATGCATCTAAACTCAACCCTTGCACTAGACAATGAAACTACCTTATGTTTCATGTTTTTCAAGTGACTAGATTGTTTCCCAAGAATTTGAAATATCTTGATGTAGATTTTCTATCAGTAATACTTCCAACCCAGTCAACATCCATATATCCATCAATGTTTCGATGATAATGTTTTTTGAACATTAGTCATTTTCCTATAGAAGATTCAAGTATCGTAAAATTAGAAGCACTACATTCATGTGATCCTCACTCGGATTATGCATGAATTGACTTACTGATATCATAGCATAAGCAATATCCAAACATGTATGAGACAAGTAGATCTGTTTACCCACAAGGCGTCGAAAACTTTCTTTGTTTGTGGTATTTGGTTCGAGTGTTAATCTAATCCATGATCCTGAACCATCAGCTTGTTTGTAGCCTTACAATCAAGTATTCATGTTTCAGCTAGCAAATCAAGTATGTATTTTCCTTGTGATAGAAATATACTTGACTTGACCAAGCTAATTCGATACCTAGAAAATATTTTAAGCCCCAGGGATATTTTATGTCGAAATCAGTTGATAGATGTCTCTACAAGCTAGAGATTTCCTTCTTGTCATTCTCTGATATTAAAATATCATCAATATATAGATTTAATATATGTAGTTGATGTTTCAAGAGTAAAGTATGATCGTAATTGCACTACACCAAAAAAAGCCTTTTGCAACGGCCAAAAAACGTTGCAAAAGGCCTTTTGCAACGTTTTTTCATATGTTGCAAAGTGCAGTGTTGCGAAAGAGGGAAGAGATACGGCAACGTTTAAAAAACGTTGTGAAAGGTCTACGGCAACGTTTTTTAAATGTTGCGAAAGAGTCTTTCGCAACGTTTTTTAAACGTTGCCGTATACTCTTTCGCAACGTTTAAAAAACGTTGCCGTAGACCTTTTTTTTTTTTTTAATGGTAATTGAGTAAATGATCCAAAAAATTAAAAATAACACTTTGTGAAACCATTTCAGAATTGCATAAAAATTGATAATTTTATTATAAATTTTTGAATCAATACAAAATTCGAATGTGATACAACACAACCTATCGAAAAAGGAGTAAGATAAACAATACAATTGTTTCATCCACCATTCCACTAACTAGATTGCTGGAAGAAGTAGAGACATAAAATATCATCCCAAATGCTGGAACCAGGTACTTCGCAAAGCCCTGCATCATCCAAACCGTCCCCCACATCATTACAGCAACAATTCTGGCACTTGAAGCTCTTAACATTAAAGAAATGTCAACCAACCTTTCATCCTTCCAGAATGAATGGTGATCCAATTCTGGCACGACTAAAGTAGCATTTAGTATCCTAGCAACAACTACAAAGATCGCTATCTCAAGAATCATAAACAAATTATAAATTTTAGTTCCTTCATAGAGTGATTTCAAAAAAATTTGGAGAAAATACTAACATGCACAACATCACCGTAGAGGTCGGATTTCCCTTCTCACCAAATCCATCTGCAGTAGAGAAAATTATACGTAAGAAATTTGGATTATCTTCATTTTCAACTTCACATTTTGTAGAGAAAAAAAAAGTACTCACATTGTGGCCTGACTGTGAGAATGACCTTTTCTCCTTTCTTCATTGTCTTCACAGCCTTGGCAATAGCAGGGAAAAAATGACCTGAAGACAAAGATTGTATCTACTTATGAACAAGGACATACCCCAAAAGTGTTAATCAACCAAATATATCAGAAGCTCACCTTCTTGAACTGTGAATTCAACTCCATCTGATTTCGCAACTAAAGTACCATCTTCCAGTTTAACCTCATATTTGACTGGAGTCACTGGATTATAAGATAGGGTACAGTTAGTAAAAATGTGTTGGATCAACAATCACTTACTTCAATGGCAATTTTACCATACCAAACACTTCATCAAGGTCCTTAGAGTTCTCCCACTTTTCTCCCTCAGAAAGAATCTTTTTGAATATTCCACCATCTTTGCAAATGTCCTGCGAAGATGCATATGTTATATACTTTATCATCATAATAATTATTAACGACAATATAAATTACAGAAAAAGAGAGAGAAAAATAACACGGCTTCTACATATATATCCCAAAGAAGGTAAAAGAAAACAGGAATTGCCAATAGGTTTTGTTACTCGACAGCTCCACTTGAACACAAGTGAAGGAACTGCTGAACTCCCACTTTAATACTCTGTAATTTTATTTTCAATTTCAGATGAGGCAAACCCAAAAGATCGGATGGCAACTCTCCTGATAGATTCTGTTTACTCAAATCAAGAACCGTCAACTTAAACAGACCCCCCAAAACTTGCTGGAATGGTACCCGAAAAACCATTATTACTCAGATTCAAAACTGAAAGTTGCTTTAAATTCCCAATGCTCACTGGAATAGGTCCAAAAAACTTGTTTCCACTAAAATTCAATGAACTGAAGTTTCTCAAAAGCATTAGTTCATCAGGAAACACTCCAATTAAGTGTTTGCTCCTAATTTCAGACTCTCGAGCAATGTCAAATTACCAAAACTCAAAAGAATAGAACTTGAAAGTTATTTCCACCAAGTGATAGAAACTTCAAACATTTTAACTCCCAAAAAACCAGGGAAAATCCCCTGAAAAAATTACCCCCAAGATCAAGAACTTATAAATTACTACATTTCTTTCTATCACAGGAACCACATCACTGAGTGAATTGTTCGCCATGTTCAACTCCTCCAATCTCCACAAATTTTGAATCTCATTCAGAATAGAACCCGAAAATAAATTACCTGAAATATCAAGCTTTGTTAATGTAGAAACATTAGTCAAGAAGGGCGGAAAATTTCCAGCAATTCGATTCTTCTGAAGATCCAAAATCTGCAAAACACTGAAGCACTCATCAGTCTCTGGTGAGCCAATGTCCGTAAAAACAATGAACCCTAGCTGAAGAATCTGAATTGATGGAGAAGAATCAGACACATTGCAGAACAAAGACCCGGGACAAAAGGGGGAGAAGGGATTATGGCTAATAATGAATGAAATTTACTGATTTTGATTAGAGCAGCTCACTTGCAAAACAGAAAAAAAAAAAAAAACCAACCAGGCACACAGTGTTGCCGGTCTGGCTCGGTCGAGTCTTTGGGTCCGTCTCTGAGAGGCGGAGACGGGTGGAGTCCAGGAGAGACGAAGAATGGCGGAGTCCAAGAGAGGCGTAGAAGGTGAGAAATGCAAAGTCGAAAATGGCGAGGGTTGACGAGCGTGAAGAAGACGGTGAGGGTTGAAGAAGAAGACGACGTCGGTGGGTTGAAGAAGAAGGCGGCGAGGGTTGAGAACTTGAGAATGATAAATGAAAACGAAGTGTTCCAACTTTTGTTAACAATAGATGTCGGGTCGCGGATCGGGTTAACCCGATATGCAATCAATTTTAACCCGATCCACAATTAAAAAATTGGCCCACTAACCCTCTTTACTTTTCGCAACGTTTATTAAACGTTGCAAACGTTCAACCTTTCGCAACGTCTAATAAACGTTGCGAAAGGTTGTCTTTCGCAACGTTTATCGAACGTTGCGAAAGATTGACCGTTTGCAACGTTTAATAAACGTTGCGAAAGACAACCTTTCGCAACGTTTATTAAACGTTGCAAACAAACCTTTCGCAACGTTTATTAAACGTTGCGAAAGGTCAATCTTTCGCAACGTTCGATAAACGTTGCGGAAGACACTTTTTGCAACATTTAATTAAAAAATGTTACTGAAACGCAATTATAATCAACCAATAGCAACATTCACTAATGAAAATGTTGCGATAGATCCTTTTAGCAACACTTAACTATCAAATGTTGCCTTTTATGTGTTGCAAAAGCTCGTTTTTGGCGTATAGTTGCTCTGTTTGAAATCGTGCTTCCTCATAACTAGCTAAATCGTCCAAACTATACTCTAGGTGATTGCTTCAGCCGTGTAAGGCCTTCTACAATTTGCAGCCAACACTTATCAGAGGGTTTAGTTGTTTGCAAAATGGCCTATGATTGAGCGGTCTATTTTTCATTAACAATAGTATAATCTTATATGAACTTTGCTACATGTACAGGAGGAATGTACATATAGCAAGTGGCAAGCATTTATTGGGCTTTGGACAAAAAATAGTTTTGTGGTTGCCAATGCAGTGTATACACTTGTGTATCTGTCATCCATTATGTCAAAAACTTATGTACAAGAAACTTTGTTCATCTTTTATTTGGTGTCTCAAGATGACATTTAGGCTGCTAGAGGAATTTTGAAAACATATGAGTTGGCTTCGGGTAAAAATAGTTAACATGTTGAAGTCAGCCATGATATTTAGCCAAACACACCAAGGCCACACAATGTTATTTCTTGGATTCCTTTGGACTCGAACACATAAAAGCACACAGTAAATATCTTTGTCTGCCATCGTTAATTGGGCAACACAAGAAGAGAATCTTTGGAGGGGAATAATGTTCTTGTTAAAGCAGCAGTAAAACTAATTTTGATGTATAATATTAGTGTGTTCCACCTACCTCAAAATCTATGAGATGACCTCAATCAACAATCCTCTCCTGTTTGGAGGGGTCAAAAAGGGTGGATAAAAAATTGTCATGTGGTGCTATATGCCAACCTAAAAATTCATGATGGGTTTCATTTCAGAATTGATTCATTTAACCAAGAGCTTGTTGCTAAGTAGGTTTTGTGCATTATCACAAACCTGACACCCATATCAACTTACATATTATGTGGGAAATGTTTTACATTGTTCATTAATGCATGTTAAAGTATATTATGTGGTCTTTATGTGATTTTAAACTTATCTGAAATGGGGTACGGGGGTTCGGGATGGTATAGTATCACTTCCTTCACCTCTCCCTTGCTTCTCGTGCATATTATATCTTACCAACCACGCCTTTGTATGAGAATTGTCTTGCTAATGTGGCAGATTTAATGAATCCAGGTGGCCATTAGAATAGGTTGGTTATGGAGAGGCTTTCTCATGCTGGCTGAGTGTTCTTGATATGATATCCCAAAATGGCATTTCAATTGAAAGTGGATATACTGTTACACTCCACTCATTTTTAATCAAAATCAAGAAAAGTATTTGGTCAAAGTCAAAGTCAATAAGGACTTGAGTTGAACAAATAATTTTCATGGGACTTAAATTTTAATTACAAGTATTTGAAGGCTAGAAATGATATAATAAAGGAATCTAGGGATTTAGTATCTATTATTGAAATATTAAGGATTAGATGTTATCTTGTATGAAGAGGGGTAACTTAACTTGCAATTAATCAATAGTTATCCATTTAACTTTAAACATATTCATTCACTTTCTCATTTTTGAGTAAATTATTTCAATAATCACTCAACTTAATCATGGTCACGGTTTGCTCACTAAACTTTTAAGTGTTTCATAGTGCTCACTGAACTTTGTCCATTTACACTCCATTCATCACCCTAAAAAATTCGTTACTTTATTCGCTGACGTAGCTAACGAAAATCTGACGTGGCAAGTTACGGTCGTTAAAAAATAACAACTCAGCCAAATCATTATTTCATTACTCACCAACTTATATTTGGTCACAGTTTACTCATCGAACTTTAAAATGCTTCCCATTGATCACTCATCTTTGAGATGTTGCACTCCATTTTTCATCCGCCATATTTTGTTACCTTCATTCTTAATGTTCGGACAAAAAATCCACATGGTAAGTTACAGATGTTAAAAAAATTGTAACTCAACAAAATTTAACTCACAAAAATC
Organism: Fraxinus americana; assembly: GCA_035079005.1. Classification (NCBI taxonomy): domain Eukaryota; kingdom Viridiplantae; phylum Streptophyta; class Magnoliopsida; order Lamiales; family Oleaceae; genus Fraxinus; species Fraxinus americana. Next base: position 435,343 of record CM068715.1, on the reverse strand, counting down.
ACCATATGTGAAACGTGACTTCTACTGCCCCATCAACTTTTTTAAAACTCAATAAAGCGTCATCATTGATTCTTTTAAAAATATCATTTTTCTAATTCGAACGTTTACTGTGCAAAAAATAGTTTTTAATCTGAAACTGAAACTCTGAAGCATAACTTGTTTGAGTACGCTTTATTGGATTTTAAAAAAGTTTATGAAATGTGGAAATCGTGTTTCACATATGGTAAACATTCCAATCAAGCAAGTTATGCTTCAAAGTTTCACCTTCAAATTAAAACCTATTTTTTGCACAATAAATATTTGAATTAAAAAATGATATTTCTAAAAAAATTATTAGGGACGCTTTATTGGATTTTAAAGATGTTGATGGGGGCCGTGGAAGTCACGTTTCACATATAGTGATTTTGGTGAGTTAAGTTGCAATTTTTTTAACATGTATAACGTACAACGTGGAATGTTTGTGCGAGCATTAGAAATGAAGGGAACAAAATATGACGGATGATGAATGGAGTGCAACATCTCAAAGATAAGTGACCATTGTGAAGCAATTTGAAGTTCGATGAGTAAACTGTGACCAAATATAAGTTGGATGAGTAATGAAACAATGATTTGACTGATTTGTAATTTTTTAACGGCTGTAACTTGTCACGTTAGATTTCGTTAGCCATGTCAGCGAATAAGGTAACAAATTTTTGAGGGTGATGGACGGAGTGCAAACGAACAAAGTTCAGTGAGCACTGTGAAATATTTTAAAGTTCAGTGAGTAAATCGTGACCATGATGAAGTTGAGTTATTATTGAAACAATTTACTCCTCATTTTTTGGGGGGACAAAAACCGAAGGGAGAAGCAGAGAATGAAACCATAGAAGAAAATGAAGAAATGTAAATAGGAAGTGAAAAAGAAAACAGATGAAAGAGGTAAGTTCCAATTTTACAAGGTTAGGTTCTCAATTTCTTAAATCTTTCCTCTAATTTAGAGAGGTAAGTATAAGAATGTGAAATTATTTCTCTTAGGGTTTATGGAATTGTTTTTAAAAAATTTCAAAGTTAGCAAGAATTATGTGTTATTGATGTACATTCGAGGTTTTAAATAAGAATATGGCAAAGAAATATTATTTGAAAATTGGAGTTGAAGAAAGTGGAACTTTGAAATGAGTGTGTGAAATAAAGACATATTCTTTGATTTTCTTGTGATTATATGATGCTAAACACTTAAATTAAGGATTTGAGATTAGAATTCTCCATTTTTTAAAACAATTTTTGAGCTATTGTAATACAAGTGCTGTTTTTGAATTTTTGCCTAGAAAAGTGTTATTTTGTCGATGATTTTGGTGACGGTTTTCCATGTATAGAAACTCGTGCCACAATTCAATACTCTGGAATTTTAGTGCTTTTTTTTTTGTCAAATCTTTAATTTTCAGATTTTAAATGTTTGAATGAAATTATATGATAAATATTGAAGGCTAGGTATTGGATTAAATTTTGTATACGGGGTCGTATAAGGTAGTGGCTTAAGGAAAGTATGAATGATTAATTAATTTGATATGTGTGGTGATTAGTTGGTAAATAATTAAAGGGAGGAAAAGTTAAGAGAAATAGAGATACAAGAATAAATATAGAAGTTGAGGAATTACGTGGTGATTTGCATTAATTTACTTGTCAAGTTTTAATTTGAGTTATTATATCGTTATTTTAGATAGTGATGTGAAAGTTTGGAAATGCTCGTCAATTTAACAAGATCGCTATCCATAGATATGTGAGTGAAAAAACTTAAATATTTTCAAGTATTGATAAACTAATTATACCATTATGTTACGTGATATTATGTAAATTATTTCAACTACTATTATACGTTTTATGCAATTATGTAAATTATTTGTCCAATTACATGGTTATTGTGGAAATATTCTTTAATTATGATATATGTGAAATTTCAAAGATTGTATGTGTATTATTTGTGAATTAAAATTTGAGACATGTTTTATTGACCACTACTAGGGTATCGAGACATGCGATTGTGTTGGCCGCAAGTGAGACTTCTTGGATGATCGCTAGGGTAGTTAGAGGAAATTTTGGTAATCACGGGAGGATTGGTCACTTGATTGTTCCGTTGTGATATGGTAATTATTAAGACATCGGGTGGGATACTTCTTGGATGATCATGGGGATACCTCTAGTGGTCAAATGAGGATGGTCCACTTAACTGTGATATTGTGATTATTGGCACACCGGGTGTGATACTTCTTGAGTGATCATGGAGGCGGCTAGGGGATGGTCAACTAGATTGTGTCCAGTTGATTATTGATTACTTACGTTGATATTACGTAGAGCTCTATTCGATGCCTAATAGGTGTGTAAAGAGCCCAATAAAAATGAAAGTTTTAAATGGAAATATTTCGAGTTTACAATGATGATTTTATCATGACTACGAGATGATATTTTCCAATAATACAATCATGATTCATAGCTTGATTATTATTATTATACGTTGTTATATCGTGATCTATTTAAGTTCTGTAAACTCGATTTTTGATAAATATTTATACATGAGAAAATATAGTAATTATTTTCGAACTTCTCCACTCACTGAGCTATTAGCTCATTTATTTTTTCATGATTTTTCTTACAGATAGCAATTGATTCTTGATAGCTTGAGGAACCCGATAATTTCAAAATTATATCCATATGACACATTGAGTGATATGATTCATTTGATAAAGCACATAGTAATTATTTTGGGCCAATTGCATATTTTTTTCATAAGCATCTGATTTTGGTGCATTTTTAGTCAGCCTTGATGATAGATCTAACATTTAGTCAGCATCTATCATCGTTGCACGTCACGTTTCGAGTCCACTATGATGATCCGGGACGATTCGTGTCATATACACAGTTAAATTTGGATATCACCTAGCCTTTGTTGGGAATTGAGATCAATTCCTCAATTTGTAGGAAGACATAAAATATAAAGAGATATAGAAAAACTAAGTTCCTATTTGGTTCAACTACATAAGTTGAATAAAATTTAAGTCAAAGTCACAATTAATTTTAATTGCATATTTGGTGAGTATCATAACTTTTCAACTATATATTCCATTAACTTTTGTCAAAATCTTCTGAAAAATGATTTTTACGTAAACCAAACGAGGGCTAAAAGAAATATGTTGATTGTCACTTAGTAATTAACCTTTTCTTGGTCTTCTGTTGGGCAAATATTAGGATCCATCAACTGCATTACTCTTAAATTCTTTACATCTAATATTGTCATTCAAAACGGTTACTTTCAAAGAAGAAAAGGATATCAAAATTATGATGTGTAATAAAATATAATGCATAACTCATGAAGATATGGTTAAAATTAACAAACAATTGTGCACATGATTTTAATAGGCATGTACAAATAGTTGAATAAGAGTTCATTACAACTAGGATGAACATATTAATCACTGACCCATCGAGCCAAACGGACTACAATTGGTTTTTGATAGTTTTTCAGTTTGGGTATGGTAGACTTCAGTCCAAAGTTGGTGAGTCAGTTTGGATTTCGAGTTTTGCAATCAACTTGATTCAATCCAAACTGACCTCACACACAATTAAACAAATTTTCTTTCTAAGATTCAATCGTTTAAACCTAAATCAAAACCTAAAAATGATAGACGCAAAAATTAGAGACGATCATATCTCTCTTTCACCCATTGATCTGCCTCATCAGCCCGCTCCCCGTCACACTCATGCATTCCTGCCTAATTTCAAGTTCATCAAAGACCAGTCTCTCTCTATATATATACTGTAGCATTATTTTCTTTGGTTAGTTATTTGAAAATTAAATACTTTACGCGTTTCTCATCCGATTCTTTCTAGTGAAATATTGCTTCATCTAATCTGTTTCTAATGCAATAGTTAGAATTTCGAATTTCTAGTTTTGAGTTCAAATGTCCAACAAAAAAAATCTGATCCAAACATCAAATTGCAAACCCAAATCTATCCAATGACCGAAGCAATTACCAACATGTAAAAAGACCGTTTGTTTCAAATATGGATCAAGATTCCAAACAGTAGTAGGTAATCTGACATCAATATTTTTTTAACCCTTTAACGGCAACATTCGTTGTTTGTCTCTGTCAACTATTCAAATTTAACTTTATGATATTTTTAAAAGGTATAATTTCAAAATTGGTCCTCAATCTATTGACTTAGGAGCAAATTGGTATTAAACTTTTAAAAGTTGAAAAATATGGTCAATAATATTTATTATAATTGCACAATTAATCTCCAAAACCGAAAGCGTTAGATATATTCCTAAATTATCAAAATGGATTTCTAAGATATATTCCTCAATATAAATTTCTAGGCATCAACTTAAGTTAATAAGTAACTACTCTATGGGTTGACTCAGGAGGGAATTCAGTACCGGATTACAAGTCGGGTTAATACGTAAAAAAAAAAAAAATTACACATGAAATTTTTTTTTTTTTACATAAAAAAAAATTCTACCAAAAATGATTCGGTATGTTGAATAGAGTCAATTTGTGCTAAGTATGCGTGTTGGGCTAGGCTCATTGGTCAACAAGCCAAGGTTAGAGGAGCTTGCATATCAAAAGGAAAGATTGATTGTTGGTATAGGGTCGCACCTTAATATGTTGCATTTTTGTAGCTTACGGCATACATTTTGTTGGATGTTGACTTAACATCAAGCCAACTTGCAAAGCAGCCTTACTTAGCTTAAGCATGGTTCGCAAGGCTAATCCTAAGCCCAAGTCGTTGATAGTCCCATGCTTCGCGAGCTGCTCGGCTCGATCACCATGACGGTTATAAAGTAAAAGTTTAACTTCACAAAATTAAACATATAAATATATGTCAGTATTTAATATACAGTAACAGTTTTCGTCATTTGGGATAGATTGAGAAATTATATCTAAATACTGGAGACCAACTAACTACGATTTAAACGTAGCGATGCAATTCAATACTAGAGCAATAGCCTAGGGACCAGTGGTGAAATTTACTCTTTAAAATGTAATGGTTTTCTTGAACACTGCACCCCTTTCTCTCTTTAAGCCCCTTGTCTGTTTCTTTTTCCTTCCGTTACAAATTCAAGAATTTAAATTTTCCTCCTATTTTTCTATGATTTTGCCATTTTCTTCTATTGAAGCTTTGGAAAATGGGTGGTTGTTTAAGCAAGAAGAGCACCAGTGCTTCTTCTCCTAATGCACTTCTAAAGCCACCTGAAGAAGTTAAATCTGATACCCAAGTGGAGAAGAAGAAGGCAGAAGAAGAAACTGTAAATAAAGAGATTTTTATCATAAAACACAGGAAGAGCCATGAAATCGAAAGGCGGTTTGAAGATGAAGAAAACAAAGCCAAGAATGGTGAATTGGTGAATAGTTATGGGATTATGGGAGCAGCACCAGTGAGGACTTCAAGTTGCACAAAAGAAGAGTTGGATGCCATTTTAATACAATGTGGTAGGCTTAGCCGGAGTTCATCTACAGGGAAGGCTGCAATTTCGGGTTCCGTTGGATCGTCTGAAAATGGTATTAGTAATCTTCAGAACGGGAGAAAATGTATTGGTTCTAAGAGGAGTTTTGATTTTGACAATGAGAATGGTAGGGAGGGACAAAGTACTGATGATAAAAATGTTGTTAATGGTGATGATAGTGGAATGGTAGGAGAGAGAGAGAGCCGCCATAGACGCCGGCCCAGCCAGGCCGCGGAGGCTGGGTCCTCATCTCAGGGCGGGAGGAGGAGGAGGACGCCGAGTAGAGAAAGGAACCAGGCGGAGCAGAAGCCACGATCGGGCAGTAGAGAAAGAGACGGCAGTGGCAGTGGTGGAAGGAGGGTCAGTAGATCTCCTGGTCGAAGATCTGAATCTCCAATTACTAGTTCTAGTTGTGTTAATTCCTCGTCTGCCAATGCGAATGGTGATAGAGGCAGCCGGCCTGGTAAAATGGTTTCGGTGCCTGCTACTGTTTCGTCTTTGGCGATGGATAAGAGTAATAATGCTGGTGGTGGTGAGCCTAATTCAACTACTGCTGTTAAAAGGATCCAAGTGAAGAGGAATGTGGGTGCTGATGGAGCTGCTGGTTCGAGGGCTAGTGCATCTCCTCGTACGCAATCCCCAGCAAGGGCAAATGCTCGAGTTTGTAATGAGAATCAGAACATTAATTCGGGTCAGAACCAGCAGCAGCTAGTGTCCTTGAGCCGAAGCAATTCAAGGAAGGCAGAGCATTCTCCTTACAGAAGAAATCCCTCGGTGAAATCGACACCAATGTCATTGCGGAACACATGCCCTCTTCGCCTGGAATTAAGACAAAGAACAACATTCTGTCACAGGTTTGCACATTTTGAGCCCTAACTGGTTTTATAAAGATTTGCTCATTTTGTCTTGGTTCACTTCTTGATTGAATTGACGTATGGATAATTCTGTGTATAGTCAACAAAAATCGTATTGCTTCTGATACAACTATAAAGTTAAGTGTATAGCACCATCAATCAGATGTCGTGCACACTATACGTTCAAGATCAATAAATTGTAGTGAAAGCGAGTTGTAAAACTGGATGTTGATGGAAAAGAAAGAGATGATTGTGAAATGAATGAGTTACATTCTCTCAGTGAGTGCTGCTTGATATTGATGTCGATTTCAGAGGGGTCGATATACTAAAAAATCTTTGGGTGCATTACCACTTTTGTAGGATGTCCATTTTTCGCATTCTCAGTGAGTAATCATTCTCTCAGTCAAATTTACTAATGAATGCTTAGACAACCTTAAACTTATGTTGGGATCTATCAATTTTGCTTCAAGATGATTGCCTAGGCATGACTCTCTACGGAATGGCTAATAAATAGATTAAAATGCTTAGGTTGCACAATGGTTGAGTTCTTTATAATATTTGATTCTTTGTAGTCTATCCTATTAAATATGCATAGAACTTTTTTCAGTTCTTTATGATTACATAATGCAGGCTCCTGTGCAGAAGCCAAATGCTGATAATAACAGAAGGGCAAAGTACAAACCTGATAACAGTTTAACGAATGTGAATTGCAAAGCCAAGGAGAGGCCACAGCTGATGGCTGAAGAAACTACAGGAGCATATGGACTTGCAAGTAGTGTTGCACTGAATGTCGTTACTTCAGGAACCGAACAACTCAAACCCCTTGCGAAAACTAGAAGCAGATCCTCTAGGTTATCTCGAGACCTCGACATGAAACTTGAAGAGCTGTCTAATCCTACTCCATCCTATACTGCACTATTGCTAGAAGACATTCATAACTTCCACCAAACAAATAATACGCCCCCTACCTTTTCTCTCCCACCATGTTTGACTAAAGCCTGTTCTATCCTTGAAGCAGTTGCTGACCTCAACTCCACTACTAGTTCAAATTTGTCCAGTACTTTCTCAGACGAAAGAAGAAGAAACCCAGTATCAGAGAACTTTACTAAGCGTGATGGAAAGGACCCCATTGTAAAATCGAAGGTGGCTCTTTATGATGATTTAATGGAGCCAAGCTTTCAAAAATATGTGACTGTGAGGGATACTGTGGGAGGAGAATCAGAACAGCAGGAATCCTCTGGCAGCAACAGTTTTATTAGCAGTGAACGACACCAGGATTCTTCTTCGTGGGAACCTAATTCAGCTGATTCAACTGACGGCTGGAATTCCTCCAGGTCTAATAGCAGGCAGACTGATCGAAGTCCACTGGGATTTCAGAGGCATGCCCTATCTGAAACTACCCAAGATGTCGACTTTACTGGAAAAAACCTGAGCACAAAGATGGATTTTGATTGTCCAATGAAATTGGAAGGAAAGGTCACATAACTCCTGCAACTGCTGCTTCAACCTAAATGTCTGTATTCTCTTATTTCAGCAATGTTTTCATTGACAAGTCTGTGTTTATATGGTTGCGTAACTTGCAATCTATGCTATCATGTAGTTTCATCAACGAGACAATTTCATTACCTTTTAACTCAAAAGTTTCGAAGTGTATTGGAACAATGTTTAATTTTTGAACCGAATTGTATTTTTGGTTGCTAACTACAACCTTTGCTACGGTTCAATTATTCACTGAATAGTTTGGTTGATAACTAGCTTGTAAATGAGAATGGCTAAATCATTAGTTTTGAGTTACATCTTGAGCAAGCACAGCATATAAACAAAAATTACTGTAGGAATAGAGGAATGCTAGTAAGCAACTGTACATAAAATATATATTTCATTTACAAGTATGTTTTGTTTGGTAGCTGAAATAATGTCCATTGCACGGTATGAAGCTGCATGATACTGCATGAATATACCTTATAAGAGCCACATCAATTCGAAAAATAAACTGAGCTCTTTTAGCACTGTAGATAAGCAGTATGGCTGGCAGCGCTACCTAAAAAATGGAGGTACATAGAAGTGCCAAATGATCACTTTTGAGCTTCTCCGATTCTCACTAATAGCAAGATAATCAACTTCTTTGGGATTCAAAAGTGTGAGAGGTATTAGAGTTGTCTAAGATTAATCGTTTATTATGTATTTGGTTATTCGAAAAATGCATGATATTTTCTTGAAAAAGTAGAGGTTGTCACAGGTTCAGTGACATCAGAGCACAAGGTTTGATAAAATCTTATCAATTTGACTAGTTTACTATCGCATATCCATCGTGAGGTTGCCTTGTAAGTACTTTTACGCCTGTATTCCATATTCCTCGTAAAGGCTACAATGGCCACCTTATGTTCTTTGTCCACATAACAGTAGCCACTATCCTTTCTAACTTCTTTCCTCTATTTTCGGCAATGAACAACTCTTTGATGTGCTCTCATGACATTAGATTTCCAATAAGCTCATGATCATCATGCTTATTCACAAGTCTTGTGTGGTGACTTGTATTTTTGCATGTAGAATAGAATTTGAAATTGTTTCCTCTATATTATACAGAAGTTGGTTTGAATTTCCATGTCAAAAGAGAAATAATTAGCTACCATCTTTGTTCACCTCTATATAGAAACTGCCACTTATACGAATAAATCCATTCGGGGTAACCTACGGGTTTAGAGATGAAATTTTTGTCAACTAACGGCCCTACGGATGAAAACCGTTCAAAGGTCATTCGTGCACACATTTATTAAAAGGTTTGGAATGTAAGTGATAAGATTATAAGGTATGTGATCTGGCGGCACATTTTTTGAAAGGTTTAGGACTTGTGTAGTTAATTTTTTTTCTAAAACTTTTTTATATACTTGAACAAACTCTTTACTTTTTGCTCTTTATTTTACTTTTTTCCACAATCATTGAGGCCCTGTTCTCTTTGCCGTTTTCGGGTCTTTTTTGTTTTCAGTTTTCTAAAACAGCGAAAATGCGTTCTCTTTCCTATTTTCGAAAACGTGTTTTTGAAAAAAAAAAAAAATTTGTACTAAAAACACCAAAACAAGAAAAATCTCGTCTTGGGTGTTTTCAGTGTTTTGCACAGTAAAAATTGGAAAACACGCGAAACATCGTTTTTGAGCTTTTGTCCATGGCTTCTCTCTTTTTAACTCAAAGTCCCATCTCTTCTTCTCTCTTACCCCCGCCGCTTCTCTCTTCTCGACGCCGGCGACAAGGCCGGACCTGACTCGAGGTGGAAGAGGCATCTTCTTAAGGCCATGTACGTTTTTCATCGCCTAGAAAAGGAAAAAGCACGAAGCCTAAATCAAAACTAACCCTTCGCTCCCAAATCAAAACCCATGGAACCCTAAATCGCAATTGGAGCAAAATGATATTCTGGAATCCACCATCCCCAACTTCAAATTGTAATTGAACCCCTAAACCATCCATCTTGAATAAACGTAGATGTTGAATCACAGAAGTCTCGTAACCTAAACTCAAAAGACATGAAGGAGATTACACGAGCCCAACCAATTCCACGCACAGGTGAAGGTAATTCCTAATTGAACAATTTGAAACCATCGCCTAAATTTTCGTTAACTGTTTTGAAGAAGTATGCAATTCTAACTGTTCAATTAATGGAATTGGTTTGTAATTTTGTTGTTGCACGTAGTTCGAGTCAAATTTTTGGAATTTATTTGGTTTTGCATCTAGTTGATGATATGGATTTGGTTTTGCATCTATTTTTCCTTAATTAGTTTGTAATTCTGTTAGACTGAAAATGCATTCTCCAAGGCAGTGAGAGTGTTTGATGAAATGCCTGAAAGGAATGTGGTTTCATGGACCGCAGTTATCTCAGGGTTTGCGAGAAGTGGGCGTCACTCTGAAACTCTCAATCTTTTTGTTCAGATGCTGAGATCAGGTAGTCATTTGGGAATGGTAAGCTGAATGTTATTTCTTAGTGTTGGCATGTATTATCCAAGTTATTTGATATGAATAAGCTACGAAGATGCAACACTTTTAGATTAATGATTTATTTTGTTAGCTGGAGCACTGTAATTCAAGCCCTCACGAGCTAATATTTAGAGTGTCTATCTACTGATCAATTGGGTGGAAGCCGGGTAGTGGATGATTAATTGTGATGTGTGATTTATGTTTGATTTAATAATGAAAAGTTCCACTTTTAGTGGTGTTTGATTAGAAAAAAGGAAGTATCTTTTGTTCGAAATGTGGTGAATTTTGGAGGAATTAAGAATTTAATGCTTTACCTGTAATTTGGAAGAATATATAAGATTCAATAGGTACTGTCTTAACTCTTGAAAATGTAAGAGGAAGAGATGATTTTTCCTCTTTTTGTTATAATTTCCAGTAGATTTAGTAATGAGCTGCATAGATTGGCAAAAAATGATGAGATAATTTTTCATATTTGTGCTAAATTCTACTAAAATCATTCAAGGAAATGGATCGTTTTCTCTACCTTTAGCAAGGAGCCTTTGTTAGTTGCTGTAACGTGCCAATCCCCAACTCATTTAGGTAATTCATCTCATATTGGTTTATAGATTGACGCTCATCATTTTTATAATCATTTGCTTCACGTTTGATGCAAGTTGGTTGATTTGGTAAATAGTTGATTGTAGATTTATACATCGAAAGGCCCGATTTTAGTTTTGCTCATTTTAGTTTAATCCTACTCTCTAACTGGGGACTTGTATTTGTGCAGGCTCCAAATCATGGGGACCCTCTCAATGTGTGGGACACAATTTATTCAATCGCTGCATATAGCGTTGGAGGCAGCGTCAATCAGTTTGTCAAATCAATCGACATTGTAGATGATTGAAGTTGAGAGATTTATAAATTTGGATCTACATATATATCCTTGTATTCTAGTGTAATTGTGCTTTATTTTTTGTTAATTTTACTTCGTGAGAGATTGAAACTTGAACTCTGGTTTGAAAAGATATGTTGCAATAGACCAATGTTGATGCGTCATTGCATTTTCTAAAGTCTGTATGATTATGTTCCATTTTACTTGTAAGTGGTTTATCTATAATCAAGGAGTAATGTTATCTATTATCACTGATGATAGTTATCGTGTTTAAACGATCAAAATTGTATTTGACAATAATTGTGAGAACTAACATGAACTCGATAAGATTGATTTCAAAATATTTATTATCATGTCAACATGAGATCAGTGCTCCCATTTTTTGCAACTTGATTAAGTTTTGTTGTGACTTGATGCTAATTAATTTTTGTCACAAGTTATGTATAAGGACAAAAACAAGGACTTGTCAAATTTAATTTAGGTTGCGTTTTTTATATCTGGAAAAAAATATTTCAAGATTCACCAACTTCAAAATTTATATGTTATTTAATACTATATTAACATTAAACTATTAAAATTTATTGAATAATTAGATTTCTTGAATAAAATATTCTAAAAAAAATATTGTCAAAATTTCAAAGTAAACGCGTTTTCCATTTTTATGTTTTGAGAAACAGTTTTTCAGAATGACAAAAAGAACATATTTTTAACAATTTCAAAACAGACAATCAAAACACAAAATGTAAAATGAATTCAAAACTCAAAACTCAAATACAAAGAGAACGGCCCCTTGTTGTTTTCCCTCATGATTCAATTTATATATTTTTAAAATGTAGCTAAAATTTACAATATGAACAATCTAAATAGTTGAGCATTGAGCCTTATAATTTTTTTTTTAAATACAATCATGATAAATTATAAATATAGATAGAGTCAAACGCATTTCTATTTTTAAAAAGTTAAAATAAATAGTCTATTGAAACTTAATTTCAAGGTTTGATTCTTAAAAAAAAAAAAAAACTCACTTTTCAATAGTCTTGTGAAAATACTATGAAGGTAGACTCAAACCTAAGGTTGGACAAACTCCCAAACTGAACCGACCAAATCAGACCCGAACCGAACGAGTGGTTCTTTTTAAATTAAATACTCGAATGGGTATCTGAACCGAGAACCGACGGGTTCGATTTGATTCTCGATTTTAGACCAATAACTGAAAAATTTAATGAGAATCGAATATCCATATATATATATATATATATTTTTTTTTTAAATAAGTCAAATTATATTAATTTTTTAAAATAAATTTGCTAACTAATTAATTTAACTCAAATCTAAAATATGATTTTCCTATTTCTAGTTTTCAACCCAAGTCCAATTAATCAAATCCACCTAAATTTTATCCAAATCGAATTGGAAGCCTCTCTTTATTATTGTAAGCTCACTATCTCCTTCTTCATGTAATTTTAACTGCCAAACATATGAGAACTCAACAATGAGAAATGTAAAAGATATCACATGATTGGACTACGTCATTTTGTAAGAGTTAAAATTAAACATGTCATTAGTTGAATTAATGTAGCGTTGTTGTAAATATAAAAAAAATTAATTATTGTAGGAACCCCAAAATTGAATGGAACCGAACATGAATGGTTCCGTAATTAAATTTGAACCCGACGATTTTGTTTACTAAATATCTGAAAACTCGGATTCGGTTTAGAATCGAACCAAATCGGACCATGTCCAGCACTACTCAAACCTAGTGATCGAAACGGATGGGAGATCTACCTCTTAATTAACAATGTAGCTTTCTCATTCATGTGTTTCACAACACTATCTAAAACAATTTTTGAGTTCATAGTCAAAGTACCTGTAACCTCATGCTCATAAAAGCACTGTACTAACTCCTCCATTAAAAATTTCAATTCTTGACCTAATTTTTACGTTCTAATTTCTATAATAATGGCAACTAATGCTATTTTCTTTCTTTTTGTAAAGGACTGGCCCTGGCTTTTTGAGGTGGAAATATTTGTATTTCGTACTGGAGTTTTCAATTGTATCCCCCATGCTATGTAGTTGCTGTCCAAAGTCAAGCTTGGGGCTAAACAAATCATTTTCAGTTCCCCTTCGATCCACCCTTTCAACAATTTCACTTTCATTTGGGTCCACTTCATTATGCTAATGATCTGAAATTTTAACACTAGAATAATTGATCATAAATCTACAATATATCTAAAATCAGATACAAACTGTAATAGGAAATAAAGATAATAAAAATGAAAATAAATAATAACAATTAGTTATTTTTTTTTTTGCGTTTCTTAACAAGTGATACATGGAAGCTACTAGAGATACCTATGATAGAAATTACGGAAGAGATTTCGAAGTTGAAATCTCATCTATACCATCAACAGGCTTAGCAAGGATTATTCGTACGGAGGGTCCAAATGACTCTATTTTCTTTCCGCTTATGATTTTGCCCATGTTTGACCTCTATTAAAATTTCAATACATTTTTCTCTCTTCTTTTCAATCGCACATTTTTTAATGAAGTAATATTACACGTAAATAAAAAAACTGTTCATTCTTTTTTAATCACATATTCTCCCAAAAATTACTATTTCTAAATACATTATTTCCAAAAACTCATTATAATGCGGCCAAACAAGGGCTTAATTTATTTTTATTTTTTCAAAATTTCCAAATCTTAGCCCATGTTTGGTACGGATTAAAATTGAGATCTTAATCTAAGTCAAAGTCAATAAAATTGACTTTATTAGAAATATTATATATTTTTAACTCAAACTTATTATTAAATAGCATAAATGTATTCATATTTAAAATGTTTCAACATGAAAAATTAATAACAAATATAAAACTAAATTTATAGTATATTAATGAATAAATTTTAAGAATTTAATCAATGTGTCATGTCAGTACATTTTTTAAAAATCGCATGCTAACGTGTTCGCCACACAAGCGTCATAGTCGACTACTCAAGAGGTAACTTCGTAATGACGAGAAAACGAAATGTCTACTTATAATAATTTGACAACCCACCAAGATACAACACTACATGTCACTATAAGCCTTAAATTGTGTAGATAATTGATATGAAAAATGGGTAGCAGTTGAGTGTAGGCCCGACGGGTTCGTGCCCAGCTGCTTCGTTCATTACCAAATACTTGCTATTAATAAAAGTATGTGGGTTTGTATACTGATTGATATACACGTGTTCCCATCTTGAACCAATTATTTACTATATACATCTTATCCCAAAATTTGTTGGGTTCAAATATTTATTGTAGACCATACTGAGCATGTGAATTTCACTCTGTAAGATGACAAATAACCTTCACGTGTGTTGTCTGTAGAAGAATTTACGGCGTTCTCGGTCTCGTGAGAATGATCATAGAGAATCCATCTCACAGATTTATTAATATTAGGGCCTCCATTTTAAAAGTTAACCTCGTTAATAGAAGTCACACAATCTCTGTTAGAATTAATCTGTCAACATATCACTCAAAATGGTGACTCGTTTGAAATCAACAATTTGAAATTTGAATACTCATTTGAGCTTTAGACTAACCGAATTATTAGTTTGACATTAATAAGTTTTCATTTTAAAAGTCAACATTATTAATGGGAGTCGTCCAAGCTCGATATGTTGTTCATTTATTTTATGTTTAATCAATATAAAGTTTATCCCTTAACATGATCGAACTCTTTTTCACGTTCCTATTGTTTAAAAATGAAATTACGAGGTTCGATTCAAATTACACCTAGGGGGGTGAATAGGTGATTATGCGGAATTAAAAATTAATAATTAAATAGCAACAAGTCACTATTAATTATCTCTAAATGGTTAATCATTCAGTCTAATTATCCTAAATTGAATTGCAACAATTATATGAAAAACAATAATAACAAGTAGATTGGTCTCGGAGAAACCCCCAATTGGGTAAAAACTCCAGGCACTTTGCCAGTCAGAAATCTACTATAAACGAATTTTGAACCTACAGTCAGCCAGACACAACTACCACTAGTATTTTCTGACCTCCTGACTGCAATTTCCACGACCCTCCTGGATTGCGTGCTCATGTACCAACTCTTGGCTGCAGTTTTCAAAGCCTTTCTGGATTGTGCGCTCCTGCACCAACTCCCGACTTTATGAATTCGTCTATCTCCTGTGGATCAATGAAGAACTTAGCGTTCTCCAACAATTGAAATTCCAGTCATCTTCCCTTAATCTTTAAAACTCTGATAGATATGTAGGAAGTAGCAGTTTGGTATTTGAATTATGGATTTGATATTTTCACCACCAATAACAAATCACAGCATGAATGTTGAAAACTTATTTGATGAAGAGGTTATGGAGAACATGTGTTTTCTCAATGTTCAACCTTAAGAAACGACGTTTAGAGGATATCTAGCATTTATACTATATGTTTAGGAATGAATGGGCCGGATAAAAAGTCTTAAAAATCTGGGCAACAGGCGAGTGATGGTGTGTCACTCGAGCGAAGGCTAGGAGACGGGCTAACGACAATATTTCTGTTTCTGCCTCTCGAGCTGAGTCATGAAGACAGTCTAGCGAAATTGTGGCGCCGTTTTTCCTTCTTTTCCATTCTCAAACCCTAAACTTAATACAACTCAATTTATAATATTTGCAACTTACCCCTTAACGTTTACAACACATTAAATCTAGTCTCTTTTGTTCAAAGATTTGTCATTACATCAAAAACCTAACAAGCTCCCAATTTGACATTCTATGACAAAAATATAAATCTAAAGTCAAGATAGTAAAACAAAATAGACTCAAAACACCTAATGCTATCAAATCAATTGTCTTGACCGAACTGTTCTTTTTCTTTGTAAACATGTTTCCTGAAACAAGCAATTCAAATCTCAGTGTAAAAGCACGTGAAACAGTAATATGAATATGTAAGCTTAGATCATCTAAATGAAGGTCAATTCACGTTCAAGGTCACCTTACCAATAGATAACAGTCATCCCAAATCTCACACATGTGGTCAAGACTTACTCACAAAATCACAATGTGTGTTGTGCAAATTGTACATGAAGAAGCATGTACTCAATACTCCACATTAAACTTAACCAAGTAATGAAAATAAAAGTACAGATCAGATGAATGCATACTCGATTACAAATGCAGTATTTAAAATTGTTAACACCGACCTTCGAGGTGATTAAGGTCGGATTGATCCACGTCATTAGTGGAACATATGTTGAGCTTGGTTGTGTGAGGTCAGCTCGGGGGAGGAAACCTTCTGCAAGAAGCTTGTGTAGTCTTTCAAGGCAAAGAAGAATGTAATGATTAAGAGATCCCTGACAAGATATACAAGCCACCAATCACGAAATTACAACTGGAGAGACCTTACATCAGTACCCATATAATCCTCCAATCAAAGGTGTTAGCATCCCCTATTAAGTAATTCCTTAATTGTTGGGGGGCCACTCTCAATTAATGCTTAGAAGTAATCTGACAGGGTCCAGCTCGGTGGCCAATCTTATTATACCAGCTACTGTACTTATCCAGCTCTGAATTCCAGCGACAAGAGAGGAGGTGTAGCACGCATACATATTTTCTCTATAAATAGGGATCCCAAGGCCCAAATGAAGAAGAAAGGAAAAAAACGTGAACAAGAAACATACATCAACTCCCAACATATTCTCATACTTCAAATATCTCATATTATTACTAGGAAAAGAAGGAGATTGAATCATATTCTTGTAAACCCTTGATTATTTCAATAAGAAATCCACGTTTCTTTCATTAAGTTGGCTTGAATATCGTTCATACAAATTTCAACGTCAACAGTTTGAAGTTAGAAGGAGGGCCCCAACTTGGGAAAACAACCCCATCTCTCTGCAAAATCAGCAAACCAGTACAATGGATGAATTTTCAGTATCTAGAAATCGATCCCATACTCACCCCGAACAAACCAGTAACCTAGCAAACACTAAGAGACAAGGCCGCAATGAAGCTCTCGATCCTTAAATGGTGGCCATGAAGGAGGCCATTGAAAAATTGACAAACGTTGTCAGCAGACTAGAGCAAAAACAAGCTCAAAATCCACTGCAGGACGTTGAAGTGGAGTCACCTCAAAAAGAAAGAACTAGGCAACCTCCCACTAAAAGAACCCTCCAGTTTTCAAGTGGAGGATCTTCTAAAGACCGAACTAAAGAGGTCAAAAGTTCTCCTACGACAACGAAACAGACTGCCAGGAAAACAAATAGTGTATTCAATAGGCTAGGCTCCCAACACTTGCTGACACCCCCAAATAAAAATGATGAGCCTCGCATTAACCGCCCTGTGGTACTAGCGGAACCTGAAATGAGCGTTCTCAGGAAGCGAATAGAAATTTGGAAGCCAAAAACAGAGGAGGCACGGAAAAATACCTCACAAAGCGTCATTCCCCCTTCACCGAGGACATTCTGGCAGAACTGCTGCCTGAAAAATTAAAAAATGTCGTAGTTGACCGGGTATGAAGGGGAAGGAGACCCCCTCAACCACTTGGATAAATACGCCTCATGGATGGAATTACAAGGGGCTGGAGACGCCATAATGTACCGTGATTTTCCCTTAACTTTGGGGGATAAAGCCCAAAGGTGGTTTAGAAGGCTGTACCAGAGGTCGATAAAAAGTTGGAATGACCTCGCCACAGCCTTCCTAGCTCAGTTTATGGGCTCCAAGGAAGGACCACACCTAAGGAGAGGTTGGTAAGCATAAAACAAGTAAAAACTGAATCCCTCAAAGGCTTCTTGAACAGGTTCAACAAACAGTCCATGGAGGTAGAAAAGATCTCTGATGACGCCGCGCTAATGGCAGTTCTTTCAGGGTTAAGACCAAAAACAAGGTTTAGGTGGTCTGTTCATGAGGATGGACCTCAAACAACCACGAGTTTTTAGGCCGAGCTGGGAAATACATAAGTGCGGAGGAAGCCACATCAGACCAGGAGGACGTCAAGCACATCCCACAGTCCCCACAAAGAACAAGGGAAAACAAACAGATAAAGATTCAGGTCGAGATAAAAGAAGGGACAAAAGTAGGGGTGTCCAAAAGTCCCAAACCGAACCGATCCCGACCCGAACCAAATCGAGCGGTTCTTCATAAGGTACCCGAATCGAGAACCGATGGGTTTGGGTCGGGTCTCAGGTCTAGACCAAGAACCGAATAAGAATCGAAACTAAATAATTTTTTTATTTTTTATATTGAATTAATTAAATTATTTTATTTTTTCTAAACAAATTAGCAAATTAATTAAATAAATCAGATTATTTCATAATTTTAATTTTAAAGCCAAATCATTTTTAAAACCCATTAGTCCATTTTAATTTGAAGCAAATGAATATATTTTATGTAGTGTTGCTGTAATATTAATATCTATTTTTTGGTATTTGTATGCATTGAATTAATCTTATTGGACGGCTAGTTATTTATATGTTTTTGAATTGGGTTATGTTAATTTGTAAAAGTTACGAATGAAATGTCATTAGTTGTATTTATGTAGTGTTGCTGTAAATATTAAAAAATTTAATTATGGTACGGAACCGAACTGAACCGACCCGAACTGAACCCGAACGGTTCCATAATTATATTCAGACCCAACGGTTACATTTATTAAATACCCGAAAGTTTTGGGTCGGTTCGGGTCTCTTCAGAACCGAACCGAACCGACCCACGGACAGCCCAAGACAAAAGGGATCAAGGTCGCTCCAAGCCATATCCCGACAAATTTTGAGAATATCATCCTTTGAACGCAACATTGGAAGAAGTGTTCCTACAGGTAGGGGAAAAGCAGACATTTCGCCGACCTCCGCCTCAAAAAAAGGAATCCGCTGGAAAATACCAAGGGAAGTACTTCCGTTACCACAGATCAATGGGACATGATACTGATATCTGTCGAAATTTAAAGAGAAGGTAGAGTCCCTCATTTGACGAGGTCACTTACAAGAGTTCATAGTCAACCCTAGAGAGGCAAATTCCACAGGGACTCAACATCCTAACCAATAAAGGATAGTCCCTCAAGGTCAGCTAGGGCCTCAAACTCATGATACCCAACACCGACCTGAGATCAAAACATTGATAAGTGGAAATCAATGTCTGGAAGGATCACGAAGAGCTCGGCGCAGGATGGCACGCAATGCTTGCGTATGGCAAAATTATAGTGTGGAGCCGCCAGACTTGGAGGTCTACGCCCCACCACACCTAGAATGGTTTGGATTTTCAGAAAGAGATGCGCATGGGATTCTTCAAGATCAAAGTAATGCACTAGTCATAGCCATAACTGTTGCGGAGGTACAAATACGCTGAACCTTAATAGACAACGGGAGTTCGGTAAACGTTCTGTACTCTAGAACTTTTGAATAAATGGCAATACCTAATCGGTACCTTCGGCCATATTCCAAAAGATTACAAGGGTTTTCAGGAGACCCTATTGAAGCCCGAGGACAAATCGTGCTCAACATGGAAATAGGCAAACCCTCATGCCAAATGAGGATTTTGGCAGACTTCATTGTTGTGGATCTACCTTCAAACTACAATGCCATACTAGTAAGGCCCATCTTGCATTAGCTACAAGCTGCCACATCAATACACTACTATTGTCTCAAGTTCTCAACACCAAATGGTCCAGGTGTGGTACGCAGGAACCAGGAGGAGGCTAGAACCTGTAATATCGACTTACCTAATCCCAAGGTTCGAACCTAGTAGCAAGCAGGGGTCTCAAGGTTTAAAAGACCCATTATGACCGACCTGGCTGAGATCGGCATTATAGAAAAAACACCGCAGAAAAACAAATGACGATCTGCTCATGTTTGAGGAAAAAGAAGCAGATATCAACCCTTATTCTAGAATTCTAGTGATCCCCGTGCTTCTATCCAATGTCAACATTCCCAAAGTCTTGGTAGATACCGGGAGTTCCCTCAACATACTTTATGCCAACTCATTGGAACAAATTGGAATTCCACACAGTCTCTTACAGCCATACCCACACATGATCATGGGGCTTAATGGTATACTCTCTGGAGCAAAAGGAGTAATTAAGCTCCTTATCGAGTTCGTAGAATCCCCTCGCCGAATCAGGTTAAGTGCGGAATTTGTGATTCTGCACTCAAAGTCCCCCTACGATGCCATCATGGGGCAACCACTACTATTTGATCTTAAAGTAATAGTATCAATGTACCATTATTCTATCAAATTCCCACTTCTCATGGTACGAGACATGTCAAAGGAGACAAAGACGTTGCTCAAACATGTCAAATGGTTGTCAATTCAAAAGGAGAAAGGGTTTTTTACCCTCCAGAGATCTATATGGCATGCACAAAAGAGCCCCCAACGAGCTCTTTGGACCCACGGATAAAAGTACGGGGAGGATAACATGTGGAAGAACTGGACACCATTAAGGTCGGTACTAATGATCTCCCAAAAGAGCTTAAGATCGGCCATGAACTGCGACCTCCACTAGGAGGCCAGATCATCAGTTTCCTTCAAGAAAACCTTGATGTCTTCGCTTGAGAACACTCCGATATGAAGGAAATTGACCCAAAAATCATATGCCATCAATTGGGAGTTGACCCTTTGATTCGACTAAAACAACAAGGACACCGGCCCTTGAATCCATAACAGTATGAGGCCCTAAACATAGAAATACAAAAGCCGCTTCAAAACGGATTTATTAGAGAAGTGAAGTATCCAAAATGGATCGCCAGCCCCGTCTTAGTTAAGAAAAACAATGGAGATTGGAGGGTGTGTATCGACTTCACCGACCTAAATGAAGCATGTCCTAAAGATAGTTTTCTGCTACCAAGGATAGATCAAATGGTCGATGCTACTGTCGGGCATGATTTGCTCAGCTTCATGGATGCATATTTAGGCTACAAACAGATACCAATGTATGAGCCTGACCAAGAACATACTGCATTTATCACCAACCGAGGTCTTTACTGTTATAAGGTGATGCCCTTTGGCCTGAAGAACGCTAGGGTCACATACCAACGCTTGGTTAACACCATGTTTGCCAAACAAATCGATAAGACCATGGAAGTATATGTGGATGACATGTTGGTAAAAAGCACGAATGCCAGCAGCCATCCACAACACCTCGCTGAAATGTTCGAAATTTTGAGGGCACACGGGATGAAGCTAAACCCCCAGAAGAGTGTCTTTGGCGTAAGCTCAGGAAATTTTTTGGGATATATGGTAAATCGAAGAGGGATTGAAGCCAACCCAGAAAAGATAAGGGCCAATGTTGAAATGCGTCCCCCAGTTATGCCTAAAGAAGTTCAAAGCTTGACCAGTCGAGTAGCTGACCTTAGCCGTTTCATGTCAAAATCAACAAACAAATGCAAACCCTTCATTTTCGTATTAAAAAAGGGAAAGAAATTTGAATGGATGCTTGAGTGCTAACTCGCATTCGACCAGCTCAAATCCCACCTAGCGCAGCCACTAGTATTATCAAAGCCGAAAACTAAAGAAGTATTGCTACTCTACTTGGTGGTGTCTAAACTCGCTGTTAGTGCAGTACTCACTAGGGAGGAGATAGGGATACAACACCCTGTCTATTACATTAGCAAAGCCTTACATGAGGCCGAACTCCGTTACTCTCCATTGGAAAAGTTGGCTTATGCGGTTATTACTGCAGCTCGGAAGTTAAGGCCATATTTCTTGGAACATCCAATCGAGGTCTTAACCAATTATCCGTTAAGACAAGTATTGCAAAAACCTGATACCTCGGGAAGAATAGTAAAGTGGTCAGTTGAGCTCGATCAATTCGACAAAAGGTATAAGCCACGCACCTCCATAAAAGCCTAGGCCTTGGCTGATTTCATTGCGGAATTCAGCTCGGACCCCAAAGAAAAAATGCATCCATGTATTTCTTGGAAATTCTTTATAGACGGATCCTCCACAGATGAACGAGCTGGAGCTGGGATTGTGCTGATCAGTCCAGACCAACAATTGTTTTGCGAAGCGCTACCCTTTGACTTTAACACATCCAACAATGAGGCCAAATATGAAGCCCTCATCGCTAGCCTGCGGATGGCCAAAGAAAGGAAAATTGATCACCTAATTGCATACAGCGACTCTCAGTTGGTAGTAAATCAGGTCAACAAAATCTACCAAGCAAAAGAAGAATGAATGAATGAATGATTACCTTCAGCCCGTCAAAAAGAAACTAAATAATTTTGAGGACGTCCGGATCGAGCGAGTTCCACGAACTCAAAATGGACATGCTAACGCTTTAGCTCGGTTAGCAACCAGGGAAGGGATTAAGAGGTTTGATAGTATCCCAATAGGAAGGATCTACTGCCTCGCTATTAAGGAATCTGAAGTTATTCACATGACCAACGACCCTAGAACAAATTGGATGGATGAGATCATCTTGTATCTACAAACAGGCGCATGCCCCGAAGATCCCAGCATGGCAAGAAAGTTATGAATACGGGCGTGAGGTACACGTTGATTAACGGTGTCCTATATAAAAGAGGATATTCCATGCCCCTGCTCAGGTGCTTGGATGAAGAAGAAGTGCTCAACGCCATGGAAGAAGTACACGGAGGAATCTGTGGAAACCATGCTAGAGGACAGTCGTTGGTCCACAAAATCATGCGCCAAGGGTATTTTGGGCCAACCATGAAAAAGGATACGCTGGAATTTACCAGAAAGTGTGACAAATGCCAACGATTTTCTTCCAACACCAAACTCCCACCTAGGAAATTGAATTATGTGATGGCACCGTGGCCCTTTGCTAAATGGGGGGTCGATTTAATCGGTCATATGCCAACTGGAAAGGAGGCACCAAATTTGCAATTGTGACAGTCGATTACTTCACCAAATGTGCTGAAGCCGAGCCATTAGCTAAAACAACCGAACACAAAACCATATAATTTATATGGAATTCGATCATATGTAGGTTCGAAATACCCCATTCCATTATATCAGATAATGGGAAGCAATTCGACAATACCCACTTTACAACCTTTTGCAAAGAACTTGGAATCCAAAAGCATTTCTCCACGCCAAACCACCCTCATGCTAATGGTCAAGTTGAAGCTATCAATAAGATTATCAAGTATACGGTGAAGGCAAAGCTTGATAATCTTAAGGGAGGATGGGCAGAAAAACTTCCCGGTATGCTATGGTCATATCGCACAACATCAAAAAACAGTACTGGAGAAACTCCATTTTCCTTAGCCTTTGGGGTAAAAGCTGTCATCCCGCTTGAAGTCGAAATCCCTTCAGTTCGGACATTGGCATACAGGGAAGATAAGAACGAACTAGTCATACGAGGTAAATTGGATTTGATAGAAGAAAAAAAGGACATGGCAGAAATCAGAAACGCGTTGTACAAACAACGCAATGCAAGGTACTACAATCAAAAAATAAAAAAATGAGAATTTGAAATTGGCGACCTTGTATTAATAAAGGTCTTTTTGGCCACAAGATAGCTCAAATCTAGATCCCTAGGACCCAACTGGGAAGGTCCTTACAAAGTAACGAAAGTATTACTTGGAGGAGCCTATGAGTTGGAAAATATAGAGGAACGACCCCTACTACATCCCTGGAATGCGGAGCATCTCAAAAAATATTACCAGTAAAGATGTAGTTGTATTACTTATTGCACGATCACCCATAAATAAAAGTATGTTTTATATATATGGCGTGACAAATATTAAAGCCCTACTCATGAGTAGGCAGAACTGAGGTTGCATGTGCTGCAACACTTAGTGGAAATTCCTATAAAGGAATATCAAAGCCCTACTCATGAGTAAGCCGAATTGAGGTTGCATGTGTTGCAACACTTAGTGGAAATTCATATAAAGGAATATCAAAGCCCTACTATGAGTATGCCAAACTGAGGTTGCATGTGCCGCAACACTTAGTGAAAATTCCTATAAAGGAATATCGAAGCCCTACTCATGAGTAGGCCAAACTGAGGTTGCATGTGCTACAACACTTAGTAGAAATTCCTATAAAGGAATATCGAACTGAGGTTGAAAGTATTAAATACTCAGCAAAGTTTCTTATGAAAAATGAAGATCTCTTGAAACTCGTTTATAA
The DNA here is from genome assembly GCA_035079005.1 of Fraxinus americana. Lineage (NCBI taxonomy): Eukaryota > Viridiplantae > Streptophyta > Magnoliopsida > Lamiales > Oleaceae > Fraxinus > Fraxinus americana. Next base: position 411,093 of record CM068715.1, on the reverse strand, counting down.
GTAAAAAATCAAATCAAGGTCGTATTTGTCACTACGCTTAGTACATGATCTTAAAAACATGTGTTATTAGTAAAACGACCAAAATAAAAAGTCGTGCACATTATAAAAACTCAGTGCAGAGAAGTTTATGAAACTGTTAAACAAAATTACAATTTCATTCAAAAAAGAGATCAAAAAAGTTACAGATAGTACTTGAAAGATCCTAAAAATTTGGGAACTGAAAACTGAAATACATAACAAAACTACTGAGTCGGAGGGTCTTGGGGAGACACATATTCATGAGTTGCATCTTCTTCAGCAGGCGTAATCCAAACTCCAACCGTCGAGGACAGTTGCTTCAGCTCATTTTGTTGCTCCTTGTACGCCTCCGCCAAGAACTCAGTGTTCCAATCTGGCCTCTTTTTATTAACATACTTAATGATTTCCCCTAAGGCCACTACATAAGCATCTTGGGCTAGAACGTCAAAAGCTGGAGAAGCCCTCCACGGCCTTAGAAGCCTTCAGTTCGGCCTCATTCACCCTCTTTACCGCTGCAGTTGCCCTAACGGTGGCAATATCTGCCCTTTCTTTTTCGCTTTTGGCTTGGGCACTCGCCTTTTCTCCCCAAAAACTCAACCCCTGGACCTCGTCTATCAACTTCAGCTCTTTAGTCAAAGTAGCGTTGAGCTCTTCCCCCATCTCATTTAGGCGGTCCTCATAATTTCTCTCATTTTCGACAAAAGATGTCCTCTCAACTCTCTCAAAAAGGGCATTCGCCTTATCCCTGACGTCTAGCATCTTGGCGAGCTTAGCATTAGCCTAAAAAAACAAGGATAAAGAAAACAACGTCAAAAGCAATACAGAATAAGATAACAAAATAATGTAGGACGCGATGTTCAAAAGCTTAAAAGGTTACCTTTTCTGCTACGGACATCATGTGAAGGATTACCCGGTGTTGTAGAGCTGAGCTGAAAGAATATTTTCTACAATATGCATCTTCGCCATAAATTGTTGTTCCCTATCATTCCACCTCCTAGTCATGAGGACGGCTGGTTCCCTCAAAGGAGTGGGCAGTACAGCTACTGACTCCCGAGCTGGGGAAAGAGCCCGGAGGTAGTCTATGATGACCTCAGGTCGGCGCCCAAGCAAGCCCTCAATGCTTGGCCTCTACAGGTCAGGGCACTTGTTTTGTGATCTTGAAGATGAAGCAGAGGTGGGAATCGCCAACGAAATGGGATGAGGAGAGTTGGGAGGTGCTACTGGCGTAGGTGTAGAAGATGATTCTTCAGCACGGCGACGCTTCACCAAAGGCTGATCATCCTCAGCCTCGACCTCAACCTAAATTTCTGACTCCTTGGGGACTTCGGCCGGCACCTCCTTTTCCTTCTTTTTGGTAGCTTTAGCTACAGCAGCCACCTTTGCTGCCTTGAAGTTCAGCATTTCTGGATTTTTACCTAAGGAAAAAGATGACAAAGTGCCTGCTGCAAAAAAGAGGTAGAAATCAAAAAGTAAAAAATGAAGAAATCACTTACAAGGGGTTGTGGAAATGGAAGTCACAGGTCGGCTCGATGATGAGGTCGGCGGTACTTTCTGAAGTAACCTCGCCTGAAATAAGCTCATGTCAGAAATCACGAACTTGCAAGACCTTTGCCTGTTTAGAAGAGCTCGGATAGAGTCTACTTGTCTTTGAAGAACTGAGCTTAAATGACAAGGTCGGTAAACTGCATAAGAAGAAAAATTCGGAGTTAGAAACGCAACTTTACTGTATAAAGTGTCCAAGTAAAATAGAGCTGCTACAACTTACATAAGGAATGATAGAGAGTTGGGACTACATCCTCTCTATCCAGCTCAGAGGGATGGAACTGCCACTTCCCAAGGACAAAGAAAAACTTCTCTTTCCATCCTTTAATTGATGAGGGAGTATCTAAAACTAATGGGCCCCCTGTCTTAGGCCTAACACTGGTATACCACCAACCCGTGTTTCTCCCATCTTCCTTAAAAGTAAAAAGGGAGTTGAACTGGGATATATTAAGTCCGGGGTGGCCTAGTTGCTCCTACAGAATTAAGGTCGCAATAAGCGTTCTCCAACCATTAGGGCATAACTGGGTAGGGGCTATTCCCCCAAGAAGAAAAGAACTGCCTAATTATTTTCAGGAAAGGTAGCCTCAACCCAGCATGAAGGATAGCTATGTTAAGTGCTACACACCTCAAGGGAGGATTACTAGCTCGGTTAGAGGGGGATGGTATTACTAACTCTATGGAACTAGGAATGTCGTACTTGGCCCTAATGCTAGCCAACATACCCTCCGTAATCACCGACCTAAAAGAACCCCACTCCTGGCTCCTACTCTTGCTAGTTACCCGCGACCTTTCATCCCTCATCTTTTTCCGTTGCTCCATACTCCTAGGGGAATTAGATAAAGGGGGGAAGTAGGAAGATATGGGGATGGGGGTTAATACTTCCTGGCAGTCCGAACTGGCGGAAGAGGTGTTGACAAAGGACGAAGAAGAGTTTTCTTGGTTATTATCCCAGGATTGTACTTGGGATTCTTCCGAACTCATATTAAAAGCTCCAGAGAAATAAGAATGCATATACAACACAAAAATAATGAGGTATTCTCGGTAAAAAGGAATACCTGAACAAAGCCAAACCTCAAAAAAGAAGGCGAGAGGAAAATTCTAGAGAGTAAAATTTCGAGTTCAAGAATGCAAAAAATGGGAAAATAAAAAAAGAAGAAAGCTATTTAAAAGGGCAGAATGCCAAGGATCAACCCAAACCATCCAAATAAAAGCAATAAATGAATGGAAGGCTGAAATTAAAAGCTTCAGGGGAAAGGAACCCACTCGCCCCACAGCTTGCGTGTAAGTAATCCTGTGACATATGTCCCTTGCATTTATTAAAGTACTTATTGCAGAAAATCGTAAATTGTGCCAATCAAATCCTAAAGGTCAATCCCTCATAAAGGTCGGTACTGACCTGGGGATAACTGTTGACACCGACCTCCGAGGTGATTAAGGTCGGATTGATCCACGTCATTAGCGGAACATATGTTGAGCTCGGTTGTGTGAGATCAGCTCGGGGGAGGAAACCTTCTGCAAGAAGCTTGTGTAGTCTTTTAAGACAAAGAAAAATGTAATGATTAAGAGATCCCTGACAGGATATACGAGCCACCAATCACGAAATTACAACTGGAGAGACCTTACATCAGCACCTATATAATCCTCCAATCAGAGGTGTTAGCATCCCCTATTAAGTAATGCCTTAATTGTTGGGGGCCACTCTCAATTAATGCTTAGAAGTAATCTGACAAGGTCCAGCTCGGTGGCCAATCTTATTGTACCAACTACTGTACTTATCCAGCTCTGAATTCCAGCGACAAGAGAGGAGGTGCAGCACGCATACATATTTTCTTTATAAATAGGGATCCTAAGGCCCAAATGAAGAAGAAAGGAAAAAAACGTAAACAAGAAACGTACATCAACTCTCAGCATATTCTCATACTTCAAATATCTCATATTATTACTAGGAAAAGAAGGGGATTAAATCATATTCTTGTAAACCCTTGATTATTTCAATAAGAAATCCACGTTTCTTTCATTAAGTTGGCTTGAATATCGTTCCTACGTTGTCTATAGGCCTCGATCCTAAGACATTCTTGCCCTTAGGTTCAGATTTAGCAGTATTCCTAATCTTGTTGGTGGTTGGGACAAAAGTGGTCTAGAAAGTACTAGTAGTATAGCCTAGACCATTCATATTTCCAGTAGGCTTGTTCATCCCTAATAGATTATCTAATTTCTGAGTACCACTCATGAAGGAATGAAATTGAGTATTAAATTTTTCTAGATCACTTGTTAAGGATTTAACTTTAGCTTATAAATTCTCATTTACCAACTTCAACTCACCCAAATTTTTGGTAGAATCATGAAGGTCGCCTAAGAGTTTCTCTTTCTCTTTCAAGTTCATTAACCTTTTTTAGTACAGCTTTATTGACTTTCTTGATTTTAAAACTTTCCTCAAATAATTGGAGATAAGACTCATGAATATCGGTTTCATCCTCAGAGTCATCCCTAGAATTCTCACTATGTTCATCATTCTCCACAATTTCATTCTCCTTATCAGAATCAATCTTAACTATAGATGCGAAAGCCATAATATTTTGTTCATCCTCACCACCAGAGGTATCACTCTGAACACTCAAATCTGATTTATGATCACTCAAAGTAACTGCTAATGCCTTATCCCTTCCATACTTTTAAATGCTCTATCTTCAAGATGGCTTGTTAGAATCAGAAAATCATTGTCCAGTATATCGCTGATCCTATGACTAACCATTTGACCTTTGTTGACTTAGCTTATTAGGTAGCATTTTTTGACAACCCATCTATATATTTTCTTTAGGGGATCGTCATGCAAGCATTGAGAGGGTAAGGTTGAACAATTTAATGACAAATTCTTTTTTCAAATTAGGACATTCATTCATATATTGACAAAAACCCTGACACTAATGGCATGTAACAGATTGGGATTTTCTTACTAGAAGTCATATGGTTATTCTTCTCATACTTATCTTTCGAGAATTTACTAGAAACATCATTTTTCCTATCATGAGGTTTTTTCCTATTCCTCATCACCTTCTGAAATTTTTTCACGAAATAAGCTATTTCATCGTCCCTAAAGGTCTCAACATCAGTAGAGTCATTCTCTTTTTCCCTAATGGTATTTAAGGCTATGGATTTAACCTTCTTTGGTTGAGAAATGATGAGGTCATAGGTTTGGAGAGATCATACGAGTTCCTCTACATCTAAGTCTTTACTTTCTTCAATAGCAGTGATCTTAGGTCCAAACCTTTCAGGTAAGGATCTAAGGAATTTTCGAACTATCTTAGACTCGGGGATCTTCTCACCTAGGTTGAAACTCGAATTAACTATATCATTAAGTTTCCCATAGAATTCATCGAACGACTCATCGTCCTTCATTCTAATTTCTTCAAACCTAGATATTAACATTTGCAATTTCGAGTTATTAATAGTTTTGGTACCCTCGTGTGTGGTCTCTAAGATATCCCAAACTTCTTTATCAATGTCACACATTGACACTCTCCTAAACTCCTTTGCAGACAGCCATAAATAGAGCATGAATCCTTTTACTATTCCAGTTGCAATCAACAACTTGATCTTTGGTCCAAAGAGAAATATCAGTAGGTGTAACAACGTCAGCAAAAATGGATAAAGGTGCAGTCCAACCATTTTGTTCACTAATCCAAATACACTCGTCTAATGCTTTAAGGAATGCTATCATTTGAAGTTTCTAGTATGCATAGTTGCTTCCGTAAAAAAATGGAGGCACGGATAGAGACTGACTTATCTAGATTAACTTACGGGTCAAGAAACAAAATGTAACTCTGATACCAATTAATTACAAGGTTGAACCCAGATTACACCTAGATGGGGGTGAATATGTGATTATGTGGAATTAAAAATTAATAATTAAATCACAACAAGTCACTATTAATTATCTCTGGATGGTTAATCAATCAATTAAATTGCCACAGTTATATGGAAAATAATAAATAACAAGCAGATTGATCACGGAGAAACCCTAGCTAGGTAAAAACTTGGGGCACTTTGCCAGTCAGAAATTCACTATAAACGAATTTTGAACTTACAGTCCGTCAGACACGACTACCATTAGTACTTTTTAACCTCATGACAGCAATTCCCACAGCCATCGTAGATTGCATGCTCCTACACCAACTCCCGATTGTGATTTTCAAAGCCCTCCTGAATTGCGCGCGCCTGCACCAACTTCCGACTTTATGAATTCGTCTATCTCCCGTGGATCACTAAAAAACTCCGCATTCTCCATCAACTGGAACTCCAGTCATCTCCTCTTAATCTTCAAAACTCCGACAAATGTGTAGGAAGTAGCAGTTTGATATTTTGATTTTGGATTTAATATTTTCACCGCCATGAACAAATCACCGCATGAAGGTTGAAAGCCTATTTGATGAAGAGGATATGGAGAGTATGTGTTTTCTCAATGTTCAACCTTAAGAAACGACGTTAAGATGATATTTGGTATTTATACTATAGATTTAGGAATGAATTGGTCAGATAAAAAGCCTTAAAAATGCAAATTAAAATTCTCCGGATAACCTTGTCGCTCAAGCAAAAGCTGGACGACAGTGTATCGCTCGAACGAAGGCCAGCGACAGGCTTACGAAAATATTTTTTGGTTCTGGCGCTGGAACCAAGACATGGCGACAGTCTAGCGAAATTGTGGACCATTTTTCCTTCTTTTCCATTCTCAAACCCTAGACTTAATAAAACTCAATTTATAATATTTGCAACTTACTCCTTGACTTTTCAACACGTTAAAAATAGTCCTTTTTGTTCACATATTTTTCTTTACATCGAAAACCTAACAGAAATGAACGTCAAATTGGTATCACTACCAACGATGAGAAGAGTGGAAGTCGATTCAACTTTGACGGTCAGGGTGACAACTTGTTGAACTAAGGTTCTTGAAATCAAAATAGGTGTTTAAAAATTATGTTCAGATTTACAAAGCCAATAAGCAACTGTTATAGTATTGTAAAAGTAAAAAATGTGGCTAATTAGCATAAAAATTTCAACATGTTTTCTCTTCGATTTTTTTAACATAAAAATTTCACAAAACTTTAACTCAATGTACCGAATCTTTCCTAGTATTCTCGAAGTCGAAGGGTGAATTTATTCCCGCGCATAGGTATCATTTTTTTCTTCATTAAAAAATGGTATTTAATGAGGAACAAGTTATTAAATTTTCATTGTTAAAAGATGCTTCTTGAATCATCTTTTTCTTTGTTGAAAATGACAATAAAAAAATTTGGTACTCAAATTTCCGATTTAAATACCAAATTTTGGCAACTACGGTTGGTTGAATATTTTAGAGAGAGCCTTTATGCAGAATTAATGACAATAGTATTTTGGTCATTAATACACTCTACAACAAAATTTCAATGATATAACTCTTGATCACTAAAAGCATATTTTCCTTATAGTGTCGATTATCGATTAAGATATTGAGGCAAAACTGACACCGTCACAAGAGACAGGTCGTCTCTCTCTCTCTCTCTCTCTCTCTCTCTCTCTCTCTCTCTCTCTCTCTCTCTCACACACACACACACACACAAATGGTGACATCCAAGATTGTTTCTTAGAGTCCAACACCCCAAATGTTCAACTCTTAACCAACTTAATCTATTAATGTTGACCTAAAAAATGCAAGCCAACCAAACATCGACTACCTCCATGCTTAGCCACCTTTCTAGATCCTTTTCTGACAGATCGAAGCTTCAATGGTGGAGTTTTTTGATGGTGACCGTTGTCAAGAAAAGTTTAAGAGTTGAAGAGCAAGAATTTGGCTAAATTTCTAATATTTCTCTCCCTTCCCTTGTAATACCACAAGGTATTTATAGATTTCATAAACTTTGGACTTCTTGGTTTTTTTACATCATTTGAACATGAGTAACTTTAAGATTCGTAAGCCCATAAGAAAGTCTAATTATGTTTTTTACCTCCATTAATTTGGTTGTTACTCTCACAAGCTCTTACAATTGTTTTTGGCCAAGTGGCACCTCTCTTATGTTGCTACATGATTAACAAGATGTTTATTTGGTTTTCCTGAGAAGACATCCTTTTACTTTAGTGCTTTCGGTTGCTCGGTCATTGGTGTTAGAGAAAATAACAGTAAAGTGCAGAAAAACTTATCAACAGATCGAGTCTCGTGACAGCACGATGTCCTAAAGCGAAATTACCCGTCAATAACTGCTGCGACCTCTGTGGACAATCACCTCCAGGATACAACGATCATATAAACCAATTGTGCAGCAATCACAAAAGGTTTTCAGAACTCTCAAGTGTACTCCAGAAATGTGTAAAACTAAAAACAATATTTTTACTATACTGTATAGAAATATGTAATCTCGTTTTTCTTGTATTTTTCTAATACCCAAAAGTGTGTTTATATACGCAGAAAGAGATGTAACTTCTTCCACCATGATCTAGTATTAAGTTGCAGATATAATGGACAATGGTAATGGGTATTAATATTGGGCAGTTAAAACAGTCATATTCTACTGGCTAGTTGATCCATTAAATAATTTCGAAAATAATTTAAAAAATAATAATAATTTTATTAGAATCAATAAAACCCAAGAGCCCAATCAAAGACTTTTTAATATAGTGCGTGAGGCGTGGCTCGAACACCTGACCTCCCACACAAATTCCACACTTTTCACCAGTTTGGCACTTCATCTTAATTAGTTATTTCTTTTACATATTATATTTATTGTATAAATATATAACAATCCCCCACATGAAAGAAATAAGATAAATAATTTGTAATAGGTGATCTAATTTGTAATAGGCTTTAGCCCCATCCCCCTCGATGTTTTCTGAACTAGCTCTCTAGCTAATCCTTTGGTTAATGGGTCAGCAATATTATCACTTGACTTCACATAGTCAATAGCTATAACCCCATCCTTAAGCAGCTGACGCACAGTATTGTGCCTCCTACGAATATGTCTAGACTTTCCATTGTAGGATGAATTTTGAGCTCTTGCAATAGCTGCTTGACTGTCACAATGGACATAGATAGCTGGAAGTGGTTTGGACCACAAAGGAACATCCATAAGAAAATTCCTTAACCATTCAAACCTCTTCACCCGCCTTATCTAATGCTATGAACTACGATTCCATAGTAGATCTCGCAATGCGAGTTTGCTTAGTGGATTTCAAGATACGGACCACCTGCTAATGTAAAAACATAGCCACTTGTAGATTTAGTTTCATTGGTATCTGAAATCCAATTAGCATCACAATATCCCTCAAGTACAGCAGGATATTTAGTATAATGTATTCTCCAATCTAGAGTGTATCTCAAATACCTCAAGACTCGAATGAGAGCATCCCAATGTTCACTATTAGGATTACTAGTATACCTGCTAAGTCTACCGACAACATATTCTATATCAGGTCTGGTACAGTTCATGAGATACATGAGACTGCCGATCACCCTAGCATATTCTAAAGCAGAAACACTAGGACCTGAATGTTTTCTCAAATGATGACTTGCATCATAAGGTGTTTTAGCGGAAATACAATTATATTGGTTAAACTTCTTAAGGACTTTTTCTACATAATGTGATTGGGTTAAAGTAACTCCTTCGGAATGTGTTACTATTTTAATCCCTAGAATAATATCAGCAACACCCAAATCTTTCATTTCGAAGTGCTTTTTCAGAAACTGTTTAGTCTTATTAATCACATCTAAACTCGTTCCCATTATTAGCATATCATCCACATATAAGCAAATTATAACACCACAATCCCCCACAAATTTTCTATATATGCATTTATCTGCTTCATTTATCACATAACCATTAGATGTCAAGGCAATATCAAATTTCTCATGCCATTGCTTAGGGGCTTATTTAAGGCCATAAAGAGATTTTCGAAGTCTACATACTTTATCATCAAGACATTCTACCACAAATCCCTCAGGTTGATCCATATAAATCTCTTCTTCTAAATCCCCATATAAAAAAGCAGTCTTAACATCCATTTGATGTATAATAAGATTATACAATGAAGCAATTGTAACTAACATCCTAATAGAGGTAATTCTAGTAACAGGTGAATATGTATCAAAGAAGTCAACTCCTTCTTTTTGTTTATAGCCTTTAGCTACAAGTCTTGCTTTAAATATATCAATTGAACCATCAGGTTTCAATTTTTTCTTAAAAATCCATCTACACCCAATGGTTTTACATCCTCTAGGCAAGTCTACTAATTCCCAAGTGTTATTAGACATAATGGAATCATATTCACTATTTACAGCTTCCTTCCAAAATATAGAATCTGGTGAAGACATAGCTTCAACAAATGTACTAGGATCATCCTCTATTAAGTATGTTAGAAAGTTAGGACCAAAAGAAGTAGCAGTCCTAGGTCTTTTGCTTCTCTTAACTTCAGCTTCCTCTAATTCAATAGGCTCTTCTCTAACACTAGGAGGAACACTAAGAGAACTACTTGGTCTTGCAGATTTGTCTTTAAAAGGGAATCTATTTTCAAAAAATTCTACATCTCTAGTTTCAAAAATTGTGTTCTTTTCAATTAAAATATTTTTAGAGTCAGTTACTAAAAATCTATAGGCATTACTATGAAAAGCATAACCTATGAACACACAATCAACTGTTTTTGGACCAAGTTTAGTTCTCTTAGGTGCTGGAATAGATGCCTTAGCTAAACACCCCCACACTTTAAGATATTTATATGAAGGTATTCTACATTTCCACAATTCATAAGGGGATTTATCATTTTTCTTACTGGGAATTCTGTTAAGAATATAACATGCAGTAAGAAGTGCTTCTCCCCACATGTTAAAAGGTAATCCAGAAGAGTTTAGCATTGAACTGACCATATCCTTTAGAGTTCTATTTTTCCTTTCAGCTACACCATTAGATTGGGGAGAATATGGTGGAGTAGTCTCATGAATAATACCATTATCAACACAAAATTTATCAAGCTCACCTGAATATTCTCCTCCCCTATCAGATCTTAAAATTTTAATGGTTTTATCTAACTGATTTTCTACTTCAGTTTTATACGAAATAAATTTTGAATAACTTTCATCCTTACTCTTAAAAAGATAAATGTAACAATAACGAGAGTAATCGTCAATGAAAGTTAAAAAATATTTATTTCCACCACGGGTAACATATCCTTTTAAATCACATAAATCAGAATGTATTAAACTTAAAATCAAGTAGTTCTATCAACATGTGGAAATGGTTTTCTAGCATACTTAGATTCAATACACGTTTCACATTTTGAGTTCGGGAACTTATCAGATTTAGGAATGTTTCCCAATCTCATTAATTTTTTAATAGAATTCAGGTTAACGTGTCCAAGTCTAGCATGCCATAAATCATAAGAGCTCAGCAAGTAAACAGAAGAAGTAGAAACTTTATTATTGATCACAGAAACATTTAATTTAAACAGACCCTCATCTGCATACCCTTTCCCAACAAAAGTACCACCCTTAGACATTACAACTTGACCACTCTCAAATACAATTTTAAATCCTTTTTTGACTAAAATAAATCCAGATACTAGATTTTTCCTTATATCAGGTACATAAAGGACATCCTTCATGCTAAAGACATTTCCAGAAGTAAATCTAAGTGTCACAGTTCCTTTCCCCTCGATTTTGGAGGAATAAGCATTTCCCATGAACAGACATTATCCATCACTATTAGGAGTGAATAAAGAAAATACACCTCTCGTGCAACAAATGTGTTTGGTAGCTCCAGAATCTACCCACCAGTCTGTCATGTTGCTCACTAGATTAACTTCTGTCACCATAGCAGAAAAATTCCCATCTTCTACTATATGTGCCTGATGCTTCACAGTTTTTCCTTTTCTATTTCGACAATCCTTTGCAAAATGACCTGGTTTACTACAAACAAAACAATCACCAATAGTTTTATTTTTAAATTGAGGCTTAGACCGATTGTTCTTTCCTATGAATTGTTTCCCCTTGAATGTGCCTTTAAAATTCTGACTTTTGGTATAATTTCCAACAGCTTTCTTACTATCAGAACCTCCTTCAATAAGGTTGGCCTTTGTACCCAAGTCTGGTCTCTCCCTAATATCTGCCATTCTATTGTCCTCTTCAATCCTAATTCTGATAATCAAATCCTCTAATGACATTTCTTTCCTTTTATGTTTCAAACTGTTTTTATACTCTTTCCAAGAAGGTGGTAGTTTTTCAATTATAGCAGACACTTGAAAACCTTCACATATTTTATATCCCTCAGCAATAATTTCGTGAATTATAATCTGTAATTCTTCAACTTGACTTACCACCGTTCTAATATCATCCATTTTAAAATCTAAAAATTTTCCCACAACAAATTTCTTAGTTCCAGCATCTTCAATAGCATATTTCTTTTCTAATGACTTCCATAATTCTTTAGCAGATTTACACGACCAGTAAACATCATATAAATCCAACGTCAAGCAATTCAGAATATAGTTTCTGCACATCCCAATTAGCTAAATCTGATGTTTCCTTATCAGTAGGCTCATCAGCAATTGCAGAAACAGGTTTATCAGATTCAATAGCAGCTACAACTTTAAGAGTTGTCAAATAAAATCGCAATTTCATTTGCCATCTCTTAAAATTCTTTCCATCAAATAATTCAGGCTTTTCAGAATACTTAGGATCAAATATATCTACTGCAGCCTTTAAAAATTTAATTTCGCTTTAGATTGTTAGAGAAAATAACAGTAAAGTGCAGAAAAACTTATCAACAGATCGAGTCTCGTGACAGCACGATGTCCTAAAGCAAAATTGCCCGTCGATAACTGCTGCAACCTCTGTGGACAATCACCTCCATGATACAACGATCATATAAACCAATTGTGCAGCAATCACAAAAGGTTTTCAGAACTCTCAAGTGTACTCCAAAAATGTGTAAAACTAAGAACAATATTTTTACTGTACTGTATAGAAATATGTAATCTCGTTTTTCTTGTATTTTTCTAATACCCAAAGGTGTGTTTATATAGGCAGAAAGAGATGTAACTTCTTCCACCATGATCTAATATTAAGTTGCAGATATAATGGCCAATGGTAATGGGTATTAATACTGGGCAGTTAAAACAGTCATATTCTACTGGCTAGTTGATCCATTAAATAATTCCGAAAATGATTAAAAAAATAATAATAATTTTATTAGAATCAATCAAAGACTTTTTAATATAGTGCGTGAGGCGTGACTCGAACACCTGACCTCCCACACAAATTCCACACTTTTCACCAGTTGGGCACTTCATCTTAATTAGTTATTTCTTTCACACATTATATTTATTGTATAAATATATAATAATTGGTAGCTCAAGTGTTTAGGTTTGATTATAAGGCTTTGATCTCAAAGCTTGGATCTTTTCTAGATTGAACTTAGGACAGTTTGATACCAAATCTTTGCCTATGCGAAGCAATTTTGATGAATCATATTTTAACCCTACTCCATGAGAATGTCATTTTGATTTTATCCATGTCCCTTCTTATGTTCTTGTGGGACAATTATGTGCCACGTAGATGCACGAAGTAACATACCACTGTATATAGTGGTATATTATAAACAACATTCTATATGTCAGGAAATTTTTGATGGTTTGTACCACTTAACATGATTTTATTTTCTAAGTCAAACAAAAGTTACTTTTATGGTCGCTCGAATTTATTTGATATTGTACCCTTCACTAAATTTTAAGTGGAATTTTTCAATAACCTCATTCGCACCATCGCCTGCGATAGGCACAGCATCGCCTCTGCTTACGAAGCAACTATGAAGCATGTGCAAACAGAAACGAAGCATGCATCATTATGCACGAAGCAGCGGCGAATTGCATGCCGTTGCACACGAAGTAGTAGCTATGTGAGCCATCGTCGCTACTTCATGCGCAGCGCGCAATCTATTTTTCTTTATCTCCATCTCCTCTGTTTTCTCTTCATCTGTTTGGTGTGGTGTTGATGGTTATGTTGCAACAGAGGTGAAGAAAATGGTGGATTTAAGAAGGTGGTGATAGTGATTGTTGATACAAGTTGTGATAGTGGTGTGGTGGTGGTGGAGACGCAATAGCGACAGCTAGGGGTTTGGGATTTTTTTTTATGGGGGTAGTGGTTGTGGTATAGTAGAGATGGTGAGGTGGTTTAGTGTGGTGCCGACAGTGGTAGTGGTGGTGCTAACAGTAGGAGTGAAGGTGAAATTGGTGGTTCTAATGGTGTTCAAATATGGTGGCAGTGGTTTGAATGTGATTAATAAATTGATTAATTTGTGACCAATGAATAATATGTTACACATAAAATAGATAATTTGTGACCAATGTGACCTAAAAAAATGTGAGACTCCGACTTAATTTGTAACTATAACTTACAATTTGTTATGATGTGACCAATTAATTTGATAATTTGTGACATGAAATAAGTTGTGACCTATGAAATTTGTAATTTGTGAATAAGAAATAATATGTGACCTAATAATTTTAGAATTTGTGATCGATAAATAAATTGTGACCTATAAAATTTGTGATTTGTGACCAATTAATTCTCGATAAATAAATTATAACTCATAAAATTTGTAATTTGTGATTAAGAAATATTACGTGACTTATTAATTTGAGAATTTGTGACTGATAAATAAATTGTGATCAATAAAATTTGTAATTTGTGATTGAGAAAAATGCGTAACTTATTAATTTCATAATTATGATCAATAAATAAGTTGTAACCTATAAAATTTATGATTTTGACGATCTATAATTATGAGTAGCACGTAAATGACACTATAAATTGTAATACTATGAACTTAATATATTTTAATTAATAAAATATTTTTAATTATCTATTAAATTAATAGGTTTTAATTATAGCCCGTAGAAATTAGTGGTGAATAAGTATATAATACTTGTGGATCCCATAAAATTTGAAAATAAAAATTGATTTTATCATTTGCTTTATTGTTTATAAACTATTTATAAACAATTGCCAAATATACGTGGTTTGTGTGTGTGGTGCGGGGGTGGGGGTGGGGGTGGGGGTGGGGGGGGGGGGGGGAGTTGTGCTTTCAAGACTCTAGTTCTGTACCTTTTGCCCTGAATCACAAGTTCATCAATTCAATAAAATACACATGAACTGATCAGATTAGAAAATTTGACCTTTGCACATTGATCATGGATAACAAGAAAAAAATTGTAGGGACAACAAATTAAGAAATTTACTTTTATTGTAAGCTGGAAATCAAACAAATTGCACAAGTTTTACAATACAAATGAATCTTGAACAATATAATTGAATTTTGATTCCACGATTTGGTAATGAAGAACTGAATTATAAGTGAAATTGTAAAGAATGAAATATACAGAAATATAAATTACTATAATTTCTTAATTTAGATTCGACTTATTGCTCGAGGCAAGGTACCCATATCTTTAGCAATCTCTCTTAAAGTGAACTTCTGAATCTTTCCCGTCGCATTTTTTGGAAGTTCTTCCATGAACACTACCGTCTTGGGCACCATGTAATGTGACAACCTTTCCCTACAGAATTCTATTATCTCAGTTTCAGTTGGCTTCAGAGTCAACCCCTCCTTCAAACTTACAAATGCACATGGAGTTTCTCCCCAGAACTCATCAGGTCGTGCCACCACCGCCGCTTCATTAACCACAGGGCTCGAGTAAAGCACCGATTCCACCTCCACGCTGCTCACGTTTTCTCCTCCCGTGATGATAATATCCTTCGATCGGTCTTTGATTTCCATATATCCATCCGGGTGCATCACTCCAACATCGCCCGTGTACAACCATCCATTCTCCCTCAAGCATTTTGAAGTTGCCTCAGGGTTTTTAAGGTACCCCAACATTAAACACCCACCTTTTAGTACAACTTCACCCATTGTTAATCCATCTCTTTTAACACCCACACCTGTTTCAGGGACCACAACATTTACTTCAGTCAACCCTAGAGTCCTCACTCCTTGCCTAGCCTTCAATTTGGCTCTCTCTGTGGCTGGCAATAAATCCCACTTCAATTTCCAAGCACAAGACACCACCACACCACCTGCCTCAGTCAATCCATACCCATGAGAGACAAAAAAACCCAAAGATTCCGTCCGGAGGACCACCGCGGCTGGCGGTGGTGCGCCACCAGTTTGAAAATGAACTGGGCTTTTAAGTGGCTTGGCATGTGGATAATTTGCTAGCATGTTGAGTATTACTGGCGCACCACACATATGTGTGACATTATGTCGATTTATTGTGTTGTAAATAAAACTCGCATCGAATTTTCGAAGGCAAATGTTTGTTCCACCAACGGCAGCCATGCCCCAAGTGTACGTCCATCCATTAGAGTGAAACATTGGCAGTGTCCACAAATACACAGGCTGCTTCGGAACGTCCCAATTGATCAAAGAATCAAATGTCATTATAAAAATAGATCTATATGAATGCAACACACCTTTGGGGGATGAGGTTGTGCCTGAAGTATAATTTAGTGTCATTGGCTCCCATTCACTCTCGGGTCGAACCCATTTGAACTCCGGGTTTCCCTTCTTCACCATGTTCTCATAAGTATCAACAAAATCTGGTGATGAATCTTGATCAAGATGATCATCAGTGATGAGAATGAGAATTGGACGGCGCAGATTTTGTGGAAACAAAGAAATGGCTTCAAGAACTATAGATTGAAGATGGTAGTCCACAAACACTAGCTTTGATTCACTATGGCGTAGGAGAATCGAAATACTCCTCGCATCAAGACGTGTATTAATGTCGTTGATTACTGCACCCGCCATTGGCACGGCGAACTGGAGCTCATACATGGCCGGTATATTCTGCGCCACCACTGAGACTACATGGCCTCTCTTAATTCCATATGATTTGATTACCGACGCAACTCTTCGGCACCGCTTGTAGGTATCGAGCCATGTATAAGTGGTCGTGTCATAGAGAATAGAAGTGCAGTCACAATATACAACTGCAGCTCTTTCAAGAAATGTTAATATGGTAAGAGGACAAGAATTTGCAGGGTTTGGTTTAAGCTGGTCCATGAACACTTGTGCACCCACCTACTCTTTGTATCTATATATTTCTCCAGAACTGTTGCATTAGAATTTGATAGTTGGGGTTTAAATATGGTTTGTTGTATCCCAATCCACATTAAATGTAACGGCTGACTGGTAGATCACCATTCTTATTAAATACAAAGTGCTCAACTGAATTCTTTCACGAAGAAAAGTACATTAATGAATACAGGTAATGTCACATTTTAGCCACAAAAACAGGTGGCAAAATGTGATATTATTGCTAGTTCTCTTATTACGACTTCATATCTGTTTTATTGATCTAGATGAGGGGAAATAAAAGCCATGTCTCATATCTGTTTTATTGATCTAGATGAGGGGAAATAAAAGCCATGTCTTTCTTCATAGCACTTGGGATAGATATTCACGTGAATGCCATATCTTATTCTATTTGCATAAATTTTTTTATGTTTTAGAAACTGGCCTAGATTATCTATTCAAAAAACGTAAAGAGGGTCAAAAGATTGAACCAATGATAAAAGAATATGAAAGATTAGAAATAAAAATCACCAGTCGAACCGGTTCCAAATTTTCCGGATCGAACCGAGTAGTCTAGTCTTGTCTAACTTTAACAACATGGCAAAGGTTTGTTGTGTCCAACTATATAGCTATAAATTTGTACTAGTTTACTATGTTTTGTATGTTGAATTGAATATGACATATAAAGTTAGATAAAATATTTTGTTAGTTTCAATATTATTCAATTCAGTGTACCGATAAATTCTTAAGAGTTTGTATTCTTTCTAAACAACTCAAAAAACTTAAAAACTTGCCTATATAAGGTAATATTCTAAGGGTGTATAACTAGGCCATACTTTTTCTTGATAGTTTGTAATAATGATATAGTGACCATTTTAAATGTTATAGAACATTCTTTTAAGATAAGATGATAATTTTAAGAGTACTGATATTTAGCCTTATTGGGATTGCAACCTCAATTTAGATGGCGTTAATGCGATATTAATTGATAAATGAAATTAGATAAGTCATTTAATCACCTTTCATTGATCCTATTATCTAGCGCTACATAGACTGGCGTTATAACTCTAGTGAGGTTACATAGAATTACTCTAATTTTAAATAGGAACTAGTTTTAACTCCTTGAAGAAAAAAGTAAAAGGTCTCAAGAAGAAATTAATAATCTTATTTAACCGCCTGTAAATTACTAATATTAAAAAATGAAATGATCGAGAATCTTCAATACATAAATGCCCACCACTCATGTGGCCAAATTGGACGCTTGTTTAAACCAAGTATGTTTGCAAACTACTACTTGCTTTGTTCATGTAAACATGGAACTGAAAGAGAAAAGAATAATGTTATTTATCATCATCATGATGAAATATCACTCATGTGGCAGATTATGTGGAATATTGGGATTGACAAATTCAATTTT
This sequence comes from Fraxinus americana, assembly GCA_035079005.1. NCBI lineage: Eukaryota > Viridiplantae > Streptophyta > Magnoliopsida > Lamiales > Oleaceae > Fraxinus > Fraxinus americana. Next base: position 393,027 of record CM068715.1, on the reverse strand, counting down.
AATGAGAGATAGAGAAAGGGGAAGGAGAGAGAGAAATGTGATGAATAGTAGATTGTCATATCACGATATTCCATCATCATGATGATAAATAGTATTACTCAAGTGAAAATGAATCAAAAATAAATTGTCATTTCTCTTCGCAACATATACATGCACTAAACATTCTTTTAGTGCATGTTTGATTCCTTTTAATAGGGAAAGAAAAAGAGTTTTGAATAGTATTTTTAGGAGAATGTAAATGCGTTTTGAATAGTATTTTTAGGAAAATGTGTGGTTAAAAAATAGGGAAAAGTTTTGGAAGAACGTATAGAATATTTTATTGTGCAAATGTATAGTTAAAATGGTCTAAATGGAATTTTTCGACTTCCTCCTAGACACCAAGGGGGTTGGGTGGATTTGGACTCTACGACCCTATTTTATTGATCGAAAAATAGGTACAAATTGGAAGGGAACCTTTAGAATTACATCAAGGGAGAGAAGAGAATTTGGAACCATAAATGATGGATGTATAAAACTGAAAATAAATTTTTTACTGCTACTTAAATCTGACATAGGGTACCCTATATTTGTCAAGCTGCAGAATCCTCCTTAGATCACCTTGGCACCTTGATTAGCTGACAATCCAAAGCTGAGTTTCCTTATCTACAAATGTGGTTAAGTTTGTAATTCACCTATGTTGTAAAACAAATAAGATACCAGAATAGATATGTACCACTTGTTATGAAACCAACCATCGGATTAAAATGCTGAAATTATATGTCACAATAATGAAGTATTTGATCAAATAAAAGAATAATAAGACAAGAAATATAGTAGAGGAATTAAGAGATTTTATTGACCAAGAATAATGGAGAAGAGAGAAAATTATAATGAGTCCTATAATTCTAGTAATCTATTTTCTCCCATTATAAAATTGTATAGAAGAGCTTAATATTTATAGAGAACATGGAGGGGATGTCTAAACCCTACTAGTAGAGTTGTTGATGAAGTTAGATACCAAAAAATCGAGTCCAAAACAAATTTCAACTCACAATAGGTTTTCAAAATAGAATTTCAACTTGACATAGGATTCCAATAACATTCCAAACTGAATTCTTCTTGATGTGCACTTCAATTGGAATTTTTCAATTACTTCAATAAGGAATTCGGGTAACACCCAAATTCTAACAACCTATTTGAGCATGTCCCAAATTTCTTAAACTTTACAGATAACATGAACTGATGCAATTGGATGAGATTAGATTTACCAATGGATTGGAATCAATTTCAATCTATTTTTATTTCGAATTCCTCTTTGCAGTCAAATCTTTAAACCACAAGAGAGTGCTCTTGCTAAACCTACCACTTATGCAGTCAAGGATGGATTTCAAGAGGAACTGGGCAGGGCCAACCCACTTCAATTTTTTCATGTAAAAAAAATTTCATGTGTAATTTTTTTTTTTTTTTTTACATATCATCCCGACTTGTAGTCCAGTATTGGATCCATTCATTCATGCAACTAAATTTTGTTTGTTTAAAAGTTTATAAAATTATTTGCTATGTTCATGTAAACATGCAAGTGGAAATGAAAATGAAGTAATTATAAGTTTAGATACTATTTTTCTAAAATTGTTTATGTGATAAAAGCTTATTATGTGTTTATCCAAAAGCTTTGTTCTAAAAAGGAAATACAACGATCAACGATGTGTTGCTTTCGCTTAATGAACTGGTGAAAGCTAAAGCATTAAAATATCTCACGTTAAAATAGCTCTGAAATTGAAAACTTTGATGACATCTGTTACGGGCTAAGTCAGACTCGCCACCTCAACCTCCGCGTGTCATCAGAAGTAGCCCACGCCATAAATGTGGCGGACGAGGTGATTGCTCATGGGACGAGCTGAATGGATATGCCGAAGTGATCCCACAAGAGCGATCTGAATAGGCGTGAGCAAAACGAATCGGACTCATCCGCACGTATACCGTGGATGCAAAGGCCCGCACTCCTCTTCTACATCTGTGCAACGCCCCTCCTGCCTCGCCTCTCACCTTCAAAGATCTCTTGTACAAAGATCTTTACTAAGTCGAATCACTGACTGATGGGACGTGCGACAGGACCCAAATGGTCAAATCATCAACTTTTGTCAGGAACATTCAATTCCAGCCAACCTATGGAGGGACAGATTGACACCTAGGATGGGACGAGCCTTGAAAATCTAGCAACACGTGTCTCCCCATCCAATGACTCTCCTCGTCCCATCCTCGATATAAATACCCCCTCCTTATACCTGAAGAAGGATTGAAACCCAACACACTTAAAATTACTACTACATTGCGAAATTAAGTATTTCTCCTCCCTGAAATATTAGCACTTGTCGATATATACTTTGTCAACCACTTCCCGGTGAGTGTCCCACCGTCGGTGAACTCTTCTCCGGTTGAACTTTAAACTGATTTGATCATCGGAGTGCTTGCGACAGCTCCCAACCCCTCCGGGAAAGGCCATAAGTGACTTAACGGTTTGCCACGTGTGTAGGGAAGAGCTGACTTGAAGACATTTTCTGTTGGCCACGTGTCGGAGCCATTTTTCGAGGTCAACAGATTGGCGCCGTCTATGGGGAAGTTACTTTAACCACGAGTCTTCCCACCAAAAGTTGCTTGAATAGTTGGTTGAGGCTCTCCCTTGAAAAAGGGATTGGTTCTTGAAAAAGAACCTGCATATTAAGCTTCATTACATTTGTCACCTCAGGTCATGAGTTCTAGTAACAAAGAGGTGGATGCAAGAAGAGTAAGGGATGTCTCTGAGGAAGAATTCATCCAAACGAATGTGACGCAGTAACGGCCCCACCACCGTTATTGCATGGGTGGTAGAACTTCCGTGCGTTTAACAACCAAGGTAGCTCACATGGCAACCAACATGAGGACCATTGCAGCCCAGAACGCAGCTATGCTAGAGCTCTTCATGCAAATGCAAAATCAGGGCGGTTTTCAAGCCCCACAAAATCCCCAACACTCACCCCATAGGCGAGCTGAGGCCGAATCTAGCAAGAGAACTCGACTGAGCCCACAGGAAGAAGCGCCTGCTGAAAGGCAAGTGGGAATGGATACTCCCAACTATACTAGCACTCCAGCTGATGACACCCTTGCAGGAGAGTACAATTTCCCTCCAGAGTATAAACAACCTCGACGTTCTACCAGTGTGTTTAATCGAATCGGGCGGATGCCTAGAAATAGGGACCAGCCCCCACGCCAAACGGCTCGACAGCAGGGACGTGCACAAAGTCAAGAAGTTTAGGCCCCTCCACCTAGAAATAGACGAGAGAGGCGAAACCTGATGAATTGGGGAAACATAGCTGAAATAGCTCAACACCCATATCGCCCTAATGAACCATGTAGGTCGTACAAGCTGGACGATGACAATGACAACTTGCCCTTCTCCAGGAAGCTTCGCACCTTTCCGATGCCTCATAACTTTGTCCTTCCAAAGATTCCCAATTATGAAGGAAAGGGCGATCCGGAGAAACATCTCAACAAGTACAAAACACAAATGAGTCTCTAAGGCGCCCTGTCGGCTTTGAAATGCAGAGCTTTCCACCCAACTCTTGGTAGAGCTGCTGAGGTGTGGTATAACAGATTGGCACCACTCAGCATAAGGAGTTGGCTAAACCTAAAAAAGGCATTCCTGAACCAATATCTTTCAAGAAAAGAGGGGGAGGCGTCAATTCAACGCTTGCAAGAAATGAGGCAAGCAGCAGAAGAGACCCTGAAAAACCGCATTGCTCGCTTTACCGATGAGATAACCTATTGTGAACAAGTTACAGATAAGAAGGCCCTTTCAGCCCTGAAAGGAGGGTTGAACATGAACACTTTGTTCTGGAGAGATGTCCGAAGCAAAAATCCTTTGACGTATAATGAGTTAGTAGAAATGATGAAAGTTGAAATTGTTAACGAAGAAATGATTGATCACAGAAACAGGGCTGCCCAAGGACTCCCACCTCCTCAAAGACAGATAGGTAGGGGACCCATTTCTCAAATAGTGAGCCAACAGTAGACTGCGGCCGGACACACTGTGGCTCCCACTTCGGGACAACCAGTGGCCACTGTCACTCCAAATGCAGTCCCCACCTGGCATATGAAAATGTTGGGCCAAACACAAGCAATCCAACTAGAAATACGGGACGACCCTCAACCTCAAGAAATAGAGGAAGAGGTGGAAGGCCTAGAGATAGGCCCCAGGAAGTGCGACCCTACTGTACCATTCATCACTATTATGGCCATGACACTAGCAAATGTAGAGGGACGAATAGGCCCACAAGTAACCCTCGTGACTCTAGAGATCACCGTTGTCATGATAAAAATTCGAGGCGAAGCCCCCCTCGAAGGGGTAAAACGAGGCGACACTCCCCCCACAGCGACAGAAACAATGATAGGGACAAGCCCCGAAACGAGCAACGCCCTAGGAGAGAGCCAGTTCCCTCGAATGAGCAACAGTCCATTCGCAAAATCGACACCATCATTGGAGGACCCTATAAGGGAGGAGAATGAAAAAATGCACAAAAGAATTACACCAGGGAGGCAAGAACCCCACCAATGACTAGCTATATAGTCAACCAACCATACAGCGGAAGGGTTACGGAACCTATTACATTCACCTAAGAAGATGCTGCAAATGTGCAATTCTCACACTGCGATGTCCCAATAGTCAGAGCCGTGGTAGCTCCCAACGTGCTGAAACGCATGCTGGTGGATAACGACAGTTGGTCAAGATCCTGTTTTGGACGACCTTTGACAAAATGACAGTAGGTCACAAGCTAACTCCGATGAGCTCGCCCCTTTATGGATCCACTGGAGACAGTATCATCCCCAGAGGCAAAATTACTTTGGCTGTCGAAATGGGAGCCTCGCCCCAAGTGGCACATCACTTCATGGAATTCCTAATTGTTGATCGCCGATCCACTTATCATGGAGTCTTGGGAAGACCCGCCATAAAGGAGCTATGGGCAGTCACTTCTATCTATCACCTCTACATGAAGTTTCCCACCGAACGAGGAATCGCCACTGTTCGAGGCGATCAGATGGTATCTAGGAAATGTTATCTTAATTCCATAAGAAAGGTAGAGCCACGAGTTAACATGGTGTGGGATGCGAAAATGTTAGAGGCCCCTGAAGAAGGACAACCTCCAATGTAAGACATTGTCATAACAGAGGCGAGATCCTAAGTGTCCTTAGAAAAACTGGATCCCAGGGTGATTGAGTCGTAGTCCCAAACTGCCCCAATGGAAGAGCTTGAGACCTTTCCAGTGGACCCTCAAGACACATCAAAGGTCTTGCAGGTGGGAAAGGGATTAGAAGAAGAGATTAAGGAAAAACTAAAGGACTTCCTTCGGAAAAATTCAGATGTCTTCGCATGGAGGCATGAAGATATGATCAGAATAGACCCCAAGGTCAGTTGCCATCACTTACAGATTGATCCTAATTGTACTCCACATAGGCAGAAGTGGAGGGCATTGAAGGCCGAAAGGTACGAGGCCTTGAAAGAAGAGGTGGAGAGGCTAGTCAGTAATGGTTTTGTCCATGAGGCCAACTATCCGAAGTGGATTTCAAACCCTGTGCTCGTGAAGAAGCACAACGACAAATGGAGGGTTTGTATTGATTTCTCAAACCTTAACCAGGCTTAACCAAAAGACAGCTTCCCACTCCCGAGAATCGACCAGTTGGTAGATTCGACTACTAGGCATGAATCGTTGAGCTTCATGGACGCCTATTTATGCTACAATCAGATCCCTATGTTCCCAGGCGATGAGGAGAACACCTCTTTCATCACTGATAGGGGACTTTACTGTTATAAGGCGATGCACTTTGGCTTGAAAAACGCTGGAGCCACTTACCAAAGGTTAGTCAACAAAATGTTTGCTAATCAGATTGGCAAAACAATGGAAGTTTATGTTGACGACATGCTTGTAAAAAGCCTCCTAGCTAAGGAGCATATCAAACATCTGGCAGAAGCCTTCCATACATTGAAAATGTATCACATGAGGCTGAATCCCCTTAAGTGTGCCTTGGCGTAGCCTCAGGAAAGTTCTTGGGCTACATCGTGAATCAAAGGGGAATAGAGGCCAAGCCAAAGAAAATCAAAGCCCTTATCGAAATGAGGTACCCCCAGAAGCCCAAGGAAGTGCAACAGCTCACTAGTAGGGTAGCCGCACTGAATCGCTTCATCTCGAAGGCCACTGAAAAGTGCTTACCCTTCTTCAAAGTCCTTGAAGGAGGCAAAAAGTTCCAATGGACCCCGGAGTACGAGAAGGCATTCCAAGAGTTGAAAAACTACTTGGGCCGAGCACCTCTCCTCAGCAAACCAAAGGAAGGAAAACCTTTGTTGTTATACTGGCAGTAGCCGAAGGCTCGATCAGCTAAGTGCTTATGCAAGAGGAAGAAATACATCACCTACCAATCTATGATGTGAGCAAAGCCTTACTGCCTACCAAAGCGCGTTACCCAAACTAAGGTCGTATTTCCAGGCCCATAGCATTCACATCCTAACGAATTTTCCCTTTAGGCAAGTTTTACAGAAGCCAAACACCTCGAGGAGGTTACTAAAATGGGCTATCGAGCTCAGTGAGTTTGACATAACCTACGCCTCTCGAACAGCTATCAAGGGCCAAGCTCTAGCTGATTTTGTTGCGGAGTTTGCTAAAGCTCCTGAAGTCGAGGTGAACATGGAACCAAAAGAGCCCCCCACCTGGAACCTCTTTGTTGATGGCTCCTCAAGAGAGACAGACTCTGGAGCTGGGGTCGTACTGGAAAGCCCAGAAGGGCACAAGCTTAACTGCGCTGTGAGGCTCGGATTCAAGGCTTTCAATAACATGGCTGAATATGAGGCCCTTCTAGCAGGACTTCGGTTAGCCAAAGAATTGTAGGTGAAAAGGTTGATTATCAGCAGTAATTCACAGTTGGTGGTAAATCAGGTCAATGGTAACTTCGTGGCTAGGGACAAGCATATGGAGGCCTATCTGAAGCTGGTCATAAATTTCCTGCCGAACTTCGAAAAGTTCGAGCCAATTTAGGTGCCTCGCCAAGAGAATTCCCATGCGGATGCCCTATCAAAGCTAGCCAGCAGCAAAGATTCAGAGTTGCTCAAAATAGTGTCAATTGAACACATGGTCGAACCCTCTATCAAGAAGGGTGAAGAGCTGTTGTGGATAGAGGGTACACCACCTTGGATGCTGCCTTTTTAGCCTACTTAAGAGAACAAACCTTACCGGAGGATGAAACTGAAGCACGAAAGCTCTGAATGAGAGCTGCCCACTTCGTCCTACATGATGATATCCTATATAAGCGCGATTTCTCCTCTCTCCTCCTCTGGTGCACAGGGGGAGAAGAAGCGAATTACATCCTCAGAGAAATGCATGAAAGGGTTTGTGAAAATCACTCTAGTGGACCAGCCCTGGCACACAAGGTACTCAGACAAGGATATTACTGGCCGACCCTGAAAAATGATACTTTGTAATTCGTACACAAATGTGACAAGTGTCAATGCTTCTCCAATGTTCAGAGGCAACCCTCTCATGAACTTACAGCTGTATCCAGCCTGTGGTCGTTCGCCAAATGGGGGGTGGACTTCATTGGCCCCTTACCGAAGGGAAGAGTAAGCGCTCGCTTCGCCATAGTCGCTATTGACTACTTCAAAAATATTACCGAGGTCAACACCTCCAAATTTCTCTGAAAAAACATCATATGCCGATTCGACATACCTTATTCCTTAGTCCCGGACAACGGCAAATAGTTCGATAACAGGAAAATTCGAAACTTGTGTGATTAGCTGAAATCAGAAAGCATTTCTCTTCACCTCATCATCCTCGGGCGAATGGCCAGGTCGAGGCGGTCAACAAGACCATAAAGCTCACCCTGAAAATGAAGCCGGATGCCTCCAAAGGGGCCTGGGGTGAAGTACAAGGAAGAGCTGACTTGAAGACATTTTCTATTGGCCACGATTTCGAAGCCATTTTTCGAGGTCAACAACATCTAATGGACGGCTGTTTAGTATAACGGGTAAACAAATATTGAAGAAATCAAGCTTTATTAATATAGATAATGAATATTATAAAAATTATAAAATCCATTTTGGTAGTATAAATTTTATTATTTGCAAGAAATATATGATTCCTACTAAGATTGAAATAAGTATATGTAAAATAATCTTGTGCTATTATACTATTCATATATTAATGTGGTAGAAAATCCGTGTTAATTATTCCTTGCTTACATAATAATAATAATAATAATAATAATAATAATAATAAAACAACTACGACGACGACTATAAAGTAAAATGTAATTATATTATAACATTATATGATATATACTATTAAAATAATAAAGTAACGCGTAAATTAATGTTATGTATGTAATTAAGCCATTGTTTGACAACTATTATTTTAAAACTCTTTTCCCTACATATTCATTGTTAGCTATGCATTTACACAATAAAATATTTCATAAGCAAATCAAAAAAAAAAAAAAAATCTAATATCACTGTTCAAAACTCTATTTTATCCAAATAGTGACGGTCAAATATGGGCTAAAAAAAGTATAATTCTTATTAAGATTTAATGAGCACTTAAAAAATAGAGAAAAGTTATTGGACCATTTGGAAAATGATTTTATTCTTAAAAATGTATGGTTGAAAATGAATTTTTGAAAAAAATTATTAGTGAAAAAAAAAAAAGAAAAAACTCTCTCCTAGACAAGCTGTAAATCCCACCTTCCATTACCTCCAATTATTGTTTTTGAGCTCACCATATCAATAGCCTTCTAGTGAGATGAGTCAAAATCTTGACATATCTTTAAGTGCCTTGTCCGGTTTCTATTAAGTTATTAAACTCGATAGATATTATGGCGAGCAATGGCCTTTATGCTTGGATAAAAATTTTATACACTCCAATAAGCTTTTATTTTGGCTTTTCATTTTGCTTGCCGCAAGAAATATCTATTGATTTCTCCTCATATTTTAGTTTAACATATTGCTACATGTACAATTATGGTTGACAAGGTTTGTTAACAATCATGATTTGGCATCATCACATTCATCCATTTCAAAAATTATTTTTTAAATTAACTATCCAAATTTTGCCACATCAAACATTGTCAAACTATACAAGTAGATTAATTCATTTTAATATATCAATTGACCATTTAATTAAATATATGATTTATTAAATGCAATCATTGAACATTAAGAACAAAAAGTGAGTTTGGCTCTTTACATTTAAAGAGTCAAACTCACTCTCTAATTTAAAATGTTGAAATAAACAGTCTCTTCAAACTCATTTTTAAGCATTAACTCTTTAAAATAAAAAGTATCTAAATAGGCATCCATAAAAAGTTCTCATATTGAATGTTTAACACTGAGATTTAAAACAAAAACAGTGTCAAAAAAATTTTGGATGCTGTATTTTTTAAATGTAGATCGCTCTGCACAAGGTTAGTTTTTACCTTAATTTATAAAGTCATGCAGGATCTTAAAAGGAATTCCTTGAATATAAAGATATCACATTAGATGATGATGATGATGATTTTATGGGAAAATGTGAGTTAATCAATATAAGGTTAGGTATATTCTGCTAGTTGAACAACGAGGACCTTCATCGGGGATGGAATCGATGCTTCTCTGCACAAGAATTTTTTAGTGCTTTATTATGACGGCCGGTCTCCTTTCATGATATGGCTTAATCGTATCAAAGTTTTATGTTTTTCCCACAAGCTAACTTAGAATTTTCTTCTGAAAACACCTTATTTACAGGAAATTACGTAATTTGGATAGAGATGTCAATTCGGGTGGTCCGGACCGGGTCGGCCCATCAACATATGAGCCCGGTAACGGCCCGCATGAAAAAAAAAAAAAAAAAAAAAAAAAAAAAAAAAGGCCCACCCACTACGAGTTCCGGGTCAGTCCACAAATTTTGGACTACAACCCAGGTCCATCCTCTGACTCATCCGGGTCGAGCCCATGCGGGTCAAGGGTCGTGCGGGTCGCGATTTGTTTCGATTTGACCCGTATTATTGTATAAATAAAATTATAAAATATAGAATTTTTCATATTTACAGCAAACAATATTTTTTTTGTTAAATGTAAATTAAGAATTGAACAAAATGATAAATTCATATTTATACAAAGATATGTTTACATAGAATTCAAATTTAATGTTATATGAATTATTTATAGCTTTTCAAAGTTAAATAAAAATTAAATACATTTCTAATTACTATTATCAAATATTTATAGCATAAGTACATCCCAACTAGGTTGACACCTAGTTTTATTATAATTTATAGTTTAAGTACATCCCAACTAGGTTGGCACCTACTTAAATCTTAACTATAATTTAGTTATTCAAAAATTATATATTTTAATATTTGTATATCCCCATTTCAATTATTTACTTTTATATATTTGTTTAAAAATTATATATTTCAAATTTTAAAAAAAAAAATTCAAGGGGTAGGGGGTTAACCGCGGCCCATGAAAGTACAACCAGCGAAGCCCGCGAGTCACACATCCTTGACCAGTGAACCGCCCGCTCGGGTCACGGGTCGGCCCGCGGTCCCTGGTCAGTGACTCAGTATAGCCGGAGAGCTAATAGATTGGGGAATTAGGCAATTAGGCCATTAGGGATTGATTTCAAAATTCCTTTCGATTTTGTATTATTTGGATAGGCTTACTTATGTTATGTAGATATTAAGGATTGGGCCAAGAAAAATGGCCCAATCAAATCCAATGTGAAAAAAAAAAAAAAAAAAAAAAAAAAAAAAAGATAAGAGAAATGGGCTGCTTTGGCCCAATCTCAAAACAAACAAATTTATGGGCTGGATTCTTCAGGCCCAATGTCAAAACAAATAAAAAAAAAAAAAAAAAGAAATCAGCAGGCCTTAGCCCACTTTGAAAATAGAAAAATAAAAATAAACCTGGAGTTGGAGAAGATGAACCAGACCAGAGAAACCACAGCACAGGAGGCGCTCTGGTGGAGCCCAGCACGCGCGGCCGCCTCCCCCTCCCCACCCCCCCCTCCCCCAACCCGTGTGGTTTTGCTTATTTGTTTTGTGGGTTCATATGTCTCTACAATCGAATTGTATCCTGTCTAGATGTTGGAGCCTATGATCTACTCAAATTTTGTCAAGCTACTCGAACAATTTTAAGCAAATGATTTTAAAATAAAAATTATAGTCATGTATCGTTTATGTGACTCGCTTAACGTAGTTCAAAATCTTGTTTTTGACTTTCTATATCTTTGAATGCTTTTTTTTTTTAACACATTATGACAATAGCATCGACTACAAGAATTGCATTGAATGTAAATTATTCATCTTGAACCCTTAAGATGAGTTGCCCCACTTGCACGTCAATCAAAGTTCGACTAGTAGCAAAAAATGGTCGTCCCAAGATAATAGGAATGTCATGATCCTTCCCCATATCAAGAATTTTAAAGTCGGGAAGATGAACTTGTCCACTTTGACTAGGACATCCTCAATGACACCCCTTGGATAATTGATAGATCTATCTGCCAATTGCAAGGACACTATGGTTACCTTGGCCTCTCCCAAGCCTAATTTTCTGAAAATTGACAAAGACGTCAAATTAATGCTAGCACCAAGACAACATAGAGTTTTACTAAAGTTTAAATCACCAATAGTGTACGAAATAATAAATGTGACATTCCGGAATTTTCTAGCAAAAATTTTAATATTTTAGAAAGGATTTAAAAAAAAAATTAGGGACTTAATTGAATTAATATAATAAATTATATAGAAATTATAAGTAACATGGTACTATGGATATGAAAGGCGCAATTTCAATTTAAAAAGATGTAATTTTATATTTACCTAAATATTAAAGTGCAATTTTATAAGTAAAATAAGGAAATTTGCATACGTACCTCAAGGGTTAAAGTGCAATTTGAGAAATTGCACTTTAAACCATTTTCCTACACTGTAAATATTGGGTGATTTGAGGATATGGGGCACGTCCACTCCTCTTTCCATTTAAGGTATGTTTTTAACTTTCCCTTTCTTTACATAATTTAATTAGTTGGTTAATTATTTAGTTAATTATTTAGCTAATTATTGAGTTAATTAATTATTTATTTATTTAGCTAATTGTTGAGTTAATTATCTATTTATTTAGTTAATAATATAATTAATCAACTGTTTGGTACTGTCCAATTTCTTATAATTTAATTAATTAGCTAATTGTTTAGTTAATTGTTGAGTTAATTAATTATTTCTTTAGATAATAATTTAACTAATTGTTTCAGTACTTAATTGATTCATGAATGAGAATTTAAAATTCTTATTTTAGGGTTTCTTGATAATTGAAGGAAGATAAAATTGAGATTAAATTTAATTAATTAAATCAAGGATTGTGTGAAAGAGATTTGTAGAAAAAGATAGTAAAATGATGATATTGAAAAAAAATGGATGGAAGTAATTAAAGGAGAAAGAAAGTAGGGATAAAAAAAAATGATTTACTATAATAATTATTAATATCATCATAATATTGGTGATGAAAATTGGCCACTAATATATGTATATATGTGGACATGGTCAATTGGAGATAACATTTAGCATTTGAGGCTTAAACTTAAATTATTTTGATTTGGTGACATGATAAGACGAGAAGTAAAATATTACAATATATGGAATTGATAAGAAATTAATTAGTAGGTGTTGGTATAAACACACACACACACACACACTTGTGTGATACATGAAATGAAAAATGGACCAAATATGAAATGAAAAATTAATATGGTAGTGTATTGCTAGCATGATGTCTATATGTATTAATTTTATTTTAGAAGTTATGTAATTTCTTTTATAACAGCAAAGAAAATTTCATTTAGCTTATTGGTAATAAAATAAGATCATTATTAATATTGCTACAAGGGGTATTCTATAAAATAAAGTATATCATCTTATAAGTTTAGTTTAGATTTGATAACATGGAAATAACATGATAAGTTAGAATTAATATGAAAATTATTTTATTAATGCAGATATTGAGCAAGAAGGTCGCGAAAAAGGTAAATATGGATGTTCTTCAACTTCAGTACAAAATACGTGAAATGTGTGAAGTTATGTGTTTGTTGTCTTTATGTGACAATTGTTTATTGAGTTTATTTAGAAAATGTATGGATAGTACGTTTTCAAGGCCATGCATATTTATGTTATCATTTTCATGGAGTGTGTGGTTGAGAATTTTAAATGTGAATTCCATTATAGATGTACCGTATTATGGTGTCCGAATAAATATACCACTTTGAGGCTCTTGACGGTCACTAAGGGTAGCCAAGGATAGGGTATTTGGAGTTCGACACTTGTATACAGGCGGTGTCAAGAGGTCCCTTGGTGGCCTTAGGACTGCGGATAGGCACGGGGTTAGGCCTTAATTCATATTATATATATTCTGATAGGGTATCCTGAGTCTCGGTGGGCAAGGACGGATGCCTTGACATTGATTTGTGCACAAGTAAAGGTTATGTTATTGTGAGCTCACACGGTACACTATAATGAGGATTCGAGCCCAAGTGTGTTCGAGTGACATCATTGCACCATTATATTTACTGAACTTTATTGTTCACGCTTTGTATTTTGTATTGTAGATGGCTCCGCAGGCAACTGAGGTTATCCGACTACCAGACATGCCGAAATTACTGAAAATCTAATGGCTATATGTTATATATAGGCGCACTCACTACACACGCTTTTATATGGTTGTTGATGAGAATGAAGGTATTGAAACTTTTGAAGAGTATAAGGATTTTGTATTGGTAATGGTTGATGTGTATGACCTGATCACAGGGCGATATGTAAATCCTATGCTCTCTGTAGAATAGATAGTGATGTAAAGTAGGGTGATGAAAAATGGTAAAAGAATGTATTAAATATGGCATGAGTTAGCTGACATGGGTATACCGCCCTATTAGCCTGCTGTAGATTCGATATATGGAATGTTTTTAAAGTTAGCAGGCACTTCTTTTAGTGAGATTTTTGAATGGTCATATAACTAACTCATTTACTGTATTTTTTAAAGCAAGTCCTCTTGTGGTTATAATATCAATGATGAATAACATTATCCAAATGTGAAAAACTTCTTAACTTTGTACTTAGCTAATACCACATGTTGAAAATTATAGTTGTTTAGACCCAAATAGGGTATTGAACAATTAAAAGTAACAAGTTACTTATTAATTGGTCCTAGATGATTAAATTGATTATTCCAATTTAATTAGCACTTAGCGTCCATGAATTTATAACAATAAAAAGCAGTAAATAAAGAATAAAGAACACCAAATTGATCCCGAAGAAAAATTCATAGCAGGATAAAAAACTTTTGGGCAAACATATCCGCAAATGATCCACTAGAAAAGTCCACCTTTGAGCTCTCAAGAGCCACACGCGCCGGAAGCGAGCACCAATAAGCCCATCTTTGAATCAACTTCTTGAAGTTTAAATCTTGAACTTTTTCTTGAATTTCTTTGACTTCTTTTTTGACTCTATCAATCCCAAATTATATTTAAGATAACTATGAGTCATTAAATCCTACTTAACTTTGATTACAACTCAATAAACTCTTAGGAGGTGTTTGTTTTTTATTCTCAAATTTTACAGTAAATCAATTCTCATTTTCAACCACACATTCTTCAATAAAATAATATTTTCCATCACATCAATAATTTTTTTCTTTTTCAACCACACATTTCCCATCATATCACTATTCAAAAATCAATTCTTCCCCCAAAAATTCCTACCAAACAAGCACTTAATATAATTCAACTAGAAGTTGATTTAGAGTAAAAAAAATTACCAATTACAAATTTGGAAATGACTAATTATAATTTGGACTCAACAAAATGAAGTAGAAAGAAAAACGGCATTTATCTATTAGTCCAATTTCAATCCGTCGTACTTGTATTTCTTCACTCTCAGAGAAAATTATGCCGTCCAAATATTTATGAGGTAGAACCAAGAATTATTTCTACCTAATGTTTGGTTCGTGCTACTGAGAAGAACAAATGATCTTTCTAAACTTGCAACAAGGTTGAAAAGGTTTACACATAACAACCAAATATATACTCTTATATACAAATACAATGCAATTTAGATAAAAAATGCATAAATAAAATCCCGTGGACAAGGCATAATGCTTTTTTTTATTCTTTTATATAAATATAAAATAGGGCGAATTTACCGTCAAGGCTTTTTATAGTTTATCTTTATTCATTGTTTTGCCTCTTTTCTCCAAATTACAACTATAGGGAAGGTTTGAACAAGATCATAAATTACTTATTGAGACGTAGCGAAGCTGTTATCACTCAAGAAGACTCATGTTACAGAGAAATGTTTACTACTGATCAGATTAAAATCATTTTCTTAAACCGTTTTCAATCTTAATTTTACAGATTAAATTAGATTTCAAATTCAACAAAATTCTAATTCTACCAGGAAGAAATATTTTAAACATACCGTATACAAAATTCAAATATCTTACAAACTCATTTTTGCTTGATGAATGATCATCATGCAACTCATGTTCATGTAAGCTAATTTAAGGCCATATGAGATTGAATTTAATCAACTTGCTAAGCTTTCAAATCTCTTTTAAGGCGACTTGTAATAGTCCTACGTGTTTTAAAATAGTGAAGTATTGTGAAATAAATGCCCCAAAATGGCACCGCGTCGGATAGTAATTCGTAGAATAACATGAAGAGGCTCATGAAAGAGTTCACCATAGTTTCATAAAAAAAGCAAAAATACAATAGAAGTTAATTGATTTTCATTTAGTAGTACAAATAATACCAATTACCATTATTCTTTGGACCAAACCTAATGAAAAGCTCCAGCCAGATGGTTACTCTTTCTGTTGGCAACAGGCTTCAACCCAGAAAACACTACTATCCTATAACTATTTACACATTCCAGATGCCTGCAAATCCTGTCAAAGGTGCATGTGATGCCACAGTGCAGCACCGATTCTAAAGTTGCCCCCACAATTCCACTTTCAGAAACTGAAAATCAAGACAAGGAAAAACTGGGGTGTGTGTGTGGGGTGTAAACAAGAAGTCATCCACTCATCGAGATGCCTTTGGTCCATAAGCTTGTGGCAATGTCAAGTCCAATGTATGAATAGCAGTGCATGAAAATCCTCCTCCACTTTAAGAACAAAAAGTTGTAGAGTGAAAATCATGCTATCAACTTTCCATTGTTTGATGGAAGGTCTTTACCAGCGAATCTAATCAATTTCTCTTTACAGATAAAGCCAGTTCTAAGCATTTCTTGAGTTCATTGTGGTCGATCTTAACCTGGTTGGCAAGGCCTTCTTTTCGTAGGCATTTGATGTGTGGCAAATCAAATATATTGGCTTCACTCTTTTGTTTCTTTTTTTCAAGGGAACCCTTTGGATTTAGATGAAAACTTGAAAGAGATTAAAACGAGAGATTAACACTTATTACAGTCGGAAATGTCTCAGAAGGCTGCCAAAGGTATCCCCTACAAGAAAAGAAGTTGTTCAAAATCTAACTACATAAGTGAAAAGGGAATTCTCAGAGAAACGTAGTATACCTGCAAAACTGTTTCTCTGTTTCTTCTTCACTTTCTCACTAACTTTCTTCTTCAGGTTCACTTGCACTTACATTTCCCCAGTCCCAGCTAGAGATTATGACTTTATGATCTTCATTTCCCATGTCTTGTTGTTCTTCCTGAATTTGCTTAGTAGACTCTTTGATAGCTCCCCAGCACTTATATACCTCAATCATCTGTAATGTTGGAATATCACCTAAACTGGGAAGGATCATCTTCCAATCATCGCTGTATTTCAATGCTAGTCGTTGAAGTCTTGGGAAATGATCTCTTGAGGTATTCCACTCTGCAAGTTTTACATCAGAGAATTTCAAGAATTTCAGTTGTGGGAATTTGCCTTCCCTAGTGTGTCCATTCTTCTCTCTCAAAGGAAACATCACGTAATTTAAGAACTTCAAGGTACTCCAATTTCCCAATAATCTCCATTTGTTCAGGAGACGTGTTATTAAGTATAGTCAATTGCTTGAGACTTAAGAGCAGACCAATCAAACTGAATGATGAATGATAAGTGTATTTTGTAAACTTATCTAAGCCTAAAATTGGAGTATTTGTTTGTGATTTGAATGAATTATAGCTTAGTCATGTGTTAATTATGTTTGTTGGGTTGAACTCAATGCAAATTGGTGGATTTGGAAGAAATGAATGAAAACTATGCGAAAACAAAGGAAATCCAAAGTTTGGGGATCAAAGTGTAAACATTCAATAATTGATTCGGACCACAAAATGATAATTGAAGATCATATACGGTCAATTGGATGCAATTGAAGGTCAACGAAGTGAAATATAGTTGAAATTTTCTCACAAAACAATTTTCAACCGAAGAAGTTATGTTCCGTGTTTTTAGCCTCAAATTGAGACCCATTTTTAGGATAGTAAGCGTTCGAATTAGAAAACTTTTATTTCTAGAAGAATTATAGTTAGTTGAGTTATCTTTCTAATTCACTTTGAATAACCTCAATTGAATATCGAGAGAGGAATTTATGACAAAAATACCGAATACTGGTCTGGAACAAAGCAAACAGAATTGACTCGTGTGCGGAACAATTTTGGCGCGAGCGCAAGATGCCAAAATTTTGACCCGAGAGCCATTTGGATCAATGGTACGTGTGCGGTGGTTTTACCTATGCTCACATGAGGGCTTTTTCCGCAAATGAATCGACAGTTTCCTTTCGCGATTCAAACT
This sequence comes from Fraxinus americana, assembly GCA_035079005.1. Classification (NCBI taxonomy): domain Eukaryota; kingdom Viridiplantae; phylum Streptophyta; class Magnoliopsida; order Lamiales; family Oleaceae; genus Fraxinus; species Fraxinus americana. The sequence goes on along the minus strand of CM068715.1, from coordinate 375,236 downwards.
CTTTTGAAACCCAAATTGGACACAATTTTAACCTATTTTTGACTCTTATAAATAGAGAACAAGGGTTACACACCGGAGAAAACCTTTTTTTGCCTATTCATGTACAATAATATCATCAAATTCATCAAGAGCAAAGAGTCAATTATTATATTTTGATAGAGGAAATAAAACCTAGCAAGGAATGGAAGGTGAATTACATCAAGATTTTGAAAAATTCAACGTTAGAATTGAAGATCAACATCTTTTTCATTATTTCATGATTTGGGTGATATTTTTCTATTATTTTTCTTATAATTTATATATTAATATTTTAGGCTAAATCTATTTTTGTATTGGATGAAGATGAACCATAATTTTTTATTTGTTTTAATTCAAGACTAGTAGTTTAATTTAATTTATTTCTTATGTTTCTTAATTAATTTTCCATATTCATTGCATTATTTAATTGATCGGCCACTAATTAGATAATTAGTTACTTGTTGTAGTGTTGTGAAGTTCACAATAAGTTTAGAACATGAAAAAATTAACATATGGGTAATAGATTTAAGAATAGCATTTATCACGTATGCAATCATATAGATAATCTAAACTTTAATACATTCTAATAATTCAAATTTGGATTAGGAATATATTCAGGACGTTGTTAGGATATATTTGATTTGTCTTGAAAAAAAAATTATATATCATAACTTTATCGATTATCTTGAACGCGTAAATGGAATTAAATTACAAATCAAGAATTGAATTAGATAGCAATATGCAAATTCGAAATCCAATACAGTCATCCATAATTTGATAAAAATCAAAGTTTTATAGCTTTCTTAGATTAATTTAGTATAGACTAAATCAAACTCACTTTTGTTTACCTAATTCGAATTCCATACACAACTAGTAAACTTGAATTGAATTTATTTGATGTGAGACAACACTCTCAGCTCACTAATTATATTACTTTTCAACGATCCCGTACGCTTGCTGGTTTCGCACCAACAATAAACCTCTCATGTCTGATATAAGCTTTAGCGATTTGAGCTGATTAATTTAAGGAAGTCGAAAGAATAACTCTGTGAAGATCTAACACCGCCTTTAAGTCTGCGAAGATTGGATGAACATCTCAAATTTTTCTCATCTATTTCATTAGAATTACAAGTAAAGAAATACTTCGTAGGTTCTTATTTATTAGGAAGCTCTTATCCTTAATTGCCTAATGAAGGCTAGACGCACTGAAGTATGCACCGCCCCTGAAATGTATGTTTCTCAAACTCATCATATTAAGGACGACATCTAGTATTTCAACTTCATATGTAGTGCTCACAAGAAGAAATTCTAGTTTGTGGAAGCTTTCCATTAAAGGCATTGTATATGAAATTTCCAAGTACCTCAAGTGAACCAGATGTTCAATTCCAATTACAACATTGAACCTTCTATAAAATTCCAAGATCCTAAGAACTTTGAAGCTGCATGAGATTAATGTGACCGAATCTATAGGACCAAATAAAAGAGCTCACATGTAGGCCAAAGGGTAGTGAATAAAACTTATATCGCACGTAGTTGATACTCAAACAATGGTGTTGCTGATACATCAATACTTGATTGCAGAAAGGTAGTGCATTATGTTCTTCATCGTTACTGGTGACAACATAATTATATCTGATAAGATCATCAGATATAGTCACCAATATGAGGAGACAAAAACAAAAATGTATGAAAAGAGAAGAACAAGAGTAGAGAAATAGTGAACTTACAAATTGAAAATCTTGAAAAAGTTATCTTCTTTAGCTATTCTCGAGCACATTTCACGCCATAGATCATGAATCTTACTAGTTTTGATTGAACCATCAAATCTTTTTTCAACAACAAGTACCATGCTCCTATCAATTAGTTTCATCAAATATTCTAGTGCCATATCCTCTAAATTCTTGTGCTCTTCCCTTTTTATAATCCTTGAGCAAACAATAACGATATCAACTTTCTTATGTTGATTACCTTGTCCTCTTCAAATGCTCCAAAGTAAAGATAACATGGTTTCAAATGCATTGGTAAATGCTTATAGCTAGGTTCCAACATTTGGATGCAGTTGTCTAACTTTTCGGATATATGTGAACTTAAATTTCTTACAACTTTTTGACACAAGTGTTCTTTATTCTCCATTTTTGCAAGAACTCTAGCTATCACGACTACGGAAAATGGTAGGCCGTAGCATTTTTTTTGCGTTCTGCTTCCCAATGTTAGGAGTTCTTGAGGACAATTTTTATCTCTGAACACCTTCTTATGTAATAAATCCCAACATTCAACTTCCAATAGAAAAGGAACTGCTTTTATGTTGCTACTACGTGAAGCTTTCAATCCAACTTCTTTATTCCAAGTAGTAAATAAGATTCTGCTTCCAGTTTTGTCTTTTGGAAAATATCTTTTCAAATCGTCTCACAATTTTGTATCCCATATGTCATCAAGGACGATGAGAAATCGCTTTCCTTTTAAACTTTTACAAACATCTTCAGCTAAATTTTCATTCCAACAACATCAATATTGTTCTTCATTTCTTTGATTTCCATCGTAATAAGCTGAATCTTCTCAATGAGCTCTGGGAGCCTGAGGGTGAGATACCATACAAGAGGAAAGGAAGTAATTGTTAAATAATCCAAAGAGAAAAAGAGGCTAGGGTTTTATAGATTCTGCAGAATGTAATTGAATAATGAAAACCTAGATACAAAGAGACTATATATAGTCTAAAATAAAGGAAACTTAAAAGACTATTCTACCCTTAATAAATAATAAAATCAAAATAATCATATATTTCTTAACATCTCCCCTCAAACTCACGATACAGCAACTACAAGTATCGAGAGTTTGCCAACTAGAAAAAGAAAATGAGAAATAGAATGCGACTTGGTAAAGAAATCTGCAAGCTGCAAAGAAGAAGAAACAAATGGAAAAGTAATTGTGCCATGCTTGAGACGATGACGAGTAAGGTGACAATTGATCTCAATGTGCTTAGTTCGTTCATGAAAAATCGAGTTGTGAGCAATCTGAATGGAACTCTGGTGATCACAATACATAGGAGTGGGATGTGAAAGAAAAACTCTCATATCTGCGAGTAACTAACGTAACCAAACAATCTTTTTGGTAGTGGATGCCATAGCACGATATTCTGCTTCGGTTGAAGATTGAAACACAATAGATTGCTTCTTGCTCTTCCAAGAAATAAGAGAATCACCTAAAAAGATACAGAAGCCAGTAACAGACTTACGATCCGTGGGATCACAGTAATGATCAGCATCAGAGTATGCACACAGCTCCAAGGAAGATGTGGATGGAAGACTGTACCCCGAAGATACCACAAAATACGAAGAACAGCTGCCCAATGAATTGTAGTAGGAGAGGCAACAAACTAACTAACAACATGAATAGCATATGCAATATCTGGACGAGTAATAGTGAGATATACCAAACTCCCAACAATAGTACAGTATAAATTAGGATCTGATAAAGGTAAACTATCAGAAGAAGAATACTTTGCGTTAACCTCAATGGGAGTATCAACAGTTTTATTATCAGTAAGTCGAGGCCATTCAAGAATATCTGCAACATATTTCGACTGAGAAAGAAAATAACCTCTAGGTGAGCAGGCTACCTCAAAACCCAAGAAATATCTTAGAGAACCCAAATCCTTCATTTCAAACTATCTAGCCAACTCTGTTTTCAAAACTAAAATACCATCAATATCATCACCTAAATAATCATGTCATCAACATATAAAGATAGAATGATACAACATGCATCAGTGCACTTAACAAAAAGAGCAGAATCATGACTACTAGAAGCTAATCCAAAAGAAGAGATCACAATAGAAAATTTCTCAAACCTAGCACGAGGTGCTTGTTTGAGACCATACAACGCTTTCTTGAGCTTGTAAACATACCCAGAATCATGTGGAACACCAGGAGGGAGAGCTATATAAACTTCTTCTTGAAGATCTCCATTCAAGAAGGCATTTTTAACATCAAGTTCAGAGATACGCCACTGACGAACCAAAGCTACTGCAATAAGAGTACAAATAGTAGTCATTTTAGCAACACGAGCAAATGTCTCCTCATAATCCATACCATACTGTTGAGAGTACCCTTTTGTAACCAACCTAGCTTTGTATCGCTCAATTGATCCATCAGAATTAGTCTTGATCTTATACACCCAACGACAACCAACAATACTGTTACCAGAAGGTAGAGGAACCAAATCCCAAGTACAAGTCTTATGCAAAGCAGAAAGTTCCTCATCCATAGCTTGCTGCCAAAGAGGATCAAGAATTGCCTCTTTATAGGAAGAGGGCTCAGAGAGACAATGAATAAAAGCTAAAAATAAAGTAAAAGATGAAGAATAACAAGAATAAGCAAAATCTGGTAACTTTGTAGACTTACGAATGCGTATGGACTGATGTAGAAGTGGATCCACAGTCTTAGACGGAACTTGAGGGACCATAGGAGAAGAGGGACCTTTAGGTGTGCCGGAGAGTAAAGTATCAGTATATGCAGAATGATCAGTATTTGAAGTGCTAGGAACTTGAGATGACAAACTATCAGAATCGGTAGAAAAAGGATCTATACGAATAAGATCAGATCTAGTCAAACTATGAGTAGTTAATGGAATAGAAAAGAAAGGTATATGCTCGAGAAACACAACATGATGAGACACATAAAGTTTCTGAGTTATTGGATCAAAAAAACGATACCCCTTTTGACCTTCACCATAACCAAGAAAGACACAAATAGTAGATTGAGATGACAACTTTCTGCGTTCTACATGAGGACGAAGAACGAAACAAGTAAAAACCAAAAACTCTAAAGAAAGAATAATCAGGGGCATACCCATACAACTTTTTGAAAGGAGAAAAACCTGAAATACGAGAAGATGGAATTGTATTGTTCAAACTTACAGTAGTAAGAACAGTTTTAACCCGAAACACACTAGGAACTGTAGTAGACAGCAAGAGAGAGCGAGCAGTTTCAACAATGTGCCTTTATTTTCTTTCAGCAACACCATTTTGTTCAGAGTATCTGTACACGAAGTTTTGTGAATAGTTCCATCTAAGGCAAGCAGTTCACAAAATTTTTTAGAAGTGTATTCTCCACCCAAATCACACCTAAAACATTTGATAATAGCATAATGTTGAGTTTTGACAAGAGCACGAAATGCTGTCTATATCTCAAAGAATTCAGAACGATATTTCATTAAATAAACCCAACAATAACGAGTATGATCATCAATTTAAGAAATATAATATCAGGACCCTCCTTTTGTGGCAACAGGAGAAGGCCCCCATACATCAGAATGAATCAAATCAAATGGAGAGGAAGAAATAGAAATACTTCGATTAAAAGGTAAAACTGAAAATTTTGCCAGTTTACATCCACTACAATCTAAAATATCATAAGGTTGCGAATTTCCTAATGCCCCTGTAGAAGCAAAAGATCTCAAACGAGAAGACGAAACATGACCTAGGCGAGAATGTCATAAATAAAAACTAGAAGAAGAAGAACTCAAACGAAAAGAAGATAAATCAACACTAGTAGCAGCAGCAGCAACTGGTACTTTTAACTCATTCAAAATATATAGCCCTCCCTTCCTACGGCTTGTCCCAATCAGCTTCTGAGATTGGAGATCCTGCACATAACAAGAAGAAGAGGAAAATATGACTAAATTACTAGAATCACATAATTGACCAACAGAAGTAAGATTTAATTTGAGTTTCGGAATATGATAAACATTAGGGAGAGACAAGTAACGTGTGACAACAGAACCAACACCTGCTAAAGGCATAGGAGTGCCATCAATAGTCATGACAGGAATAGAAGACGAAGGAGACACAGAAGCAAAAGATGAAGAATCTGGAGACATATGGTGTGAAGCACTAGAATGTAAGACCCAAACAGAATGTGACATACCTGAAGAACTATGAGGCAACTGACTTACAGAAGCAGACATAGCTTGTGGCTATAAGGAGATAAACTTCTGAAATTGCTCAGCCAGAGTACCGGGATCTGTGAAAGGACCCGACGAAGCTACCGCTGCAGCATTGGACTGTGGTGGTCTATAACCCTGAGGTGGTCTATGATCATTTGATTGTGATTGATTGCCAGGCTTCCAAGCTTAGAATTGCTGCACGGTTCGATTCTGTTGTCTCAACTTAGGACACTGAGCCTTCTAATGACCTTTCTCCTTACAGAAACTGCACTCATCATGGGCAGCCCTTGCGTGAAATATTTTCTGATTATTAGACAGTGACTTAGAAGGCACTGCTAACACAGAAGGATTAGGAGTAGAAATAATTTCCTTTTCAGAATAAGACTTAAAACGTATTTCTTGAGCCAATAACTCACTGACAACTAAATCAACAGAAGGAAGTGGAGAATGATGCAAAATTGAACCTCTAAGTCCTTCAAAACCACTGCGAAGTGCCGTTAGAAACTGTTATAGCAGAATAAAACTACTGAACACTCATATTCTTCTACTGAAGAGCTCGTATGTCATTCTCCAATTGATACTGTTTTGCAAAATTTCACTGAGTGAATAACCTTTGGAGATGTTCCCAAACCTCCTTTGTTGTCTCATACTTTGCCAACTCTCTACCTATGGAATGCTCAATAGAATTGTTAATTCAAGTAATTATTTTTGAATTGTTTGCTTCCCAAGTATCTATCGAAGCAGCATAACCCTCATCAGTATCCATAGGTTTCATAGAAGTTCCATCCCCACATCTTTTTACCTTTAAGAAAATTTCTCAACACATAACTCCAATACGAATAATTCTTTCCATCCAACCTCACACTCACAGATTAAAGCGAACCGTCTCTTTCAGTAGTCATAATAAACGAAAAGAAGAAAGAAACCCAAATCGCAAAAGAAATGGAAACGAAATACCAGATTGCAGAAACTGAATGAAAACCTTAACGAAATGCCAAATTGCAGAAACTGAATGAAAACCCTAACAAAATACCAGATTGCAGAAACGGAATGAAAAATCCTCCCAAAATCGTCTCTTCTATAAAAAAAATTAGCTGTGTTGGATCCGCGAAAGCTGTGTTTGAGATTATGTCAAATCTCATGAAACTTAGCTCTGATACCATGTTGAATAATCCAGAGAGAAAAAGAGGCTAGGGTTTTATAGATTATGCATAATGTAATTGAATAATGAAAACCTAGATACAAAGAGACTATATATAATCTAAAATAAAGGAAACTTAAAAGACTATTATACCCTTAATAAATAATAAAAACAAAATAATCATATATTTCTTAACAGTAATGACATATTCAACTTCATATGCTATATCTATGGTTTGTATTACAAGTTTTTCATGTTCTACTTCCTGCTGCACCGCTACATCTGTGATGGAAAATCCTAATTACATTAGCTCTTTATGGAGCATAAAAATTTGATCTTTCACACCAACAATCCTTTCCGACTTGTTATTTATTAGGTCAATGAGATCATCAAGAACAGAATCAACAATGAAGACGGAAACCACAGCAATCTTTGGAGCCGTATCGCTAGGCATCTTTGAGACTGATGCAGTGCTCTTTGATCTTTGTTTTCAATCAAACTTTGATAACAAGTTGGAAACAACAAGATCTAATATTCCACTCTCTGGGACCTGATCATTCTCCGTGGAAATGAAGAAATCTAATAAACTTTCTACCTCGTGGACTAGAGATTTGATATTTGACACAGCTTTCTTTTTTTCTTTCATTCTTTCTTCCACCTCAGTTGTTTAGAATGGTGTATCCTCAATAAAGTTGAAAAGGTCGAAATACGAGAAACTTACTACCTCAATGACCACATCTTCAAGATCCGCCATTGCATTATTGGTTGCTTCATCCATGATAAGACTGAATACAACAATGGTGAAAAGGAAGGAATAAAAGAAACTTCCAACCTCATTAACCACAATTTCGATATCTATTACTCGATTTTTGGTAGGCTGCGAATGCAAACATGTATCCCCAAGAAAAGTAATAACAAATTGAAGCTCTGCCCGAAGAATTTGAATCAAATCCTTTACACAAGCTATGGCATCTGCCTAAAAACATAGGATGGCTTCAATCGTTAAGAGGAGAAAGTTGATGGAGGCGGCTACAACTAGATTAGGATTGAGATTGCGGTTAATATTGGACATGAATTGCTGGTTTGGGACTTTGAAGAATATCTTGAGCTCTTACCCGAGTGACACTAATTCTTGGAAAAAAATTCTGATTTTATCGGAATCTTTTAATGTTCTGATTTTTGGTAAAGACTCAAGCCTCCGTAGCAGATAAATTACATATCCACGGGAGGACACAAGTGATATATACTCGAAAACAATTTTAATGAGTGTTTTTGGCCCAGTAATTAGTTCATCTTCGTCGGGTAAGTGGTACCTGGACTCTATGGAGAAAGCCGCTTCTGCCTCCTCTGATGACATAGGGAATATTGATGCTTGAATTGCATGGAGAAAGAAAGATGATGAAAGTGAAGTGCAAGAAGAGAGGGCAAAGACTACTTTGTGTTCAAAACAAAACAGACGCTACGAATTGTGTTGTTTATGAACTGAGGAGAGAGTCCAAAGACTAATTTTTGAAAGTGATCCAAAAAGAAGTGTTCATAAGCACCTTTACACCTTAGCCAAACATGATCAATAATTTAGATCCACAAATGCCGCTACCAAAATGCATAGAATACAGGAAAGTTTAGAACAAATCAAAATACTTCAATGTTACAGTTGAAAGTAGGACATATATTTTAAAGCCAAGCTTGCATCAAGTGTCTGTAAGGCATTGCTTTTGTACCAGTTGATCTTCAGTGTTTGAAAACATAACATCTTAGGTTATAATTCCATAATTATAAATATTTTTAATAGGTTAGATGAGTTAAATTATATAAAATTTATTTTTAACAATTTTAAAATGTATCATGCCTTAGTTGGCTTGCGGAAAACGTGTGATGTTACTATGTTAGGTCATGATTCCATACTATGCTTTGAAATAAATATAAGTTTTACTCTTCTTACTAAATTTTTTTTTTTTTTTTTTTTTTTTTTTTTTGAAAACGTATGACTAAAAAGTAGAGAAAATTTTTGAATTTACATGTGCAGAATTATTATGTTAAAAATTGTAGTTAAAAATGAATTTAAAAAATAAGTTATAAATAATAAGGTTCAAATATGGGCTAAACGAGAGTTAACAACAGGAAGTTATTTAAAATGTTTCAACCATTCAGACCCACAAATTCTACTACCAAATTTATTTTCAAATAGAATAACATTCTGATTTAAAAAAAAAAAAACATGTTGAAGATTCTTAAGTTTTTGACCCTTTCTTTTATTGCATTATTGATGAGTCTAGAGAGCATATTATTGCGTAGATAAAGAGAACATGAGCTGGGAAAAATCTTGTTAGTTAGTGGTAGCAATACAATTTGATTATTATTTTTTTGGAATATGCGCCCAACGAATGGAAGATTTAAATTGGCCGAGCCGTCAAACATATCCTTTGGATGGATATATATATATATATATATATACATATATATATATATATATATATATATATATATTCTAAATGATTAAACATACAAGTCATTTTAGTGTTAAGTTTAAATATCGCAATTTATATGATCAATCAATAAAAGATAACGAAAGCAGTAAATCAAAACCAAAACGATCACGAAGAAACCCAACTGGGAAAAACTTCGAGCACTTTGTTAGTCAACAATCTACTATAAACGATTTAAACGACTTACAGTCTATCAGATTAGATGACACGTACTATCTGATCACTCGACTGCACTCCCTACAGCTCTCCTTGGATTCCGTGCTCCCCCACACCAATCCTTCGCTGTTGTTGCCAAAACTCTCCTTGGAATCTGCTATCCTGGAGCACTCCTAGCCTTGTAGAATCGTCTATTTCCCGTGGATCAATGAAAAACACTGCGTTTTTCACATACTCGAACTCCAGTCGAACTTCCTCGATTTTCAGAACTCTGATCAGATGTAGAAGAAATGCAATTTGGTATTTGGATTATAGAAATGATGTTTTTCTCACCAAAACAATCAAGGTTGAAAAGGGGAATTGAATCAATCTCTCACAGATGTAGCTCTCTCAATATTTAACCTCGCTAATTTTTGTACAGAAGTGTTTTGGTATATATAGGTAGGTTAGAAAAATGAAGGGGTCAGGGAAAAAACCTTTAAATCTTGAAATAAAAATTTCCCGAATAAACCTGTCGCTCGAACGAGATCTCAGCGACAGTCGAGCGTTAGGATGTCGATCGAGCGAAGTAGGGATGACAGTCTAGCAACAATATTTCTACTTTTGTAACTCGAGTCAAACCTTGGAGACAGTCTAGCGAAAAATTTGCTCCGTTTTCTTCTTTTTGTCATTCTCGAACCCTAGACCTAATAACCTTATTTTAACTATTTGCACATTACTCCTTGACTTTTTACATATCGTACACTTCAATCCTTTTGTTTATAGAATTACAAAATGTTGAAAATCTAACAAACTCCTCATTTGGCATTCTGTGACAAAACTACTAACTAAGTCAAGTCAGTAATCAAAAAATGAATTACAGACTCAAACCCTATAATAAACTAACTGACTTGAAAAATTCTACAATTTAATCAGCACCTGTTTCTTGAAAAAATAACTCAACACCCAATATAAAATGTGTGGAAAACAGTGTAATAAACAGTTCAAGCAATTTATATAATTTAGGCACAGTTCAAGCAGTTTATATAATTTAGGCAATTTATGAATCAATTAGACTTGTTTAGTTTTAACAATGCATGCTAAATCAAGATATAGTACCGATACAACCCAATATACCACGAAAACAAATTGATACTACTAAAATATCAAACTTAATTTTGCAGAACTGAAATTAAATAATAAAGTGCATTTGATTCAAAAAATAAAGATCATCTATATATATATATATATATATATATATATATATATATATCAAAAATTTAATGACATTCAGAGTTTCGATAGATACATCATGTAAGCAAAACAAATCTACTAAACTACTCTCCCCTATCAAAAAGACATATGTACTATTGCCTGCCATATGTACTCCCCCTTATTGTCACACAATGACAAGGGGTAAGCCTAGAACTAGGAAGTACCAGCAGCATCGTCGGAGTCTGTCCTCTCCTCGGAGTCAATATTATCGTCCCAATGATGGCGAATCCAACTAAGCCCACGCTGAACATATCCAACAACACTCCGAAGAGTTGCAAACTCGGAAGTGTGTCGATCAACAGTGGCACATAGCTGGGTAATCTATGCCATTATACGAGCCTGCTACTCAATGAGCACTGTCATCTGACCCAAGAGAGTAATTGACGGGTAGATAGGAGCTGAAGCAGAAGGTGTAGACGCAGGAGGAGGAGGAGCAGAAGTAGAGGTAGAAGGGATATCAGATGGCGGAGGAGCAGACGAAAAGGAAGGAAAATCGGAGGGATCAAAGCTCAAAAGAAGCATGAGATCGACTCTGAGCAAAAGTGGTGTGGCCAATCGGCCTAGAAACCCTCCGAGGAATCCCTTCGGGAAAACTAACTCTTAAAGCTGTTACGAGTCGATAGATAAAACAGGTATTAGGAAGTGCCACCCGAGTCCCAGTGGTACGGAAAGCCCGTGAAATCTGCTAACAAATGAATGAAGGGAGATCAATGGAATCATCATGCAGAAGGGCATAAAGTAAACGAGCATTCTCCATCGGTAATGAAGAAGTGGGGAAGATGGGCCAAAGATCCGTGCACACAATGCATAATAGAATCTGGCGCTCAGTCGAGAGACAACAAGTGCGAATCGCATTTGGACCTCCCTCCAACGGTGTGTTAAACACCGTCGAACGGACTAATGAGTTCGTCAAAAGGAAATTAGGGGTAAGATAAGGAAAAATGGGGTAGACGACTAGGGGAATATGAATAAGACTCGAAATAACGTCCGGAGTAATCCTAATCGTCCTATCCCGAAGAAATACCCTAAAGGAAGACCCGTTAACATCATAAATGTTAGCATAGAACTCGTGAATAAGAAGGCTAGGGGGAGGATTCAACTCGACCAATAAGGGTTCCCATCCCCAGGAAGTGAAAATAGCAGCGAGGTCGGGTGACAAGTCAGAAAGGATAACCTCGAGCTCAAATAGAATGGGACGAAGTGAAAACTGCGACCCAAAAGTGTCTTGAGCCACAGCCGAGATAAACCTAGTCCTATTGTATAAGGTAGAGATACTAGGAGTGGAAGGGGTCAGGTGTGCTCTCTTAGGCGGCATCTGAAAGAAATGGAATCATAACATTAAAACCTCGATAGACAATGAATCAAACCATGACATGCATAGTATGCATGAATGCACATAAAACAAGGTAAATATGATAACATGCAACGTGCCCTAACATGAATGCATGATGACATGCAATGATGCCTAGACCTAAGTGACGTAAAGACATGACGCGTGCCGAGATGTCGAGATGTAGGGACGTGATGTTATAACGAAGTGACGTGACGCCATAACGTAAGTGAGGTCACCGTGCGGTGTCAATATGAACACACGACTCCATTGCACAAACTGACACCAACAAGCTGCACACTCCAACCAACAACATCCCAAACGGATTCAACTATGCAAAGATCAAAATCGACTCTAAAGCAAAATGCACTCCAAAATCATCCAAACCAACGACCACAACCTCAACTTCCAAAAAAAATATCAATAGACAGCCACCCATCCATCACAACCTCAAAACTCCAATCATCAACTCTCAATCAAGCACCAAAGACCTACCTAAACTACCAACAACAACCAAAGAATGACAAAGGTCAAATAATGAAGAACAAAAAAGAAGAAAGCGCGGGAAAATCGCCCACAACAGTCTAAACAATCAATTTTTTGTTCAAAAGTGTATAACAACTGATGTTAATGAATAAATATGCTGTGAAAATGCCAACAATGACAAGACCAATGATCAAAAATCATCAAACCCCAAAAGAATATGCAAAAATGAGAGAAAACTATGGGTTTAAGTGATTTACCTTTAAATGTTGTTGATTTAATGAATTATCACCACAATTGAAAGTTTTGAAGTGTTTAAAGTGTAGGTAAACCACAAAATTGATGTGGGTGGAAGAAATTGAGAGAAAAAAAGGAAGAGAAAGTTCGTAAAACCCTAAAAAATAACGTTAAAAAATCAAATTTACGGCATATCGTTCGAGCGAAGGTCGATAGATAAGCGAGCGAGGTAATTTCTGATGTTGTAGCTCAAGCGAGTTTTAGCGAAAAAGCAATTGATAAAAATAGCACTTCAAATTTTAAAATGAAGAAATAGCACCAAAAATTTTCAATTGACAGAAACAGTAATTCAAGTTAAAAATCAAGAAAAATAGCACAAAAAAAAAAAGAAAAAAGAAAAAAAAATCAAATTTAAGTAAATGAAGCTCTTGTCAGACCGATGATCACAACTATGCATGCATTCACAAGTCGAGCATTATCAATAAAGATTTTTCCACGTACTCAATGAAGTTCATGATGGAGTAAAGTGTATAAGTGACTCATGCGTGTAAAGTATTACTATTTTCTCGTGAAAATGACTCCAAACTTTAAATTTGTGAGAAAGGATATGCTAACATCACGTCAAATAAGTATGATCCCTACTGATGAAAGTCAAACATAAATGTAACGTTAGAACCTAAAACGAGCTCAAGTAAACGACAAGTTTATTTTCTCCCCCTGAAGATGAGTATGTAATTTTTATATCACTATTCTCGTTAATTAATCTTATGTGTAGACTATTGTCCATTAAGTGACTGAATTGACCCCTGTAACGAGATTTAGGCCAATTAACCCAAGTCATAACCATAGGCACTAGGTTATGAGAAACCGCTCGGGCTTAATTGCTCGAATCAAATAGGTTTCAAACAAAAGTATAAGATAAATCAAACATGTGTGTATAAAAAAAATCTTCTTTTTTTGTTTAAGAAACAATGTAGGGACACTCATCACGAGCTAGGTCATCTAGATATAGGTCAATTCACGTTCGAGGTCAACCTACTAACATGTGACGGTCATCCCAAATCTCACACATGCGGTCTAGACTCACTCATAAGATCATAGTGTGTGCTATGGAGATGGTAGATGGTGAAACCTATACTCAATACTCCATAGAAAACCGAACTAAGTGATGAAAATAAAAGTGTAGATATGATAATGACATATTTGATCACACATGCAATATTGTAGAACATCATAAATTGTCTAGAGCACAAAAAAAAATTATTAATAAAATAAAAAATCAATATAGAAAAGAAACAAATACACAAAAAATAAAACAAAGCACACATAAATGAGATACATGCACAAATGAATGGACTCAATGGACTGTATATGCATGCACCTAAGGATCAAATCACGAAGAACCAAGAATGCTCACTTTTAAGAGCATGACCAAGCTCACGACCTTCCAGATCACTTCTATTAACCCAAGCTTGTTTAGACGTAGAAGTGATTTTAGTTAACCGAGTCACCATCTCAGTTAAATGGATATAACCTTATTCACTAGGAAGTTAATTGTGCTCGAGACATCATTTATGTTACTTCTAGTAATGAGTTTAAAAACACCTAGATCTTGTATGTCCCAGTGCATCAAAATGATGACGGTGGGAATAAACCTAAAATCAACCATGTTCGATGCTTGTTGCCGATAAGTATGAAGATTTACCATATGTTGTCTAGTAAGTCTGGATCCTACGTCATTCTTGCCCTTTGGTTCAAGAACAATTTTTCAAGCTTTGTTAGTGGCTGGAACGAACGTGGTCTTGATGTACTGAAAGTGGTATTACCATCATGAAAATAACCCAGAACATGCTTATTTCTAACGGGCTTGTTCATCCCAAGCAGATTGTCCAGCTTCTACGAACCACTCATAAACAGTTGGAGTTGAGCATTAGATTTATCGCGATCAGTGGTTAATGATTTAACTTTAATTTCCAAGTTTTCATTTACCAGCTTCAGCTCACTAAATTTTCTAGTCGAGTATTTAAGTTCACTTAGTAATTTTTCACATTCATGTTCAAGTTTGTTCACCTTTTTCAAGACGGCTTTGTTGACCTTCTTAATTTTGAGAATCTCCTCAAACAATTCACGATAAGACTCGTGAATGTCGGTCTCATCTTCAAACTGTTCACTATCATTCTCCCTTTCAACCTTCTCAATTTCACAGTCAAGTTCGATTGTGGCAATCGAGGTGAAGGCCATGAATTTTTTATCATCCTCACCACCAGATGTCTAATTTTGAGAACTGGTCTCTGACTCATCATCACTCATGGTTACGGCAAAGCCTTATGACGTTCTATATCCGAATTCCTCTTCAAATTAGGACATTCACTCCTAATGTGATCATACCCCTTGCACTCATGGCATTGAACAGATTAAGATTTCTTAATGAGAGTCCTATAGGTATTTTTCTCACATCTTCCTCTCGAGAATTTACTAGGGAACTCACTATTTCGCTGCTGAGGCATTCTCCCATTCCTCATCACCTGCTGAATTTTTTTAACGAAATAAGCAATTTCGTCGTCCCTAATGGTCTCAGTATCAATGGACTCGCTCTCCTCTTTTCTAATGGTGTTCATGACGATGGATTTAACATTTTTAGGTTGAGAAACAGTGAGTTCATATGTTTGAAGTGATCCTACGAGTTCTTCAATATTAACTATATCTAGGTACTTACTCTCTTCTATCGCAGTCACCTTAAGTCTAAACCTCTCGGGCAGGGATCTAAGGACTTTTCTTACGATTTTGGTCCGAAAGATCCTTTCACCTAAGTTAAAAGCCAGAGTTAACTATATTATTCAGCTTCGCATAAAATTCATCGAATGATTCATCGTCCTTATCACAATCTCTTCAAACCTAGTGGTTAACATATACAGTTTAGAGTTCTTAAC
The DNA here is from genome assembly GCA_035079005.1 of Fraxinus americana. Lineage (NCBI taxonomy): Eukaryota > Viridiplantae > Streptophyta > Magnoliopsida > Lamiales > Oleaceae > Fraxinus > Fraxinus americana. The sequence goes on along the minus strand of CM068715.1, from coordinate 359,258 downwards.
CGTTTTAGTTCCCTCGTGTGTGGTTTCTAGAATATCTCAAACTTCTTTAACAATTTCACACATCGATATTTGCCTAAACTCTTCAGCAGATACATCCATGAACGGAGCATGTAATACTATACTATTCCAATTACATTTATCAAGGTTAGTTTTAGTCCACAGAGATATGTCAGTGTGCGTGACTACACTAGCAGCAATTGTTGAAGGAAGCGCCCACCCATTTTGATAGCTAATCCAAATATGTTCATCCAAAGATTTAAGGAAGGCTCTCATTCGAACTTTTCAGTAGGCATAGTTGCTTCCGTCGAAAAATGGAGGCACAGATAATGACTAACGCATCTAAATGTTATAAAGGTTTATGAATCAAATTAAGGCTCTGATACTAATTGAAAGTTGCAGTTCGACCATAACAAAACCTAGAGGGGTGAATAGGTATATTGTGTGGAATTAAATAGCAACAAGTATCTTTTTAATTCTTCTTTAGATGATTAAACATGCAAGTCATTTTAGTCCTAAGTTTGAATACCGCAATTTATATGATTAATCAATAAACGATAACGAAAGCAGTAAATCAAAATCAGAATGATCACGGAGAAACCCAATTGGGAAAAACTCCAGGCACTTTGCCAGTCAACGATCAACTATAAACGATTTGAAAAACTTACAGTCTATCAAACTAGTTGATCCGTACTATCTGATCACTCGACTGCACTCCCTACAACTCTCCCTGGATCCCGTGCTTCCCTGCACCAATCCTTAGCTACTGTTGCCAAAACTCTGCGTGGAATTTACTACCCTGCAACACTCCTAGCCTTATGAAATCGTCTATTTCCCATGGATCAACGAAGAACACCGCATTCTTCACATACTGAAACTCCAGTCAAACTTTCTCGATCTTCAAAACTCTGATAAGATGTAGAGGAAAGGCAGTTTGGTATTTGGATTATAGAAAATATATTTTTCTCACCAAAACAATCAAAGTAGATGAAGGTTGAAAAAGGAAATTGAATCAATCTCTCACAGATGTAGCTCTCTCAATGTTCAACCTCACCAATTTTCGTACATAAATGTTTTGGTATATATAGGTAGGTTAGAAAAACGAAGGGGTCAGGAAAAAAAACCTTTAAATCTCGAAATAAAAATTTCCCGGATAAAACTGTCCCTCGAGCGAAGTAGGGGCGACTAAGGGTAGGAGTGGGTTGGGTTGGGTCAGTTTTTGTCTCAACCCAAAACCAACGCAACACGATCGGTTTGATCATAATTTAACCCAACACAACCCTTGTAAATGTTGAAACTCAACCCAACCCAACCCAACCCAATCAAGTATCAGTCGGGTCGGGTTAGAACAACTTGTCATCAAAAACTAAAGTAGGAGGGTTGAGTTAGACTGATTTATAATTGACTCATTACTTATATAATATTTGGTCTCCATAGTTACAATAAACAAAAAAAATCTGAATTATTTTAGCAATTCATGCCCAAAAATGTTACATTGACAGATTGATATTAAATTATATGAAGTCAATAAATTTTTTTTGCAATTAAAATATTTTTGTGTTGAATGTGCATTTGCTTATACTATTTTTCATAACAATGCATTTTATCCAAATCCTATAATATTATTCTAAGAGTTTTCAAACAATATTATAACACTTGTAAAGTTCATAAATATAGTCGGGTTGGGTTGGGTGGGTTTATTCGATTTTTATGAGTTAACTCATGTCCCGACCCAACCCAACCAAACCCGCATTCAGAATCAACTCACCCAACCCGTGTAAAAACAATAAAAAAACCAACCCAAACTGGTCGGGTTGGGCGGTTTTGGCGAGTTCGGTCAGGTTTTGCCCACCCCTAAGGGTGATAGTCTAGCAACAATATTTCTGCTTTTGTAGCTCGTGCGAAACCCTAGCGACAGTCTAGTGAAAATCCGCACTATTTTCCTCATTTTGCCATTCTCGTATCCTAGACCTAATAACCTTATTTTTAACTATTTGCACATTACTCATTGACTTTTTAAACATAGTACACTTCAGTCGTTTTGTTTACAGAATTGCCAATTACAAAACATCGAAAATCTAACTTAGTCCATTCTTTCTGCATGACGAAGAATCAAATGTGGCATTTTTAGCAACTAAGATGACAGGACTCCACTGTTCCAAGAAAAAAAATCATATTAAATAGGTAAGCATAAGCTTGAAGAACATAAGCATGTGATGTGAATTTAGAAATAAAAATAGCATTCAATTATAGAGATTAAAAGAACATAAAGGTGTTCACATATATACCTTAGGTGGAGCCAACAGGTATAATAGACATTTTAAGCTCTAATAACTCTTCTCAAGGTGATTAAATAATGAAGTCATCAAAGTTTGGAGAGCTCACCTTTCTAGTGTAACCTGCTTTCTTAATGAAGTGATGAAAGGGGTCAAGTAATTTTAATATTATTATGTTAGAAACTCAAACAGAAAGCCCATCTAGATATAACATAGTGTCACCTTAATGTTAGGAGGAAAGTCACTCTCATCCCTTACATTGATGGCATATTGCCCACACTTGTGCTTAATGACAACATGCAAGAAAAGAAAAAATACAGATAGCGTGGTTGAATTTCCATTCATCATATGCAATGTAAAGAAAAAATATCACTCCCTACAAATCATATTCAAGTAGGCTTCAAGCAATAAGGTGGCCATGTTGAAGACCTAAAAGACGTCAATTTACTATTTCTGAAAAAAAAAATGTGTCGTTTTGTTCATATTGTCTCAACTAAAACTTATAAAAGAAAATCAATATCCACCACATTATCATATTCCAGTGCTCCGAGACCATTTCGAGCTCCTCCCATTGTCAATAAAATGTAATTTTTTTAAATTACAGAGTGAAAATAAAATAGAAGAGTAATCATGGCAACAAGCAGGTGACATCATTCATAGAAGAAAGCACATTTATGCAGACAGGGAGAAGAACTTATGTGCAAGATGAGCAAATTATAGAATACACTTAGATCAACACGGCAGTCCTATTTAAGCATATTTTTAGTGGTGAAAATGAACTCTTTTGAGGATTCAAGTAACCATGCTTGCAGTCCAAATTAGAGGAAATTAAGTACAAAGAGCACACACTTTGGATTACATGTTTTTAAGTGCGTGTTTGGGACACATTCTTTTGAAAGAATGTATTATTGAATAGTAGATTGATGGAGAATGTGTGGTTAAAAATGAAGGAAAAGTTATTGATGTGATGGAAAATATTATTTTATTGAAGAATGTGTGGTTGAAAATGAGTAGAAGAATGATAATGAAAAAAATAATGTGTACCAAACAGTAAAAATGCAAATAGATCATTTTTTTCTCAATCATTTTCTGAAGACAATAGTTTCAAATGCTAAAGTAAAAAATGGCAAATACTATCAAGATAAGGGAAGAAAAAAAGGATGGGTGGTTGTTTGGGAAAATGGAGGAGGAGGTATGGCTGTAGCGTGTCAGATTTCAAGCTGCGTGAATTTGAGAAAGCTTTAAAGTAATGAATCCGACGTCATTTTGCCATAAATGAAGGCAAAATGACGTAGTTTTGCTTCCAGAAGGGCGGAAGGAAAAAGATCTATAAGCAAATGAGAACAAAGAAAATTTCAAAACTAGGTGTAAAAGGATTTAAAATATGTTCCTAAGCACAGAAAATTTCACATTGGCCTTTTTATATAGCAAGGAAGGGCATATCATTTTCCATAATAGTGTCCATAATGGACACATAGGGGTGCCTACGGGTTCCAAAGCACAATAAATTTCATATTGGCCTTTTTATATAGTAGGGAAGAGTATAGCATTTCTCATAATGGTGTCTATAATGGATACATAGAGGCCCCCTATTTGGGGGCGCCTAGGGAGCCTCCATGTGTCCATTATGAACACCATTATGTTAAGGGTTATGTACCTTAGCATTACTCGATAGGGAAACGGTGTTATTTTGTCCACAAAAGAAAAGGGAAAAAAAAATTCAAAATTACATGGAAATGATAATAATAACATCAAATTTCAATTTGAAAATGTCCTAACAACGATCAATAGCATAAATTAATAAAATTAGCAGATATAAAATTTGATCTATGCATGCCTTAAATGATACCTTAGCAGAACTCATGTAATTTCTCTTTGCAGACTCTTTAATCGTTTATGGACATTTCTCTATTCTCTTTGTATATCTAATTAAACCCACGACAAAAATAATAAAAACAATAAATTCTAAAATTTCCGAACTTAGATAAATTCAATAATTAGAAATCTAAGAACCTGAAATTTTAAAAAATGAAAAAAGAAACAATAACCTCGGATTTGGTGTTAAATATTACGGGAAAGATGAATTCTGGAAGAACTGTGTCATTCTTGTAGACATCATTGAAGATGGGAAAAGGATTTTGCTAGTTGGATTTGTTAAGATTAATGGACTTCATTGGCTCCCTATTATTCAATGCCAATATCTGCAAATCAGAAATTGCCAAATGATTTTTTCAAGCAAAATATACACACAGAGGGATTACCACAAAAAAATAAGTTAATATTTTTTCTTATGTATCTTATTCATAATTTACTGATTTTGAGAAAAGAAATTAGAAAAGATAATCTTTGGTGAAAAACATGCACTGTGAATCCATCATTGGGTCGAATCCAGTAAGTAAGATACATTTAATAAGATTTTATGATCTAAAATTAAATTCAAGACTCACTCAAACATATAAAAGTGTCTGCATGTATTGAAATTTAAGCTTCAATTAATGAATAAATACGAGTATTCATCTTGTGGCCATGTATAAGCTCGACACAGTAGACAAGATTTGTAACTTTTAATATCATCCAGTTGAAAGTACATACCTCTGAGTGGAGTTTTTGGTTTTCAGTTTGTAGAACATCATTTTCTATTTTCACAGATTCAAAATGTCTCTTAAGAACTTCATAATCTTTCTCCAGTTGCTTAGTTTTACATCTTGCCCTTCTGTTTTGGAACCAATTTCCAATTTTGGTTGTTGGCCTAGAACTCGAGCCAACTGCATTTTTCTCTCAGGCTCAAGCTTGTTCCCCAACTCAAAGTTCTTCTCCATGTTAAGTCTCCTCTTTTTCTCTCCCATTTGTGATCCGTCATTAGATAAATCATCCTCTCCATTGTAATATTCTTTGCAAAAACCAACCCCAGAAAATGACATGATCTCTAGCATAGAAATGGAGTCATATCTTTAGAATAAAAAAAGTTCGAAGATTTAAACACGAGAACATTGAGGGTATGTCAGCAAATGAGAATTGACTGGACAACATAATGAACAAGACTTTTAACTATTTTATGTCGTTTCTTAATGCTATCTAGTACTATCAAGTCGACCTTATACACGAACATACTATGAGATAAAGAAAAAAATAAAAGCAATACAGTAGCAAAGAACTAAACTATGATAAAAGTGAGCTCCTTTGTTCCTACTTGAACAACGTTTGCAGCTGACTGAGCAGTCGAGGTAGCAACCACCGATAACCTACGAAATCCCTATGCATAGACAACACAGCATTAGCAACAAGCCACACTTAAATTCTAACGAATTGATTCTTGAACAATCACTTTATTAAAACGTAAAAGTTTTCAAGAGAGAGAAAATTAAGAACATATTTAAACTTAAAATCTTCAAAACCAAAATAACGTGATTTTCAAAACATCAATAAATCGTAACATAACAGTTTTAAAATATTTTATTAGCCACCGTTGCAAGCTCGCCCAATTTTCATCCGTCTCGAATCACTGATTAATTATTACCTAAAAAAATTCATGTTTTATATGAAATGATGATCTCAATAAGTGAAATAACGTAACGTGAAAAACAAAAGTCCATGAAATTCGTGAACATACTTGATGAGACATGAAATTATAAGAATCGAATTTCGTGGTTCTAATTTTATGCGTAGCGATACTTAACTTCATGACTTCATGACATAATCATAATATTAACTTCTTTAACTTTGAACAATGAAATACGTATATATCACTTACCTTGAATATGATGATCGTATTAGAACATAGGAGAATTGTATTTTTGAAAAAAAATGTTCGTGTGTGTTTGTGGGGAATATATATTATCATTATCATTTTTTTTTGTATAATTAAATAGAAGGAAAGTTTCCTTAGTTAATTCTTTTAATTATGGTAATTAACATTAATTACCTTTTTGGTATAATTAAATAAAATGAAATTTCTTTAAAGCCCTGTTTGATTTGTTAAATTTTACATGGAAAATGGAAAATATTTTCCCACTTCCCACTTTTCACTTTTGTGCTGTTTGATGGCACAAATTTTTCAAGTAAAAATCTTGCCCCCAACCAACCCACGCGCCATTTTTCCTTCTTTTTAGGGAATTCATTTTCTAGCCAATTTTTTTTTTTTTTTTTTTTTGTAATGGAAATAAATTTCATAATCAGTTGTAAAAAAAATTTCATTTTAATAGACAATTTTCATGTAAAACGAAATCAAACGAACACTAAATTTTGATGAAAAAATGGTGCAAAAATAGTTTTTGAGCAAACTTTTTTTTTTTTTTTTTTTACTTTTTGGCAAGGGTAAAAAATTTCATAACCAATTGTAAAAAAAAAAATCACTTTAATGAACAATTTCGATGTAAAATGAAGCCAAACGTGAACAAAAGATTCAAAATTTTAAAAATTTTCCTTGTGGAAAATTATACCAATCAAACACAAATAATTAACAATTCCCTGGAAAACAAGTTCTAGCCAATTATTTTCCCTGAAATTCATTTTCTTTCCACCCATTTTTTACCCTTACAATCAAACGGATCCTAAGGGTGTGTTTGATTCCCCTAACTTTTCCATGGAAAATGGAAAACATTTCCTACTTCCCGCTTTTTCATTGTTTGATGGAACATTTTTTCCTTGTAATCTATTTTCTAGCTTTGGCTTCACACGGTGGGGTTTCCTTCAAATTGTGGAAAATCAATTCCCACCACTTTGGTGGGAAAATGATTTCCACCTTTTTTTTTTTTTAGCAATGGCAACAAATTCTATCTACAAATGTAAAAAAGAAAAAAAAAATTCCCTTTAATGGACAAATTACATGAAAAATAAAGTCAAACGAACACCAAAAGATTCAAAATTTAAACATTTTCTAGGTAGAAAATTATATCAATCAAACACAATTAATTACAATTCCCAGTAAAATGATTTTTAGGCAATTCAATTCCCTAAAATTCATTTTCTTTTCACCCGTTTTCCACACTTGCAATCAAACGGACCCTAATTAATTCTTTTAATTATGGTAGCTACCAAAATTTGCATTCAATTTTTCCTTACCATAATACAAACATGCAATAAATGTCGATTATTCCGAATTCGCATGTATAGTCCCTCAATTATGGATGGGTATGAAACTTGGACCCTAAACTTTCACCGACGTGCGGTATGATCCCTAAATTGTAGTTGATGCATAAATTTGTCCCTGAACCTTAGTCTCGATATAAATTAGTCATTAATCTATGGTTATCGCGCAACTTGGTTCCTATACTTAGGTTAATGACAAGTAGAGAATTTTAGGTTATTATAATTTACCCATCTTAAAAATAAAAATTTCTATTACTATCTCAATTGTTATTGGTGTTGCTATGGACATTAAGGCAAGGTAGGCTGTGAGACCTCGCTGCTTGTTGTTCTGGATATTCACATCGGCTCGAATAGGTGTTAATAAGGCCTCCCATGACTTAATTTTGAGTTAGAAATATTATCGGGCACCTAGATTCCGTTGCAATGATTTTTTCTTTTTCTCATAGGAAATGTCTCTGACTTGCCCAAAATATATACAACAACCTCAAAATTTCAAGCAAAAGTTCTCATCATACAAGCAATCGAGAGTTCGAGGCTTGAGCCACACATTGTCTACAGATGCCATTGCCTTGACGACCTCCATCGATATCTGAAATACGTTCATCGGCCACTATCGAAGGCCATTAACAAGTGCAGTTGACCTCAACTATCTTCGCCAAAAGCCAAATATACCCCGCCTACGATTTTTTTTGAAGAGGGAAAGAACAATCTAATCTACTGATTAACTTCAGTAATGGCCGAGTACCTTAATAAGGGATCAATTCCATTGGGCAGCCTCCTATTGCTGCGAGTTCATTCTATACCATGCTGCCGAATCTGCCACTGCCTCGACTAATCTTATTGGAGGCTATGTTGACGGAGGTACTGGATATTCACATCGGCTTGATAGAAGTAAACAATATGAATATAAATTGGGGGTACGATTTGGTCTGGAAATGAAAGTTTTGAGATTTTTAAGGTGGGGAAGTTGGAAAAGATGGTTTAATCATAGAAATTATCTCTACACTGCCCTCCAACTTTTGTTTTTTCTGTCTGAGAATGTTTTTACCAAGACAATCTTCTGCTGATGATTGTCGGTACGAAGCATGCCATGGTTACCCTGGATTTCAGCTCAACTGCGAATGACCAGGCTATCTATAATTAGATTTCCAGGAAATGATTATATAGTCGAAAACATTTCCTATAATAATCGTTCTTTTCGTGTTCATAATTCTGCTTGACAGTTTTTTGAGGCACAAGGTTAACTGTGAGAATGAGAATATAGATAACTGGGATCTAGCAGTATGGAATAATGATGGAAATTTGCGGAGTGGATTGGAAAACTGCAAAAAAATAAAGAAACACGTGGTGGCTCTCGTAGATGCTCATGGAAACGGTAAATGGAATGGGAAGCTATATGGAAATAATTAAAATGGGGTTTGTGATGAATTGATCAACTAATGACAACAGTAGATATCAAAAAAGTAGTGGCATTTGTCGCTTTAACACCAATGTTTACCATTAAGGTGTTTTTATGTTTGGTGTCTAGTGCAAAATGCAGAGTAAGTTTTGTAACATACTGGACTGCTTTTTACAAGGCCCTCATTCTTGCACCAAACTGTTGACATCAAAAAATGACTAGATCAAGCTTTGCCACCCCCCAATTGGGAAACCATTTGGTTATATTTATAGGCTCCCAGAACAGTCAATTGACCTCCAAAAATAAGTTATCTATAATGATTTCCTTGAATTGTGTGTCATTGTCCATGCCTTCTTAACTCTTGATTGGTCCTTTGAGGTCGCTTATGATGATGCTGAGATGGTAGATAATTATTGCATATTTTTGATTGGTTGAAAGTAAGGCACAATCATCATGAGTGTCATGTGTTGTTATGGAAATTGTCATATGAGAATTAATAATGTCATCGATAAGACACAAGTGGCAATAAAGCAATGATGACGTTTTCTAAATGACGGGGGGTATGATCGAGCTGACATGTTATTGGAGAAACGACCTAAGTTGGTAGCTCATAGGTTGAAGTGACTTTGTAATCTTTTAGTCTGTCCTTTTTGAAGTTACTATTGTAAATTTACAAATTCTCATTCTTAAATTAGCTTACGTCCGAATTGGTTTTGTGAGTTTAGATGCCAACATTGTCCAAAAATAAAACCTTAACTCCTACGTCCCTCATATTTACCTATTAATTGTCACAACATCACTCTCAAAGACCAAATTTCATTTTTTCTTGTTTCATCTTGAATCCTGTAGAACCTTTTTAAATAGCATATGATAATACATATCATGAAAATCAGCCAAGATTTTGGCATAAAGTTTTGACAAGAATTGGTCCCTCACAACCCCCACCCCGCCTCCATACCCTAACGGTCTACGCTCTTACTCCCATGTCTGCTATTTTTTACCAATTAATTTATTTTAGGCAAAAAGGTACGGTTCAAGCATGGCCTAAAAGCCCATATATACTATACACATTCAGAGTGTGTTTGGTAGGGATTTTTGGGGGAAGAATTGATCTTTGAATAGTGATATGATGGGAAATGTGTGGTTGAAAAAAGAGAAAAAAGTACTGATGTGATGGAAAATATTATTTTATTGAAAAATGTGTGGTGGAAAATGAGAATTGATTTACTGTAGAAAATAAGAATCTGTACCAAACATGCCCTCAATATTCTATCACAATTTGTAAAGTTACACCAAATTGTACTATTACCATATAGAGATACAAGTTCCACTGCATGATGCACAATAAGGATCCGTTTGATTGTAATGGTGAAAAATGGATGGAAAGAAAATAAATTTCAGAGAAAATAATTGCCTAGAAAATATTTTGTAGAGAATTGTTAATTAAGTGTGTTTGATTGATATAATTTTTCACCTGGAAAATTTTTAAATTTTGTGTTCGTTTGGCTTTATTTTACATGAAAATTGTCTATTAAAGTGATATTTTTTTTCGCAATTGGTTATAAAATTTGTTTCCATTGCAAAAAAGTGAAAAAAAAAAACGAACAAAAATTTTTTCCTTAAAAATTTCATCAAATTTTAGTTTTCGTTTGACTTTGTTTTACATGAAAATGGTTCATTAAAGTAAATTTTTTTTTTACCATTGGTTATAAAATTTGTTTCCATTACCACAAAAAAAAAAAAAAACCTGGAATTGCTTTTCCCACCAAAAAGGTGGGAAAATCAATTCAACAAAACCAAAGAAAATGTGCACGGGGGGCTGGGCGGGGGAAGGGAAAATCAATTCCCTAAAAAAATGGTTATCAAACATGACAAATTGATGGAAATGGAAAATGTTACTATCAAACACAACCTAACATATTCATCTAAAAAAACCACACACACACACACACACACACTCTCTCTCTCTCTCTCTCTCTCTCTCTCTCTCTCTCTCTCTCTCTCTCTCTCTCATTGTTATATGATATCTCTTAGGGTCCGTTTGATTGCAATGGTGAAAAATGGGTGGAAAGAAAATGAATTTCATAAAAAATTATTGCCTAAAAATTATTTTGTTGGGAATTGTTAATTAAGTGTGTTTGATTGATATAATTTTCCACCCGAAAAAATTTTAAAATTTTATGTCCGTTTGACTTTGTTTTACATGAAAATTGTCTATTAAAGTGATAATTTTTTTCACAATTGGTTATAAAATTTATTTTCATTGCCAACAAGTTTAAAAAAAAAATTGTTTCCTAAAAAATCATTTTTTAATCAAAGTTTAGTGTTCATTTGACTTTATTTATATGAAAATTGTCCATTAAAGTGAATTTTTTTTTTTTTTTTTACAATTGGTTATGACATTTGTTTCCATTCTAAAAAAAAAAAATAAAAAAAAAAGGAATCAAATTTCCCACCAAAAAGGTGAGAAATCAAATTCCCTAAAAACTAGGCAAATGGGGGCGTGAGGGGGTGGGGGGAAAAATTTACCAAGAAAATAATGGCAATCAAACAAGCCAAATGTGGGAAAATGGAATTCATTTACCAACTTTTCTAGAAAAAAAGACATCAAACAGGGCCTTAGTTTCATTTTTGATTTTTCGTCTCTCCTAAATTATAGACAACTTCCTTATTAAAAATTAATTTGTTATTAATAAAGATATAATTTTTTTGGTTAATTAAATAATTAATGATGTAATGTTTATGTAATTGATAAATAATTAGATGTGTGATTTTGATATTGTGATATAAGTTGGTGAGATTGAAGAAAATAAGCAAAAGTTGACACATTTGAAGAAATTGCTAAATTGTAAGGGATCCAAAGTTCGGGGACTAAAATGTAAATACTTAAAAGTTGTGCCGAACCTCAAGATGAAGATTTGAGAGTGCTCGGAGTCAATTGAATAAAGGAAGACGTCAATGGAATCAAATTTAGGCAAAAGATGATCACAAATCAATTTCCAACCGAAAAGTTATGCTCCGATGTTTTAGTCTCATATTGAGACCTATTTTTGGCATAGAAAGTGATCGAATTGGAGAATGATGTCTGAATCAAAATTGTAGCCAGATGAGTTAGCTTTCTAACGCATTTTGAATCGCCTAAATCGGATATCGGAATACAAAATTATGATAAAAACACTGAAAGAAGGTGCTGCTATCTGTTAAAAACAAGAAATCCCGTTACATAATCCTTTAAAACAATAAATTCCGTTAGTTTTTCCGTTAAAAACAAGAAATTTCGTTACATAGCCACTTTTAATATATAGAAGATATATTTTTCTTTTTTCATTTTTCTAATATGTTCATATTTAATCTACATTGTTATCAACGAATATAATTAATTATATTTAAACAATTATATAATATAGGAGTATATTTGGAAGAGTATAAGCAAAACTTATATTTTCAACTATTTCTTAAATATAAATAGAAATAAGATTGCGTTTGATTGCTAATATTTTTCATGAAAAATGTGTTTTTTCACCTAATTTTCAACTTTTTTGCTATTTGATTTACAATATTTTCCACGGAATATATTTTTCTATTTTTGATCATGTGACTATATTTTCTTTTGAAAATAATTTTTTTTTTTTTTTATGTAGACGTGGTTATTTGAGTAATTCACTCTCTCTTTTCCTCAGTCATCTACCACAAATAAAAAATTGACAAGTATAATTTTAGATTAAAAATTAAATCAATCAAATATATTTAATTAATATTTTTCATAAAAATAATTTCTAAACAATTGAGTTATTTAAAATTAATTTTCTTTCTATACGAATTTCACATTCGCAGTCGAACTCATTTATTTTTATGGAAGGGGTATAGTAGGATTTTGCTATGGGTACAGGAAATACCCACAGAATCCTTACAGGAATTTGAATTAACCAACGTGGCAGATTGCTTTAAAATAAAATTAAAAGGAAGTTTAAAAAAGTAACAAAATGGAACCCGCTAAAGTTGAACCCAAATGATATTCCCCATTTCCCCCAAATTCACACCGCGACTATTCTTCTTGCCGTAAGCTCCCCCACGCAAAATCGGCCACCGCACTCGCCGTCACCGCCTGCCGGCGCACCATTGACAGCCACGACTCGCCGTCTTCTTGCCCTAAGCTCCCACCCCAAGCAAAATCGGCCACCGCACTCACCGTCACCGCCAGCCGGCGCCAACGAAGATGCAACGTACTCACCGTCACTGCCAGCCGGCGCCAACGAAGAGGCACCGCTTTGGAGGTGCTGTGTATGTGTATGAATTCCTAGGTAGAACCCTTTGAGCATTTTTCGAGATTTTTTGAACTGTATAATGAAATTTCATCTTTCTGAAATTTAAAGATTCAGTGTTTGTTGAAGTTATAGAAGTGTTAAAATTATGTATGTATAATCAATCATTTAACTACATCTTGGAGTACTGAAATAAATATAAGAAGTCGCTATCCAACCTTATTTAACAGAGAAATTTGTTCAGGAAGTGAAGAGGAAGTTGAACTGGGAGCATGCTCTGTATAGTGTATATGCTGTAGAGGAAATCAGGGACTTGATTCATAGAAAGTCTGGAACGCAAGTCAGTCTCTGTTATCCACTCCCCTGTAGTTCTTTTTAACACAATTTAAAGGCAAATCTTTGGAGACATCCAAAATACAAGTTCTGAGGAGTCTGTCTTTTTTACGAGTTTGTCAATTAATATCGATTCACGTTGTTTCATTTGAAGTCATCGGCTAGAATGAGATGAAGAAATTTTGGAGTCCATTAATCATGCCGTGAATCAGGCACCCAACAAGGAAGACGAAGAGTTGCCAAGACTGTTTGACGGGCTAGCTAGAATTAGCGATAAACGAGGCATCGACATATCATTGCACATGACTTTCAGCAAAGGAAAAGGAATTGCCAAACGTGACGGAAAAGGAAAGGGGTCGGATTGAACGGATGGTTTGAGTTCTGTCTGTGGTTGAAACACTAATATGTTGTGAATTTCAATTTGTATAACGATATATTGGTTTTATTTATGTCTAATCTGCGATTCAGTTCAGCCTTTTGTGAATGAATTATGAAGCCTTTGAGTTTAGTTCAGCCTTTTTGTGAATGACAAGAACTTTATGGCAAAAAAGGGTCTCAAGGAGTGGAGAGAGCAAATTTCTCCTCTATACAAGGTGCATTACTTGGAGAACAAAGGATAGCTTCCTTAACTCCCAAAGCCTAACTTCACTATTTGATGCAAGAAGGTTTTGTTTAACAAAACGCTGCACAAGCATAATAAATTATGCTCCTATCAGTAGTCCAGAAATGGACTATCTGCCTAGCAGGTAGAAAAAATGAGCTTGATCATAATGATATCCATCTCAGCCCATAAGCTATGCAAAGATCTTCTATGACATTAATGGCTTGATTTGTATATTTGCTCATCACTTCATTCATAGTAAAGTAATACGTATATAATCAAGATGCTGAATAGTAAAATGAGAACAGATATAAAGCAGCTTCCAGAATTGATTCCCTGTTCAAATGTTTGCCAATTCATTAAAATTGTTTTAACTCCAAAGATCAACTTTTTACAACCTGAATTAAGATTCAAGACAAATGTTCTTCTGTCCAGTGACAAATGTGTAGGAACGAAAGTTAGTTACACCGGAAAAAGTCAGTCTAACATTAATTACACCGAAATTCCATCATAAAGTTCAATGTAAAAACTGAATTTTCCGGCCATAATAAAAGTCAGTCTTCACTTCTGAAACTGGATGGCCTAAACGGTCTACACTTCGTACCGCAGCTACACAGCATACACACATAACTACAGCTATGTGCAATGATATGTCGACGCCTCGTTTCTCGCTAATTCTAACTAGCCAATCAAACAGTCTTGACAACTCTTCGTCTTCCTCGTTCGGTGCCTGATTCACCGCATGATTCAAAATTTCTCTCTCATTCTAGCCTACGACTGCAAATGAAACAACGTGAATCGATATTAAAGAACATACTCGTAAAAAAGACAGGCACATACTCAGCACGTCCAGAACGGCTCCTAAAAATGCTCAAAGGGTTTCTACCTAGAAATTCATACACATACACAGCACCTCCAGAACGGCTCAAACAATGGTTCTCATTCAGAATGCAATTCCAGACCAGACAATACATCTACGAAGTGAAGTCAAAATCCATTTGCAAGAAGAATTGCTACACTACTGACAACCAAGTGAAAAATTAAAAGCCCAATCTCAAATTGTTCAAATTCCCACAAATTAACATAAAAGATTGTCGGCCATAAAGGTAGAACTTCCTTGTTCTGTTTATCTTTTTCTCTATTTCACAGATTCTTCCCATTTCACACAAGCCCTTTTTTCACCCACCCTTTTGACCGTATTGTCATCAATAATTGCAGCCAATAAGTAAAGAAACTGAACACGAAAAATCAAAACGTTATTAAAACAACCTACTTGATTTGATCTCCAGTTCAGCAACTTTGAAAGAATTATTCTACTTTTTAAGCACACCAAGAGATGGTTAATCTCCAGATGAGTTAAAAAAAATTTGAATTTACAAAAAGGCTAGGTTAAACATTCATAAAGATCTAAACTTGAATACAGTTTGAATACCTTGGTCTATAGTGGTCGACAGATATTGACGGATATGGGTTCTTCAGTGGTGACTTGGCGTCGAGTTGAGGAGGAGAGGAGTGTCATGGTGGTTTCGCGGCGGGTCGAAGTTACGAGCACGGTTATTTACCGAAAAATGCTTCGACGGCGCCGGTGAATCAGCTGGGTTTCGCTCTATGCTTTTGGGGGAAGTGGTGGCTGGCGTTTCATTTGGCGTGGTGGGAAATGGAAATGAAAGTCACGGTTCCCCCTATTCCCTCCCTTCTAAGCCGTTTTTGCCTTTTCCTTTTTTTTAAAAAGAACCAAGCTGCCACGTCAACTGATTTCAAATTCCTGTAGCCTTTCTGTGAGAAAATCCTGTACCCATAGCATTATTCGGTATAGTATTACATTTTGATGATCCGTACTCTGATAACGACAACTGAAAGATGTGGCACATGCTCCCTGTCAAGTCATTTTCCTATAAATGGTCAAGATTCCTCCATATGGTTTGATCAACGGCTGTAATTCACTTTTCCCAGATCACGAGAGAGAGAGAGAGAGAGAGAGAGAGAGCCATATGATCAGCAATACACTATCAGATACACGCTCATATATCTCTCTCTGCTGGAGTGACTGCTATCAGGTCGAGCTTGGTCGGGTGGACTATAAAAGAGAAGAAATTCACTCTGTTTCTTGTGAAAAAAGTTGATAGATAGTGATTGGTGAAGAAAAAGTTTGAAACTTTCAGCTTCAGCTGACTCTAGCTCAAAAAACCCCAGGGAAAAAAATAGAAGGGATTCTTTTGTCAGTATTAATTATGGGTTTGTTGTTGAAGAAAGAGGAGTTGTTTGAGTTGGGTTGATTTTCTTGGATTTCGGGTTTATTAGATGAAATTGGGTGTTTCTTCTGAGCTTTTGTTTTAGTTTTCTTGGTGGGTTTGTTGTATAATTAGTGATATTGAAATGCATGTGAAGATTTGAGTTGGGGAAGTAAAAGGTGGGGAAGATGAGAGAAGAACTGGAGCTGAAAATGAGTTGGGATTTAGGGTTTGAGATTTTTGGGATTGCAAGTAAGGGTTAGCGTTTTCGGTATTTATAATTGTGTTGCTAATTGTAGTTTTAGTTGTATTATTATATTATTGATCATATATTTAAGAGAAAAGCTGAATAAAATATGAAGCTTTCACCATCAGGGATGGGTCAGCAAGTTCATGAAGGTACTTGTTATGCCTCCTCTGTGTTTACTTTTGTTCCTTGTTTTCTTTCTTCAACTAGATGCTTAAATTCTCAATCTGAGTTTTATTGCAAATTTAAGAGAATCCAATTATAATTAAGTTAAATTGTGACTGATGGGTAATTGTTTGTTGACTGTGGGTTATGGAAGGGGAGAAAAAGTGCTTAAATTCCGAGCTATGGCATGCCTGTGCGGGTCCTCTGGTGTCCCTGCCGACAATTGGGAGTCGTGTGGTTTACTTCCCTCAGGGTCACAGCGAGCAGGTCTTTTTTACTAATCTCTTCTTTCATCTGTTTGATTTAGATAATATTTTATTTAAGCACTGGTTTTTTGCTTATGCATGTAATGAATTCTATTCGAAAATGTTGGCCAGGTTGCTGCCACTACTAATAAAGAAGTCGACGCCCACATACCAAATTACCCAAGTTTGCCACCCCAGCTGCTATGCCAACTCCACAATGTTACAATGCATGTGTGTTTTCAACTTTATACTTTAGTCATTCTTGTATTCTTGTTGTGAACTGCTTATGGAGAATTCTTAGACATAAGAGAGTTGTGTTTATTTGTTAAAATTCAGGCAGATGTTGAGACGGATGAAGTGTATGCTCAGATGACACTGCAGCCCCTGACTTTGGTACTCTCAAATTAGACTAAGATTTTGTGATGCCTTTTGAACCTGCTTCTATTTATCATTGCAAATTGGTTAGGACTAATGTTTCATGACGTAATTGCAGCAAGAACAAAAAGATACGTATCTTCCCGTGGAGTTGGGAACTCCTAGCAGGCAACCAATGAATTACTTTTGCAAGACACTGACTGCGAGTGATACTAGCACGCATGGAGGCTTCTCTGTTCCCCGTCGTGCTGCAGAAAAAGTTTTTCCTCCTTTGGTAATGATAGTCCCGTGATATCACCGTTCTGCCTCATGCGGTGGTGATTCTTATCTAATCTTTCCATTTGATGCCTCAGGATTTCACGCAGACACCACCTGCACAAGAACTCATTGCGAGGGATCTTCATGATGTTGAATGGAAGTTTAGGCATATTTTCCGGGGTTAGTTCTAAAAAATTGTCTTGTAGTTTTACATTTGTGCAACCAATTATATATATATGTGTGTGTGTGTGTGTATATATATATATGTATGTATATATATATAATTTTTTTTCTTTTTTTAATTATAGTTGAATTAGTAATACATATTTACTTAATTGAAATAGTCAAGATAGGCACGTCACAAACATTCACTTCTATATTATGAGCATCTACTACACTACAAAAAGCTTAGCAGCATTGTAGATTATCGTGGGCAGCCGTCAGTAACTCGACATTAACAAGCTATGCTTGTGTATTTATGAAAGATCAAAATAAATCAATCGATAAATGTTTATTTAAGGGGAAAAGTGAGAAATAGTGTACTTAACTTTTGCCTAAATTGAATGCTTATTTTTTTTTTTTTTTAACCTTACAAGCTAATTGGGATTTTTATGCCTCCACCTAAACCCAATTAGGGGCTGGGGGAGGGGTGTAATTGAATGCTTAATTTTAAAATATCTCCCCCTCTTTAAGTACGAGGGTCCACAAAGTGTGTGGTTAAAAGATAAGCCAAATAAGCATCATAATCCTTACTTATTTGCTTATTAGGTATAGGTCCCACTATTGGCTCATCTTTGTCCACACATTTTTATGGGCCCTAGTGCTTATAAGATAGCACCTTCGTGGCCAAACATGCTCAAAATCTCTTTTCCTAAATTTATGTGAAATCCTGCTAAATCTTCAATTAGCTTTTTATTGAAATCTCCATCAACAGTATTTACAGTACATGAAAAAGAATTGAGCCATTTCAGCATTGATCTATTTCCTTGAAGACAAAGTGATATAGTGTCCTTAAATATCTTAATGCATTGCAAAGGGACACCAGAGGTTACGAAGAATTACAATCTGCCAGAAGTTGGGGTTGGGAATGCAGAATAGAGTTCTGCAATGCCTCTTTACTGTAACAGAGCAAGGAAATGGAAACAATCATTTATGAGCACACCCATGCTGATTCTTTCATATCATCTCATCCGAAATACTGGATTGTTTATGATTCTAGGAAACTTCACCGTGTATTGGGGGTAAAACAACTTATAACATTCAAACTGTTTCACAAATTTAGCTACTGTGGTTAATGGTATCTCATTTGGAACCTAACTCTGTAGTTAATGTTATGTGTGCCCTTCTCTCTCTATATTTGTGTTTTTTATTGCATTTTCTTTATTCTTTTATTCAGGCCAGCCTAAGAGGCATTTGCTTACTACTGGCTGGAGTGTGTTTGTCAGTGCCAAAAGACTTGTTGCTGGAGATTCTGTTCTTTTTATCTGGTAACTCTTACCATTTTGCATTTCCAATGCCAAATTCTTTTTTCTCACTTAAAGTCTTAATGACAGATGTTTAATTCAAGATGTCATTAATTCTTTTTCAGGAATGAGAAAAATCAGCTCCTTTTGGGAATTCGCCGTGCCACTCGACCACAAACTGTGATGCCGTCGTCTGTTCTTTCAAGTGACAGTATGCACATTGGACTGCTTGCTGCTGCTGCTCATGCTGCTTCTACTAATAGCTGCTTCACTATATTTTATAACCCAAGGTGGTTATGGATAAATTATAACATAATACTCTATATATTTCCCTTTTTTTTTTCCATTGACATTCTCGTTACATCAGGGCTAGTCCATCTGAATTCGTTATACCACTTTCAAAGTATGTCAAAGCTGCTTATCATACACGTGTTTCTATTGGAATGCGTTTTCGGATGCTATTTGAAACTGAAGAATCAAGTGTTCGCAGGTACAATAATACTTGAATCTTCAGTATGCCATACATCGTTGTTTTTCTTCTATTATGATGATCAATCATCTTGAATATTTGGTAACTGCATATCATCTTGGAGGTGAAGAATAGAGATTTATTATCATCTTTGGATATGAAGACAACAAACTGTCCTGTATTGATAGTTTTGTTGCATTATGTTAATGCTTCACGAAAATTAACTTGCCTTATTCATCACTGCTTACAACATTCTAATTTCTAACTAAGATTTTGAAGGGAGAAATGGTTCTCCTGTTGCGTACAAAAATTACTGCAGTGATATCCATTGCGTGTGGAGGAACACCACTAATTTGTTTATGGATTCTGTTGCATGTTGAAATTATAAATAATCTGTTCTGTGGTAGATAGTGAAAAGTCGTAGTTAGATCACTGAAACTGGTATATGGTAGAAATTGGCCTATAAAGTATTTGCATGGCTTTTTCTTTTTCTGGACCTTTGATCTTCTTATGCTTGGATGATTGCATGTCCAGATACATGGGCACAATTACTGGCATTGGTGACCTAGATCCTGTTCGTTGGCCAAACTCTCACTGGCGATCTGTCAAGGTACAAGACATGCCTTTACTGCACAAGATGTAATTGTCAAGTATTTTTTTCTTAATTTTCGTTTATGCTATTTTTTATCACTTGAATGCTCTTAATGTTGTATTTAAAGAGCTGAAAGTTTTTGCTACGATTTTTTCTCGTCAATTGCTCATAAAAGCAGAGATAGACAAATCTTTGCGGAAATCTGTCTTTTCATCTCATTTTTCTCGCTTAGCTTCTAGAGTAGGTTATGTTAATCTTTCCTTCTGCACAATGCATAGATATCGAATCGCTAGTTTTAGTGAATTTTCAAAATAAACAAAAAAAATTTACTTTAGGTAAAACTCAAGTCATGAAAGTTGGCCTTCGGTTCTTTTGGTCCTTTTCACTACTTTAATAACGCACCCTTTCCGAAAGGATATTACTGTTACAGAGAACCAAAATCCTACCTAAGTTCCTACCAATACGGACAATCAGATGCTGAACTTTTTATCATCATGTGGAAGCAAACCAATAACCCAAAATGGAATACTTCCTTTCTATTCTTTCTTTAACAAGCAAAAAGTCAAGTTGCTCATGACACCAGAAATTTGTGGCTAATTAATCAAATCAAACAAGTCAACCTACCTCGGTTTGACACAAAAAATAGCATTGGAGACTTAATTGATGAGATTTTCCA
The DNA here is from genome assembly GCA_035079005.1 of Fraxinus americana. NCBI lineage: Eukaryota > Viridiplantae > Streptophyta > Magnoliopsida > Lamiales > Oleaceae > Fraxinus > Fraxinus americana. The sequence goes on along the minus strand of CM068715.1, from coordinate 338,581 downwards.
GTATTTTCTTGGTAGATAGCTATTAAGGTCATCAAGGATTCGGAAGATTCATTTGGCTTGTGTTGCGTTTTTTTTATATCGGAAGTGTACGATATCGTAACAAGTAGTAAAGTGGACCTTTGAGTCCGGATTATCGTTCCCACGAGGACTATACTTTAGCCTTAGGCCCTGTTTGACACCCATTTTTATCTAATTCTCATTCTCATTTTTTTCTCTCTCTTCATTTCAACCACATATTCTTCCAATAAAATATCATTACACACAAATCTAAAACTTTTCATAACTTTTCCATCACATAATCTCCCATCAATCACTATTCTAAAAATTTCATTCTCCAAAAAATGGGTTTCAAACACCCTCTTAATTTACTTTTCTAACTCCTACTTGATAAAAGACAAACAAATAAAAAATATGGATTTGTTGAGACTATTTAATTTAAACACGTGAAATTGAATTGAATTGAAAACAAACACAATTTATTGAAATTCAAATAATGACGGTTCTTAGGGCGGAACAATTTCACCTATTGATCACCTTTATTCCTTAAATCAAGATTCATAACCTAATGTAGTGTTCGATCGAATTCTTCTATTGTATTCAATTTACCCCTCTCGAGTTCTCATTGATCCTATTTAACTAATTCAATTCCATATCTCTATGCGAATTAACGTTAGTCAAACGAAACATTGGTTCTAAGAATTCAATTATGACCGCAATAATTAACATAGGTATCTCTACACGTTATGTCAATTTACCGAATTTTACTATTTGGTCTAAATAACAATCCGCATCTCTACGTAATTATTGTTCACGAAATCATTTAATTAGTGATCAAGTAATTAAATGCATTGAGAGCATAGCAAAATCAACACATAAAATAAAAGCACAAGAATCTCAAATTAACGAAATAAAAGATCCAAATTAGGCTACGTTGTTCGCCCTAAAAATAATTTAGTTACGCATAATGTAAAAATAAAACATGCAAAAGAGGAACGAAATCACCCAAATTTGACGGAACGTGAAGTTGCCAACCTGCCATGTCCAACCAATCCTTTTCCTCTTTCTGCGTGTATAATTATATTACATGTAAAATAGCAGTGAAGGTTGACTTTGTTTTCTTCCTTGTTGCTGGCACTTCTCTGTTTGCGTGATATATAAAATACAATTCAGCAACATTCACTTTCTTCTCTCCCAATTTATATATATCTTCCCAGGCAGCCTTGTTTTTATTCTCCTTCTCTCCAGCAACCGGCAATGGCATCTATATAATATAATTCAGCCACCGACCTCCCTCCAATTTCCAAATCTGTGTGTATAAATCTATATTAATTCATCAACCAACCTCCCACTTTCTTCTCTCCTTTGCCGGCCACTTTTTGCTTCCGTTCTCTCCTCCTCTTTTCTGTCCGCCTTCATGCGAATTTGGGTTCCACGATGAATTTTTAATTTAAGCCCAGAAAACCCCCTTTCTGCCGTGTCTGTCTGCATGTATATATACTATTTCCAAGCTGCCCATCAATTCTAGTATATTTAGAATCCTTCAGCTGCCACTTAATTGGAGTATAATTAGAATTCTTTAGCCATCAATCCACTTTAGTATAATTAGAACTCCAATTCCAGGTGATGAATTGCGTGCTAGTCCAATTGCAATTCCAACTCTTTAACTTTATTTTTTCTCCAATTCATCTATCTTTAAAACTCATGCAATTTAGTCCTTCAATTTTTATAGTGTAGACTTTAATCTCCAAAATTGCAGATTTCATTCAATTTCATCATTCTTTTCCCAAATTCTTCATTAAACATAAAGTTTTACCTACAAAATATAATTTAACATAAATTAGGTAGAATTTAATCCAAAAGACAATTAAATATCATGATTTAGGACCATAAATAAGTGTACAAATTGCACTATCAGCTTGTGTTGTTAGTGATCTGATGTAGAAAATCTTCAAATTTAGCTAGCTAGCTTCATTCCCTTTGATGTTTTTCCTATTTTGGCTAAGTTTGGATATGTGTTTTCAAATTCTCTTCCTGCGATTAATTAAGACCTTTTATTTTCAGTTATTCTCACATGGATATAGACTTTCACCATTTGATGCATTTTGTAGTTTGACATTACAAACAAGTCTTGATGATCTAAAGCGTCTGATTTTTTGTTGGATAATTTCTAAAATAAATGAGATTTAAGAGAGAATGATTAGCACTTTGCAGCTTGCGTTGCTCATCCATCAGAAAACTAGTAACTGCAGAATTTGTCTTTGCTATCAAGAAGCCTTATTTGTTCATTCTTGAAGTAGACTTCTGATAAGACTCAAATCTAAAAAAAAAAAAAAAAGGAACTGAATTTTTAATAGATCTTTTGATTGAAACTTCAAAGAAATACATATAAGAACGTGCTACAAGACTCCTTTTTCCACTCAATATTTGCCTAGCTTCTACCCTATCTTGTACATTTATTTATAGCTATTTTTCTAACTGATTCCCCCCCGCCCCCCACCCACCCACCCACATTGCTCCCCCAACAGATTATGTTCCTTCCCCCTCTCTCCCTTCTTGACTCTTCTAGAATATGTAAAACGTATAGGGGGCTCATCAATACTCCCAAGCTTCAAAGACACCTTGTCCTCAAGTTGGAAACTTGGGAAGTGTTCAAGGATAGGTTCTGCTGATTCCAAGGATCCATCGGCAGTAGGCAAATCCTTCCATTTTATCAATACCTCTCCACCTGGACATTTTCCCAAGACTTGATTAGGTTCTACAATCCATTCAAGGTTCGTGTAGAGATGGGGTCCGCTGCCTTCTTCAGTTGCGACACATGGAAGATAGGGTGTATTGTAGCAGTAGGAGGCAATTTCAAACTATATGCAACGGGCCCTATAAGCTTTTCCACCTCAAATGGACCAAAATACTTGGGCCCTAGCTTTTCATTTTCCTTCTTTGCCAATGAACGGAGTCGGTATGGATGCAACTTTACATAAACTAAGTCAGCAACCGCAAACTGGACATCTCGCCTGTGTTTGTCTGCCTCTATTTTCATCTTCTCTTGAGCACGGGGGAGATGAGATTTTAAATCTTGAAGAATGAATGTCGTTATACCAATATTCTGCCCATGGAAGCCATGAATACCAATTTTTGGGCCGATCGTAAGTGAAGCAACAAAGATAGGTTTCCACGCACCTATTTACCACTTTTGTCTGCCCATCTGATTGAGGGTTCGTGCTTCGGCGGAGAAAGGTTTCAGTCCATAAATGGCTTAAATATATCTTATCCCTTTCTGAAATAATAGAGCTAGGGATGCCATGGAGGCGCACTATTTCTTTAACAAAAACTGCTGCGACCGGAGAAAGAGCGATAATCTTATTTTATTGACATACTGGACATTCTGCTACAAACTTTTTGATATCCACCTTCATCCGTGTCCAATATAAGTCACCAGTCAACCATTTATCGGTGCGAAGTAACCCAGAATGGCCACCTAATGTGCTGCTATGGAATTCATGTAGAAGTGAAGGAATCAATGACAAAGTGCGGGAGATCACCGGTCGTCCTTTGTATAGCAGCCTTCCCTGTATGATCGAGTATCACGGGTGTGCATCCAGATCTTCTTGCAGGCCTCTCTTGATTTTGGACAGCATTAGATCATTTTCCACTTCGATCTCAATCAACTGTGCATCCAGTAACTTTGCGAAAGTAAGTGTCGCTAGTTCGGTAGGGGTGGTAATGCGTGAGAATGCATCAGCTGCTTTATTTTCTAGTCCCCGTTGGTATTGAATCTCAAAATCAAACCCTATCAACTTGGTCACCCAACGCTGAAAATTCCCATGAATCACTCTTTGTTCTAGGAGGTATTTGAGATTGCGCTGGTCCGTGTGAACAAGGAACTTCCTTCCCAACACATAATGTCTCCATTTCTGAATTGCCAACATGATGGCCATCAACTCTCTCTTGTAGATAGACTTTTGCTGAGATTTTACCGTTAATACTTGGCTGAGATTGCAATGGCCCGCTGGTTCTGCATGAGGACTGCCCCTAAACCAAAACCTGAAGCATCTGTCTCAATAATGAAAAGTTATGAGAAATTAGGAAGGGCTAATACTGGAACCGTATTCATGGCCAGTTTTAACTGTTCAAATGCTGCCTCCGCTTCCTCATTCCTGCCAAATGAATCCTTCTTCAATTGTTGTGTAAGTGGCCAAGAAATGGTGCCATAGCCCTCTACAAACCTTTTGTAATATCTTGTTAGTCCCAAAAAACCCGAAGTTCTCACAGATTACGAGGAGTTGGCCATTTTCCGTGTAAGGTGTTCCACAAGTTTTTCCAATTTGGGAAGGCGTTGCAGATTTCTATAAGAATCAAAGGAACAACAATATATTTTATTGAATTAAAATTTTAGCAAGAAAGGAAATAACAAGTAGCCATTCGAGTGGGCTAAAACTCTCCTAAAGGTCTCCCTACTACTCACTCAATAAAAGCCTCACATCTTCTCCCTCTCCGTCAACCCATTTACCTCAAAATACCTCTCCGCCCGGAAGAGCCACCCATTTGGATTGTCCTCACTGAAAATAGGCGTTTCTAATTTTCTCACGCGCCGCCAATTATCCCCTTCTCTGTTCTGAGCGTTATTCATGGTCACCCCCTGTAGCTAGCTTCCCATGACCCTTCTGGCCATTTTCCCATGTCCAGTGCTTGCTGATTGTTTATGGTTCCATGATGATTGTTGGCAGGAATTTGCCCTTCAGTGATGCTTCCTGACCCATCCCCTTCGCTGTTCATGTTTGGCCCCATCCTAGTATTAGAAAGTGCTGCCACGGTTTTCCTAGTCTCTTCCATTGATTGCATCATTTTGGCCATGTTTTGAGTCAACTGTTCTACTAACCTTTCCAATCCCGGTAGGCGTTGCAATTCTATCTTTATTTCTTCCACTTTTTCTATCAATTCCACCCTTCCTTCGGTTTTTTTTTTTTTGAGCCATCAGATCGAACGAGCTCTGATACCAATTTGATAGGACTCAAATCTAAAAAAAAAGGAACAGAATTTTTAATAGATCTTTTGATTGAAACTTTAAAGAAATACAGATAAGAACGAGCTACAGGACTCCTTTTTCCACTCAATATTTGCCTAGCTTCTTCCCACACTTGTACCTTTATTTGTAGCTATTTTTCGAACTGATTTCCCTCCAGCACATTGCTCCCCCCCCCCCCCCCTTCTCTTCTTGACTATTCTAGAATATGTAATGGGGGCTTATCAACTTCCTAATTGAGATATCATTTGTTGTTTGATCACTGGCTCCATTTGATTTCTTGTCTTACTCGTGTTGTTGATATTCAAAATTAGACTATATTCATACATTTTCAATTGAGAAACATAAGTGAAGGAGAACGGATAAGGAAGAGAAAAAAACTGGAAAAGAAAATGTTCGACTTGGAATATACAATCTGTGTTTGACTTGTAGACACGAGTACAGGACTGAAAATATATAATATTTCTGATTGATGAAATACCAAGGAATTACACTCCTGTGTATAGGTACACGCCTAACATAGATATCAATCTACTACTAAAATCAAGTTATGAAATCTGTTCCTATAATTATGGAAGAACTGATCCTCTAGCTGTACATAATAAAATATTGTCTCTAGCTGTACAAAAGATAAAATAACATTCTTCCTCATTTTATATATAAATCATGTTCAGAATTTCTACACTATATAATTCTCCCTACCAACACTGGTACTCATGTTAGCAGAAACAGCAAAAGAACACTGGTATTGATGAGGATTTAGGTTGCTGCTATAACAGTTCCTTTTCTTTCCCCTTGCTGAATACCAATTATCAAAGGGAATAATATGAGTTAAACCGCTACATATAAATTATTTATAGATTATTAAACTCTTAGGATGTAATACTCAACTTACCAAGCCTTGTAAACATTATCAAAGCAAAGGCAATCTTTAAACAGTTTAATAGATAAAATGAATAACAATTGACAAATTTGTGACTTCTGAATCCTCAATTTTTTTTTTTTTTTTTTATGCGTGTCTCACCTAATATGGGGGCAAAAAACAAATGTTAGCTGAAACTCAATGAGGTCAATATGTATGTGTAAGTTTCAAATAATAGTGATATATCTATCAATGATGCCTATCAAATAATTAACTCGACTTCGGCTTGCTTCATGTGAACAATGTAAATACCTTATGAGCAGGATAAGCTATGATGCACCGACATGGACACGTTTGTCCGACATGATGCGTGTCGGATACGTCGACACGCGATTTTTAAAAAAAGTACAAACACGATACGTCATCGACACGTTGATTAAATTCTTAAAAATTCTTCATTTATATAGTATAAAATATAAATTTAGTTTTATACTTGTTATTAATTTTTCTTGTTGAAATCTTTTAAACATGAGTACCTATTTGTTACTTGCTAATAATTTTGAATTAACAATATATAATATTTCTAATATAAAAAGAAAAATGATTACGGTAGAGTGTCCGAGAAGTGTCGGTATCGACTCGTGTCCGATACGTGTCGGACACGGATACGCTACCCTGATTGAAGTGTCCGTGCTACAAAGGGGATAAGTATGTAAAACAATTATAGTTTAACTTGCTGAAATTTCAACACCTTAAAGGATGTGGCTCAACTGTTTCATGTTGGTTCGTTAAATGTCCCTTGATCATAATTATACTGCACATACCCCTTATGCATCCCAGTCATGCCATTCACATCAATGTGGCTGACCACATTTGCATATTTCAGTATAGCCAATTAGAAAGCAGTCCTATCGCTCTCATTAAGACTTGCACAGAGCGAATAGAACCATGGGAAACTATGAACACTTCTGCAATCCCATTTCCATCCTTCCAACCCTACCTATTCATGTCTTGAGATTTAACTTAGCTCAAGGACATGCACTTTAAAAGGAGGTACCCTACAATATCATTCAGATAGCATGGATGAATCTCTCTACTGTTAATGCACGATCAAGGCTGTACCTCTCCAGCTTATACTCTTGGTGTATGATGATCTGACTCTTCAGTTTGGATGAAAAAACCATGTCGACAGGACATGACATGGGTATGGGTATGATTATGGATCCCATGTCAGATACTTCAAGTTAGAATTAGACTTGGCAAAAACATGGAAGGGAGATTCCATGCGAGAAAGCAATAGTTGTAGAAGATAAAGAGTGGGCCCACGATTTTGAAGCAATAAAATTGAATTTGAGGCATAAAATCAAGATTTTCAAGGAATAAACCAAGCCTTTTAGCCTTCGTACTTGTGCTAAAATTTTACTTTTCAAGAAGTGAGTGGTAGATAAGTGGGTAGTGCTCGTGGACTTTACAAAATGTGTGGTTAAAATTAATATTTGACTTTGAAAAGTAAGATTTAAAAAAAAGAAAATGAAACCCAAACTTACTGAGAAATACATTTACATTATTAGTATGTAATATTCTCAAAAAAAATAATGTTTGTAAAGACATCCACGTATATGTGTCCAAATTTTGAATCATTTTTAGCCGATCCCCGTATCTCAAGTTTTAGAAGAAAAATGATACAACTCCTAGATATGTACTCGTATCTGACACCCTTTTGGTCCGAAGATCATTTATTTGTTATGTGAGTTCTGTGTGTGCAAGCAAGCCAGAGAGAATTTTGGGAGAATGAACATCCAGAGAACAACTTATATTGTCCAATGATAAAATACCATGGTATCTGTTTAATTATTGTTATTTTTGTCGCAATATGTTATTTTATTTTTCTATTGAATTCATTCTGGCATCCATAACCTCAACTACTGAAGACTATCTAGATTTAATTTTTTATTAAGCATTTGTTTTCTTTGCACTTGTTTGGTGAAGCAATGAACTTACAAGTTATGCACATGTACAAATGAGATCCAAGTATTCTCACCAGTGATATTGGTACTCATGCCTACCTGCATCTGTAGATGAACTATATAGCTGACTAACAGTACCTTCTGTTGAAACCCATTACTTACTGTCTATTGTTTGCTTATTTATTTGAATATAGGTTGGCTGGGACGAATCCACTGCAGGAGAGAGGCAGCCACGGGTATCATTATGGGAAATTGAACCCTTGACTACATTTCCTATGTATCCCTCTTTATTTCCCCTCAGACTGAAACGACCATGGTATTCAGGGGGATCATCTTTTCAAGGTATACTTCCTGCCCCCAAATTTACATTTCAGGTTGTGTATTGATATCAAAAGCTTTCAATTGTGGAGGCATTATACGAAGTCTTTTTATATTTTACTTCCATGTATGTTTCTTTTTGGCTTCTTATTGGAGAAGGAAGAGTTTGTTAAAAAGTAAATAAGCGGCACCTGGGTTGACCTGTTCGTGCCATATTATGACTGTTTTGCACACATTTGAACATAAAATATTTGGGTTCAAGTTTCACTGCCACCAATTTATTAAAATTGAGGTAGACAAAATTTAAATGAATACAAGTGGCCCCTTTCTATTGGCTCGAACTTTTAGATGAAATGGTCCATAATGTCCTAACTCTCAAATTCCACAACTTTACTTCTTGCGTACTTGTAACAAAAGCCTCACAAATCTGAGGCACATTCTCACAATCTTTAAATTGACTTTCAATAAATTTCTTATAGAACATGAAGGCTACAATCAACTTAGCACTACCAATCTTCCTCCCAATACATGGGTCCTGAAATCCAAAGTCGAGAAAATTTAGCTTCACAATTTAGGTCTTGAGAAAGGTTGGTACCAGAGATCAAATTGCAAGACAAATTAGGGATATGAAAAGCAGAATTTAGAATGGAATTCTCTGATATTTTAATTGAACATTTTTCATCAATAGAATACAAAGAACACATCTGCAGTTGTCACTTTCTGATGACCACGGCATGGAGTAAATGAAACAAACAAGCGTGACAAACTAGACATGTTATGAAGAACAATTACAAATTTAACTGTTGAGCAAGATGAGATAAAGGATTTCAGGTGATTGGGGTTGACTAGTAATGCTGTACAGGAATTCCAATTGCTCTTTAGGGAATGGATAATGCTATCTAGCCCAAGGTGCTAACAACCATTCCAACTTCATTGGATAATGCAGCAATGTCCAGACTGCCACATAGATTAATGCTTATGCATTTCTGGGGCTAAATAGCATTACTCTTGTTAAAACAATGATGAATTCGGTAGGTTTTGAAGGCAGCAGCAGCTTGGAATTGTCTCTCTCTTATACAGCTTGATAACTTCAGTTTTTTGGATTTGGTCTTCTGGTTCTTCTCGGTTTGAGATTCAACTTCTCAAGTTCCAGCACACCTCATGCTGTGGCCTGATCTCTTTCACTAATAACATCAATGCTATATTTCACGAAATGTTTCTTACCTTCATTCCTTCGTCCACGATCCAAAAGGGCACCATCATTCCTGTTCACCGCCAATGCCAAGTTTTCAAAAATAACACTGCCATCTGTTGTCCCTTCCATGTACATCCCATCATCATATGAAGTCTGCTATCTTCTTTTTTATTGCAGCAAATAATACTCTTACCAATGGTATTAATTCTTCACCAGGAACTCTACTTCGAATAGGTCTTCACTAAGTGGCCATTTATTTTATGGGTGATAATTTGTAGAGAGTGATTCCCACGGTAAAGTGAAGGTGGATTAACAGAAGAAATTGTTGTTTCCGATTTTTCTGAGGTGACTTCTGACATCTTTTCTGACTTGAGAAGAGATTTTTCTGGTTTAATCAGAAACTTGGTAGTTTAAAACTCTATACAAGCTCTGATACCATGATAAAAAATGGGTAATTTAATGTTTATCAAGAGAGGAAAAATTTTCAACATTTATAGACCTATTGTAGGGTTACAAACTGGTAAACAATTCATTTACATAAATGAGATATCTGCTAAATCACTAATTACAATCCCCTAAAAGATAAGGATATTTTATAAAAAGTAATCAATTGATTTGGCTGGGATGATTTACTAGCTGTGAATGCACATTTTGCAGGCTTTTACATCAATTCCATCATTGACTCCTTCCAAGTACTTGAAATTAATGTCACCATCTTGGAAAAAAACTCAATAATTATCTCAAGCATAAACGCAAAGAGAAGAAAACTGAGCAGCCAATAATTGTTTCAGAATTGAAGAAGATAACGAACAATCTGACATAAAATTTGATGTCACCACATAAAATCTAAACCCAATATGATGGAGAATGGTTCAAAAACTATAACAAGAAGCATTCTCATGATTTTCCAAATCAAGTTCAAGAACAACAAAAGCTAAGACATCAGTCATAAGATTATCACAAGCCTAAAAACTTCCAGTAGAAGAATGCTCAAGCCAATGTGACTGAATTAAACTGAGAATCTGAAGAATGTCATCTATGAATCTGTTTTGTCTGAGTGCAATACAATCAGTCACTCCGAAGAACCGCAGATGGACATTGATACTACTCACTACATTTGTGCCAACAAGTCGATGTTCTCTTCGTACACACAAGTTAATGGAGAATAACTGTTTATGGGAAATCCTCTAGCTCTGAGGTTGAAGGACAAGGGGAAGTGGTAGTCAATATGACTTCTGACAAGAAACTCATCCTTAATAATGTGGTAGACATGTCTGACGTCGCAGAAGTCCAGTGTTCCGATCTTTCCTTCAAGATTGAGTGCTACTGCTATCCTCAAGACCTTCTGCGTTAGAGGGAGCAAATTTGTCGAGTACACAACATGAAGGTGTTGGGCTCAGATAATTTTGAGTTTGATTTTATTTTAGATTATGCATTTCTTTAGCAGTATACATGTTCTAGTGTTGTAGAAACATTAGATACAATTAATTATTCTTTTAAAGGGGCTGACTATGTCTAATTCAATGTCTGCACCAGTGGGAACATGAAATTAAAACTTATACACGAGTAAATACCAAATGATAGGGTTGCCAAAGCCCATATCACACTTCCTATTTTCTTAATATGTTCAGTAATTAATCATGCTGCTTGTTTAATGTTTTTGAACCATATATAGTTTTCCAGTCCTTTCATATGGTCAAGTTGTTTTCCTGTGCTCCTGTAACAGATGGCTGTAATGAAGCCATGAATGGCATGGCGTGGATGAAAGGTGAAACTGGTGAGCAAGGACTCAATTCTATGAATTTCCAGTCTGTTGGTATGTTTCCCTGGATGCAGCAAAGAGTTGATCCGACAGTCCTACGCAATGATCTTAATCAGCAATACCAGGCTATGCTGGCAGCCGGTTTGCAACATTGTGGAAGCGGAGATTTGCTCAAAGACCAACTCATGCAGCAGTTCCAGCAGAATCCTGTTCAATATCTTCAACATTCAGGTAGCCATAACCCCCTGTTACAGCAGCAGCAGGTAATCCAGCCAACAATATCTTCACATATGCTCCCTACACAAACCCAAATGCTGTCAGATAATTTGCAGAGGCCAACTCAACAGCAAGTTAACAATGTGTCCAAAGAACATCAGCAACGACACAATTATCAGGAATCATTTTTAATGCAACGTGATCAGCCTCAACAGAAGCAGCCATCTGATGTTCCTTCCCCTTCATTTAAGAAATCTGACTTCACAAATTTGAACAGTAAATTTGCAGCGTCTGTTGCTCCTGGAATGCAAAATTTGCTGGGTTCACTTTGTTCCGAAGTGAGTGGTAATCTTTTAAGTTTCTCTAGACCTGATGAGTCAATACTCTCAGAGCAGTCACCCCAACAATCCTGGGTGTCTAAATTCTCTCAGTCGCCAAACAGTAATTGTTCCAATTCAACATCACTTCCACAGTATTCAGGAAAAGATTCTTCTGCTGAGCAGGGAACTTGTAGGTTGGATGCCCAGAATCATTCTCTTTTTGGTGCTAATATTGACACTGCAGGGCTCTTGCTTCCAACTGTTGTGTCTAGTATTGCTACTACCTCTTCGGTTCATGCTGATATGTCCTCTATGCAGCTGGGGTCTTCTGGGTTTCAGAGTCCTCTATACGGCTATGTGCAAGATTCTTCTGAGTTGTTGCATAATACAGGACAAGTTGACCAACCATCCGTGACCTGTACCTTCATCAAGGTGTTAGTTTGAGGGTGTATTTGTACTTCTAGACATGTCTACATTTTTGTTGGGTAAGGTACGATATTAATTTCTTTTTTGATGCAGGTTTATAAATCAGGATCGGTTGGTAGGTCACTGGACATCGGCCGGTTCAACAGCTATCAGGAGCTGCGTCAGGAACTAGGTCAAATGTTCGGTATTGAAGGGTTGCTTGAAGACCCTAAAAGATCAGGCTGGCAGCTTGTATTCGTTGACAGGGAGAATGATGTGCTTCTCCTTGGAGACGATCCATGGGAGTAAGTATCTTGATAATCCAAGTTTTTTCCCCCCTCAGTGAGTCAGTTCTTAGGCACTCGGTAGCCTTCACCTTCCAGTTTTTTGCTATCGGAAACGTGGCTTAATCTTTTCCTCCGTTCACTACTTTTGTACGTAAATGAAACTTATTTTATGGATCCTGGATCCTTTTCTGATTCATCCCTCGGCCACATAAATGGTCACTTGAGATCTTGAAACATTACTTTGAAACTGACCATCATACATGAAATTTACAGGGCATTTGTGAATAATGTCTGGTATATCAAGATCCTTTCTCCCGATGATGTGCAGAAACTGGGAGAAGAAGAAGCTCGATCCTTGGGTCGAAGTGCATCTGAAAGGATAAATAATACTGAATGCCAAGACCTTGTTGGACTCTCGTCTATAGGGTCGCTTGAATACTGAGAAATGGATGCTTCCCTGGAGACACTGGATGCCTACTGTTTCTTCTGCAGTGCCTAGAAGTTGTTCATTTATACATTCTGTATGGCTTCATAGGATTTGGCCTTTTCTTCATGTTGTCGTGCAGCACTATTATATACATTTCATGGCAATGACAATGTCTCTTTAGTGAACATGAATTTATTATGAGTTTAAGCACGTGATTTCGATTAAGAATCCTGAACCTCCCTTGGTCGATGTAATTCGTAAACACATGGACATTGCTTACTAACGTTTTGTTTTTTCTACATTCAGTTCGTTAATGAGCTTTTGTTGGATTAAGTTAATTCTAAATAAGGCTTTTGGTTCCCTGGAGTTTGAGTTATCATTGCTTTCTGTCATTTCGGTAGTATAAACATTAAACATAGTCAAGGAAGAATTAGAGACCTGGAATTAAGCTTGATATATTGATTGAGGTATGACAAGTGTATTTTGTACAATTATCTAAGCCATTAAATTAGGATATTTTGTATTGCTTTAGATAAATTATAGTCTAATTTCGTGTATTTATCTTTTGTTAGGTAAAATTGAGCGATTGAAGTGGTTTTGGATGAAAGGAACGAAAAGGGGTTAAATGGAAGAAATTCAAAGTTCGGGGATTGAAGTGAAAATATTTAATAGCTCATTTGGATAAACAAAATGACAAATGGAGAATGTTACGAGTCAATTGGGTGCAATCAGTAATCAAATGAGTGAAATATGGTCAAATTATTTTCACAAATCAATTTCAGCTGCACAAGTTAAGTTTTATATTTTCAATCTCAAATTGAGATCCAATTATTGCACATGTTTCATATTTTCAATCTCAAAATGATATTTCTAAAAGAATTGTATCCATTTGATTTATCTTTCTAACATACGTTAAATAACATCAATCGGATATCGGGAAAGAAAAATATATCAAAAATACTAAATGTTGTATAGAGACATAACCACGCACGATGCAAATGCAGCTTTCCTCATTTGATTGAGACTCATTGAAACTCAATTTGAATGTGTTTCTTGATCTAATTTCACCTTCTATAAGTATAAAACATGGACAATCATTGAAAGGATCTCTCAATCACTTTTGAAATCACTTTTATATTATAAAATCATTCAAGAATAATAAGCAAATTCATCATAAGTTGGAGAGGAAAACAAATATAGTGCTAATTGGGTGATGCTTTTCAATTCTTGTTATTTTATCTTTAAAAAATATGTTAAACTATATATATATATAATTTTTTTTGTTTTTTTTTGTTTTTTTTTTGGTGTTGGATGAAGATTGAATTAGACTTTACGAAGATGAAGCATTTATTTATTTATTTATAATTGAAAGATAAGTAGTTTAGGAATTTTTGTTTTTTTATTGATTATGCATGCTCGTCGTATTATTTATTTGCTTGCGAATATTTAAGTAATTAATTGCTTGTTGTAGTACTAAAAAGTTCACAATAAATAGAACATTACATGCTTAACATACGGGCAATAGATTTTAGAAATAACAATATTGTGTATGCAATCACCTTGATAATATATAGGAATGCCAAAATGTACTCATTATGTTCATATTTTGATTTAGGTGGCAATTCTATAGATATAGTGTAATTTGGAAGAAATAAGCGAACAATGACAAAAATGAAAGAAAACGAAGTTTGGGGACTGAAATGCAAATAATCAAAAATTATGTGGAACCTTATGATAAAGATTTGAGTGTGTTATGAGTCAATTGGATGAAAGAAGACATCAAAGGGATGAAATATCGTCAAAGTATGATCACACATCAATTTTCAATCGAAAAAGTTATGCACCAGTTTTCAGCCTCATATTGAGACCCATTTTTAACATGGCAAACTATCGAATTGGAAGATGATATCTGAAGCAAAATTGTAGCTCTTTGAGTTAGCTTTCCAATGCATCTTGAATCGCTGCAATCGGATATCGGGAGTTGAAGATATAACTAAAATACTAAAGTTGTCTGACGGAAGAAACCTATAACTATGCGGCCGCAAAACTTTAATTCTATGCGGTCATGAGAGGCGTTTTAGCAAATTTTAGAGCTCAGTTTCAATGTTCTATGCGACCGCATGACTTACTACTATGCGGCCGCATAGTTCATTCCCGACACAAAAATTTTGGTTTTCGAATTTAAGTTAACTACATATGGAAACAATTATAAATACATATTTTAAAACCCTAGAACAGAGGGAGAACGTACAAAACTCTCTAAACTTCATTCTTCATTATTTTGCTCATAGATTCATAAATTGTAACTAAACTTTTACATTTGATCGAAAAAAATTGAAACCTCGGAACCACATACTGTAAGATCTAAATGGTTTTTCTTAGTTTAATTCATGTTTTTGTGTATTGAATATTCTTCTACACTTATTTCCATGATTGTTATGTTTAATTACTAGAAAGCCTACTAGTTTGTCATTCGTTCCAATTTATCGCTGAGTTAAATATCAAATATGTAATTATTTGATTTCTTTAACTTGTAAAGCAACTAGGGTTTGATAATTTGCTATTTTGGTGATTGTTGAATCTTAGGAAGAATGTTCAACTAAATTAAATGTAACCTCTTGTGCTTGTGTTGTTTAGGTTCATCGATCTATCTAATTTGTAATGCGATTATCAAATTAAATCTAGAGCGCTTGTCTAAGGCTGTTTGGTAATTAAGGTTAATTGGGTCGCTTGTATTCTAATTAATTATAAGTAAGAAGAGATAGGAAAATAATTCTAACGATGAATATTCAAAATATGGGTTGATTTATATTTGTATCGATGATTAATTGTAAAGTTCCGAATGTGGATATTGACTTGGACCAAGGTTAGTATTTTGATTGTTTTCGTTAATTTAATTTTCATTGTTATTAATTATGTTATTTACAATAGTTTGCATACAAAAACTTTCAATCATTGTACAAAACATAAAATATTGAATTACATTCTCTTCGTGGGATCGACCCTCACTTTCACTACTACATTAGTTTTAGAGGTTAAGGTATACAAAAACTTTCAATCATTGTACAAAGCATAAAATATTGAATTACATTCTCTTCGTGGGATCGACCCTCACTTTCACTACTACATTAGTTTTAGAGGTTAAGGTATTACTTTTGAGTGCCTGTGACACATACACCAATAATCGTGTTATTGAATGCATTATTACCTAGATAATCGCGTAATTAAATGCATTTTATTCATTTGAATTTGGATTAGGAATATGTTCGGATCGTTTCTAGAATAGTGATCATTTGATTTCCCTCAAGTGAGTGGAATCGTGAACAAGTAATATAGTACTGTGTAAAGTGTCGAATCCATGAAAACTAATTATTCAATCGAATTCAAATTAATAGCAACGTTAATTGAATAACAAATAGGTTTTAATTTTTCTATACTAATATCTAAATTATCGATTAAACTAGAAAAAAATTAACTAGTTTGATTTCAAATATGTGAAAGTATTGCTAAGATGTCGAATCCACCTTGTTAATCCATTTTTAGCACAACGAATTGAAGTGACAATTTGTAATCATTCTTGTTGGACAGCGTTCCTAATTTAATTAAAAATCTCTCTCGATAGTTATCAAATATATTCCTCTCATGTGACTCTTATATCTCTCGATAAAAGATGTAAATATGATAAATGTATTAAATGATCTAGAACACCTATGGAAACCATGTAAAGCATAGAGGTATATCTATATCATCTATCGAAATTTACAATGTTTATTATTTTTAGTTAAAAACCTATTATCTCTCTCGATAACAATAGATTCCAATAAATCATCTCAATTAGTAGCTAATTAATTGAAAAGTCGGTGAAAACAATAATAAACATTCAACAAAACTAGTCGTCAAAATAATTAATTAATATCAAAATCTTATAAAAAGGGTTCATCTCATCCTAACAATGTATAAATCTAGTCTAACATATCGAAATTACTAGAAATCATATTTAAGTGAAAATAAATAACTAGGATTTTTGATAAATTGAGAAAATGAATCTTGAAATTTTGAATCTCTTCAATGGTTTCTTGATGAATCTTCAGTTGCATCTCCTGCTCTTTGCCCAAAAAAATCAAGTTTGAATCTCCACTTGATTGAATTCTTGCAAGTCCGATCCCTTCAATTCTCTCGCAAAAATTATGAATTTTCCTCATTTGATGATAATAATTGATGAATATTAGAATATGAGAGGTTTCCAATATATATTCTGCTGTTAGGTATTTGTAGAAGTAGAAAATTGGTTGAAAATCACGTCCAAATTGGTTTCCAAAAGAGTTGTAATCGAATAAGTTGCCTTCGTGGGCAGATTTTTTTGTCTCTACACAACAATCAGTATTTTGGCTTTAACTTTCTTTCTTGATATCAAATTGAGACAATTCAAAGTTTTTGAAAATCTAACTCAATGGGCAACAACTTTTATAAATATAATATTTTCAATTCGGATATTTACTATACCAAAAATGGATCTCAATCTTCGACTAAAAATTTGAATATAACTTGTGCGATTGGAAATTGATTTTGATCATATTCCATTCCTTTTTGAGTTCGAATTCCATCTAATTGTCTTCTTGCAATCTTCAAAATATCATCTTGTCGTCCGAATTAACTATTGAATATTTACAATTTGGTCCTCAAACTTTGGACTCTGCAATTTTTCCTTGATTTTCTTTTATTTCTTCCAATTCCTTGTTCAACCATTGAGTTTTACCTATACAACATAAAATACAATAATTTAGGATATATTTTCTAAAAAGAATTACCAAATATCGATATTTTAGGCCCCTGAATAAGTGTATCAAATAGAACTTATCTTGGAAAAGAAAGTTGAATACATTAAGATTATCAATTTCCAAAAATGCATGAATGAAACTGAATTATATAATCGAGAATTGAAAATAGAGGAATAATAGGTATATTCGAAATTCCAACACATACATTCCATCTTTTATTTTTAAGTCATCTTAGGTGATAAGTACATAATTTAGAATAATTAAAATACATCTCTTTTGTTTTACGACATTCGAATCTAATTGCAAATTAATATAATACAATACAATTCAATTTAAGATTTATTTTTTGTGGGACGATACACTTAACTCATCAAATATATTACTTTTCAACGATCTTCATACGCTTGTAGGAATTGTCCGAATAAGGTAAGCACTAGGTAATACTACGGCTTTGTAGGGTTTTTAAAAAGTTAAAAGTTATTTTTGCCGACTAAGAATGTACTTTTGTATTTATTTGGGTAATTTTGTGGAATTGTTTTGTTTAGTTAGAAGAACTTTAAAAAAAAAAAAAGTTGATCTAATATGACTTTCTCAAGAAGCTCTTCTACATAAAAAAGCAAAAGTCCTGCCAAACAAACCCTGTGTGTATCATCTTTTGTTTGCATATGCATATGTAAACCTGGCAATGATATTCACCAAGTTGCAGTTGGTTGTCGTTGAAAAGTTTCGCACATGTTAAAATTGTTCAAATATGTAAAACATGACTTGAGTGTGTGATAGGAAATATTTTATGTGATGGCTAATTTGTTCTTGGCTATTGCTCACCTTGCTTTTTAACTCCTTCCCAAATTTCACTGTGTGTGTCATTGGAGTTGACCGAAGGAAAAGGAAAATGAGTGAATAAATTTGTATAATTTCCTACTTCAAGAGGTGCTTTGCTAATGGGAGTCATAGTTTGATGTCTGTTTCTTTTCCTAATTTGTACAATTATAGTTAATTTTTAGTTAAACAGTTGCAACAAGATGTGCAAAAACAAGAAATTAAGATGAAAGAAGAACTGGTGAGTTTGAAAAGTGTTGACCCCAAAAAATGAACTCAGCAAATGTCGGGCCCACTCTTTCCTACCTTTTGCACGAATCTTGGCATTCTTCTCCCTTGAACTTACTAACTCCGTCAAGTTTTTCTTTTTGAGATTCCTTTGGGCATCCTTCTTTTCTCTTCAACTGTGCTCTTGTGAATTCTTCTTTGACCAGTAAGTAATCAATTTCTCAAAATTTTGGTATTCTTTGCATTTATGGCTTCTTCTGGGGATGGTGTAGAAGTGACCAATGTGGCTAAGGATTTAAGAGTCCAAATAACTAGTACGACTGACCTTAGGAGATCTGTTGAGGCAGGCCGAGGTGCCTCTATATCTGGGGACGTTGTCAGGGGTGATGACGGTGTGGGTTGGGGCAGCTAAAACACGTTCTAGAGTCGACCCTACCCAATTACCCATCCTTAGAGATAAGTATAGGATCCCCTACAACATCGAACGTTTGTCTCCCTCTCTCGATGAGCGAGCTTGCTTCCCTAGGCAGGGTTGTGTCGCCATCAGTAAGTACCTCTTGAAATCCGGCCTTCACCTCCTCCTTCATCCTTTTTTCCGAGCTGTTCTTTGACTGTATGGGTTAGCCCCCACCCAACTAGCCCCTAATGCCTGGGCCCAGCTAGTGGACTCATACATCCTTTGGAAGGAGACTTCCTTGGGCGATGATATGCCCTTCCACGTCTTTCAAACAATCTACCAGCCTAGGGCCTTAGGCAAAGGGGATTCCAAATGGTGGTACTCGTGCTGCCCATGGGGGGACACTCCCCTTTCGTGTTGAGTATTCCCACCTCCATCAAGGTAGAAGGAAACCTAGTTCTGGGTTCGGGGAAAGTGGTAGGAGTGCGAAGGTGATACTGTCCCTCATGTCAAAGTTTCGACCTCATACTCTGAACCCAGTGAGTGTCCTTTCTGTACTTTGTTTATCTTATGTTGAATTTGTTTCTGATCCCTGATTAATTTCTTGTAGGGTCGGTTGAGTGCTTCGAGCTTGATAAGGGCAACTGGGATATCTTGTCCGAGATCTATCGCCGACCCTCCTCAGAATGTGACTTCAACCATTTGGTCGTGCCCAAGCGATTTTACGAAGACCTTGGTTTGATGGCTCGACGTGGTAAGACTTTTCCCAATTTAATAAATTGTACTAGTTTTTTGCTGCTTTCGTTTGACTTTATGCCTAATTGGACTGCAGGCGATTTCGAGAAGATGAAGATCCCCACCCCTGATATGGCCACCATTCTGGCCGTCACCTCTACCGCTGGTCGTAAAGGCATGAAGCCCTCATCTGCTGGAGGAAAGCAGGTAAGGGACAAAATAGAGAGGGTCAGCAAGGAAGCTGCCCCTCAAGAGGAAGGACGTCCTCTACTTGATAAGGGGAAGAAGCATTTTGATCTGCTCCAGAGTCAATAAGGACTCTAGTTGTTAATTTAAAACTTTTATTAACAACTATTGTCATATTGCAATACCATTTTTGAAGTTGAATTCGATTGATAACATTGACTTTTTCTTCTTCAGAAAGAGGAAGAGGAAGAGTAAGAAGAGTATGATCAATATCATCCTTAGGATGATCATATTGAGCAATATAATCAAGATCTTTTTCTGAGTCAGAATCAGAATTATGAAGATTTGAATTTTGAAGATCTGAAGTTTTTAAAATAGCTACTTCAAATTTGATGTCTTTTACTTGATTTTGAAGATTTGCAACTTGAGACTTCATTTCTCTAATTTCTGATTTGAGATCAGAATTAATGGATTTTGAAGAAGGTTCTTGATGAAATCTAGAAAAAACTTCTTTCATATTGAATGGTTGAGAAGGAGCTTTTGAACTAGAAGGAAAAAGTTGAGAAAATTTCTTTTTCAACTGCGGATCTTGAATTTGTTCAATAATATCTTGAACAAGTTCTTCTTCTTTAGTAAGACCATTTATTGTTTTACAACCACAAATTTCTTTACTATGAAAAGATTGACATGAAGAGAACGAATTAGACTATTATCAGAATCTTCTTGATTTTGATAAATCTGTTCTAATTCAGTGTTTGAAGATTTATCTGAACTTGAATTAAGTAAATTGAGAAGTTCAAGTTTAATATCTTCATTAATTTGAAGATTATTAATCTTTCCTTTCATATGACATTTATTAGAATATTGTCCTTGTTGATGACATTTGTAACAAGTGACTTTAGAATTTTGAGATTTTGAGTGAAATTTTCTTTGATGTTTTTTCTGAAATCAAGGTTTATGATATTGAGAAGATGGTTTTTGAAAAGAGTATTCTTTCTTTTGAAATTTCTTTCTTTTCAAAAAAGAAGGAAAATGTTTTTGCTTATTTTTGAAGAAGTAGGAATAATTTTTTCAAAACCCTATTGTTCACAAAAAGATCCAAGCTCTTTCTTTGAACCAAATTGTTCAAATTTAAGCTTAGCTTTAAGTTTGAGATCTTTACAAAGAGAAAGTCCCTCTTTGTTAATGAAACTAATAATTTCACCAAAAGTTAAATTATGAAAAAGAATAGTATCATTATTTTGAGATCGAATAGAATTCCGAACTTTTTCTGCAAAGTGTTTTGGAAGTCCAGAAATAAATCTTTCTTTCCAAAATTCATTATTACAGTCATCTCGGATCATAACTCTAGATAGAAAAATATCTTTATACCATCTAAAGTCATGAATTTTGGGACATGAAATATTCATCAATATTTCTGATGATCTATCTTGAATAATTTGAGGAGTTCCAATAAAATGTTTGATTATGGAATAGACTAAAGTAATAAAACAGTCACAAACTGCATTTCCATTTTCAATTTTGACAGATTGAAGAATTTCTTGTCGATTTTCTTCATAAAGATAATTAATCCACCATCCTTTAAGTTGGCCAGTAAACCCAACAATAAGGTTGTTACAGGCAGAAAGAGTATCTATATTTCTGCTAGTATAAGCAGCCATACAGACGGACATTTTTTCCATAGTTTGAATAATTTGAAACTCAGTCATACGATCGATATTCTATTCAATAATATCACTACCGGAATAAGTTTCTGAAAATTGTTGAAAAGATTTTTCTTCAAGAAGAAGATCAGGATGAGAGGGTCTTGGATAAAAAGTTGGAAGATTTGAATGTTTAAATTTTTTTAATTTATTGATTTGAAGTGGTTCTTCTTCAATAAATTGATTTTCAAGATTTTCAAATAAATCAACAGTATTGATATTTTTTTAAAGAGAACTCAATTTTGAAAATTGTTTGGTAAGTTCTTCAAGAATTTTTGAATCTGAATTCAAATCTTTTCCTAATTTTGGAGAAAGACTTGATTCAATAGGTTTGAAAAAAAGTTGAACAGGTTTCTTTTCTTCAACTTTTGATTTTGTAGTATCTCTTTAATTTGTTTTAAAATTCTCATAATTTTTGGAATTCTTTTCATTCTCAGCAGAATAACTTTCAATTCTTGAAAGTTGAGAACAAACAGAATTTAAAACAATATTTGTGAAATTATTTTGAAATTGAAGATTTTTAATATCATTGACTTTTGCAGGACTGTTGCCATTTCTTTCATCTGAAACTTGTTTGAAGGAGAAGCAGTAACTTTAGCTGAACCATGAGGAAAAATAATTTCTTGTAAAGGAGGATGTTTTGATTGAACAATTTCTCTTGAACAAAGAGTCCAAGTTTTTTTTGAGCGATTTGTTTGTATTGAATGAGTCTCTGAGGTTTTATAAATCTTTTTACCAAAAACTTTGAAATTAACCCATTCATAAAAACTTAAATCTTCTGGAAAATCAAAAATTTCTTCCCAGTAAGTTTCAAGTTCTCATTTTGAAAATATTTGACGAAGATTTCTTCTAAAAGCTTTAACAGCAGGAGTTTGATCATTTTTTAACTCAATTCTTCTATCAATAATAGAAGAAATAACATTTAATTGTCTTGAAAATTTTTCGTTTGAAGGAGGTAACATATCAGATTCTGTAGGAGATTTTGGATCAGAAGAATATTTAGATTCTTCCTTATTCTCAGAATATTGAGGTTTAGGAATCTCAGGCCTGAAATTAACTATTCTTAGTTTAGAAAAAGAATTTCTTTTTCTTTGAAGAGGAATTTCAGGAGATTCTTTTGATTCATATGTTGTCCTGGATCAGTTAGATCTAGTTAGTTTTTCAAACCTAACTGTAACACTTCCGTCAGGAAAATAAGTAATTCTTTGAGGATTGTTTCGAATAGGATTTGAAATTGGATTTTGAACATCATGAAAATCCCATGATAATTCTTTTTCTTGAAGATTCCAAGGAATTCGTTTTGGAATCATAACATTTGAATGGAGTGGATTCACTTCAACCAAAAGACTTTCTTCTTTAGGAGAAGATCGAAGAGCACGACTATTGAGTTGAGCATTGAGAAGCTTATAATATACTCTGTTTATTAAAGCAAAGACTTTTGAACGATCATCAACTTCAAAATTCTTTGTTTGAATTTTTAAGTTGGGTGCATTAAGAATAGCTCAATCTTGAAGAATAATTGAAAATTTTGGATAATAGTTTGAAAAAATTGGACCACTTTCAAGATTAGACTCAAGCATGGACAGTAAAGAATGTTCAAACTTTAAGAGTCTTTTTGTCTCTTAAGGTTATACAAACAAGAATGTCAAGACCAAGTCAGAATAATGGTTTGACAGCAATTTGAACTAAACCAATATGTATATATTGAAATTTCTTCCTATGCTCAAGCATTACTTCTTTTGAAAGTAAATTGAATGAAGTAATCTGTTCTTTAATTGGAACAGTTTTCTCCATTGTTTTGATAACATAATTTTGAGTAAAATCAAATTTTCCTATTTCATAGATAGAATTCTTTTCTACCTTTGGAATAGTCCAATTTTGAAGAGTTTGTTCAATTTTTGCAATCTGAAATTCTTTTGAATTTATGTCGTTTGAAATATTTGATGATGAAGATGCATTTTTATCAATTTTTTCATAATTTTCTTGAAAATATTTTGACATATTATTTTCTTTGGAAGTACTACCTTTACCAAACCAATTAGACATAAAAGACATATCTGAATGATGCAAGAAAAATAGTAATCTTACCACTGTAGACACAATGCTACATGTTATACCAACGCTTGACCAAAGCCTACAAACGGGACCACCCTAAACGCCTACCCCGGCAAACACGGGCTGACCAACGCACTCAGCAAACATCCATGGCTACACACCAGCATAAACCTTTGACATAGTAGGTACAGAAGTTTGACACAGTATTCTTACACTAGACACTTATGGCTCTGGTACCAATATTGGCCTAGGTGGAGGACAGTAAATCTTAATGAAAATAATTTCAAAATAACTTCAAGATAAACTTAAAAATTTTGAACAATAAATTTAATTGATAATGATTGAATCGAAACTGATGCGTCAGAATTAGGATTTGGTGGAGTCTTAAAACAGATTCCAAAAGGGTCAAATCAAGAACAGTTAGTCCGATACTATTCTGTTATTTGGACTGGACCTCAAATAAACTATTCTACTGTTAAAAAAGAAATTCTTTCAATTGTTCTTTGTGTTATACATCTAGGTCTACTTCATAATTAATTGGAGGTTCGATCGAAGGTTATACATCTTTTAATTAACACACCTTTCCAGGGGTAATAAAAAGAAGTAGTATTTTTCGTAAAGGTGAATTTTTCGTGTATTCTCAGATGTCTTTAAGTTGGCAAGATTTACCCATTCAGAGCCTGCTCTGAAATTTTTAAGGTTGCTTGGTCTATGCAAAATGGGATCTAATCATCTCTGATGATGGTTGAGTGAACGTTCTATTCTCCCAGGACGAGGTTATGATGAGATTGGTATTAGGTAGCGTCCTGCCCTCCCAAGTCCAGGCATAGACATTCATGTAGTGCATAGGGTTTCAACACGCAATTTGGACCTCAAGAAGGGGGGTCGGTAATACGTTATTGAGGAATTATCGAGGCTGAGTAAGTATGGTTAGCCATACTATTTTGATTTTATACACACATTTATGCACATGATTTAACGGTTTCGCGTGCTTTCAAGAAGACAGCTGTATTAGGACAATTTCCATCATACGCCTGGTCGTTTTGCAATGAATGCCCAATGATGGTGGCGATTGGGATGCGTGACGCGCTGATAAAATGGGACTCTTTGAATTCTACGATTTAGATCTTTGGACAACTGTACGCTTGTGATTATTTTGGCTTTCGTCCAATGGTTAGGACTTGTCCCTCTCCTTTATAACAGTGAGAATTCTGCCATTTCAACGCTTTACCTTTCTAAACGTGGTTGCGAATTTTCATAGTTCTCTGAGTGTTCTAGCAACCATCATGTGAACGGATTTAGGGAGCATTTCATTGATATTAGATAGATGGCCCCCAAGCAAGAGTATCCTCAACCTGATATGGCTACAATTCTCAGTGCTACTTCCCGAAGATTCTCTTCCAGGACCCGGCGAAGATCAGAGTGCCATGTTCAAGAAGTAGTCGCGGGAGTAGAGAGATGAGTCTCCCAAGGAAATCAGTCAATAATAGATAAAGACAATGGGGTAGCTGAGGAGCTCACTAAGAAAAGAAAATTGGTCCATATTAGCGAGTGTTCTAGTATCATTGGGACCTCAGTGTCCTGTGGGAGGAAAGAGATTTCTAATCAACCGAAGTTGATGCAGGCTTCTATTGGTGCTGTGATAGAAGAGCAGCTTTGGAAGGATGCTGATGAATCCGAGGACACTACATTAGTGGCTGCTGAGGCCCCCAAGAAGGAGTTGGAGAGGACTCCATGAAAATTCAGAAATTTCTTAGGAGGCGTGATAGTAAAATTGCCCAAACTATGATAGAGATGTTGCCTGTCGAGGTTCACAGTGCCACTGAGGTGTTCAACAAATGCTGGACTTAAAGGTGACAAGATTACGTGGCCACCTGTGATGCAGTAGATCTGACTGCCACTTTAGTGAGTCAGAGTGCCAGGGCTTTTGGAGTAGCCCTAGAATGTCAAGGAGCCTTGGCCGATATTCAACAAAGGAATAAAGCCTCGTATGATAGGCTAAACGTTACTGAGGCTGAATTGAAGAGAGTCAGAGTAGAGGCTGACGAATTGAGGGCTAAGAAGGCTGAAGATAAGGCAAAATTAGCTTCTACCCCAGCTGAGATCGAAGTTATGAAGAAGGAAGTCCATAAGTCTCAATACGAAGTGGCCGTTTTGACGAAGCGGGTGGAGACTTTCAATGCTCATCAGAAACTTACTGCTGAGACTCTGGAGTAGGTGAATGTTCAGCTAACTGCCAGCAAAAGAGCTCGAGATCGTGTGGAGAGACAAGTGGAATGGTATGCTAACGAATGCAGAAAGTACCAGGTGGATGTTGTCGAGACGGGTGAAATTTTCGTGAGAACTTATATTGCCGATTTCCATATACTGAAGAGTATCGACGCCTCGGCTCATATTAGAGGAAGTATGCTTACAATGAGGTCGTTAATAGGGTGGAGCAACTATTTCCTAACCTTAATGTTTCCGAGCTACAGAGGGAGTTTATCGATGATGACTACGTTGAAGTGGTACTAGAAGAAACGCATCAAACTTCTGCTAAGGGTGACTGCATCGAAGTAGTGCCAAAAAGGGCTCCAGCGGAGGAAGTGGCTCCTGTCTCTGCAACTGGAGATCAATCCCCTTCTCCTCCTCCAGAATAGGCATAGGTTTACTTTGATTTTATCATTGGTAGAGCTTTCGAGCCTCCTATTGTATTGGTTCATTCATTGAATAGAAATTTCAATTTCTCATTGCTTCAAGTTTTGGTTTTCTATTTTTAAGTTGGTGCATATTAGTAATAACCCAACCGCGCGTCGAGCTGATCTCAATTTTTTGTACCTTAGTGCATCTGCACTTTCTTATCCTTGCCTTTATTTTAATATACTGAATCAAATGTCGACCCCCATTGAGTCATGACGAGGTAAACCTGAGATAGAATGATCTGAACCTTAATGAAGGGGATTTCAATGTCTACTTTTGGTCAAACATTGGAGTGCAAGTTAGGTGATCCTTTTCCTGGAAACGTCATGTGCGTCCGCCTCGGAATCCAAGAAAGGTGATACTTGTTTTACAGTGTCAACCTCTCTTTCGAGGTGCCAATGCTTCCCTGCATGGTAGATGGTTCATCCATGCAAATGCTTCTTCCTTGACGTTTTGACTGTCAAAGGAAGGGATGTGTGTCCATCTCAGAATTCAAGCGAGGTGATCCCTGTGGAAATGTCAACCTCTCTTCCGAGGCACCAACGGTTCCCTGTATGGTGGATGGTTCATCCATGCAAAGGCTTCTTCATTGATGTTTTGACTGTCAAAGAAAGGCATGTGTGTCCGCCTCGAAATTCAAGCGAGGTGATCCCTGTGGGAATGTCAACCTATCATCCGAGGCGCCAACGCTTCCCTGCATGGTGGATGGTTCATCCATGCAAATGGTTCTTCCTTGACGTTTTGACTATCAAAGGAAGGCATGTGTATCCGCATCGAAATTCAATCGAGGTGATCCCTGTGGAAATGTCAACCTCTCTTCCGAGGCGCCAACGCTTCCTTGCATGGTGGATGGTTCATCCATGCAAAGGCTTCTTCCCTGACGTTTTGACAAATCATTTGTACAAAAAGTCTTTATTTATTTACAAGGACTAAGAAAAACCCCCAGTCGTGGTCAACATTTACTGGTAATACATTCACAAGTGTTCGACATTCCATGGATGAGGCTGAACCTTTCCATCTACGTCTTTGATCCAGTAAGTCCCAAATCGGACTTCCCTCTCGATATGGTAGGGTCCTTCCCAATTAAGTCCTAAGGCTCCTATCCCTGGCTCTTTGGAGGACAAGAAAACTCTTCGAAGCACCAGATCGTTTGTTCGGAAGGATCTCTTCTTTACCCTGGCAATGTAGTACCGGGCCATTTTCCTCTGGTACATGGACATTTTGATTTGGGAATCATCCCTTCTTTCTTCGAGGAGATCCAGTCTACATCCTCTTGATTCATCATTACCTATCTCATTGAAGTGTATCTTTCTGGGGGACAGAAGACCCACCTCTACGGGGCTCATGGCCTCTGCTTCATATGCTATGGAGAACGGGGTTTCCCCGGTGGTGCTGGAAGAAGTGCATCAAACTTCTGTTGAGGGTGGCTGTGTCGAAATGGTGCCGGAAAGGGCTCCAGCGGAGGAAGTGGCTCCTGTCCCTGCAACTGGAAATCAATCCCCTTCCCCTCCTCCAGAATAGGCATAGGTTTACTTTGATTTTATCATTGGTAGAGCTTTCGAGCCTCCTATTGTATTGGTTCATTCATTGAATAAAAATTTCAATTCCTCATTGCTTTCAGTTTTGGTTTTCTATTTTTAAGTTGGTGCATATTAGTAATAACCTAACCGCGTGTCGAGCTGATCTCAATTTTAAGTTGGCCAACGCTTCCTTGCATGGTGGATGGTTCATCCATGCATATGCTTCTTCCTTGACGTTTTGACTATCAAAGGAAGACATGTGTGTCCGCCTCGGAATTCAATCGAGGTGATGTGGGGAAGAGAAGTGTTTCTTGATGCCCAATTCCTCGCACATCTCCCTTACCTTCTTGTTATCAAATTGTCTGCTGTTGTTTAATACAATTGAATGAGGACTACCAGACCTGCAAATGAGGTTCTTCCAAACGAACTTAGAGGTGTCGGCCTCAGTTATCTTTGTAAGTGGCTAGCAGTACCCTTGCCTAAGTACTTTTTGAGCCAATGACCAACTTCCGGTGTGATTGTCGCAGACGCGTTCATGGATTTTTCTGAGTACATAGTTTGCTCGTTCTTCTCCAATGCATCTCAGCAGGGGTAGCGAGTATTCGTGTTTATATAACACATCGTCTTAGAGGATAAAGTGGGCAGCCCTTCTTCGTAGCTTCTGAGCTTCTTCTTTCTGATGAGGTAGGACCTAATCCTTTAGATAGGATATGAATATGTTTCATCCCAAGGGGTGCACTCTCTATCCACATTACCGTTTCGCTGACTTCGATCGAAGGCCTGTGAGATGCTCAACTGGAACCACAGTGAGTAGTTCTGAGTCTTTGCTACTGGCTAACTTTGCCAATGCGGCAGTGTGAGCGTTGTAGGATCTTAGTATTTGCATCAGTTCAAACCTTCAAGTGAAGGGACGAAGCTCATTACCAGCTTTGGGTAAGCTGCCATAGATTTATCCCTGGTAGAATAGTTTCCATGGACCTGGCTGACCACCAATTGGGAGTCACTACTAATTACGAGCCTTTTTACTTGTAATTCCTTCGGCAGTCGGAGGCCAGCTAGGAGAGCCTCGTACTCAGCTGCATTATTGGTCACTTTAAAGCCGAACCTTACCGTACAAGTACATTTGTGTCCTCTAGGCTGACCAGTATGATTCCTGCCCCTGTACCAGTCTATTTGGAAGATCCATCCACAGAGAGCCTCCATATATGAGGTTCGGTGGGTTCCATTTCTTCTTCGTTATTTGGAGCAGGGGTGAATTCTGCCACAAAATCAGCTTGGGCTTGCCCTTTGATAGCCGTTCTTGGTTTGTAACTGATGTCAAACTCACTGAGCTCCACAGCCCATTTAAGCAATCTTCCCGAAGCGTTAGGCTTTTGAAGCACTTGTTTGATGGGATAATTGGTTATCACATGTATGGTATGAGCCTGGAAAAAGGGTCTCAATTTCCTTGAGGCTATTACTAGGGAAAATGCCAGCTTTTCCATGTCAGGATATCGCGTTTTAGAGGCGATGAGCGCTTTATTAACATAGTAAACTGGTAGCTGATGGTTGTTTTCTTCCCTTATCAAAACTGAGCTCACTGCCTCGGGGGTTACCGCCAAATATAAGTGCAATACCTCATCGTCTATTGGTTTGGAAAGAAGAAGCATTTGTCCTAGATTCTTCTTTAATTCCTATAGGGCCACCTTACATTCTTCTGTCCATTGGAACTTGTTCCCCCCCCCCCCCCCCCTCCTTAGAACCTTGAAGAAGGGGAGGCATTTATCTGTCGCCTTAGATATAAAGCGATTTAGAGCTGCTGCCCTCCCAGTGAGGCTTTGAACTTCCTTTAGCCTTTGGGGTGACCTCATTTCAATCAAAGCTCGGACCTTTTCACCAGCATGTCGTCCACATACACTTCTATAGATTTGCCGATGAGGTCGGCAAACATTTTGTTAACTAACCTCTGGTACGTTTTCCCAGTATTCTTTAATCTGAAGGGCATAGCCTTGTAGCAATAGAGTCCCTTATCCGTGATGAAGGAAGTATGGTCTTTATCCGACGGGAACATGTGGATTTGGTTGTACCCAGAGTAGGTGTCCATGAAGCTGAAGAGCTCATGTCCTTTGGACAGGCTTGATTTAAATTCGAGAAATCGACACATACCCTCGACTTCCCATTGTGCTTTTTCACCAGAACTGGGTTGGAGACCCACTTCGGATACACGAATTCCCTAATGAAGCCGTTGTCAATCAGTTTCTTGACTTCGTCCTTCAGGGCTTCATATATCTCTGGGTTGAGGGCTCTTCTTTTTTGTCGGTGAGCCGTAGCTTTCGGATCAATATTCAGGTGGTGGCAACTGACCTTGTGGTCGACGCCTATCATGTTGCCATGCTTCCAGGAGAATACATTAAGGTTTTTACACAACAAGTTTTTCAACTTCTCCTTCATTTCATGTAGCAGATTGCCTCCTACTTGTAGGCGCTTTGTTGAGTCCATTGGGTCAGCTGGGTAGGTTTCTAATTCCTCCATTAGAGCCGTTTGAGGCTCACAAGCAATAACGCGGGGGTCCAATTCTTCCAGACCGATTGCTTCCTCAGCAATTGATCATTTTTCAGGAGCTTCGATCATAAGGATGTCTTCCCCTTGTTTAGGGGCGATCCCTTGTTCAGGGAGGTCGTCCATACCAACGTCAGCAAAGATGATGTATGTTATTGTTTCAGCTTTTCTCAGGGAGTTATAGTAGCATTCTCTAGCTCCTCTCTGATCTCCACGAACCATGGCGATGCCCTTTTCGGTAGAGAATTTCATGCACAAATGGTGGATTGAGGTGACCGCCCATAGTTCCTTTAAGGCAGGTCTTCCAAGCACCCCGTGATAGGCAGATCAGTTATCCACCACAAGGAATTCCATAAAATAGTGAGCGTCAGGGGTTCTGCCCCTATCTCTATTGCTAGAGTGATCTTGCCCCTAGGGATGATACTATTCCCTATGAAGCCATACAAGGGGAAATTTATTGGGGTTAGCTCATGGTCAACTTTAATCTTGTCAAAGGTGGTACCAAACAAAATATTCATTGAACTTCCATTATCCACCAACATTCTTTTCAGGCCGTTGCGGGCCACGATAGCCCTTATTACTAAGGCGTCATAGTGAGGATAATGTACACCCATCGTGTCCTCCTAGGTAAAAGTAATTGGAGATGAGACTATCCCTCTTGTGGATTGATTTACTATGTAGCTTGTCATAGCGGGGTTGATTGCCTCCCTGGCATAATTCTTTTGAAAGTCTCTGGAATCTCCACCCACGTGAGGACCACCAATGATCGTGTCGATCTCTAGGACGGGTTCATGTTCATTGCCTGGGGGGTATCTTCGCTATCTCTAGCCCTCCCTGGGTTCTTCAATGTCATTATCCCTTCCTCTGGATGGGTCATTTCTGTTTGGCCGACGCTATTCGTTGTTCCGAAGCTGTGGGTTTTGTCTATTAGGAACATTCCTTGGGGAAATCTTGCAACGTCCCAGCAGTCCTCTGTCCGATGTCCATTAGATTGGTGATATGAGCAATATTGTAGCGCCTCGTTCCTATTTCTAGGTTCGGTACCTTGCCCCCTTTGTAAATTCCTTGGGTTGGGCTAACGCTGGCGCATCCCAGTGCTAGGATTAACTTCTTCATAGGCAAGGGTTGGTACTGCATTGAGTGTCGCTGCAGCGAGTTCTTTTCCATGGTTCATTGGGGCTTGATTATTCATCAAATGGGAAGCCTCTGTGCAGGTGGCAAGCCTTGGCTGTGTAGGTGCAGGTGGCATCTGTGTAGATGGCAAGCCTTGGCTGGCCCTATTCCTGTGATCTTTTAGCTCCTCATTCAGGATTTCGCGCCTTATCATTTCCAACAGCGCATCATAGGTGGCAGGGTCCTTATTTTGTACGTCTCTCCAGAAAAGAGAGTTCATGTCTAGACCTCTTCATAAGGCAATCAAAGCTTCTTTATCCGTGACTTGCACACAGTATGTCATTTCATCGGTAAAACGCAAAGTAAAATTTTTTAGCGATTTACCTTATTGTTGTCTCATATTTTGCAACCTTTAGATATGTCTTTCTCCCTCCTTGCTGGTTGCAAAGCGTTTCAAGAAAGTTCTCTTGAATTCTGGCCGACTTCAAATACTTCCTTCAGGCAGCCTGGCATGCCAAATTTCTGCTTCTCCGCTCAGGGTCAAGTGGAAGGCCCTATATTTCATCGCTAGGGTGACTTCTTTCAGATTCATATGTGTCTTGTAATTGTCCATATGTTTAGCGGGGTCACCCCTCCCGTCATATTTTTGTATTTTTGAGAGTACGAAGTGGCTTAGCATGGGAGCACTCCTTATGGCCTCAAAGAAAGGAGAATGCTCATTACCATCATCAAGGTCACGAGACCTCTAAGGCCCATCCGGGTTCTCATCTTCCCTTGGATTGGTCAGGGGAGGTTCTTGGGAGGTTCCCGCTTCGCTCCCGACCTATTCTCATCTTTCGCGCATATTTCTAGGAGGACGGACATGAGGTGCTTCGTTGTCATGCCTATTGCTAGGTGCTTGAGGTGCATTAGCTTACCTATTTCTAGGCATTCTTGGGCTTATCCTGTCAAAGACGATTTCGGACCTCTGAGGTCTGTCTTCCCGTGGCCTTTTCAAGGCGTGATTGGTTGACGAATCCACTTCGTCCTCGCCTTCATAAGGAGCTTCCATCCCGTAATGGCGATGTCCCGCCATTTGACTCTGGACCTCCTATTCCTCGTGGTAATAGGCTTGAGCATCTGGGAAGATTTCTTCAAGGGTTGTATATTGAGGAGCCTGATAACCTCCATATTCTCGCATGCTCATCAACATGTCATGCATGACTTGGTTCTGTTGAGTGATGTTCTTCATGTTGGCTCCCATTGTTGCCATTTCTCTAGTTAACCTGGCTGTAACTCAACCTCCACCCCTGGGACCTCTTCTTCTGCGCATTGGAGGTCTCGGTTGGGCTGCTGGGGTAGCTTGTGAGGGTTCTCCTTCTTCGGCGTGTTTCCTCGTCCTTTAAGGGGCATTTTCGTCAGAAGAACTCATTTTTCAATCACTTAATATGCGACTTTTGTTCCCTTCTTCTGGGGTTGCAAGTTCTTAATGATTTCTTTTGCAAGGATATTCATTTTTCAAGGATCTTCGCCAAACTTCTTAGAGATGTTACTTATGCTTTTTCCAAGCGAGGTCGTGGTTAAATGTAAGTGTTCCCACAGACGGTGCCAATCTGTTGACCCCAAAAAATGAACTCAATAGATGTCGGGCCCACTCTTGCCGCGTCAGTACTGATCTGGTATGTTTCTATCGGAAAGGGAACAGTGGTTTGACCGTAATGAACGTGGGAAGCACTTTTCGACGAGAGATACAAATGTTCAGGCTCCGGCGATTGAATTTGGGCAGCACTCGCGCTAATAACAAATGGTCGATCCGTTTTCCTTAACTAAATCACTCGTTTTGTAATAGAATATGTGGAAGGATAGATATGAGAATATATTGTATGGTGTTGAAATATCAGCGAGCGTTCTTCACTTGTATTTTGCAAGACAAAGCATACAAGAAAGTTCTTTTATTTCTCGATTCCTCTCCTCTTCGTTTTAGTACAAAGAGAGATTATTTATACTAATCTAGCCAACATGGTGACCGTTCGATCACATCCACGTGGCGACCTTCGTTTTTTGGCTGGAAGGGACATTAGATGACTACAGCCTCGGCACTCGCACGACCTTGTACAGTTGCATCCTCTGTTGTTCTTAACTGTGCTGACCTTCCTGCTGACTTATCAACTGGCTTTATGTCTACTTGGCTACAGAGAGTATGTGGCCGTCTACGTGGAGTGCTGACCCGGAGCTTCTGATTTCGGGGAGTAACAAAAAGCGAATTGAGATCTCAAAAGCAATAGTTAAAAGAAATCATCAATGAACATGATAAACAACTGGACAGTTTAAAATACAAGTCGAGTTCTCAAAAGCAAATTTACAAAAAATCATCAACTAACTCGATGAAAATGATTCAGCACTTCAGGTAATTGCCATGAAACATAAATATATACGGTTCTCATTTGGCTTTATAGCTTATCATGATATTGTTTATCTGTAGGCTACAATCTTAAAAGAAAACAATATCATGAAGGAGTTGGCAAAAGTAGGTAATGACTAGAACCTCGTCTTTTTTATAGTTAATAATTGGTGGATGTAAGAATTTGGGGCTCCAATAACCAATTTCCGAGCTCAGTCTTCAACCAAAACGACACCAACCAACTCAAGCTCGACCCACAACTCACACACTCCGATTGCCACTAGTTTTCTTACCCACTAAGGGTACACATGGTGGTGATGATTTGAAGCCACAAAGGCAAGGGAAAGGGGGCACCACAAAGGAGACAAGGAAGAGACCCATACATAGTATATTACCGGATTTTGGAGCACCAAGCTGGTTGGAATTTTCTCTTGAGGCTGCCGATTTTTCCTCCACTAAGGAGCAGCCGTTTTTCCTCCTTCAACCCTCTCAAATCACCCACCCTAGGTTAACCAAGAGAATAGATATACGTAGGATGAATATTTGGTCACACCAATTGGGCCAAGATATTAATTGGGCCACCAATAAAGACCACAACTATCCAACAATAAATGAGCTAATGAAATCACCATCCAACCTAATAACTTGGACCATCCATGAGTGTTGGGCCACGAGCAACATTAACCTAATTAAGTTGCTTCTAGTAGCCCCGAGTTGTTTTTGGGTCGAGGCATCGCTAATATGTCGATATAATTTATCCAACAACGATTTTTCATCATCGTCCGAATTTATTGGGTATCAAAACCCAACTGTGGAGAAGTAAATATTTAGTTGTTTGACTATGTTCATGGTTATTTCTCTCAGATAAACCTATTTTATCTGAATCTACTCCTATCTATAACATGAAAAAAGTTGTCTTCTATCGTTTTTTAAATGTTGTGTACGTGTTCATATTGTTTACTTTTTTCTTGTTTTTGATTAACTGAAAGTGTGTAGTGGAGAGTTGCATGCAGCAAAAGAATTAAAGGGGGAACTTTCAAGTAAGAAAGCATCTATGGAAGAATGACTTATAATGCTTAAAAGGAAGAATGTCGATGAGGTACGATTGCCAAGTTTAGTGCTTGATTTTTGAAGACTGTTTTGTCTAGGTCACATGAAACATGGTCTTTTTCTGATTCTTCAAGTGTAGATTTCATTAATCAGGAGAATATTCGGCGAGGAACGCAAGGCCATGAAGATCGCATTTCTGAACTTGGAAAAGAAGTTGGTTGAACTCACAAAAGATTTGGTTGTTGCGCACTTAGCTCTTGGAGCTAAAGACTCTAGAGTTGTCTTCATTAAAAAATAATGTGTTATACCTCCCAGGGGCGGAGCCAACCCGTCGAAGTAAGGGGTCCCAGAGTTGAAGGGGTCCCGAATTTTTTTTTTGAAATATTGTCTGTTAAAATTAGGGAAGTTGATACTTTGTGATGGAGAAAGGAAACAAATGAACATAAATTAATGTACATTATTAACAAAAAAAAAATCAAGAAACGTATAAAAGAAAGTACTAATCTTTACTTTAGCAAAATCATACATTATTACAAGCGTTCCTTTCGAGTTTAAGTTTTTGGATTGGTAGGGTTTAAATTTCTTATTCATTTGAGGATAAAATGGTAAATACAAAAAATAAAATTTTAAAATAAAAAAAAATTGTCAAAGAAATAGGGGGGGTTTGAGTTCCCCCCCCAGGACCCCCTGCCTCCGCCCCTGATACCGCCTAATCACAAAATGGTCAGGTCAATAAAACTAATTTCCTCTTTGACTTTTCAACTATGCCATATTTTCACATTGGCCTTTTAAATGTTAAAAAACAAAAATGTTCTTAAATAAGTTATACAATTACAAAATATTATTTTGTTTAAAAGACAATATTACCCTTTTAGTTAATAATTGAAAATCAAACACTTTCCACTTAATTCCAACACAAATAAAAATTCTCTCAACTTTCATCTGCTCCAACCTCAAAATCTTTGAAATTTACCAAACGCTGAAAAAGCAAATAATTTTTAATATTAATCACTTCGAATCGGTAAATATATTTACGTATGTTTTATTTTATTTTCGTTAAATTTTTATACGTTTTAATCGATAAAAACAGCTAAAAATTTTTTATACGTTTAACAGTCGGAATAGATGACTGTTTCGACTGTTAACAGCCGGCTGGCTGTCTTGACAAGGCACATCTGACTTTTGACTGTTAAGATAGCCAACCAACTGACTGTTTCGGTTGTTTTGCCTGTCAACAGCCGACTATTTCCGCTTTTTTTTTTTTAGTTTTGTTACTCCAATTCAGCCGAATTTTCGACTATGTATTTTCTTTAAAAAATTATGTTTCGTCTTAAAGATATGATTGTAATGCCAGTTCGTTTTTTGGTGACTTTCAATTGGATGAGAAAGATCAATGTGTATCAAGATGGACAAGTAATAAACGTGGTGGTATTCCAATTTTCATAATGGAGAGTACAACATATGTAAGAATGTACCATAATTTACAAAACAAGCTAAATGTCGATTCCTCTCAGTACGATATGGAATTAAGATTTCGATTCAATGATGATTCATTTATTCCGATTCCACCTATGAAGATTACTTGTGATAAAGAAGTGTATTATCTATTTGAATTGAACAAAATGTACACGACTCATTTTTGGATGTCTTTAGTGAGGAAGGATGTCGCCGAAGGTGGACACGAAGATTCGGTTGGAGGGGATCATAATCCCATGATTTTTGGGATGTAGTGGATATAGCTCGTGAGGATGGTATGATTATTCTCGAGCAAGTTGTTCCTCATCGTGATTTTATTGTTACATACAGAATTCCGTCGGTAGTTCACGACAACGAGAATGATAATAAATTTACAAATGAAAATTTGATTGCTTTATCCCGTCAGAGACATAAGTGAGGTGGGAGCGTAGGGGTTAGAACGAGTGGACCGTCATCTAATTCTTCTCGTGTGATTCTCGATGATGAAGATTTGTATGACGAGCAACTGTTTGAAACAAAGAAAGATTTGTAGGAAGCTGCGCATTGAATTGTACTGAAATACAACTTTATATTCAAAGTTAAGAAATCAAACAAGTCATTGTTGACGATTGTAGAGGGTGGACACTGCTTTCAACTTTTCTGAAGGGATTTTCAACACCACAAAAGCTTCCCAAGTGAGAATGTTCGATTCACTACCACCATCAACTAGCATGCTTTCGACATCGTAGTCTGCTATGACGTCGATTATCACCAAGGCATCATCATGGAGGGACGCCACTCCTACTAAATCTTCCTCATCAAACATGATACTTGATTAAACCTGGCCTTTTTCTGAATGGA
The DNA here is from genome assembly GCA_035079005.1 of Fraxinus americana. Taxonomy (NCBI): domain Eukaryota; kingdom Viridiplantae; phylum Streptophyta; class Magnoliopsida; order Lamiales; family Oleaceae; genus Fraxinus; species Fraxinus americana. The sequence goes on along the minus strand of CM068715.1, from coordinate 301,305 downwards.
GCAGACCCCGATTGTGTGTGCGCAGCTTTTTCTATCCGAATTCGAGTCTCCTCCTGATGCAATTCCTCAAATAATCACGTCGGTCATCAAATTTCTGCTTGTCTCGATCATTTCTGGTGTATTTAGCCAAAAAATCCCGCTTCAATAGGCGTTCGATTTCCTCCTTCAAATGGATACACTCTTCCGTATCATGCCCATGGTCCTTATGGAAATGACAATACTTGCTCTTATCCCTCTTGCTAGCGGACGCTGTCATCGGTCTCGGCCAATCAAGCTCTTTTATATCTCTAATCTCCATCAATATTTTGGCCCAAGGTGTATTCAGGGGGGGTGAAGGCCTTGTCCTCCTCTCGTCTCTATCTGTTGGATCGATCCGGAACATATCCCTTGCCCATGCGCTCATTTCTTTATTTACCTTTATCAATAAATTTTCGCTCATTACCTAACTTTTGCTTGTGACTCGCTGTCTCCCATCCTTCTTTCAAATTTTTCGTGACCCTCTCGGCTTCCTCTGCATCAACATACTTGTCACCATTCTCCAATAGGTCGTACATCGACTCTGGGAGATTTTTAGAGAGTGACTTCTTAAAAGCCCGATTCTGTGTCCCATTCATTAACTCTATCACCACTATAGACATCTGAAGGTCCCTTATACTAAGTGTCGCCTGGCTGAACCTTGCCAAATATTCCTACAAAGGTTCGTCTTTTTCTTGCACCACTTGTATCAACCCAATAGTCGTCTTTCTTTCCTCTTGCTATTCATGAAGTATGCCACAAAACTTCTGAAAAGCTCGTCAAAGGTCTTTATAGACCTGGGGGCCAAGGTGGCCACCCAGTCTCTAGCCTCCCTCCTGAGTGTCGGGGGAAAATATCAACACATAACTGTGTCTAAGGCTGCATAGAGCCTCATCAAATCCACGAAGGTCCATGACTCCATCATACACTTCTATCATTGGATGTCTGAAGCCCTTTGGTAATGAACAGCCATGATTCGGGTGCAAATGGATCTTCCTTCAAAACCATCTGCCTACGTCTATCCTTCTGCTTGGTTAATATGTCGTCTATCTTCTGGGTCATCATCTCCTCTATCTTTCTTTACAAATCCGTTATAGGTTGGGAAATTTGTGGAATCTTGTAGCCCCCGAGTCTCCTGTTATTGGTTGAGTATCAAGCGGGGTAACCGTTTGTGTCACCTGGGACGGTTGCTCATGTACTGCTTCCGACGAGTTTTGTGGAGGGACTGCGATTTTCTGCGTCTGACTCTACAGGAGGGTCATCATGGTAGCCAACTATGTCTCTAAAGCACTAAATTGGCCTTGCGTCACATACTGCGGTGGTGGCGGCGGGTCATGACCCCTTGCAACAGACTCCGACTTCGTATCTGCCGTGTTTCTAACCATGCGTGTTTCACTCCGTGTCCGTCTTCTTAACATAGCTTTCTTATTCAGTGGTTTCCCATAGACGGCGCCAAATGAAATAGTAGTGAGGTAAATTATGTGTCCTCCCTAACGTGGATGGTGTTCTGGTTGCCCCGACCTCATTTTGCAGGTAGCAAACACTGATCGGAACAGCCGGAACACCATCCACATTAGGGAAGACACGAAATTTACCTCACTACTATTTCAGGATGGTTGGCTAATTGGAATCTATCTTGCATAGACATAAGTAAATTTTCAAAAGCCATGTGATTCCAGGGGAGATGGCAAAGCTAACATGACTTCACATGGTTTCTAAGTGTTTGGTTTTTATGGGCCTCTCATTTGAAATAGCTTTGGATCGAACCAACACGAGAAAAAAAGATTTTAGCTGACTCCATATTTATCAGGAACAATGAATAGCTTCTTCTTTTTCGTCTTCTTATTGGAGATATATCTATATATATATATATATAATCACTCAAATACTTTACTAGTGTAGAAGCTTGAAAATTTGATTAGTAATCAAGAGTAGTATAGTTCGTTATTTCTTTATCTTACGCGAACAATTGTATACATTTTGAGAGGGGAAGGTTGACGTACCAATCAAACGATTGAAATGGGGAACTGCCAGTCTCATTGCTCGTGCCCCTGTAACACCAATAGTTCTGCCAATTGTTCATCATGGTTTTGAAAAGGTATTTGCTTGATATCGTCAATCAATATTACTGTAAGGAAATGAGCCTCAAGAATCAACGGAAGCAGTAAACATATTCGCTAAGAATAAACCAAGATTTAATCACTCCAAGTAGTATATCAATTTACACGACTCAGAATTTACACAAAGACATTGTACCCGTCTGTACAAAAGGAACTAGCCACAAAGACCACTAACCCTAACCCAAACCGCACAGAGCAGTTACTACAATGGTTTGAAGACTCTACAGCCAATCTAAAATCTCTAACACCTCAATCGAACAATCACCACGACAAGAATCACAAAGATAAACAATATCACAAAGAATCGAAAGAGAGGACTGAGAGAACACGAAGAACAGAAAACCCAGAAGCTTTCTCGCACTAAGCAAATAGAACAGAATGAAAAATCTCACGTAAATGGCCATCCAACTTCTTCTATATATAGGCAGCATCATCACCGTAGATTAGGCTGAAAATCTAACGGACCAAGTGACATACTTGGCATTTAAGTTGGGCTGGGTTTTGGACCTTTTTCCTTTTGAGTTATTGGGCAATGGTTCCTTCAAAAAACATTTCAACAGCTTTTGGGCTTAGCCCATTTTTCATCATTGCCCCTAAGTTGAATATAAATGACAAAATTGGTATCAATATTCAACAATCTCCCCTTGATGCCAATGTCATAAGTAACCAAACACATTAGTACTTCTTAACACCAACACTAAGGAGATTATCACCTGCAGGAACACAAAGTTACCCAGTATCAATTCTTAGAATTTTAAAAATGATTTAAACTTGGAAAGAGGTAATACCTTTGTTCCCATATCCGCGGAATTAAATTGTGTAGGGATTTTCTCAAGCAAAATAGATTCATACAACAAGCCTTTAAGTCACAAAGACTCTTTTATAGCTTCAGTAGTAGATAAGACAATAATAGACTGCAATAGAGACTTCCAACTAATGCAAGTACCACACAAAGTAAACACATATGCAGTTATAGATTTCTTAATGTCCTTATTACTAGCATAATTAGAATCTACATACCCTTTCACCACAACACCCTCTTTACAAAATTTAAAATGCAATTCTAAGTTTGCAGAACATTTTAAAAATCTTTTAAAAAATCATTTTAATGCAGCCCAATGTACAAGACCACAGTTTGCCATAAATCTACTCAAAATGCTAATAGCATATGCAATATCAGGACAAGTACACTCCATAGTATACCTAACATATCCAAACGCATTAGCATAAGGCACCTTTTGTATGTATTTAATATCGGATTCATTTTGTGGACATTGTTCTTTTCTCAATTTAAAATGACAAGCAAGAGGCAAAGTATTCATTTCAAATTCAGCACTTAAATCCTTCTTAATGCCATTTATATCACTCATTTTATGTGCAACCAACAACATATCATCAACATGCAAAAGTAAGTAAACAATCACATCATTCTTATCATTTCTTTTAACATAAAGACAATGATCAAAGGCACTATACACAAAGCCAATAGAAGACACATAATTTTCAAATCTAATATACCATTACCTATGTGATTTTTTCAAACCATACGAAGATCTATTAAGCAAACAAACATGATTAGGCTTTCTAGATTCAACAAAATCTTAAGGTTGTATCATACAAATCGTTTCATCCAAGTCACCACGCAAGAAGGTAGTTATAACATCCATTTGTTCAAGTTCTAAAACACATTTAGCAACCAAAATAAGCATGACTCTTATAATAGTATATTTCACAGCAGGAGAGAAAATATCATAATAATCAATAAACCCCTTTGTAACAAGTATAGCCTTAAACCTATGAGACTCTGATTACGCCCAAAGAATAACGCGGTAGTTGTAGCACAACTTTAGGGTGTCGTATCCACAGGGAGATGGAAGAATATTTAAAGGATCAAAAAGGCTGAATTGTTCTCTCAAATGTGTAATAAAATTTAACGTTGAAACGTGAAATTAAAATCAATAATTCGAAGCGGTGAAGCGTCGGAATTCCCTCAATTGGATTGGATCAATCATATCAATTATTCATTTTTATAACACAATTAGAGGCTTTCATCCCGGCACTCTAATCGGAAGATATATCGTGAAAATCAATTTAATTTACAAATGTAATCCTAGAATTTAGACTTAAGACATATTCGCACAATTTTATTGGAACAAGATCAAAGATCAACCATATACATCAAGCATAAGGCAGTAATCAATCCGCCAATAAAGTGAAATTGAGATTAAAATTCAACAACTAGTTTAATCTAACGATAGAAGAAGCGTGACTGGATCTATGAAGGATATAATAATTGTCAAACCAATCTCAATAATAAATAATTGAAATTGAAACTCAATAAATAGTTTGATTGGATAATGGAAAAAGCATGACTGAATCCATGAAAAATCTTGTAAATATTAAATCGATTTCAATATGAATTCAAGAGAATGAAAATCTAAATTTTAGCATTGTTTGACAATGAAAAGATCAAATTAAATGAATAAAAGACATGAAATCACCAATTCCAATCGAGTTCCTTCGTAGCTTCACCAAGGGTTTTAGTTCTCCATGAGTTTCTTGAACCAAAGAGGAGAAGAATGGTATATGGGGGGCCTCCTCCATATGTATTTTGCTGTTAAGTATTTGTAAGAGTCGGAAATTAGATGAAAATCACGTCCAAATTGGTTTTCAAAAGAGTTCTAATCGAATAAGGAAAGTTCCTTTCGCGCGCGGATTTTTTGTCTCTGCATAGCAGTCAGTAATTTGATTATAACTTTCTCTTATGATATCCGATTTAGACAATTCAAAATGTATTAGAAAGATAACTCGAAGAAATGCAACTTTATTAGAAATAGATATTTTTCAATTCGGTCTTTTACTATGCCAAAAATGGGTCTCAATCTTTGGCTAAAAATCTGGAATATATCTTGTGCGAATTGGAAATTGATTTTGATAATATTTCATTCCCTTTTGACTTCTAATTACTTCCAATCGACCTTTAGCACTCTCGAACCTTCATCATGAGTCCCGACATAATTTTTGAGTATTTTTACTTTAATCCCTGAACTTTCACTTTCTTCCATTCTGGTCATTTTTCACTTGTTTCTCCTTATTTCAGCTACATTCATCACTTGTCTTGCAAAACATGAATTGTATAGAATTAAGCTATATTCCAACATGTTAATCAAAAATTGCTCATGTTTTGACAGTAAAATAAGTATGTAAAACGTACTTATCAAACTCCCCCAAACTTGAACTATTGTTTGTCCTCAAACAACAACAATATAACTTAACTCTACAAATAACATGGTTTAACAATATGTCGTGCCTCAGGTTTGAAATTTGGTAGTCAGACAAATGAACAATTACAACAGTGCAAAAATTAAATCAGTCTCCACCTGTTATATGCATAACCTGACGTGTGTGTGTGAAAACTCATGTCAACATATTAAGATTATGATTGGTTCAATCTCTGACCCATAGTAGTCAAATATGTACTTTCCTTGCTCGAGAGATACACACACTCTCAAACTTATGCTTTTCATTCAATTTTCCCGGGGTGTATCCTAAGTTGAATCCATTCAATTTTGTTCCTTACCATCTCTTAGTTTGGATAGACATTACTCCTACAAGTCCACACTTCAACAAGTCGGGATTCTCCTATATTTTTTATTGCTTTAACCCTTAAGACTAGACTAAGTTACTTACTTCTCGTCAAATGTGTAATTTTGTCAACTGAATGTCTGGGGCGTAATCAATGTATTTGAATATATTTTTTTTCTTTCTTTTCATTTTTTTCTCCATTTCTTTTTCTCTTTTTATTTGAGTATCTTCTCATTTGCTTTCTATATAACCCATGTAACGAGTTTTAGGTCGATAACTCTCAAGTCAGATGACCAAGGGCATCAGGTTTTAAATCATCCTCATAGGCTTAATCACCCGAGTTATATAGGCTCGAAAAGATGCTTTTTATGTACTCAAAGATTAGTGCAATGCTCCTTTTCTTTTAGACATCCAATTTTTAAAACTAACCTCTAACTTAAAGATTTCACCTCGTTTTTATCTCAATGAGTTTCAGACAATCCACACAAGGTTTTCATGCATGGAATCCCTACTTATCTCAGTAATTCCCTGTAACAGTTCAATTATCTTCAAACTAGCATATATTTGGATTTATGGAATACGACATTAGAGGTTATTTGGTTGTATCACTAAGTTCCACTATCCTCTACAAAATGAACCGAATCACTACTCAATATGCCAAACATAAGTGACGTGCATAGGAAATATCAAGTTCTACATAAACAGGTTTAGACTAATCTCATACTGCACTATTTTCATCATTCACAGCTGACACCTATTCCAATAATCACATCATAGCTGGCACATTTATTAAACCCACACAAGCACACAAAGCAATAATTAAAATTTAATGCTGAAAGATCAAAAATTGAATTTTTTTTTTTAAAAAAAAACACACAAACATGCGAAAATTGCACAAACATGTGAAAATTACAGTAAAGAGATGCATGAATAGATGAATGAAAGCTCATGGTCCACCCCCAAACGTAATTGAAACATTGTCCTCAATGTTTAAGCATAAATACGAAAGAAAATAAGGGAAAGATGTCACCTGAGTATGGCAGTGAGTCAACAGAAACTTGAGATATAAGAAGCCTGAAAGTACTCAATTGAATGGTAAAGTAAAGAAAATGAAAAAATTAACTAGAATAAAAATGCAAAAGTAAAAGGCAGAAGAAAAAGAATGAACTCCCATTGGGTTGCCTCCCAAGCAGCGCCTTTGTTTATTGTCTTTGTCTCGACCCAATGTTTCCTCCCTAGCCTGCATCCAGTAAGTGTGGTTTCAATTTTCTTTACAATGCACTAAGTTCATTGGACATAAGCACTGGTGATGTTCCTCCGCCTCCATCAAATACATGCGTGGGATAACCAGAGGAGAGCTCAGAATCAGAAGTAGGGACCTGCAAGACAAAAGGTAAAGTCCTCTCATTAGAAACTGGAAATGTAAAATAAGAACTATTACCTGACTCTTGATCATCTATCTCAAGATGTTTATTGATGATGAAGTTTACTCCTGATGAGAGTTTCCTGTGCTGGTCTAAGGAACATACTATCACCAACCTCTTGAGTGAGTGCATCAATCATGTGTGTTTGATGACACTCGTCATCCTCCTCTAACTGCTTAGTGATATGGAAAATGTTGACGTCTAGAGTCATATTCCCAAATGATAGTTTCATAAGACCATTCCTACAATTAATTAGAGCATTAGCAGAAGCAAGGAAAGGTCTACCAAGAATGATAGGAATTTTAGAGTCAACATTCACATCATCTTTTACATCCAACACCAAGAAATCCACGGGATAGTAAAATTTATCAATTTGAATCAAGACATCCTCAACTACTCCCCTAGGTCTAATAGCAGACCTATCAGCTAATTGTAAAACCATAGATGTAGGTAGGGCTGTAAGCAAAAACCGCCAAACCGGAAAACCGAACCGAAACCGCAATTTCGAAACCGGCGGTTTGGTGCCACGTGGACCCGTCAACGAAATGGTTTTGAACCAAACCAAACGGGTCAAAAACGGTTTGGTTTAGGTTTGAGAGTTTTAATTATGATTTGAAACCAAATCGGACAGGCGAAAAATATATAAAATCAAAAATTGATTTTTTTGAAAATTTATCCAGAATTTCAATTTTGTAAAATTGAATAATTTTGTTATTTTGTAGGTATTTTTGTCAATTTCTAATTTTTAATTAATTATTAAAATTTATGACCCGCCCAAACCTAATTATATATATAAAAAAAGGCCCAAATTTGAAAGAAGTACCACTAAACAGCTCAACCAAAGTCCATATACTTACAAGTCACAACCCTAATCTTCCAATTTTCATTTCTCTCACTCGCAACTCGATAGTAGCAGCCTCGCTCCCCGCGGCGCTTCCTAGTTTCCCCCAAATCGTCAACGCCCTTGAAATCTCGAACCTCCCAGTCGCTGGTAGTGTACGTTCGCCGGTATTATTAGACTATTTCAGGTTCTTGCATATTTATTTGATCGTGAGTAAGGCTTAAAATTGAAATTTTGTCACTTTCTAGTTGAAATTTGTTTACATATTTATTGATCGTGAGTAAGGCTTAAAGTTGAAATTCGGGCTATCAGGTGCGTAAAATTGAAATCTCGAACCTCCCAGTCGCCGGTAGTGTATGTTCGCCGGTATTATTAGACTATTTCAGGTTCTTGCATATTTATTTGATCGTGAGTAAGACTTAAAATTGAAATTTTGTCACTTTCTAGTTGAAATTTGTTTACATATTTATTGATCGTGAGTAAGGCTTAAAGTTGAAATTCGGGCTATCAGGTGCGCAAAAGACATTTGTTTACATATGAGAGAATATGTATAATTCCGTGTTAAATTGCAGAAGATGAAGGTGGGTATATATAGTGGAATGGGGGAGAAAAATGTTTGCAGCTTGTCTTTTGGAAGCCATTATTAGATGGATCCGTGTCTTAATTCTTTTTTTTTTCCAATTTGCTAATTAAAATTTTTTTTGTGTATGAAGGACAAAATTGATCATGAGTTCTGTGGCTTCTTGAGTATGTGAATGTTTCTTCCTTTTGCTAGTTCTGTGAGTTCTGTGACAAAATTAATTCGTTTATTCCTTTTGCTAGTTGAAAAGGGACATTATTATTTTTTTTGGACCTTATATTTATTTTAGTGAACTTGTATTGTATCTTTATCGTAAAATATTATTCTAAAACGTCAAAAGGGCGAATAAAAAACTATACTTTAGTTTTTTGTGATTTTACTTTTATTTTGTTGGTATTTAAATTTATAGTAAATATATTTAGTTTGTTTTAGATCTATTTCTAGTAAGATATAAATATATATTGAATTAATGGCATAAAAGTAGATACTAGACAGGAAAAAAATATACGCGAAACCGGCGGTTTAAAATCGGACCAAACCGTTAGGTTTAAGTTTGAGTTTTTTTGAAACCGGTCAAAACGGTTTGGTTTAGGTTTGAGCTTGTCTCAAACCGGTCAAAACGGTTTGGTTTGAAAATTTGTCAAAAACCGCAAAAACCGGACCGCTTACACCCCTAGATGTAGGCTTCATCTCACCCAAACCTAATGACAGGTAAATAGTATAAGGCATGAGATTGACACTAGCCCCTAAATCTAGAAGAGTTTGTCCAAACTCATGACTCCCAATGATACAAGACACAGTAGGACAACCCGGGTCCTTATACTTAGGTGGGACTCTTTGTTCAATCACTGCACTCACTTGCTCGGTCAAGAAAGCAGTTTTCTTGACATGGTGTTTCCTTTTGATAGTGTATAAATCTTTAAGGACTTTAGCATACGTAGGAATCTATGAAATTACATGCAAAAAGGGCAAATTGATTTTTACCTGCTTTAGATGCTCTAAGACTTCACTATGTTGACCAGCAGATTTTGAGGTGGACTTAAGAGCTAGTGGGAAAGGTGCTTTCACTGGATTTGTCATCACTTCCTCTCTAGGGTTACTCTCTTCAGGCTCACTAGACTCTTTCTCAGTTTTCATAGGTCTAGGGGTTGGTTCTATGACTTTCCCTGACCTAGTGGTTATGGCATTTACCTTCATAAGATTGTTTACATTATATCCTGAGGTTTGTGCCATGTATTGTCCCTTAAGGTTAGGTTGAGGTTGAGCCGAAAATTTTCCACGTTTCTCTACACCTAAGGTACTAGTTAGTTTGGAGATATGATTCTTGATTTCCTTATAATCCTCAACAATTTCGATAATCATAGTCTCGAATTTTTGATTTGTTTCCCCTTGTGCCTCCATGAAAGCATGTAAGGTATCTTCTAAGGAATTTCTAGATGACGTGGGTTGGTATGAGGGTGTATTGTAAGCTCTATTCGTTTGGGCGGGTTGCTGGTTTTCAGATTTCCAGCTAAAATTGGGATGATTTCGCCACCCTGGGTTATAGCTTTCAGAGAAATGGACATAGGGTTTGTTATACGTACCTAAGGCATTGCAATATTCTTGATGAACCCCCCTCATCTCAGCGAGAGTAGAACAATCTTGCGCTGGATGACCAATTCCACTACACACATCACAAGGTCCAGAAGACTCAACACGAGCTACAATAGATGTAGGCTTTGAACTCTTAGTGCGTAGGTTTTCAATTTTTCTAGTCAGGGTTTCTACTTTAGCTCCAAGATCGTCTTCTTCCCTAAGGTGATAAAGGCCTGCACTAGAAGGATTTCCAACGGCTCGTGACCTATTGGCGCTATCAGTGGTATTAGGGACAGTCTAAGTGTGAGCTTTTTCTGCTAGTTCATCTAAATATTCTATAGCCTCATCAGGATCTTTCTGTAAAAATTCACCATTACACATCATCTCTATAAATTGACACTCCCTAGATGTTAACCCTTCATAAAAATAGCTCACGATACGTCAACTCTCATAACCAAGTTCTTTATACATTTCCCACGCTTGATATAAAGTTTCACTCTCCTTTTAGATAAAAGAAGATATTTATTTTTTCAACGCAATAGTTTTGTGGTGGGGAAAGTATTTGCTAAAGAATACTTGGATCATTTCAGCCCAAGTTCCAATCGAATGTGGTCTCAATGAATACAACCAGTTTTTAGCCCTTTCCTTAAGAGAAAATGGGAAAAATTTGAGCCTAATTGCATCCATTGTACCATGTTGATTGTGGAAGGTTGCTACAACCTCCTCGAATTTCCTAACATGCACATACAGGTTTTCATTCTCAAGTCCATGAAAGTTAGGAAGAAGTTGAATCATTCCAGGTTTAAAATCTACACATGGCATGTTGGGTGGAAACATAATACATGAAGGTGTAGATGTAAGGGTGGGGTGCAGATAATCATGTAAAGTTCTATACGGTACATCATGCTCATTGTCGACATTGTGTTTTGTGATGTGGTGTCAGTTTTAACAGATGCAGAATCAGAAGTAGGGTTAAAAAAATGTTCAAACTCTGTGTCGGGTCTGTCTGCAGATCGTCATCGTTCTCCTTGATACCTGGTCATAGAAAAAGTAAAAGAAAATAAAGTGAAAAGAGGAAAAATACAATAAAGAAAATTAAACAAACTAAAAACAAAATAAAAGGAACGATGTCACCCTTTTGTAATCAATCCTTGTGTATTTTGTACCGTCTCCCCTGCAACGATGCCAAAATTTGATTACGCCCAAAAAATAATGCAGTAGTTGTAGCATAGCTTTGGGGTGTCGTATCCACAGGGAGATGGAAGAATATTTAAAGGATCAAAAAGGCTGAATTGTTCTCTCAAATGTGTAATAAAATTTAACGTTGAAACGTGAAATTAAAATCAATAATTCGAAGCGGTGAAGCGTCGGAATTCCCTCAATTGGATTGGATCAATCATATCAATTATTCATTTTTATAACACAATTAGAGGCTTTCATCCCGGCACTCTAATCGGAAGATATATCGTGAAAATCAATTTAATTTACAAATGTAATCCTAAAATTTAGACTTAAGACATATTTGCACAATTTTATTGGAACAAAATCAAAGATCGACCATATACATCACGCATAAGGCAGTAATCAATCCGTCAATAAAGTGAAATTGAGATTAAAATTCAACAACTAGTTTAATCTAACGATAGAAGAAGCATGACTGGATCTATGAAGGATATAATAATTGTTAAACCAATCTCAATAATAAATAATTAAAATTGAAACTCAATAAATAATTTGATTGAACAATGGAAAAATCATGATTGAATCCATGAAAAATCTTGTAAATATTAAACCGATTTCAATATAAATTCAAGAGAATGAAAATCTAAATTCTAGCATTGTTTGACAATGAAAAGATCAAATTAAATGAATAAAAGACATGAAATCACCAATTCCAATCGAGTTCCTTCGTAGCTTCACCAAGGGTTTTAATTCTCCATGAGTTTCTTGAGCCAAAGAGGAGAAGAATGGTGTATGGGGGCCTCTTCCATATGTATTCTACTGATAAGTATTTGTAAGAGTCGAAAATTAGATGAAAATCTCGTCCAAATTGGTTTCCAAAAGAATTCTAATCGAATAAGGAAAGTTCCTTTCGCGCGCTGATTTTTTGTCTCTGCACAGTAGTCAGTAATTTGATTATAACTTTGTTTTCGGATATCTGATTTAGACGATTCAAAATGATTTAGAAATATAACTCGAAGAGCTGCAACTTTGTTAGAAATAGAAATTTTCCAATTCAGACTTTTACTATGACAAAAATGGGTCTCAATCTTCGGCTAAAAATCTGGAATATATCTTGTGCGAATTGGAAATTGATTTTGATAATATTCCATTCCTTTTTGACTTCTAATTGCTTCCAATCGACCCTTAACACTCTCGAACCTTCATCGTGAGTCCCGACATCATTTTTGAGTATTTTTACTTTAATCCCTGAACTTTCACTTTCTTCCATTATGGTCATTTTTCACTTGTTGATCCTTATTTCCGCTACATTCATAACTTGTCCTGCAAAACATGAATTGTATAGAATTAAGCTATATTCCAACATATTAATCAACAATTTCTCATGTTTTGACAGTAAAATAAGTATGTAAAAAGTACTTATCAGGCTCTTTAGAAGAACTACCCTCCTTAATACTATAAACCCGCTTACAGTCCACCGAGGACTTATCCTTAGGTCTGGGAACCAATCTCCAAGTATTATCCTTCACAAGGGACTTCATCTCTTTTTCCATAGCACATAGCCATTCATTAGATTGTTGACAACTCAAAACCTCCTCATAAGATTTAGGCTCCTTAAAAACTAAGTCTTGATAAGATAAAACAGCAAAGTATTGATAATCACCCATCCTCACGGGTTCTCCAATCTCCCTCCTAACTCTATCACGAGCAAGTTGATAATCACTTAGAAGATCAATCACATCTCCTACTAAGTCATGTTCACCACCTTCAACAGGTTCATGAGAACCAGTGACACCATCATTCTCCCCCTTAACCTCATTCTCAACTTCTTCCTCTTCAACAAGTCCAGGAGAATAATCCAAACTCACTTGCATTCTAGCCTCTTCATCCTCATCACTCTTAGGATCATCACTAGAGACTCTCTTACTCAAAATATACAAGCCCTCTCCACTCACATGAGCTAGCCTATTATGCCACTTCAGGGTAGCATCAATCTCAACACTAGAGGACTCAGCAATGTGACTGTGAACTAGCTCTAGTGACATATATACCATTCCTCTTGGTACCTTTGAAAATAACTAAGGAACCCTTAATTACTTTCAAAAAACCATTACCAATCCGACCTTGCAGACCTATGTCATCTAGATTACCCATAGAAATCAAGTTCCTATTCAAATCAGGAATATACCTTACTCTTTCTAAAGTAAAGGTACATTCATTGTCAAACTTCAAAGTCATACTGTCAATTCCTTTAATGCTACAAGCTACATTGTTACCCATAATCACCTCTCCACCATCAAGATCCTTAAAGTTCTCTAACCAAGGTCTTCTAGAGGTCATATGGAATGTACATCCCGAATCCATAATCCACTCACTATCCTGACCACTGTCATCCACATAGTCGACAATATTCACATCAGGAGTGGGTTCTGTCACACATACACATCAACTTTCCTCTCATCTAGGGATTCAACAACATTCCCCTCATCCACTCTCACATCTCTATGTTCATTCTTCTTCTTATAACAGTCTTTTATAAAATGTCCTGTCTCTCCACACCCATTGCACTTCCTAATTCCACTCCTAGATTTAGATCTAGAGCTCCATTTCTCCTTCTTCTTAGAATTGCTATGATTGCTCCCTTGATAACTCTGACCATTGACTTGCCTAGGTATAGGTCTACCTCTCACAGACAAACTCTCAAACTCCTTCCCAGTTCTATCAACCTTAAGCTCTAATTCTTTACTTCTCAAAGAATTGATTACTATGTCCGGAGTTAAGGTATCTCTACCATACTTAATAGCAGACTTAACATCCTTATACTCATGAGGTATAGCATTCAAAAGGATAACAACTTTGTACTCATCAGAAACTTTATCCCCCAGCATTAGTGATATCTTGAACTAACTTATTAAAAGTATCAAGATTATCATCCAAGTCCTTAGACATATCAATTTTAAAGCTAAAGAACCTCTCTAAAAGGAAGAGTTTATTAGGCAGACTCTTAGACATGTATTGTTCTTCTAACTTCTCCCACAAAACCTTAGCATTATCAAGTTTACCAATTTTCCGCAACACTTGATCAGACAAATGAAGAATTATAGAAGTATAAGCAAATTCATCATATTCAAGTATTTGATTATCAGTCATAGTAGTAGGAAATTCACTCTTCTTTTCCATTAAAAACTCCAAGTTCAAATGTTGTCATTGTCATTTGAAATTTTTAATCAACACAAAAGATTTCGAGGTCACAGTTCCACATAAAACAGTAAATATATATTTCAAACAACCAATTTAAAAGTCACACAAATCATAGTGTAAACAAACCAGGAATGAAAACATCATACTGAAAACAGACTTATCAACCAGTGAACAACAAATAACAGTGATCACAGACAGATTAATAAACCCAGAGAATCACAGAGAATAAGCAGTGAGAATAATCATGCCTCTAATCACAAGAATTCATAAAGAATACTACTACAGTATATCAAACTAATTGAAAACAGAGACATCAACAACAGAAATATGTGTTAGAGTTCACTAGGATTCTGTGAGGCTCAAGACCTTAGGTAAAGGCTCAACTCTAACGCCAAAGGGACACAAAACACAGGGAAAATCAGGGAGAATTCACAGCATTCAAGATGTAGTAATAACATAATCAAGAAACATAAGAAATCAGGGGGTTATGAAGGCTCACTAAGTTGGTTCAAAAAACCAGCACCAACAAGAATCGATTTGAAGACTCTGCAGCACTCAGCTAGCAGTAGGATCCTCCAATTCGTTCACTAAGACAGGTTCCTCACAAGAAACACAAACAGAGAAAGAATTAGTGGCCGAATCACAAAGGAATAATAATAAAAAAAAAATTAAGGTTAGGGTTTCTGCAATTTCAGATCGATCCAAGTATGTCAACTGAAAATTAATTTCCCAGGGACAATCACATGATCGAAGACTCCAGAACGCCTTACACACGCTCTGATACCACTTGTAAGGAAATGAGCCTTAAGAATCAACGGGAGCAGTAAACATATTCGCTAAGAATAAACCAAGATTTAACCACACCAAGTAGTATATCAATTTACAGGGCTCATAATTTACACAAAGACATTGTACTCATCTGTACAAAAGGAACAAGCCACAAAGACCACTAACTCTAACCCAAACCGCACAGAGCAGCTACTACAATGGTTCAAAGACTCTACAGCCAATCTAACATCTCTAACACCTCAATCGAACAATCACCAAGACTAGAATCACAAAGATAAACAATATCACAAAGAATCGAAAGAGATGACAGAGATAACACGAAGAACAGAAAATCCAGAAGCTTTCTCGCACTAAGCAAACAGAACAGAATGAAAAACCTCACGTAAATGGCCATCCAACTTCTTCTATATATAGGCAGCATCATCACCGTAGATTAGGCTGAAGATCCAACGGACCAGAGCAACACACTTGGCATTTAAGTTGGGCTGGGTCTTGGGCCTTTTTCCTTTTGAGTTATTGTTGCAATGGTTCCTTCAAAAAACATTTCAACAGCTTTTGGGCTTAGCCCATTTTTCATCATTGCCCCTAAGTTGAATATGTGGGTGTTTGGCACCCATTATTTTGAAGAATGGGTTTTTGAATAATGATTGATGTAAAGAATGTGTGATTAAAAAGTAAGAAGAATTTTTGGGTTTATGTGTAATATTATTTTATTTGGAGAATGTGTGGTTAGAAATGAGTACCGTAGAAAAATGAGAATGAGAATGAGATAAAAAAATGGGTGTCAAACGGGGGCTATAAATGACAAAATTGGCATCAATATTCAACAATTACCATAAGATTAGTAAGAATTAGTTAATTTCTTTTGCTACACCAAGTAATGTGTTTGAAATGGAAATTGTTTTATGTAGTTGTTGATGCCTTGGATTCTCATAAAAAGAAAGAGATGCCAGTAACAGCCATGCATGTTCATATCCATCAAAATTTCCTGTTTTCCCGAGTTAGAGAATGGTTATGCTAAATCTCGATATAATTCTGAGTTGCTAAGCAGTGACAATAGTGAAATATATAGTCAAAGAAGCCGATAAATTAATGCTATCTTAAGATATGATGTAATGTAAGATTGCTTCCCGCAGAAAAATATGGTAATAATGTTTGATATGTTACTGAATAACAAGTTACTTTACATATTTCTTAATTAGCAAGAAAGAGCACTAATTTGTCTCTAAAATTGTGTGCCCTACGAATAATAATTTATACTTAGTTGCTATTAATTAGCATTTGCACGCCTTCCCTCATCAAATCAACTTTCATGTTTGGTTGGTGTTTCTGATTTTTCACTGTCTTTACAATAAAGAAATGGAGCAATTCTCGTGACTTAGTATAATAGCCGGCATGGCCGGCATTTCAACCATATTACTATTTATGACTATTCCCCTCTACACTCGGACTCATTCTTCTTTTATTTATTTCATTTTCAACTACCTCGTAGAAAGTCATTGTCTAGTTATTTCATTTAAAATATCTTGTCGAGAGACTATTCAAGGTAAAAATTTTAGTCATTAAGAAATTGTTGTATTGATAGACATGATTGCGGTAGAAATAAATATAACAATGTTTAGTTTAGGAGTTGTTTATAAACCGTTTAAATTATAAATAGATAAAAATGAGCAGATAATAAGTGTGTGTTTTACGAAAGATGTGTATAAAATGTGATTCGACTGATTATGAACAGCTAACAAACATCAATCCAACATGGGCTTAGTTATGTTTAGTCCAATCTAATGTCTTCTTGTCAGTCAAATTGAAGATGACAATTCAAAAGTTTCAATCTAGGACAATTGGAAAAAAGTGTATCATGCTATAGGGGGAGGATAGGAACAAACATGTGAACCTATTAAATGCCTTGTTACATCAATGCTCAAACCATGGTAATATTTAACTTCCTCTCTTTGAAAGCAAAGTATTGTTTATGATAAGGGGGTGTTTGTTTTTTATTTGAGAATTGATTCTCAAATCAATTCTCATTTTCAACTACACATTCTTCAATAAAATAATATTTTCCATCACATCAATAATTTTTTCTTCTTTTTCAACCACACATTTCCCATCATATCACTATTCAAAAATCAATTCTTTCCCCAAAAATCCCTACCAAACAAGCTCTAAATAATAAATTGCCACAGAAGATGAAACAAGGAATAAAATCGATTTATTTATGAAAAATTAGGAATGTAGTAATAAAAGATACAAGATTGTATACTATTTGTTCTCGTTATGAGGAACAAAACATTAAGGATCTCATCCAACTTTACGTAATAAAGTTAAAATGTTAAGTTTTTAACATCATTCAAAGAAAAATTACTAAAGAAATAGTTGGACGACAAGAGTTGCAGTCGGATTTATTTTTATTTTTATTTTTTTTCAGCATAGACATTTATTTATTTTCCTAATCCTTAAAGTAGGAAAAGTGAATAACTGAAAATCTTGAAAAATATATGGAATGATCATGATATGAACCAAACTAAATTCAAGGTGGGATGTCCCAATCCGTGTATAATTGATACTTTTTTTTTGAGTGGTGGGGAAGGGGCGTTTGTATTGGTAAAAACAATCCTTGGTGTTTGAAGCCTGCAATATTGGGACCTTCCATCTGGACGCACTGTAGCATTTCAATCATTATAAAGAACATCAGTTTGTAACTAACTAGGCCCCTTGCCCGATTCTCTTTAAATTAAGTTTCCGGTCCCCATTGTTGGGATAAACAATGAATTATAATTTCATAGGGGTCAAACGGGACCTAAAATTCTTTATTTTTCATATTCATTTTTAGACACACATCCACACAATAAAACATTTTATACGTAAATCTAAAACATTTTTCTTCTTTTTAATCACACATTCCCATAAAATCACTATTTGAAACATCATTTTCCCTCAATTTCTCTTTATAATGATCAGAAGTTTTGGGTTTACGTGTAATATTATTTTATTAAAAAATATTTGGTTGGAAAGAAGAGAGAAAAATGTATTTTAAAAACAATGAGGATCAAACAAAGATTTATTAGCATTTGGTCTAGGCAATATTGGCACATCCGGTGGTTAAATCTATGTTTTACTCCTATTTATAAACTATTTATAAAATACATTCTACTTTTATTTCAACATTTATACCCACTTATTCACCTTTTATTATTTATAATTTAAATAGTTTATAACAAATTTTCGAACATGTCGTGAATACTTGAATCGTATTTGATTGTATTAAAAATGATAAGTCTAAATTTGCTAGCATATTATTTAAATGGGAAAATTAGGACACGACTCTTCATTCTTAAACGGTTCTCACTCTTCAAAAGTGAGATTTTGATCCCTTAACCTATTTAACATTACGAGATTGGATCTCCATATCATGTGATGAAAATCAACAATGAATAAGTTAAAATTACACATTGCGTTCATGTTCAAATTAAAGAAATATCAAGCGGTTTGATTGATATGCCTTCAAACTTTAATTCATGTGTTAGCTACCTGTGATTTTAATATCTAAATTGTCAATTTCCGTAACCTAGATACAATTTAACAACACTAAATAAGTTGAGGAGACAAAACTTCACTTTTAAAGACCGTGGAACCATTTTTGCACTACATATAACGTTGGAAAACCAACTCTAATATTTCCTACTTTAATGTCGAAAGTCATTTACAAAAGTTTCCTATTTCGCTCCAACTAAAATTTTAATACATTTTCTTCTTCTTTTCAACTACAATTTCAATAAAATAACATTACATGTAAATCAAAAACTCTTCCTTCTTTTTAACCATACATCCTTCAAAAAATTATTATTCCAAAATACATAATTTCCAAAAATTCCATTATAATGAGGGATAACACAAGGGCTTAGTATAACTAAAATTTCTATACAAATGAAATACTTGAATAATATAACAGACTTTATCAACGAGAAGTGTACACGATTTGGGATAAATCATAACATTATCGTCTAGTTTTATAAAACTCGATTTGCTTCACAACTTTAGTCTGTGTTCACAATTTTTAAATGAAATATATTTTGATTACATTTATGTGACAACAATGGAGATTCGGCGCTTTCGAATGGTCACGGCAAAGATTTGGCATTTTCGTATTAGAAAAGTATGGAGACTAACTTGCTATAAAGTCAATAGATGGAGGACCCATATTGAGGACCTATGCGTCATGTTTTCACGTTTTGTTTTCGGTTTTGATTTTGAGGTGGGATAAAAATGAATTTAAAAAAAAAACTCGTGACCGTCACTATTATCTTTCTGATTCTCCCTCCTTCACTCCACTCTCTCTCCTCTCTCTAGCAGGTTCATCAGCATCCCTTGATCAACAATTGTAATGTCATGGTATTTTGCTGCCCCATTTTCAGATTTTTGCTCGCATTTGTTTATGATTTATGCACGAGTGACGTGTGTTGTGTTGCTTGATTTGTGCTACATTATCTGTAATTTTTATCCACTTCATTTTGATTTTTGGATCCTTGTTTTGTTTATTTTTCTACGATTAATGTTCATGCAGAAAGATGTTACTTTTCAAGTTTTTGACTCGTAATGCCGTAATTTTATTTTATTTTTCTTATTTTTAATATTCTTCCGGATCTCTGGAATTGGGTTTATCGCCTTTGGTTTTAGCTGGCAATTTATTCCGATTTAACAGAGATTTTGGGTTTTGAGTTTTTTTTTAAGACTTTATTTCTGATATTTAATTTTTTTTATTTATTAATTATTATAGTTTCTATTTTGGGCATTTGTTATTTATGATTTATTTGATTTCTTTTCTGTGTTCATGTGGCTTTAATTTATTGAAATAGCGTTTTTATTTGTTGTTCAGTTCCAGAGTCTCACATTGATGACTTTGTTGTATTTCTTTAACAGAATCGCCCTGTGTTTTGAATGTAATTGAGGAAAAGCAAATAAAGAAACAAGTGTTTGGGGGAGAAGCACCTTCAATTTGGCTGCTTTTATGGAATTTTGAAAAGTTCTGGACAGTTAGCGGTAATTTGGGGAAATGACTTCTGATATGACACAAAGTTTGAGATCAAGCAGGTCTTCATTTGGTTCTGCGAAT
The DNA here is from genome assembly GCA_035079005.1 of Fraxinus americana. Taxonomy (NCBI): domain Eukaryota; kingdom Viridiplantae; phylum Streptophyta; class Magnoliopsida; order Lamiales; family Oleaceae; genus Fraxinus; species Fraxinus americana. The sequence goes on along the minus strand of CM068715.1, from coordinate 280,880 downwards.
GGATTTGAAACCCCTTCACACAACTCGTTTGCCACGTCAAATGGCGACGATTATGATTCAGACGGTTCCAATTTTGCCCCACCGTAAGTTTCTTCCTTTCCTTTTATGTTGCATTTCAACTTTACTGTGCTTGATGGATGCCACTTGCATTTAAACCGAGAAAGTAAGAAGTCAGCCTACAAGAATTTATCAGCCTTAGCTCATTTGCCTTGCAGCACACCCAACACCCTGTCATCGGGAATACCACCTGAACTTGCCGGTGCTATACCATTGCTTGATAAATTCCAGGTGAAAACTATATTTTTCCTTATAGGGAATGTGTAGTTAATAGACCATAGTAAATTTACATTTCTATTATAGTTTATATGTTAGTTTTTATAGCAACTGCACTTTGTACCTTGTTTACAATTTGTTTTGCTCGTGTATGGAAGGCATGAAAAAATAGTTTGTGTTATCTTTTTCCTTTTTCAGGTTGAGGGTTTCCTGAGGGCCATGCAGAAGCAGATTAATTTTGCTGGTAAACGTAGTTTTTTCTCTAAAAGGACAGTAGGATCTCAAGTTCGAGAAAAATTCACATTTGAGGATATGTTGTGTTTCCAGAAGGTAATTCAATGTGTTTTGATGACAATCTCTGTCGTGCTTTCTGAACTCATTTATCAAAGTTAAGGTGCATCTTTTGGCAGGACCCCATCCCAACTTCGCTGCTGAAACTAAACAGTGATCTCATTAGTAGATCAGTTAAGCTGTTCCAGATTATCTTGAAGTACATGGGAGTTGATTCCTCTGATCGAACGACTCCAACAAGCTTAGATGAATACACTCAGCTTGTTAGCAAATTATACAAACATGCTGTGAAGCGTTCTGAACTGCGAGACGAACTTTTTATTCAAGTTTCAAAACAGACAAGAAATAATCCTGACAGGTATACACATGAGACTTTTTATGAGCTTTGCAAAAACTTATTCTTTCACTTTTTTCCATCTGGTCACATGTGTTTATCTTTAGTTAGGGGTTGAAAACTGTTTCATCACTAATTTTTTTGCAGTATCCAACTTGCTTAATGATCTTAGTTGGCCTATTGGTTCTATAATTGGCAGGCAATCTTTGATCAAAGCTTGGGAATTAATGTATTTATGTGCATCTTGCATGCCTCCTAGCAAGGAAATTGGTGGCTATTTGTCAGAGTATGTACATACTGTTGCACACACTGTCAGTAGTGATTCTGAGATTCAAGTACTTGCAGTGAATACATTAAATGCTTTGAAGCGTTCTGTTAAGGCTGGACCTAGGCATATAATACCTGGACCCGAGGAGATTGAAGCTCTTTTGACTGGTAAAAAGCTTACAACTATAGTTTTCTTTCTGGATGAAACTTTTGAAGAGATTGCGTACGACATGACTACAACTGTAGCTGATTCTGTTGAGGTACTGTAGATATTCTCTTGTTGTTTCTTTGTAGGCATGTTAGAGGAACTGTGCAAATTACTAGACAATCCAATTTAATTTGTTTCATAACACTGACAAATGAAATCGGTGCAACTTTGCAATACAGATGCCTTTCTAGACTGTTTAGTTGTATCAATCTGCCTTATTTCTCATCTTTTTGTTGAATAAGATGTTTTCTTATTATTGAAAATAACATGTAATTTGTCTGAGAATGAGCTGAAATTTTCTTGAAATTTAGAAGTATACAAGGTTGTCTAGAATTGAGATCAATCTTGGTCTAGCTTTGTCTTTAAGCTTAATATAAAGAATGTAGATAATAGCGTGTATAATTGCTTCAATAAATTTTCGTTACTCATTATTCAAAAGCACCGTCCAAAGGTTTTAGTCTCCAAGCAGTTCTAAGTTTTGAGCTGCTTTTATTCTCATCATTCTTTATGCTCTTATGAAGTGTTTTAGGGCCAGCAATTGTTAGTTTATGTAACCAAAACAAATATAAATCAAGTGCAAATCATTTTTTTTTTCAGTGTTTCAAATTTTAAAATTTTATAAATCACTGAATTTGAAGCATGTTCTTATATTCAAATGCTAGGCTTACCTCTGTAGTTGGTGATGACAATTATGTCTCCATCTTCTCTTGCATTGCTGCAAGAGGAGATGAAAACTGTTTGCAAGAGGGGTGATGACCTCTCTCTCATTCCCTCCTCTTTCACACAGCTGCAGTAAAAAAAAAAAGTGGTAAAAAGTCAATGTTCCAATTTTAAGTTAGGATGTATACATGTTACTTTTCTTTTGAGAATCGCAGACACATCTTGTATATTAAGAGATTTTATTAATAGAAAATCTTGGCCAACTTCTGCTGTAACGACTAGAGTTACTGAAAACTAAAAGAACAACCCAAGTATTGTGAAGAAAATGTGAATGTTTGTTGGTAATTGCTTATTTAAGTTATCTCGGTATGGAATTACAATCTCTAGACGGTTGATCAAATTGTTTTATGCCTAAAATGATGGTTGTCCCAGCTACATTTGTAAGAATGAACATTCTTTGTTTTTTCCACAATATTGTGGAAAAGTTGACATAAATAGCACTTCAAGTTTACTTTTCATCAATGATTTATTTAGTTTGTATGCATTCTTGATTTGGCAAGAGCAGAATAGTTGTTTCTTTCTCAAGTGGAAAATCCAAATTGCTCTTCTTTTCATACAGACGTCTGAAATAAAGTTTTGTTCATTCTTAGTAAAATCCCTTAAGGCTAAATAACTTCTTTGGTTGTTGGTGGATATGCTTCAGGAACTTGCAGGGATAATCAAATTATCATCATATTCTAGCTTTAGTTTGTTCGAGTGTCGCAAGGCAGTTGCTGGTTCTAGAATGCCAGAGCCTGGAAATGGTACTATTAAATTGTAACATAATAATGTTATGATAGTTTCAAATCTCTTCGTAGAGGCATGGATGAGCTTCCAACTTTCCAACATATTATCTAAATAATAGATTACTTTCTCTCTGTAGAGGAGCACATTGGTTTAGATGATAATAGATATATTGGGGATCTACTTGCGGATTTTAAGGCATCAAAAGACCGGAGCAAAGGAGAGATTCTGCATTGTAAATTGATTTTCAAAAAGAAGATATTTCGGGAATCGGATGAAGCTGTTACAGACCCAATGTTTGTGCAGTTATCCTACGTCCAAGTGAGTACTCTTGTTTCAATCAAAATTTATTTGTCGTTATTGCTGCACTCAGTGATTTAATTTTTGAAGTTAAATATAATTCTTATTTATTTTCTTGGCACTATTGGTTCTATTTTACAGTTTCAACATGATTATGTACAAGGCAATTATCCTGTTGGAAGGGATGACGCTGCACAGCTATCTGCTCTGCAGATTTTGGTTGAGATTGGATACGTTATTACTCCAGAATCATGCACGTTAGTTGCTTTAATCGTTTTCTTTCTTCTGTTCAGTCTGTAATGTCTGTCTAGATTGACACTGTATAGCATGATGCTTTTAGCAACTTTCTCAGGTTTTGTGAATACAACATGTAAATTGTTTCCTTATATATTTTTCAATTCATGTGTTCAGGGACTGGACATCACTGCTAGAACGATTTCTACCCAGACAAATTGCTATTACTCGAGCAAAGAGGGACTGGGAGCTAGATATTCTCTCTCGTTACCGCTCAATGGTGAACTATTAATATGAGATTCCATTTTCATTGATAATTTGCTCAAAGGAAAATAGGAAAACATCACAGTAGCATCTTTCAATTCTCTACTTGTTTCTTAGATACATTAGAAATGTTCGAAAGTCTCTATTAGAAATTTAGATTTGAAACAAAATTGTATTTTCATTATTTTCTTTCCAAATTATCCTTCCATTTCCCCGGTAACTGAAAAAATTCCTCAAGTACGTGATACTTTTTGAATCATAAACCAATTATGGTATGTTTGATGATACTCCTTACTATTTACTATTCTATCCATTTATTGTTATACGTTTTTATTTTTTAGAAGTTTTACTGCCATCTTTTAAGAATATGTGAAGAGCTCTGAGCCAAATGCTTCAAAACACTAATAAAAATCTTAAAAATATTTGTTAATATTCTGTTTGTCGTGCAGGAAAATTTGACAAAGGATGATGCTAGACACCAATTTCTGCGAATCTTGAGAACACTCCCTTATGGGAACTCAATTTTCTTTGCTGTTCGTAAAATTGATGATCCCATTGGTCTTTTACCTGGAAAAATAATTCTAGGGATTAATAAGCGTGGAGTAAGTGGTGGATTTTGTTTTTTGCACATTAGCATGTACTTTCTTGTTGCTCAAGCAGAAACCTGAGGATGATTCCTCATGGTCCACAGATTCATTTCTTTCGCCCAGTTCCAAAGGAGTATCTACATTCTGCAGAATTGAGGGACATAATGCAATTTGGCAGCAGTAATTCTGCTGTATTCTTTAAGATGAGAGTTGCTGGCATCTTGCACATATTTCAGTTTGAAACTAAGCAGGTGTATTTTGATTGGCAACTAAGCTTTTTGCATTTGGTACTTAAGTTTTTTCCCTAACCACTATGATTATGTCATTTAGCATTGACATTCATAAATGCAGGGAGAAGAAATTTGTGTCGCCCTACAAACACATATTAACGATGTTATGTTAAGGCGCTACTCTAAAGCACGTGCCGTTGCCAATGGTTCAAGTAATGGACATCTTCCCGATAATGTTAGACCTCCCACCGTGGACATGAATGAGAAACGCATTAAGGAGTTGTCTAAATCCCTTGAAGAATCAGAGAAAAAAGCTAACCAAGTGAGTACTAGTTTACGGAAAGAGATCCAATTTTTAAGTGGAAAATCTCCTTATGCTCATTGAAAGCCCGCTGTATATGCTTGTAAATACCTGATTTCTAAAAGCACTTTGCCCCCTTTTGTGTTGTAAACTTGCATGTTAATTGTACAGTCACAGACAGCTAATTCTTATTAAAACTTTTAGTTTCTTACGTTTAAATATTCTTAGAACCTAGTCCAAAAGCCTTCTGGTTAGTTACCTTATTCAAACCTTACCTTCAGCCAACTTGCTTTTTTGTATAAATGCACATACAAGTGACAGAACTTAACTCGGTAAAATGCCAAAATTAAAGCCATATCATGCTTTCTTGATAACTAGAATTAAATGAACTCTGAGTTCATTTAATTGTAGTTATCAAGAAAGCATGATATGGCGAGTTCATTTAATTCTAGTTATCAAGAAAGCATGATATGGCTGCTTATAAAAAAAAAAAAAAAAGAATTAAATGAACTCTGTGGGCATAAAGAATGTTTCCAAATGACTAAACTAGAGAGAACGACCAGTTCCTTCTCTCTCTCCAGGGAGATGGCAGACCCCGCCACATCCAAACACCTCCTCTGACCACCTAACCCAGCTAGCCACCCAGGTCCTAAACCCACCTCACCTAACCCTACTGGCCTCGCGCCACAAATTTCCAGCCCCTCGTTCGGAATCTCGATTGGCGATAGAAACCCTAGAATTGCGACCCGCCTGCGCGACGGCCTGAACGGCGTTCCTACCGGTGACGGGCAGGCGGTTCTTGATGTCGGTTCGCATGGAGGCAGCAGTTCCATAGCAGATTCAGTGATGAAGAAGATGGTTTTGGTTCAGGGCAGTCAATTCCCGATTCAGCCCCTTCCGGCCAGCCTATCGTCACACGCACCGGTCCAGGGGCGTGTGCAGGTGGTTTTGAGTCCGGCAAGTCAGGCGCGTGGGGCCCTCAGAAATCTGCCCAGAGTCAGTTTGCTGCTCCGAGGCCATTTCGAACAGTGGTTTCATCATCTACTGGTTTATTTGCTCATAATAGTGGGCAACAGACTTACACTGGGGGTATCATGGTCTTCAATTCTCGATTTCGTGTTGAGGCAAAGGAGTTCGTTGTGTCTGTTACGGATTCAGGGTTTATTAAGCTATCAGAATGGGGTTCGAAGAAATCGGGTGCAATTTGCATGGGCTGATATAGTGCCGTCTAGATGTTGAATATGATGGACAAATTGAGGATGGCCGATAGGATGGAGGACTTTGTCGCTAAGTTTAATGAGTCCTCACGAGCCTTTTTGGCACAACGATGTGCTAATAAGCGTGGTAGATTTCTGATGATAGCTCAGTACAGGGAGAGGCGTCGAAAATGAGTTGTGATGGTGCTGGAAGGTATGAATGGAGAAGGATAGGCATCGATCTCACGCGTGTTTCAAGCAGTTGTTGATTCACTTGTTACCAGCGATAAGGCTAAACGTCGAATAGTTGTTGACAAGAGGCGATCAGGGGTAACTTATGCCGATGTGACGACTGACGTTGGGACGTCGAATAATATTGATCAGCGGGAATTGTTGTGTAAGGAAATGGTGGAGACTGAGGGGAATGACCCTAATGTAGAATTACGGGCTCGCATTCAGGCGCTGGAAAAGGAATTGGATAACTTGATTGTGGAGGTGGAGAAACGGTCTATAGTAGGTCCCATGAACAATTATTGTCATAGGTGTGGGGAGGGCTTAGATAAGCCTCCAGGCGAAGCTCAGACGCAAACTGTAGTGGTAAATTCCTTGGGTGATGGAAATAGGATCGAGATGAGGGAATCGTATAGGGATGTAAGGGATTCTAGGATCGAGGTGTCTCAAGAGATGGAATCTCGGGGTGAGGTAGGGGAGTCGGGTACTACAATTCTGAACTCGGAGTTGCCGGAAGCGATCAATTGCCCTACAGATGAGGGTGGGCTGGGTACAATTCACCCTGTACAGGGATCGTTGTTGGATAGTGAGTATGAACACGAAACTGTGATGGGGGAAAGTCCTACTTTGGTTATTGAGAAACAGCAAAGGCTGACAGACTCAGTAACTAGGGTGGTGAATACCTATTGTAGGAGATTTTCTAAGTCTCCGAAGGAATGATAATGCTTTGGTAGCGTGGGTTGGAAGAGTCGAGTCGGGGGATGCATATGGTGATGTGGCTCGAGCAGAGGCCGAGGAGGGACGCTATTATGATCCCATGTATGTTGAGGGTATAGCGAGAATTAGCGGGTTTGATGATAGACCTCGATCATCGAGTTGGGTCCTTCAAAAATTTTGGAGTTCAGCAAGATGGTTGGTGTGTCATGTGATGGGCAAGAAACTAGGCTTGTACAATTCTTCGAGGATTTGGAGGCCGATAGGGGACGGGCTGGGTACACCAGGAGGCAAGACAAGAAGAAAAGGTGATCGTGCACTTAAGCGCCTTGAATGCTCGGTTAATTATGATCTCAAGGGTGGAGAGTCAATGAGAGGCTATATGGGGAGGGATGACGAGAGGTTTAGATGACTCCAAAAATAATTAGTTGGAATGTGAGGGGGCTTAATGAAGTTGGGAAAAGATAAGGTGTTTGGAATTTATTAAGGGGATGGAGGGCTGACCTTGTATGCCTACAAGAAACGAAGTTGGAGGTCGTTTCGAGGGCTCTGGTGCGAAGTCTTTGGGGGGGGGGGGGGACAGCATGTGGGGTTTCTGTTTGTAGGGTTATCGGGAGCCTCAGGAGGAATGTTAGTAACGTGGGATGCTAGAGTTTGTGAATTGGAGGAGGTTAGTGAAGGGATATTTTCTCTATCGCTTTCGTTTAGAAATATTGGATATAGTTTCCGTTGGATGTTTATAGGAATTTATGGGCCTAATGATGATGAGAGTAGTGGTGGCTTGTGGGATTAGTTGGCTGGGATGATGAATTGGTGGAACCTCCCAACATGTATTGGAGGAGATTTTAATGTAATTCGTTTTCCCAATGAGAGGACTAGTGGGGGGAGATTAACACGGGCTATGGAGGACTTCTCAGACTTTATTAGGGAGAACATGTTGGTGGATTTGCCTTTGATTGGGGAAGATTTTACTTGGTCATCTAACCGAGACCAACCTGTTCTATCTCGTATAGATAGATTCTTGGTATGCGGGGAGTGGGAGGCCAAGTATCCAGAGGTCATGCAAAAGAGACTGGGGAGGCTGTATTCTAATCATTTCCCCATCTTACTATCTGGGAATATAGGGCGCAGCGGAAGAAGGCCTTTCAGGTTTGAGAAGATGTGGCTAAAAGTTGAAGGTTTTGAGGAACGAGTACGAAATTGGTGGGCATCTCATGACTTTAGGGGGTCTCCTAGTTTTATATTCGATCGGAAATTAAAGGCCTTGAAATAGGATCTTAAGAGGTGGAGTGAGGAGGTTGTGGGAGATGTCACTTTTCGCAAAAATCATTGTCTTTTAGATATTGCAAAATTGGATAGGTTGGAGGAAAATCATGGATTGGTAGGAGATGACAGAGCGAGACGTGGAGAATTAAGGGTAGAGTTGGAGAGGTTGATGGAGATGGAGAAGATTGCTTGGCGTCAGAAATCTAGGGTCAAGTGGTTGAAAGAGGGAGACAGATGCACCCAATTTTTCCATAAGGTAGCTAACTCCAATAGGCGCAACAATCTAATCACTATGTTGGAGGTTGATGAGGTCACTTATGAGGATCCGAATGATATCGGGACCCATATGGTAAGTTTTTATCTGTATAGTGAGCAATTGGGTTGGAGCCCTGAACTAGAGGGGCTAGACTTCTCAACTTTCAATGAGGAGGATGCTAGTTGGTTAGAAAGACTATTTGGGGAGGATGAAATTAGGGAGGTGGTGTTCAATATGAACAACGATAAGGCTCCAGGACCCGATAGATTCTCTTTCTCATTCTACAAGGGTTGTTGGGAAGTGGTGCGATCAGACATAGTTGACGTCCTTGCCTATTTCTTTCAGCATGGAAGATTCCTACGAAGCGCCAATGCTACATTTATTGTGTTCATTCCTAAGAAATCGGGAGCGACTGATATTAAGGACTTTCGTCCTATTAACTTAGTGAGTGGGGTTTACAAAATTATTGCGGAAATTTTGGCGAACAGATTAAAGGAGGTGTTGGGAAAGGTTATGTCTAAATTTCAGAATGCCTTCGTTAAAGGGCGCTAGAGTTTGGACTCCGTGCTTATAGCAAACGAATGTATTGTCTCAAGATTGCGTTCGGGGGTTCCATGAATGTTATGTAAACTCGATATTCAGAAGGCATATGATCATATTAATTGGAGATTTGTTTTGTATATGCTCGGAGATGTGGTTTTGGGGAGAAATGGTGTCGGTGGATTCAGTTTTGTATCTCTATGATTTCATACTCAGTTATGGTGAATGGCTCTCCGGAGGGCTATTTTCGCAGTAGTAGAGGATTGAGACAAGGGGACCTTCTGTCTCCATTGCTGTTTGTCATTGTTATGGAAGCTTTTAGTAGGATGCTTGAGAAGGCTGTGGGGCAAAGTTTGATAAGGGGTTTTGCGGTCGAGTAGTTGCAAGCCTCTCATTTGCTATTTGCAGATGATACGCTGATTTTCTGTGACGCGGATATTGAGCAATTCAGGAACTTGCGTCGTTTACTCCTATGCTTTGAAGCCGTCTCTGGATTGAAAATAAATTTGGGAAAATCAGAGGCTATCACAGTGGGAGAGGTCGACAATGTGGAGGAGTTAGCTAAGATTTTGGATTGCAGGGTGGCACAATTGCCTATGTCTTATCTTGGGCTTCCTCTGGGAGCAAGGTTTAAAAGTATACAGATTTGGAACGGTATTGTGGAGAGGATGGAGAGGAGGGTAGCAGGGTGGAAGCGTATGTACATTTCGAAGGGAGGCCGCCTTACTCTCATAAAGTCTACTCTGTCGAATCTTCCTACTTACTTCTTGTCACTGTTTCCTATTCTTGTTGCAGTAGCAAAAAGATTAGAGAGGATCCAAAGGAAGTTTCTTTGGGGAGGATTAGGAGAGGAGAGGAAGTTGCATTTGGTTAATTAGCGTGCAGTTTGTTCTCCAATTAGACACGGTGGTCTCGATTTGAGAAGTCTTATATTGTTTAATAAGGCTTTATTGAGTAAATGGTTGTGGCGATTTGGGGTGGAGAGGGAGAGCTTTTGGAGGATTGTTATAGGGGGAAAATATGGTGTTACAGAGGGGGGATGGTGCTCAGGTGAGAGACGTGGTCCTTATGGGGTGAGTTTATGGCGGTATATTCGGCGAGGGTGGAGCGATTTTAGAGATAGGTTGACTTTTGTTGTAGGGAATGGTAATACAATCAGCTTTTGGGATGACTGTTGGTGTGGAGATCAATCGCTCAAGGTGAGATTTCCTTTTTTGTATCGAATTGCGTTAGAGTCGTATGCCATGGTGAATGATGTCTTAGATATTTACAATTGGAACTCTAGTTGGAATACTGTTTTTGGCCGGGGTCTGCAGGACTGGGAAATGGATGATTATGCGTTGTTTCTGATATCTCTATACTAGGCACATATCAGGGCAAGAAAGGATGATAGTAGCAGGTGGAGATTGACACGAGATGATATTTTTTCTGTTCGCACCTATTTTAGATCTCTATCGGGAGTTGAAGAGAGCTCATTCCCCTAGAAGATGATATGGAAATGTAAACTGCCCCCATGAGTGGCATTTTTATTATGGACGGTGGTTAGAGGACATATGTTAATGGTGGATAACCTTCGCATAAGGGGTTTTTATGTTACAGAGTGGTGCTATATGTGTAAGAGGGAAGGAGAGACGATTGATCACTTATTTCTTCATTGTGATGTTGCTTGTTTATTGTTGAACGATGTTTTGGTGTCAAAGCATATGGATTGAGTGATGCCGAGGCGTATGGAGGACATGTTAAAGACACGGAGGAAGAAGTTGCGAGATAAGGATAGCAAACTTGTTTGGGACCTTATTCCGGTTTGCATCGTGTGGTGTTTGTGGAGAGAAAGAAATGGACGCTGTTTTGAAGACCGAACACGAACAACAGAGCAGTTTAGGGAGTTGTTTTATTTGACATTGTTTAATTGGTTTAATGCTGTGGCTACTAGGCTTATAGATGAGCTGCCCAATTTTTGTTCGTTCCTTTCTGATTTGTATTGATGATACACTTCCTGTGTATTAACTTTGATTAATATAATATTTGATTACCTTTCAAAAAAAAAAAGAGACTAAACTAGAGAGATGAACACGAACTGTAATGTGTCTGGAATTGTCCTGACACAAATGGAATTCTTCCAGTTGTACAAAGGAAAACTACTAATTTGAATCAGCCAATAAAAGAGCAGTTCATGTTAGTTTAAAAGTGTAATTATTTTGTTAAAAGTAAAAAAAATAAAATAAAATCACAATTTACATGAACTACGGGGTTACTTTTTGGTAGTAGAAAAAGAATCAAGGAAGAATTTGAGTCCTGGAGTTAAGGTTATATAATTGTGTCACAGCTACCTACTCCTTGCATTGTCTTTTGTTTGCATGTGCATATATACACCTGACAATATATTAACCAAGTATCACTTGGTTGTTAAAAATTTTAGCAGGCGTTTGTTGTCCTTGAGTATGTAAAACGGGACTAGGGTGTAAATTTTATTATTTTATGTTATGTTTATTTTGTTCTTGGCAAGTGCTCACCTTGCCTTGCCAACTCCTTCACAAATTTCTCCGTGGCTTTCGGTTAAGTCGCTGAAAGAGTTCAAACGTGAGTAAATAAATTTGTATTACTTCCTACTTCAAGTGGTGCTATAATTTGTTGTCTAAGTTTCTTTCCAAGTTTCTACAATACTAGTTGTTGTATGGTTAAACAGTTGCAAGAAGATATCCATGAAAAGCAAAAACAAGAAATTAAGATGAAAGAAGAACTGGAGAATTTGAAAGACGAATTGAGGTCTCAAAAGCAATATTTAGAAGAAATTATCAATGAACGTGATAAACTGAGAGCATCATGTGACGAAAAAGATTCAGCACTTCAGGTAATTGCCATGAAACATAAATAAATACGAATTTTTGCTTTACATCTCACCATGATATTGTTTGTCTGTAGGCTACAATATTGGAGAAACAAAGAATTGAAGTAAGGCTTTCTAAGGTAAGTAGTCAAGGATTGGAGAACAATATCAGGAAGGAGCTGACAGAAGCAAATAACCAGGTATATCTGTGACCAGGACTTCATTTTTCTTATATTTAATTGGTTACGGTGATTATTGTTCTGATAGACCTTTTTTTTTTTTTTTTTCTGAATCTAGTCCTATCTATCACACGAAAAAAGTTATCTTCTATCATTTTTTAATATTACGTACATGTCCAATTTTTCTTATTGTTTTTGATGAATGGTTTTGATGGTTATATATAGGTCTTACGTAAGACTCAAGATGAATTGAAAGCACTTAATGCAGAGTTGCATGCTGTAGAAGAATCAAGAAGGAAACTTAGAAGTGAGAAAGCATCTCTTGAAGAGAGACTTGCAAGGCATGAAAGAAAGAACACAGATGAGGTAAATGTGCTGAGTTTAGTCCTTGATTTTGAAAATTTTGTTTTGTCTATATCACATGAAACATGGTCTCTTGTGATTCTTCAAATGCAGATTGCAGTAATTGAGGGTAGCTTCAAAAAGGAACGCAAGGACTTGAAGCTTCGCATTTCTCAACTTGAAAAGCAGTTGGAAGAGCTCACAAAAGATTTGGCTGTCATGGAATCAGCTCTTGGAGCTAAAGACACTGAGTTGTCTTCCTTACAAAATAATCTGAGGGAATTGGAGGACCTGAGAGAAATGAAAGAGGTGAATCATTTTGCTAGTACTTTCTATTATTAATTGCAAGCATAAACACCTTACTTTTTCAATTTTGATCATCGTATTTTTCGTGAACAAAATTCTTATCAGTAATTACTTGTTTAGGATATTGATCGGAAAAATGAGCAAACGGCTGCGATCTTGAAGATGCAAGGTGCTCAATTGGCTGAGATGGAGGCACTTTACAAGGAAGAGCAAGTTTTGAGGAAACGCTATTTTAACATCATAGAAGGTAAAATTGGCTTCTTCTCTTTTCTATCTCCTTTTATTTTATTTTATTTCATTTTCTCTTGAACCTGTTTTCGTTTCTTTTATGACCTAGTTATATATGTGTAATTTGGATTTTTTATTTCTGAGTGTTTTCTATATATTAATGGATAATTTCCCTATGGTCTTCTTTTAATTCTCAGACATGAAAGGCAAAGTTCGTGTCTACTGTCGATTGAGGCCTCTTTGTGGAAAAGAAATCTTAGAGAAGGAAAGATCTGTTCTAACAAATGTTGATGAATTCACAGTCGAGCATATGTGGAGAGATGATAAAGTAAAACAACACATTTATGATCACGTTTTTGATGGGAATGCCACTCAAGAGGATGTTTTCGAGGATACAAAGGCAAGTTCAATAAAATTCTATATTAGCTTTTTTACTTGTGCGATTTCTTTGATAATTCACACCTTATTCTCGTTCATTTGAATCTATTCGATAACTGACTTTTCCTTTTTTTTTTTGTCCTGTTAATGCAGTACTTGGTACAATCTGCGGTTGATGGATACAATGTCTGTATATTTGCATATGGACAAACTGGTTCAGGGAAGACATTCACAATTTATGGATCCGAGAGCAATCCTGGACTCACTCCACGTGCTATTTCTGAACTTTTTAGAATTATGAAAAGAGATAGTAATAAGTTTTCATTTACTTTGAAGGTAATGATTTCTGAATGATGGTATATCATGGTGGTTGCTCAATAGCTTTTATGAACTTAATTGGGTTATATTGTTATAAAATCAATTTTCCAACTAATTCCTTAAATGTGACATGGTCATTAGATTAAAAGATGCATGCAGATGTTATTCTTCTTTTTTCATTTTGCCCTATTTATTTCAATAAGATGAATGGCATGGTTTTAGATTATATGGGTCTATGCAGGCATACATGTTGGAGTTATATCAAGATACGCTCATAGATCTTCTACCACCAAAGCATGCAAAGCGTTTGAAATTGGATATCAAAAAAGATTTGAAGGTAAATTTCCTTCAAATCCTATTGTCATATATAAAATCAGATGACGATTTGTCTCTCACATTTCTTTTCTCACTGTCTCAATTATAATTACAGCACCTTTTCAAAATGCTTTGGGATGGAATGTGGGATTATTCTTGTGACTTCTTAGAGGTGTCAAGACGGACGGGCCGGCCATGACCCGTGAAAACCGGCCCGTGAAAATCGGGACCGCGGGCCGACCCGCGACCCGTGCGGGCGGTTCACGGGCCAAGGAGGTGTAACCCGCGGGCTTCGCGGGTTGCACCCTCATGAGCCGCGGTTAACCCGCGGCCCGTAAAAAAAATTTGAAAAAAAAAAATAAAACAAAAATTAAAAAAAAGAGGGGGAGAGAGTCAAACAAAAAAAATTGAAAAAATAAAAATAAAAAAAATTCAAAAAAAAGGGGGGAGAATTTAGTTGTGCAAGATGATTTGAAATTAATAACACCACAAATAAATATAATTAGAGAATTTATTAATTATATTTCTTGTTCAGATTCTAGACAATAAGAATTTGTAAAAATTTGTAAAAATCTTGGATTGAGAAGAAGATGAAGTGGATAAATTAGACATGCATTTTGATGTAGTTGTTATTTGTTTAAGTTAAATTTAAGTTTGTAAAGTTATAAATAATTCATGTAACGTTAAATTTGAATTCTATGTAAAAACTTCTTGATATAATTATGAATTTATCATTTTATTCAATTCTTAGTTTACATTTAACAAAAAAAAAATATTTTTTACTATAAATATGAAAAATTCTATATTTTTATAATTTTATTTATACAATCATACGGGCCAAACCGGAACGAACCGCGACCCGCGCGACCCGTGACCCGCATGGGCTCGACCCGGATGGGTCAGCGGGCGGGCCTGGGTTGTAGTCCAAAATTGTGGGCCGACCCGTAACCGGCCCGGAACCCGCAGCGGACTGGCTTTTTTCGCGCGGGCCGTTACCGGGCTCACATGTTGGCGGGCCGACCCGGCCCGGACCACCCGAATTGACACCTCTATGACTTCTGTTCCAAGTTAAATCTTCTTGTCCTTTGATTCCAAATTTAGCCCATGTTTGACAATCATTATCCGAAAACTCTTTTTTCTACATACTAATTTTCAACCTCACAATTACACATGATATTCTGAACATAAACCTAAAACTTTTCCTTACTTTGTAACCACACATTTTCCAAAAAATTACTATTCAAAACTTTGTTTTTGGGTTTTAAAGGCCATCAAACGGGAACTTAATCTTCATTTCTCTAGTTAATTTCAATCCATTCTCGATGATTTGATTGCAAATTTGGCTTTAATTTAATGTTCATGTCTCGATTTAATTTCATTCCATTTCTTCATGGTTTGATTGTGAGGTTGGCTCTTCCGTGTATGCAGGGCATGGTTGCTGTAGAAAATGTAACAGTTGTATCCATTTCATCATATGACGAACTAAGAACTATTATCCAGCGAGGATTTGAACAGCGTCATACTACTGGGACTCTAATGAATGAGCAGAGTTCAAGATCACATCTTATACTATCAGTTGTGATAGAGAGTACCAATCTTCAAACTCAATCTGTAGCTAGAGGAAAGGTATTGACAAATTTATTTTAGTACCTTCTGTATATATATATACACACACGTATGTAAAGATGCACACAACTTTGACTCGATGACACTTTGTACCTTTCCGCTGTGTGTTTGTTATAAATCTAAATAAAATGTGTGCGCTTCCAGCTCGATCTTTAGTCTGTACAGGAATACTTGCTATAAAATTAAACAATGAAGCTTAGGATATTCCAGTACACCCTTAGTTTAGAATGCGTAAATGTGGTTTATCTTAGCATGCTAGGAAAAGTGGGGCAACTAAACATCTTAGACAAATTTCATGTAACTTTTGGACTATAATGTGAAAAGGGATATTATATTTTTTTTTTCTTGTTTTTTCCGTTCTTTTTACTCGTGGATGGTCTTGATCAAAAAACTATTTTCTTAAACGTGTGTTTAGTATTGTATTTTTTATGTTTACTTTGTTTTTTGATCATCATGCAGTTAAGCTTTGTGGATCTTGCTGGTTCTGAAAGAGTTAAAAAGTCTGGCTCTTCTGGTGGTCAACTAAAGGAAGCTCAAAGCATTAATAAATCACTTTCGGCTCTTGGGGATGTAATCGGTGCTTTGTCTTCTGGGAATCAACACATTCCCTACAGAAATCACAAACTGACTATGTTGATGAGTGATTCTCTAGGTGGCAATGCTAAAACGCTGATGTTTGTCAACATATCTCCAGCTGAATCAAATTTGGATGAGACGCACAACTCTTTAATGTAAGTCTCTCTCTCTGTGTCTCTGTGTGTGCGCGTGGGTGTGCATCCCTTCTGGCTAATATTTTGCTTCTTTGGTAGGACCATGTTTATGAAAGGGTAGAGAGGTGCTATTGTTTAATTGCCTCTCTTGGCATAGAATAGCATTTCTTAGTAATATTCTTTGAGATAAGCTGTGAGATTGAGTGTCCAATTCTGAAGAAAAAGTTGTATTGTTACACATTTGAGGAATGAAGGTGTTGGTAAACTTTACCGTTGACAATCTTTTGTATCATGTAATTCAGGTATGCATCAAGAGTAAGATCTATTGTGAATGACCCAAACAAAAATGTTTCCTCTAAAGAAGTGGCTCGTTTGAAAAAAGTAGTGGCATATTGGAAGGAGCAGGCTGGGCAAAGGGGCGATGATGAGGAACTGGAAGAAATCCAAGAAGAGAGAATCAAGAAAGAGAAGACTGATGGTGGTCGCTATTCGTAAAGTATATCATTCGTGTAATAGAATGTTTAGGTGGGTAATTATTTATCGTGCAGATTGAATGGATTTGGTTACATCCAGAATATAAGCAGATGATCACAAATCATATCATCTTTTTGGTATTGCTTCAATACAAGAATCCGCGTTGAGAAAATTTTGTTGTTTGTTAAGGGAGGCTTAGTTGGGTTTTGTACAGTAACAATTTGTTGTATATTATTATTTGATACATAATCTAATCAATACTATGAAATGGAATTAATTTTTGTATTCTCTTTATAAATATCGAAGTTAATTTTGTTAAGCCTTAATTTTTGCGTGTTGTATTGTTCCACATTTTGTATATTCTTTTTCTTTTTGAAAAGATCAAATTAAGATGTGCCTACTTGGCTTCCCTGACTATTATATTGGCATTTCTTTAAGAGCGAGATGTATTAATTAATGGAAGATTGAATATAAAAATTCGATGAAAAAGTTCAAATTTGATGACTTTTAAGTGAAATTTAAATGTGGTTCAAATAATAAAAAAGTGCAATGTGCATATAATTATCCTTATAAAAAAAAATAATTTGCAATAAATAAATAAAAATCATTTACAAATTTGCCATTATAAATAGCTAAAGATATCTAAATGCCTTAATTGAAAATAAAAATCGTGCCCTATATGTAACATTTTACATACCATTTTATTATTCTTCAAATTTTTAAATTTTATTACTTTTTCATCTAAAAAGTTAATTTTTTCCCTCTAACGTCTATAATTTTCATAAATTAAGTTTCTATTGATTACAATCAACTTAAGCATCTTGATATGTTTTTAATTTTCATTTTTACACAAAATTGTATATTTTATAAAAACATATTCATATTTATTTTTGCTTCTTAAAGTTTTCTCGAAAAATAGAAAAAAGAAAAAGAATGTAATAAACAAGAATCAATAAGAGTATGTATGAAACTTTCTAAAATTGAAAAATAATATAGAACTTAAACTATAACCTCCACCTAAAATAATTTTAAGAAGCAAAATAATGTTAAAAATTTGAAGAAAAAGAATCTGCCCCGTTGTTTACATCTGTTTGCAACAGAAGAATCTACAATGTGAAGCATCAAGTAGTATGCAAGGAAGCAAGAATAAGGATATGAATTGCAACATTTCTCTTAGGACCGAAGCTCCACCCAAGTTGGTGGATTTGGAACATCCTCGTCTTTATGTTCCTTTCAAATTTCAAAATTTTAAATGTTACGAGCAATGTTGTCTGCTCATGTTCTTTGTAACCTACTTTCTTTTTGTGTAAATAAGTGACTCTATAACACGTAATATCCCAACTACACTAGAGAACATATACTTGGGATTGACTCTTTGATTCCCAAAATTGAAAATAATTATTTTGACAGTTTGACGAATGTGTGTAATACAAGTGAAGTGATGACTAGCATTAAACATAACGACTCCAAATGAGATCTCAATAGTCATTCTAGATCAAATGATGTCTTCGTTATCCGCTCAATATATTAAACCTAATTTGAATATTATTCAAAATTACAAAAAGGGCAAGGAAACAATTCAACGAGTATGTGTGCTACTTGTCATGATGACCTATATACTGTCAAAACACATCCAAAACTTGGCATTGTTTGTCTTAAATCATTATATTCGTCCCTTTGGCCCTCAAGCTAGTCCACCGTCTCTTGACCATTAGGCTCATTTGGTCAATCTTGCATTTGGGTACTTCGTTTGTTTTTACGATTTTGTACACCGCATTTTATGATAATTGTTTATAGAACGAATACGTTAATAGAACTAGGCATTTAGTGCATATTTGACGCAAGTATTGTATAACACTGAATAATAATATATAAAAAATTAGAACACCTTATTCATAATTTTAACTATTCCCTGTCCACTATCAAAATATGAACCTAAAATATTATCAAGCTTAGGCCTTCGACCTTTATCATTAACTTTATTTCCTAATTTAGCCTCAATAGTATATTACTATCTTCTATCCAAAACCCTAAATAGAAAAATAATCAATTTACTATTACTTACCAAAATTTTCATCTAAGTTTAATTTGGAAGAAAAATCCTACCTGTCCCATGTTCAAAATCTAAATTGAAGAATAGAAAACAAATATTGCAGTAATATAATCTTTTAGTTTATTTTTATATAAATAGCTAATTATAATGAGGACTCAAATAAAACAACGTGTTAATTTAAACACTGATCACTGAACTTTAGACTAATTTCACTTTGGCTGCTATAATTTTAATTGTTTCATTTACATCACTAAACTTTGAAAATTGTTTCAATTACACCTATTCTGGTCTTTTGTCCACTTTTAAAGTTCGGGTATGGTGTAAATCAATCATATCTAGGGTGCACGAAACTTTAAATTGTTTTTACATAACCATAATTTTAAGACCAAATGTGATATATTACTATTACACGATAGACAAAAGAATCTCAATGTAATAAAGAATGTATATGTTTTACTCAAATGAGACAAAACTAAATACGTTGTCTGGTCATCGCTCTAAAGTCGACATATTTTTTAAATGTCAAAAATAACTTTTATTTGTCTATCAGTTAGAGGTGTCAATCCGGGTGGTCCAGATCGGGTCGGCCCGCAAACATATGAGCCCGATAACGGCCCGCGTGAAAAAAGTCCGCCCGCTACTGATTCCGGTTCAGCTCCTGGTCAACCCACAAATTTTGGACTACAACCCAGGCCAGTCCACTGACCCATCCGGGTCGAGCCCATGAGGGTCAAGGGTCGCGTGGGTCGTGGTTTGTTCCGATGTGGTCCGTATTATTGTATAAATAAAAGTATAAAAATATATAATTTTTCATATTTATAAAAAAAATAAATATATTTTTTGTTAAATGTAAACTAAGAATTGAACAAAATGATAAATTCATATTTACATAGAATTCAAATTTAATGTTATATGAATTATTTATAACTTTCCAAAATTAAATTAAATTTAAACAAATAACAATTAAATGCATTTCTAATTACTATTATCAAATATTTAGAGTATAAGTACATCCCAACTATGTTGACACCTATTTAAGTCTTAACTATAATTTATTCAAAAATTATATATTTTAATATTTCTTTTTCAATCAATCTTTAGGAACTGCGAGATTTTTGAAATTTTCAGTAACATCATCAATAATTTTATCTTACTCTCCCCCTTTTTTTCAAATTTTTTAAAATTTTTTTTTTCACGGGCCAGTGTGTTAACCGCGGCAGGTGAAGGTGCAACCCGCGAAACCCGCGGGTCATACCTCTTTGACCCGTGAACCGTCCGCTCGGGTCACGGGTCGGCCCGCGATCCCGGGTCGACTCGGGCCGATTTTCACGTATCTGGCCTACCGGTCCGTCTTGACATCTCTACTATCAATGGATTAGTAATAGATCACAATTGATCTCATAATAGGTAAGACATTATCTAACTAACATCCATCTTCATCGGACATCACATTTTAGATCAACAAGGTGATTTGGGATAGTAGTATCAATTTTGTATTAGTTAAACCATCATCATGAGCGTTAAAGGTGCGTAACCAGTTTTGCTAATAAAAAAAAAGAAGTTAATTTTACTAACGTGTTAATGAATTTCAAGTAAAGTATCGAATTGAGGTTCTTTTAAAAATAACATAATCAAAGTCCCATAATTCCATTTTGATTTTTTTACTTAACAATATTTTCAAAATGACCAATTTGCTGTAAAAAGACAAAAAACGCCCTTAAGTGACTAAAACAATTATAAAACATGTTTGTGTTAAAAAGTTAATACTACCTTTTTAATTAACAAATAAAACTACTATTACAAAAAAATAATTAGCACAAACAGCTGAAAATTCAGCTGTTAACGATCGAAAAAATTAGCTGTTAACAGCCGAAATTTCGGCTGTTAACAGGAATTTTTCGGTTGTTAATGTTAACAACCGAGATTTTGGCTGTTAACAGTTGATTTTCGACTGTTAACAGCCCAAAAAATCGGCTGCTGTTAAGCTGAGGCTGTTTGAGTATTTTTATCATAACTTTTGTTTTCGATATCCGATTAAGCCAATTTAAAATGCGTTGGAAAGATAACTCAAATGACTACAACTTTTTTAGAAATAGCACTTTTTCAATTCGAACGTTTACTAGGCCAAAAATGGATTTCAATCTCCAACTAAAAATTTGGACATCCTTGTGCGGTGGAAAATTGATTTGTTTTCACTCCTTTTGGTCTTTAGTTATATCCATTTGATCCTTAACATTCTCGAATCTTCATCGTGAGTTTCGACACAACTTTTGAGTACCTTGATATATAGAACAAGCTAAACGTTGATTCATCTCGATAAGATATGGTACTAAGAATTCAATTCAAAGAGCATTTGCCATTTCAATTCCACATATGAAAGTTACGTCTGATATTAAAGTGAATTATTTGTTTAAGTTGAACAAAACGCAAATGATACTGATTTGCGTCATTTTAGTGAGGAAGGACAACGCGTTAGGTAGAAATTTGCTAATAAAAATATTAAAAAGAAAAAAAAAATAAGAATTTTCTAACATGTTAAAAAATAATATATATTGTGTACTTAATTTAAAAATTTCCTTTCGTTTTAATTTTTGTATAAAAATGAGATAAATAATTTTAAATTGATAATTATGAAAATGAAATATTATTTTTTAACGTGTTAACAAATTCTTATTTTTTTTCCTTTTAATATTTTCATTAATTTAAAATTCTTCAATTAAATATAATTTGTAAACTAATCTTTCATTTTTCAAATGTAATTAAATAAATATAGATTGTTTACATAATTTTTTTTAAAAAAATTCCTTTTGTTTCAATTTTGATATAAAAAGTGAAATAAATAATTTTAAATTGATAATTACGAAAATGAAATATTATTTTTTAACGTGTTAGCAAATTCTTATTTTTTTTCCCTTCAATATTTTAATTAATTTAAAATTCTTTAATTAAATATAATTTGTAAACTAATCTTTCATTTTTCAAATGTAATTAAATAAATATATATTGTTTACATAATTTAAAATTTTCTTTTTGTTTTCATTTTTTTTACAAAAATGAAATAAATAATTTTAAATTGATAATTACGAAAATGAAATATTATTTTTTAACGTGTTAGCAAATTCTTATTTTTTTTTCTTTTTAATAATTTCATTAATATAAAATTCTTTAATTAAATATAATTTGTAAACTAATCTTTCATTTTCAAATGTAATCAAATAAATATATATTTTTTAATTAATTTAAAAAAATTCATTTTGTTTAAATTTTGATATAAAAAGTGAAATATGTAATTTTAAATTGATAATTACTAAAATTAAATATTATTTTTTAACGTGTTAGCAAATTTTTATTTTTTTTCCTTTTAATATTTTAATTAATTTAAAACTCTTTAATTAAATATAATTTGTGAACTAATCTTTCATTTTTTATATCAAAATTAAAACAAACGGAATTTTTTAAATTAAGTAAACAATTACATTTTGAAAAATAAAAGATTAGTTTACATTTGAAAAAATGAAAGATTAGATTTGATTGCGTAAAATATTTAATTGTATAAATATTTATTTCATATTAGATTTATTCAATTATTAATAACATTTAAAGGAAAAAATAAGAAGTTGCTAATATGTTAAATGATAATATTTAATAATTAAAATTAAATATTTAATTATATAAATTTTTTGATTATGTAAAATATTCAATTCTATAAATATTTATTTCATATTCGATTTATTCAATTATTAATAATATTTAAAGGAAAAAAAGGAAGTTGCTAAAATGTTAACATATAATATTTAATAATTAAAATGATTGATTTAATGATATTAATAATTATCAAATTAAAATTAGTTATTTAATTATATAAATTTTTTTCGATTACGTCAAATATTTAATTCTATAAATATTTATTTTATATTCGATTTATTCAATTATTAATAAAATTTAAAGAAGAAAAAAGGAAGTTGCTAAAATATTAACATATAATATTTAATAATTAAAATGATTTATTTAACGATATTAGTAATTATCAAATTAAAATTAATTATTTAATTATATAAATTTTTTTAGATTACGTCGAATATTTAATTCTATAAATATTTATTTCATATTCAATTTATTCAATCATTAATAAATTTTAAAGGAAAAAAAAATAGAGGTTGCTAATATGTTAAAAGATAATATTTAATAATTAAAATGATTTAATGATATTAATAATTATCAAATTAAAATTAATTATTGAATTATATAAAAAAATTTCGATTACGTAAAATATTAAATTCTATAAATATTTATTTCATATTCGATTTATTCAATTATTAATAAGGAAAAAAAAAAAAGAAGTTGCTAATATATTAAAATATAATATTTAATAATTAAAATGATTTATTTAATGATATTAGTAATTATCAAATTAAAATTAATTATTTAATTATATAAATTTTTTTCGATTACGTCAAATATTTAATTCTATAAGTATTTATTTCATATTCGATTTCTTAAATTAAGTAAAATATTTAATTATTCAATTACGTAAATCATTTATTTAATTATATTAATTTTAATGAAATGGGTAAAATATTTAATTGTATTACTTTTATTAAATTACGTAAAATATTTAATTATATAAATATTTATTTATTATACCATTTATTATATTAAATTATTAAAAAATAAAAAAAAAAAATGGGCCGATTGTTAAATTTAGTGCTCTGGGCTGGCTGTGGCCAAATAGCAGTCGGCCCAGATCCGACTGTCAGCAGCTGGATCTGGGAGTCGAATCTGGGCCGGCTGTGGCCCAAGTGGCAACCAGCCCAGATCAGTGAGTGAGAGTCTTCCTTTTGATGGATATTTTTGACTTTTTTTAAGTAAAGTTATATTTTCACCTTTTTTTTTTTTTTTTAATTCTATTTCTTAGTCAAATGTCACTTTGAAAATACACGAGTGAAAATGTTTTTTCCATGTATTTCCTCTATCGAATTGGTAATTAGAATTTTTTGTTTTTTTGACCTCTTTAGTCACTAAACTAAATAGTGTCACGTCTTTAGCATGGTTAAACATTAAGGCCCCGTTCGGGAGGGATTAAAAGCCAATTAAAATTGAAAATATGGCCGTTATTGGGCCCCACTCGTCTAATAAAAGTCAACAATAACGGCTATATTTTCAATTTTAATCTGATTTTAATCCCTCCCACACAAGCCCTAAATATTCATTTGGACTAATGGATGTTAAACAATCGATCCTTTTTAGTTAGTATCCTGTTTCATGATAAAAACAATTAGGGCGTGTTCGGTAGGGATTAAAATTGGATTAAAATTGAAAAATTAGTCGTTATTGTTGAGTGTGATCCAATAAAGGCCATATTTTCAATTTTAATTGAATTTTAAGTGTAACAATTAACTCATAAATAAAACAATTTAAAGTTTATGGTCAAGTTCTTTTTTTGTCTGTATTAGAGCATCTCCAACAGACTCTTTAAACATGAGATGCTCTCTATTTTAAAGAGTCAACATGTAAAATCATGCTCCAATAGACTCTTTAAATTAAGATTTTAATTTAGAGAGTGGGTTTGGCTCTCCAAATTTGGAGAGCCAAACTCACTCTCTATAATTAAATGCATTCAAAAAGTTTCAATTTTCAATGTAGAAAAGCAATAAAATAATCTATAAAAAAACTAGTTAAAATAAAAGATAAAGAAAAATAATAAATATTTTTTGGGAATAGTAAATTTAAGTGTTAAATATAAAGAGTTTGTTGGAGTACATCAAAATTTTAACTCTTTAAATTTATAGATGCTCTCCAAATGATAGAATATGCTCTTAAGAAATTTTTAAGAGACTCTCTTGGATAGCTCTTAGTATATCCCTCCACCATCTTTCTCTGTTTACCTCAAACACAGACTGACTTTCTTGAGTGTGTAATGAGAATCCAAGTTCATAATGGAATGGGAAAATCAACAAATTGTACAACAGCTTGCAGAGGAAGTTAATAATGGAGGAATTTTTGTGAAGGTGATGACAGATGAACAAATTGAAATCCTCCGCAAGCAGATCGCTGTTTACGCCTCCATTTGTGAACAGCTTGTCCATTTCCACAAATCCCTCAATCTTCAACACGATCTTGCAGGTTTTGGTTTGAATTGAATTTCAATTTTGTATTACCATTGAAGTTTTTTTTTCCCCTACTGATTTTATGCTACTTTACCATTTTTTCAGTAATTAAACAATTAATTATGATCGTATATACGTTTGATTTTCTATTTGTTTCCATGATCGCTTGTTCCGCCAGTTTTAATTGAAAATTATTAACTAAAAATATTCGTTACATAAAGTGGAAATGATTTTGATTTTGTGCTACTTCACCATTTAAATTTAATCTAGTTTGTTAATTTTTTCGTTGAGAAGTGTCACTTTCTTGCTTTATCGAAGTGTGGATCAATTATGAACTTGATCCATGTAATGGTTGGAGCTCCACTTCAACCAAAACCAATCAAATTCAACTCAAATCAACACAATAATTTAAGATAACAGACTGGGATTCAATAACCCAGCTACAATTTCATTGTTTGAACTGGAATTACACAAAACAACGAGATAAACATAAAAGACAGGTTCATAAATGACAGAGCTAAATAAGAGAGGCAGATTAAGAGAAGAGAGGGAATTCCCTACCTTGAAGAAGGACGGAGAGATAGAGATAGAGAAAGAGAGTAAGATAACAGAGAGGAGAGGAGAATAAGAAGAAGAAGAACGCAGCAGGGGAAGAAGCTGCAGGAAGGGCAGAGAAGAAGGAGGAGAAAACGGGGAGCGGTTTGGCAACAAGCCGATTCATCAATTCACGACCAATTCATCTCCAACTTCAACCTATATGAAACAAAAATGGGCTTTGGGCTAGCCCACCTAATACAAGCCCAACTAGATAATCTAATGATGGCCCAAGTCATAACATCCCTTCCCCTTAAATTAACCTTGTCCTCAAGGTTAAAGGTTTGGATGTCTTCTTTGGATGTTGTTAGCTGCTGCCTCATTCTCTTCACCACCTTTGGATTGAGCAGGTAGTGCAAGATGTGTAAGCTCGAACCGGGGAGTACTTTAAATACATCGCCATGTTGAATCAGTAAAGCATTAATTTCTCTTTCTCCAACACTTTTTCCACCTTTCTGGACTGAATGAAGAACATCAGTTTTTCCTGCCAGCCTCATTTCTGCCCTAACGTGCACTTCATCATCCTTATCAGAAGCAGGTTCACCTCCATCTTCATAATCATCTTCACTTTCGCCTTCATTATCTTCATCTGACTCTTCATCATCATTATCAACATGCTCAACGGTGTCACTCCCAGATTCACTTCCGGTCTCTCTAGTAAACTCTTCAAGCAATTCATCATTTTCCTTGCCATTTGCAAGGATTTGTCCATTCACAGATAGAGCACCAGATGAAGTCCTCCTAGGAGGCTTTTCTATATTTGACTGCTTATCATTGTGAGCCTTCTCAGATGAAACGCCACACTCATGTTCTTCAAGTTCAATTAGCACAGCATTAACTTCTTCACCTCCTTGCCCCTCTTCAGGTTCATACTCCTCACTCTCACCATGCTCAACACCAACATTTTCTTCTCCCACAATCTCATTTTCACGATCATCCAACAAAATTCCTGAACTATCATTATTTTGAGATTCTTCCTCAATACACACTTCTTTCCCTATATTTTCAGTAAACCTCTTACACAACTCTTCAGAGAACATACCCCAATCCGCCCTAGGATGGTTTGCAATAAATCCATAAAACCATACATAAGCCATCCCTTCCAAATACATCTTTGCAATTCCTAGCCTAAGTTCATCAGAAACTTGGTGTATTTGGAAGTATTCCCTAGCCTTCCTAAGCCATTCTTTGGGCCTTTCTCCCCAAAATTGTGGAAAATCGATATTAGGTTGTTTTGTATTTCCCTTGTACTCTTCCCTAGTACCAATGTTTCCTTCAGTGTTGCTAGCCCCAAGTGTAGAAATCATTAACCCAGGTTTTACAGTAACTACAGATTCTTCTACTCCTTTAATTTTTTGGTCCATCTTTAAATCCACAGATAGTTGAGCTATCATAGCTATCATTTTCTCGTAAGTTTGATTCATATCTAATAAGGTATTCTCCATTTTTTCTTGCTTGTGACTAAATACCTGGAGGGTGTGATTTGTTGATTCCAGTTTGGCCTTCAATCTGCCGGTAACTGTACCCAAATCAGCTATTTTCGAATCCAGCTTCTTCATATGAACATCCACTGCCTTAGACCCTGTATCCATATTTAGCAATTGCCCAGTATAATACGCCCGCTCTGATACCATTTGTAATGGTTGGAGCTCCACTTCAACCAAAACCAATCAAATTCAACTCAAATCAACACAATAATTTAAGATAACAGACTGGGATTCAATAACCCAGCTACAATTTCATTGTTTGAACTGGAATTACACAAAACAACGAGATAAACATAAAAGACAGGTTCATAAATGACAGAGCTAAATAAGAGAGGCAGATTAAGAGAAGAGAGGGAATTCCCTACCTTGAAGAAGGACGGAGAGATAGAGATAGAGAAAGAGAGTAAGATAACAGAGAGGAGAGGAGAATAAGAAGAAGAAGAACGCAGCAGGGGAAGAAGCTGCAGGAAGGGCAGAGAAGAAGGAGGAGAAAACGGGGAGGGGTTTGGCAACAAGCCGATTCATCAATTCACGACCAATTCATCTCCAACTTCAACCTATATGAAACAAAAATGGGCTTTGGGCTAGCCCACCTAATACAAGCCCAACTAGATAATCTAATGATGGCCCAAGTCATAACAATCCATAAAAACATATATATTTGGCCTGTAGTCGCTAGGATTTCTTGTAGACCAGATTACTATGGGAAATTGATGTAGTCGAGGATTGGCCTGATGAATATAAGTTAACATCCTGCATCAGGAGCGAGGATTGGAAATCTGTATTATGACCCCTTAATGACCGCTGGTGGCCATAGAATTACTGGCAGACAGCGGTGGACTCCATCACCAGTCCAACTTCAGATTCTTGAGCGTATGTTCGATCAAGGGAATGGAACTCCAAGCAAGCAGAAAATCAAAGAGATAACATCTGAATTGTCCCAACATGGCCAAATTTCCGAGAATAATGTTTATAATTGGTTTCAAAACAGGCGTGCTCGATCAAAAAGGAAGCAACAGGCTGCACCACCAAATACTGCTGAACCAGAAGTGGAGGCAGATGTTGAGTCCCCAAATGAGAATAGGACAAAGCCAGAGGATTTTCGGCCTCAGCACGTCCTGAGTTCAAGGACTGAAGATCTCGGCTACCAAAACCTGGAGGCTAGTTCTGCAATGCATTCCATGGATCCACCACAAACCAGAAAGCCTGAAAGAATGTTGCCTCCAGAAGGCAGTTTGAAGCGTGGTGGGAGTTTTGGTCAAGTGTCGTATGGGAACAAGTTATCCAATCCAGGTAACTAATCTTTAACCTGTCATGTAATAACAATTACAAAATCAAAAGTCAATTTTACTTGGATATATGACAGTTATGTAGAAATGTTTTTTCTGTTTTTGTGTGTAAATTTGAAACTCTGACTACACAATATTGTTTACAAATATCACAATTTCTCTAGTAAACTGGTTTGATATCAAATAACTACAAGAGTAGGCCTTATTATGCATTAATGTTGATCAACTTGCATGTTGAAGCCTTGTCCTCTAGTTCTTCTTGGAACCAGAGAGTGAATTTATCTCCACTGTTGGCAACTAAAGGAGTTGACACATGGACATCTTTGGCAAATTCCTATCAGTTTTTTTCTTTTCCTCTTTTGCGTCACATTTGGAAGGGATGCCGTTTTTCTGATGCGTCGTCTTGCTTGGTGTGTTGTTAGATTCATTAGAAGTCTTTTCTCCTTTCTTCACATGACAATTGAACCCAGAATTCAAAAAGTTACACTACAATTCAATTTAAAGATTGTTTGAGTGATGCAAAGCAAATAATCACGTTATCTGAAGAGAAACATGAAGAGAAATTAGAGATTAAAAATGTTTAAGCATTAATCTAAATATTACTCGAATATTGAGACGAGTGGGAAGTCACACCGCTGTTCAACTTACATATGCCAGCACGTGAAAACCAGATGCTCTTAGGTTGATAGGTCTGTTTAACCAGTAGGGGAACTGCTCGTTTTATCTTGCGTAGAAATAGGCGTTTTTCTCAACCTAAAAGTAGTTTTCAAATTGCTTGATAGTCATTTCTAGCTAAAATGATCTGTCAGAAGCTAAAATCTAGTTCTTCATCCAGAGTGACTTGTACGTTTGTATTTTGTGATTGTATTGATGATATAGATATGATTGATATTATGCCCCCGCTTGGTTTAGCTAAAAAATGGATTTTGATAAAAGTTGATGAAAAGTGTGGTTGAAAAGTTGATAAAAAATGTGGATCCATGGAATGTATTTGGTGAGTTTGAGGAAAAATGAGATTGATATTTGTTTTTCTTTGAATGTGAAATTAGCGAATGCAGGAATCAACCAGTTAATCGGAAAGATGGAAGATCCAGGGGATTATAATTCTTACCTGCAACCAGACAACTTCAACATGACCGGCTAACAACATATTTTCCTCGTAGTGACATTTCTTCTTGATCTTGACTAGTAATGTGGATTATCTTTGAACTCAGAATTAGCACGACCTCAACATGAAATGCCGATTTGTTGCTTGGTATACTACTATCTTATCTATGAGATTGATTGTTTCTTTGGCACATTATTCTTGTAGTTCTGATTTCTGTCGTACAATTAGAGGCTTTTCAAGTAAAATGAAGTTCGATTTCATTCTTTGATCATTCATGATATATTCGGTTTTTTGTTTTTGCTGTTTTAATATATTTTAACCATTTTTACTCTTATCCACATTTGTTGTTCAATGACGTTACAAAGGTCCTTTATGCGAAATTCATTGATTACAAATTCGTAAAAAAGTTAAAAAATATTCTTTTTTCTCTTTTATTGAGACAATGTATCATCATAATGTAGTAGATTTATAATGTTGAAAACAAACAATATTAAAAAAGGTGTAGCTTAAAAAAAAAAAAAAACTAATTAAAACTTCTATTTTATATCAAGGACAATCAAAAGAAACACTCAAACAAATTTGAATCAATCCCAAACACCCCCATGGTTTATATTATTAAAATTTGAATTTAGCTCTTGAAAATTCTTATAATATTTGTTAGAACAATGTTCGGATCAAGTATCATTACCATATATGGTCCAAAGCATCGTCTTTGTGTAATTGATGTCATTTATATATATATTTGCTTTGCATTATTCGTTACAATAAATAATATTTTAACTATTATTTTTAAATCTTTAATACAATTCAATGTCACATAGGATTTATTAAGTGACGAGAATTAAAATCAGATTTTTAGTAAATATTGATAGAAGTTGATGAAATGTATGATTGAAAAGTTGTGGATTTCATAAAATGTGCCATCAAAATTGATTATTGACTTTAATTTTAATTAAAATTTTGATTTAATTATTGACTTTAATTTTAATTAAAATTAAAAGTTGTGGATCTCATAAAATGTTTTTTTTATCAAAACCTTGTCTTTTTAAGATTGAGGATTTAAATGCTACATTTTGAAGATGGAGGATGAAATTATATACTAGTCAAAGAATTGGAGTCTATCATTGCTATGATTCTTGAGAGAAACTTGTACCCTAAGCTTTACGTAGGGACAAAAAATAAAATTAACCTTAAATTAAGGTAGAAAATTAGTTAACGTTAGACTGACAATAATGACGGAAGAAGAAAAGTCGTGTCTGAAAGAATGGGGTAATCAACGATTCCAAATCTACACGGAATACAACAAATCTTCTCTAAAGCTTCGAATCTTCGTTTTCGTGTATCATTTCTCAGTTCAATTCTCTAGAGTTTCACGTTACTTCTTTAATTTATCTTAAAATCCGAAAAATCGTTTCTTTGTTACAGCTTCAGGATCAATCTAATCATCGATGAGATGCCGGTCGGTGTTTCTCATTTTATGTGTTTTATATTTATTTGTGGTGTATTCGGGCTCCACCGGGGATTGTTTTAAGCCCCATAATAGTGTCACTGGGGAAAAAATCAATGGCGTTTTTCAAGCGCCAGCTCGCCGGTCTCTGTTATCAGATACAATACAGTAAGCTTTCTTTCTACCTCTGCATTTGTTATAGTTTATGAAATGTTGATTTTTTAGTTTATAGCCATTTTTGGTTTATAGCCAATTTCAGTTTATGATTAGAAATTATGATTTTTGGTTGGGTGTGTAGAATTAGGGTCTGTATAATCTTAAGCCAAGAGTTCAACAAAGAGTTGGACTTTCTAAAAGTTCATGATATGTTCCAAATCAGAATACTGTGCAATTTTTTTTTTACCCGCTTCTTGTAATTATACCAGTATATATGTTTGCCTGTATCACTGTAATTATATCCTTAATGCTTTTACGAAGTTTATTTTATAAATCTGAATCGTGCTTTAGAATTTCGTTTTGATTTTGCAATAAACCTCTTTGCCAAATCAGGGGAACTGAAATTGATACTGCATTAGTGGCTGGTTTGGATGGTACAATTTATTTATTGGAGCTCGGTTCTACGAAACCTCTCTGGTCATTTTCGTCAGGACAAACAATTTACTCATCATATCAGGCCTCTGTTAATGATACAGAAAATGTATCAGGAATAGGAGGCGGTTACTTCATTGATTGTGGGGATGACTGGGAATTATATGCGCACAATAGCCTCGGGGGCAAACTGGTATGTTTAACAATTACTTAATTCTACATTTTGCTGCAATTACTTAAAGTTAAAGCAACGATGTCCATGGATTCCTACCCAATAATCTGTGCTCTGAGTTAGTAATTAAAGAGTTGTTGGTATTCTCTAATTACACCTGTTGAAGGTTTTCCCTTTGTTAATTTTAGGCGAAAGACCTGTAATTGAGCTTTTGAGATTTTTATTATACTCCTTTAAAAACTTGTAGCTTAAGACTGCATGTATTGTTGATGTGATGCACATCATAGCCAAAGGCTTCTCTTCATTTGATGAGTTTACAATTACATTTATCAATAAATCTGTCATGTCCCTAATTCCCTAACTACAATGAGGACAAGCTTCCATATAACTCAAAATTCATGGGGTGATGATCTGTTAAAAATTATATTCATAGCTGTACATGAATAATAGAATTTGATAAATATCTCATCCTTTATATGCAAAATTTCAACCCTATAAACGATGTCGTAGTAAATCCTTCTTGAAGGAAACACTTATTTATTTTCCATAATCATAATTATCCACACTTCCACCTTATTTAGGATCCTTGATCTAGATTGCTGATCTTTCGGTACTCAAACTAGGTGGCCGCTACATGGTTCACATGGTGAATGTGTGATCAAGTATATAAAAACGTCATAATTCCCAACAAATGCAAAGCACAATATATAGCCCTTGTTTGATTCACATTCTAAAAAAAATTCATTCTTTCAATATTCATTTTTAACTACACATTATTCAATAAAATATTATTACACGCAAATCCAAAAAAAATTCTTCTTTTTTAACTACATATTTTCCATCACATCACTATTTAAAATGTATTATTTCGTTGAGAATGTGCATCAAACATGCCTATATTAGAAGATTCAAATAAGCATATCATATCATTGCCACACCTAGAAAAAAGAAAAAAAATATAGAATGATTCTCGTTGCAATGATTTGGTCAATCAATTTCCTACTAATGCTACATATCCCCATTCCCACGTTATTCTACTTATAAAGATCAATGTACAACCTCCTTTCTTCGGCAATGATTTCTTAAGTATACATGTTCTTTTTTTTTTTTTGAAACAATAAATCTGCTGTCAATTTTCATTGCATGTTCATTTGGTCTCAAACGGCAATTCCTTATTTTTTTGGCCCTTTTCACATTCACATTCTCAGATATCACACTATTCATATATATGATAAATTACAAACATCATCCTCACTCCCAACTAATAAGCAGACAACTGCTTGTAGTTAAATAGTTTAATTTAAGAGCTTGAGAGTATTACAAGAATTTGAAAATAGTTTTAACTTGAAAACTACTAAAATTAGAAGTACCATAGATAATAAGATGCATATTATAAAGTTTGACATAACTTTTAAACAATGTCACTATTGCATAATACAAAAAGACCCCTCTAATTTTCACTATTTGAAATTTGTTTGAAAGGAAGCCTTAGATAGTAGTCCTAAGTAAATGGACATAATGTGAATTTGCTAATATCTAAGCAAGGGTTGTTGGGGGTACAACGTGTTGCATAACTTGAGGTTCTTCTATAATAATAAAACAAGGATATCATTTTAACATCATTTAATCAAGTATTTAACATCATCAAATTTTATTTGTAGCTTTTGGTTTTTGATTATTTTCAGTACTCGTTTTGTTTTCAAGCTCTTGATGACATGCATAGTTGCCCTTACTTCAACACGACTCTGTTTTTTTTTTTTTTTGCTTTACTGCATGTGTGAGCCCATGTCAATTTTTGAATTATGTTTTATACTATATTGAGGCAAAAATGCTTACTTCATCTCATGTATAAACCAAATATTGTGATATGTACGAGAATTGCTATACTTGAATTGTTGATGTAAAATGGACCAGAAAATCATATTGAGCAACGAGATTTGTCAATTAGACTCAATATCCTCAGTGTCCTATTACTTCCTCATACATAGACCTCTTAATCAATGGCAAATGGGTGGTTGATCTAAAGATACCTTTGGTGTGATGACCGAAGATTGGAGGTGTTTGATATTGCAGATTGCATGGAATAGGATTGTAGACCTATAATGGAACTTGATTGGATAGACAAGGATTATTCGATTTCCTTTTGTGTGACAAGATATAATTTCTAACTGGACAATATGCATCATCTTCACTACCCAAGTACTTCAAATATTATCACAATAACTCTTATATTTCACCAATAATTTTAGCCCTTAAATTGTAAATGAGGTATATGTGAATGCTAACAATACCGTAGTCCTTGCATAAAGTTGCAGAGTTTATTTTAGGCCGTGGAGCGGAACTTTAGATATCACATGTTTATATTTCAATTTACACAAGAATACAATCACATATACAGTGAACAAACTTCATATTGTTATTATAAAAAATATTAATTATCACCTAGCAGAAATATTAAATTTTTGACATTGATAAAATTGGTTCCAGATAAATTTTTAATTATTAAAAGTATTATTGTCTCAAAAAATTATTGTAATAGTGTCAATTCAGGAGTAATCAATGAAAGGACATCTATTCAAATCACATTTTTATATAAAAAATTATAAAAAGCTCTTAGATCATATTTATTTTATGCCTATTAATTCTGTTATGTCAAAATCCCATATTGTTTAGAAACTTATGAAGACTCTTGAAGAGTACGTCAGTTCAACGCCTCAGATAACAGAGGATGGTGGAATTGTACTTGGATCCAAAAGAACTACTGCATTTCTAGTGGATAAAAAGACTGGAAGGGTCATGTATACATATAGTACATCTGATACACCAACAGCAATGCAGAGCAGTGGAAATGGTTTCCTCTATAATACCACTGTTGATGAGCAGGTTCAGTCTGGGTCTGACCTGAAGGCAGATGAGAAACGGCTTTACATCACCAGGACAGATTATACATTGACATCATTTATTCCGAACTCGAACAAAGTTTTGTGGAACATGACTGTTGCTGAGATTGGTGCTGCTTTTCTCTGTCCTGAAATTGAAGAATCGCTTGAGCAGACTACTCTGGATTCAGACTCATCTGAACCTAGTCTTCCTTTTACTATGCCGTTGAATTGTCGATCAAGAGCTCGCGTCTATCGCTTTCGTACACACAATATATTTGAACCCTTCTCCAGGCCTAATTGGCTGCCAGAGCCTCGTGGTCAAGATCTCATGCTTCCAGCACCTCAATCAGATTCTCTTCCTTCACAACCAAATATTGATAAAGTTCTTGAACTTATTCCTTCATCGCGCAATAGTGATAAAATTCGGGACATGCATTACTCCGAGGACCCTGAGGATGTTCCTCCTTTGCAAATGTTGGATGACAATGATCGAAAATCTCATGAGCAAGACGTGAAATTGCCCTCCAATGATGGTTCTATGTTGTTTCCTGGCAACTTCAGCTCATTTCAGCTGATTCTTTTTTCTATTAGTCTCCTAGCTTTTATTGTCTACCATTACAATCTGATCACTGGGGAAAAAGTAAAGTTGATTGCTGCTATAAATGTACCTTCGAAAAGGAAGAAACCTCGAAGATCTGGGAAAGGCAGAACAAACAGTGAGAAAAAAGACAAAGAAGAAAATGTTTATAACGCTTGTAATGAGGATGACATTGACTTTCTGAACCTCAATGAACCGAATTCTTACACAGATGGACGCACCATTGGTAAGTTATTTGTCTCAAGCAAAGAGATTGCAAAGGGTAGCAATGGTACCATTGTCCTTGAAGGGATATATGAAGGCCGTCCAGTTGCCGTGAAACGCCTTGTGAGGGCCCATCATGATATTGCCTCTAAGGAGATTCAAAATCTTGTGGTGTCTGACCAACATCCAAATATTGTTAGATGGTATGGAGTGGAGCAAGACCAAGATTTTGTGTATCTTGCGCTAGAGCGCAGTGCGTGCAGCTTAAATGATCTTATTCATATGTATTCAGAGTCCTCTATTGATGCAATTATTAGCAAAAACATGGATACAGAGTTTTCGATGGAGTATAGGGTCCATTTGGAATCTATAAAAGGCTCTATGCAGGAAATTGAACTGTGGAAGGCAGACGGATATCCTTCACCTGTTTTGTTGAAGCTGATGAGGTTATTAAATGTCTACAGAACACTTATACCCGGAAAAAGAACTTTTAAAAAACGCACGGCCCTTTTATACCCTTCTAACTGTTTTTTTTTTCCATTTTTTTTTTAAATTCAAAATTTACTTCTATTGGAAATCAGGGATGTGATACATGGACTTGTACATCTCCATGAATTGGGAATTGTGCATCGCGATTTGAAGCCACAAAATGTTTTAATATTCAAAGATAGATATTTCTGTGCGAAGCTTTCTGACATGGGTATTAGTAAACGTCTTGTTGAAGACAAATCTTCACTGGGGCATCATGCTACAGGTAAAGCATTTGCATTTTGGTCCATTTGACTGGTTCTTTTTGCAGATCTTATGATTGTATGTAGATCCTGAATGCAACAACCTTGTTATCATTCTTATTCCAATATCAACCTTACCAGGGGAAAATATTTAGTCTAAGACTCAGAAAGTTGACTTTTTCAAATTTTGATTTAATGACCAGATATTTGGAAATGTATACGAACTTTACCTGTCATATGGCATTGCCACAGGTTGCTTATATTACTATGAAAAGTCATTTGTTTCCTTTTGTTGATTGAATTATTGCAGGCTGTGGAAGTTCAGGATGGCAAGCACCTGAACAGCTTCTTCGTCAGCGTCAAACAAGGGCAGTCGATGTGTTTAGTCTAGGTTGCGTTCTGTTTTTCTGCTTTACTGGTGGTAGACACCCCTTTGGTAGCCCTCTTGAACGTGACATCAATATCACAAAGAATAAAGTTGACCTTTTCCTGGTGGAACATATTCCAGAAGCTGTTGATCTGTTTTTGCAATTATTAAATCCTAATGCTGAAATGAGGTAATGAACATTGTGGTGAATTAAACTGCCTCTTAATAATGTTTATCCCTTGATGAAAAGGAAGTTTTTACCTGGAAAAAGTGTCTCGAATTCCATCAATCTGTTAGTAATACTATTTGATCTCGTACAAGGGTTTTTTCTGCAAAATGGACCAATTCCATTTTGTTCAGATGAACATGAAACTAATTTCTACCACAGGAAAGACAAGATTGCCCTATACTTTGTATTTTAAATACTCATAGTATATGTATTTAAAATTTAAGAAAAAATAATTATTGGTTGCCACATTACCAGTGTTTCATTATCATGATGATAAATAACATTACTCTAGTTGTCTTATGATTCATTTCAAGAATTAGCAATATATGCATGAAGAATCTGACTGCATTGGATCTTCAAGTAGTTGTAGCGACGGACTAAAAGGAGTTACGAAAAGTAATTCGTGTCTAAGATTATTAATAATTATATTTTCAAATTTCATCTTTTGATTACCATAAACTTTTTAAATTTCAGGCCAAAGGCGTCAGAGTTGCTTTACCATCCTTTATTTTGGAGTGCCGAGACGCGACTATCCTTCCTCCGTGACACAAGTGACAGGGTAGAATTGGAAGACAGAGAGACCGATACTCTTCTCTTAAAAGCTTTAGAAAGTACAGCCCCACTTGCTTTAGGTGCAAAGTGGGACGAAAAGATGGAACCTTCATTTCTTAATAACATTGGACGCTACAGACGTTACAAGTATGACAGTGTTCGTGACTTATTACGAGTCATGCGTAATAAATTGAATCATTATCGAGAGCTTCCCACAGAAATACAGGTACTTTGACATGTCAAGTTTTCTAGCTTCCACGTTGATCTTTAAGCTCATATACTAGCATACTGCGTGTGAATCTGTGCCAATTGGATTTTTAATCTTTCATCTTCTATTAATACCACATGATGTTTACAAATAATTAAAGTTCATCTGTGGTGTTACATTTCAGGAATTAATCGGATCAGTTCCCGAAGGATTTGATAGGTATTTTATGACTCGGTTCCCAAAATTATTGATCGAAGTTTACAAAGTCATGTACACTTACTGCAGAGATGAAGAATGGTTTCACAAGTACTTCAAAGGTACAACATTCTAGCTCATTACATGTGTTTAGAAGATTTGTATATACTACTGGTGTATACATACACGTGTAATAATCCTAATGTAATGCATCTATGAACACTGATAATTATGTAAAATTTGTAATAGTCAGAAGTTATAATAATCTTATGTTGCTCCCTGGTCATGACTTTTTATTTAGAATACTTGGACGAGGAATAATGTAGACTGAATTTGTGTATGATTTATGAAACATATAAGCAGACAGGAACATGAATCCACCTATGAAAATCAGCCTACTTCCTAGAACTGAAGACTAAAATTGAGGATTTCTCTCAACTACCTACTGATGCATAATCCCTAATTTATACAATACGCTCGGGGCATCACATGACGTGCTCTATATGCAGTAGTAGATATTCAATGCAGCTGGGGCAGCAAAATTAAGAACATTTTCGCAGCTGTTGAGAACTTGACCTGTACACAAGCAAAATTATAGTTTTTAGATATTACTGTCACCCTTCAAAAGATCAATTCCTTCTGCTGATATGCTTCTCCTCTTTTCCGAAGTTGGAATCTCAATCTGAGGTGGAGGATCTGAAGAGAAACAGATCACGACTCTACAGTTAAATTATCACACGTGTTGCGCTTGATGGCCTCCCTGACTAGCTCCGTGGAGCACTTCTCAGGATTGTTATGTTGCATCAGCTTCTTTTACCCAGCACTGCTCGAGAATCCCCAGCATTAGCAATTATCATATTCTTGCATGATTTGAGGCGTATAGCCGCATACAGTTATATGTAAATTATAGGATGTTGTAACTTGAGAGCAGCTCGAATCCTTACCTTCCTAGCATAAGAGCAATTAGAGCGGTGGTGCCGGATGAACGATCAAGAGATTTAGCATCTGCCAGCGCGTAATCAGCTTTCATAAAAGCATTCTTGATTGGCCCCTTTTACCCCAGCCGAGAACTGGGAATCCTCGAGAATAAACTCGAGGATGTTCTTTCGAGTGAATACTGCAGCATCAATGCCACCATGACCATCGAACACCTGAAAGCGAATGAGAATCTTAGTGAGCTTAAGATTGGCCACCATAATAGATTCTCAATATGAACAAGCAAGGCAATCATGCAATCTAGCTCTACATGACTACACTATTTTCAGTTTATTGTGGTCAAGGATAATCATATAGAAATGCTGGTATTTAATTCCCTCTCTTAAATAAGTCTTTGCACTTCGATTGATAGTTTTTCTACGTATGATAGACGAAAGAAATCTTAACATGGCACAGAAAATGGAAACATGTTAATGCCCCATAGAATGCTCCAGGAGAAGGATAATTTTGAGCTGATCAAAATGTTTGCAAAGATTATCCACACAAACGTACTCATACTCCATGTATGACTTCGACCCCTTCTCAGAACAGATTCTGGAGCGAAAAACGGGTACAAATCCAGAATTTTCACCTGATGTCGACTTTAGACCAGTAATTTCAGAATAAAATTCGACATTCAAATTCAGTCAGTTACTGGATCAAGCATATTCGATATAGCTGGATCAAATGTGAGCAATGTAACATATAATTCGATATCATGCTCTAAAAATTTCCTTACATTCAACTGCAACACAATCCTTCTAAATCACAATCTAAATCCATAAATGAAATTCACATGACAATTATATAGAATTAAAGAACATCCCACTTCACTAAAGGCAAAATACTCACCGATTTGGAGGCATCTGCCAATGTGGCTTGGCTGATGGCCTGATGCAATGGCGCATGACTGGAAAATTTCTCGGCGGCCGTTCTGCTTTTGCACAATTTTCATCATCTATAATTGACACAATTTGATTCTCTTTGAAGAATCCATTTTCTAATCCATTGCTCAAAACCACAATCTCCATTTTTTTCCTGGGTTCTCTTTCTTCTATGCACTTCACAATGTTCACATGGATAGCTGGATGATTGTTTCTTGATCTGAATTTCAAATTTCAAAAAGAAGTCACAAAAGCCCATAATAATAGATGTTGCCAGTCTTAAGAAAGACAAATTAAGAGGAGAGAATAATAGTAAAGGAAGGGGCGTTTATGTGTGTGGGTAAGAGGGTTTTGAGCTTTGATGTCCATGATTGTAGGAAGGTGAGTTGCTCACACATGTGGGACACCTTCAAGTAGGGGTGTAAGCGGTCCGATTTTTGCGGTTTTTGACAAATTTTCAAACCAAACCGTTTTGACCGGTTTGAGAAAAACTCAAACCTAAACCAAACCGTTTTGACCGGTTTGAAAAAAACTCAAACCTAAACCTAACGGTTTGGTCCGGTTTTAAACCGCCGGTTTCGCGTATATTTTTTTCCCGTCTAGTATCTACTTTTATACCATTAATTCAATATATATTTATATCTTACTAGAAATAAATCTAAAACAAACTAAATATATTTACTATAAATTTAAATAACAACAAAATAAAAGTAAAATCACAATAAACTAAAGCATAGTTTTTTATTCGCCCTTTTGACGTTTTAGGATAATACTTTACGATAAAGATACAATACAAGTCCACTAAAATAAATATAAGGTCCAAAAAAACATAATAATGTCCATTTTCAACTAGCAAAAGGAATAAACGAATTAATTTTGTCACAGACTCAAGAAACATCAAATTTTGTCACAAAACTAGCAAAAGGAAGAAACATTCACATACTCAAGAAGCCACAGAACTCATGATCAATTTTGTCTGACATTCACAAAAAAAATTTTAATTAGCAAATTGGAAAAAAAAAAAGAATTAAGACACGGATCCATCTAATAATGGCCTCCAAAAGACAAGGTGCAAATATTTTTTCTCCCCCATTCCACTATATATATCCACCTTCATCTTCTGCAATTTAACACGGAATTATACATATTCTCTCATATGTAAACAAATGTCTTTTGCGCACCTGATAGCCCGAATTTCAACTTTAAGCCTTACTCACGATCAATAAATATGTAAACAAATTTCAACTAGAAAGTGACAAAATTTCAATTTTAAGCCTTACTCACGATCAAATAAATGTGCAAGAACCTGAAATAGTCTAATAATACTGGCGAACGTACACTACCGGCGACTGGGAGGTTCGATATTTCGAGGGCGTTGACGATTTGGGGGAAACCAGGAGGCGCTCGGGGAGCGAGACTGCGACCAGCGAGTTGCGAGTGAGAGAAATGGAAATTGGAAGATTAGGGTTGTGACTTGTGAGTATATGGACTTGGGTTGAGCTGTTTAGTGCTACTTCTTTCAAATTTGGGCCTTTTTTTTATATATAATTAGGCTTGGGCAGGTCGTAAATCTTAATAATTAATAGAAAATTAGAAATTGACAAAAATACCTACAAAATGACAAAATTATTCAATGTTACAAAATTGAAATTTTGGAAAAATTTTCAAAAAAAATCAATTTTTTATTTTTTTATTTTATATATTTTTCGCCGGTCCGGTTTGGTTTCAAACCATAATTAAAATTCTCAAACCTAAACCAAACCGTTTTTGACCGGTTTGGTTTGGTTCAAAACCATTTCGTTGACGGGTCCACGTGGCACCAAACCGCCGGTTTAGAAATTGCGGTTTCGGTTCGATTTTCCGGTTTGACGGTTTTTGCTTACAGCCCTACCTTCAAGTTGGCAGGTATTCTGGTAATCTAGTTGGAAATTGTGATGGACTTGAACTCATTACACACCCCCAAAATCCCATTTATAAGACAACTCAATAATATAGGGATTTGAAGTCTTAGTATTTATTTATTAATTGAGTGTTACAAACGCTTCCAAAGTAATTAGTTAATTAGATTAGTTGTAGATTTATGTTGTTAATCAAGATCTCAACTAATTTTGCTATCTGATTAAAGTTAGGTTTAATTGAAAATTAGATTAAAAACTTAATACTCATGTGATTTATAGTTGGACTCACGTCTACTCTATTAATTATTTACAATATCGTACACTTACAAGATTTTAGCTCAACATTAGGCACACAGGCGTGGAGGCAAAAACTTGACATAAAGAGCTTCAATGGCCATGGAGATGATAATGTGACAATAATACAATTATTTAATTCAACAGGAGCAAACAGAGAGAACGCCGTCCCAAAGTGCATAATAAAAATGTTGATGATGCACAAGGTGTTGTTGATAGTACCCACCAAGGTATGTGATGATCACCGATGGGATTTAGCCAAAGACGTACCAAGAGGTTTCTCACTTCCACCTTTTGCCATTTTCATTGGCCAAGGATATTGGATTTAGCTTTAGTAAGGAAATTTGGATTCATTTTAGGGTGTCATTGGTTTCGTATCTCAATTGGCCCTCAACTCTTTTTAGTAGTATGACAATTTTTTATAGTAGTTTTGGATTGCAATTTATTGGAGAAGAGAAGCATTGTGTCTCAAATAACAGGCAAAACTAATTTATAGTATCTCGAAGTCGATATTGAAAATGATGTACAAAGATGTTTCAACTAGGAAAGAAAATTGAAAATAAGTTTTTAATCACATATTTTATTATGTATTATTAAAATTTACTAAAAATATGATTTGTATGTAAATCAAACTGTTTTTTAATTAAACCAAGGCATCGCGAAACATCAAAAACAGTTGTAGCGAGTCAACTCAACCGAGTCTGGCTATCAGCTCATTTCACTCCGTCACTAATTCAATCACAAAAAGTTTAAAGAAAAGAATATATTAAACACCCAATTTGATGGTGTTATGAAACGGATCGCGAGATAATGACAATAATGAAATAATGAAGAAGAAAATAAGAACACAAGAATTTACGTGAAAATTCAATTCGGAAAAAAAAAAAAAATCACGGGCAGAGGAGAATAATTCACTATAATCAATAGTTTTGTATTTACAATATCAAGATTTCAATAATCTCAATTGAAATCTAAGTTCTCGATCTCTCAATATGTTGTTGAATGTGTAAAGAATAATATGAGAATGTTATAACATGAAGATAATGTAGCTATATACATAAAACCTCTTATTGGAATCCAAGATGGAAAAGAAGTTCAAAAATCCAGAAAAAAGGGGAAAATCGCGGAATATATTATGTAACCGGGAGCCGTGTTGGGAGATTCGGGGTTTCTGCCTTGGTTTTTTCTTCTTGGCACTGTGGCGCTACTCCTTGGCGCTGTGACGCCTGTCTTTCGGGTTTGATATTCCAAAACATGCCTTTAGCCATCCAAGAGTCATTTTTTAAGCCAAACTCCTAATTATTATTGAAATTTGATCTCTACAACTTAGGACTCAAATCCAAATACCTTAGAATTCCTCCAATCAACCAAATATCAAATTATATGGGATTTGGATCACACTACAACAAATCTCCAACTTGAGTCAAATTTCATAACAAGGAATCAAAACACATTTTCAAGTAAACACAATTTATCCTCTTCCGAACAAGCCCCAATGGACTAAATCAATGACAAACACCAAGTAAGTTCAAGCAGTTCTCAAATTTAGAAATGGGAAGTGGTTTTTGTCATCATATCAGCGGGATTATCTTTGGTATCAACCTTGCTCACTACAATATCACCACGAGCAATTACATCACGTACAAAATGATAACTCACATCAATGTGCTTAGTTTTATCGTGAAACATCTGATCCTTAGTCAAGAAAATTACACTCTGACTATCACAGAATACTGTAGATATCTGCAAGTCTTCACTAATTTCACAATCAATCTTCTCAATCACATAGCGACCTTACATGCATCTGTAATGGCCATGTATTATGTTTCTGTTGTAGACAAAGCTACTGTATTTTGCAAAGTAGCTTTGCAGCTGATAGTACATCCTCCAAGAGTAAACACATACCCTGGAAGTGATCTCCTCTTATCAAGATCCCCTACATAATCTGAATCCACATAACCGATGACTTAATCTAAATTTCAACCAAAATATAAACAAGCATTGGAAGAGTCCCTCAAGTATCTGAAGATTCACTGCACTGCTTTCCAATGTTCCTTGCCAGGATTAGCCATGTATCTGCTAACTGTATAACTGCCTGTGCCAAATTAGGTTTTGTACAAGCCATAGTATACATGAGCGAACCAACTGCACATGAGTAAGAAATTCTAGACATATAATTAATATCATCATCTGACTATAGACACAAGTTAGATGATAATTTGAAGTGATTAGTTAATGGAGTATCGACAGCCTTAACTTTCACCATATTGAATCTTTCAAGCACCTTTTCAATGTACCCCTTCTGAGTCAAACATAATCTGCCAGCATTTCTATCCCTCAAGATCTCCATTCCAAGAATCTTATCCGCTACACCCAAATCCTTCATGTCAAATTCTTTGCTGAGTTGTAATTTTATTTTTCTGACCTCTGCTTTATCCCTGGGTGCTATGAGCATGTCATCAATATATAATAACAAATATGTAGTTGATCCACCACTTTCATTTCTGAAGTACACACAAGTATCATAATTACATCTATCAAAACCATGAGTAGTCATAAATGAATCAAACCTCTTATACCACTGTCTCGGTGATAGCTTTAATCCATACAAGGATTTCTTCAACAAGCACACACAGTCTTCCTTGTCCGAAGCTATGAACCCCTCTGGTTATTGTATGTAGATGCTCTTCTCAAGTTCTCCATGTAAGAATGCTGTCTTGACATCCATTTGCTCAAGTTCCAAATTATTCTTAGCCACCACTCCAAGTAAAGTCCGAATAGAACCATGCTTCACAACTGGTGAGAACACATCTGTAAAATCAACACCCAAAATCTGACTGTAGCCTTTTGCTACCAATCTAACATTGTATCTAGCATCTTCAATCCCTGATATGCTCTCCTTTCTTTTGAACACTCATTTACAACGAATCACCCTTTTACCTTTAGGTGATTTCA
Organism: Fraxinus americana; assembly: GCA_035079005.1. Taxonomy (NCBI): domain Eukaryota; kingdom Viridiplantae; phylum Streptophyta; class Magnoliopsida; order Lamiales; family Oleaceae; genus Fraxinus; species Fraxinus americana. The sequence goes on along the minus strand of CM068715.1, from coordinate 236,425 downwards.
CCAAGTCCCAAGTTTTATTTTTGCTCAATGACTTCATCTCCTCCTGCATAGCAATCATCCATTTGCTAGAATTACTGCAACTGACTGCCTCTGAATATGTAGCAAAACTTCTCAGTGGAATCAATGTCTATAGCCACACTCAATGCATAAGATACCAAATCTGCTTCCACATACTTCTGTGAATGTCTAATCCGTCTGTGAGGTCTATCCTTAGCTATAGAATACCGTGGTGCTGATGGTGCAGGCAAAGTAGGCATGATATTACTGTGTGTTAACCCCGTACTGGACTGATCTATAGTAGATTGTTCTGCAACCTCTAATTATTTCTCTAAACCAATTTTCAACTCCATCTGAGTTGAATGATTCTACTCCTCAACTATATCAGAATCCCTAAGAGGTGAACCACGAACCATAACAAGTTCATCAATTACTACGTTCCTACTAACAACCACATTTTTTTGTCTCGGGACACCACAACTTATACCCCTTCACACCTGATTTATACCCAAGAAAAATGTACTTTCTAGACCTAGGCTCCAACTTTCCATTATCCACATAAATCGGACACCAAAAATTTTTTAAATTGGAATAGTAAAAATGTTTACCAGACTATACCTCTTCTGGTGTCTTTTTATCACTGACATTTGAGGGTGAGCGATTAATCAGAAAATAAGCTGTAGTAGCAGTTTCAGCCAAAAAAGACTTAGGCAACCTAGAATTTGAAAGCATACAACGAACCTCTTCCATCAAGGTTTTGTTCATCCGTTCTGCCACACCATTCTGTTGAGAAGTTCTAGGTACTGTCAAGTGTCTCAAGATGCCTTCAACCCTGCAGAAGCTATTGAATTCATCAGAACAAACTCCAACCCATAATCAGTGCGTAGACATTTCACTTACTTTTCGGTCTACCTTCCTACCAATGTTTTCCACTCCTTGAAGGTCTCAAACACATCACTCTTCTACTTCAAGAAGAATACCCAAAGACACAGTGCTCACAAAACTCTATTTTGCTGGTCTTCTGCCCATCAAGAAGTCCCATTCTCACTCATATGCCCGAGCCTCATATGCCAAAGTTTTGTAATTTAATCATATGTCAAAGAAGAAATAGAAACTGTTGCATCTCCAATCACTGTGGAACCGTGCAAAATGTACAGATGTGTAGAGTTTTTATGCTTCTTCATGAAAATAAGAGCACCTTTACTCACCTGCAAAACTCACCTTCACCGATGTATCTGTAGCCTTTTGAGTTAAGTGCACTCAAAGATATGAGATTTCGCTTCAATTTTGTTACATGTCTTACATCTGTAAGTGTTCTGACAACCCCATCGCACATTCTGATCTGACTGTACCGATTCTGACAATTTCGCAAGGCACGTTGTTTTCCATAATCACAGCACCTCTTGAAACTCCTTCAAATATAGAAAATCAGTTCCTGTTAGGATACATATGAAAAGTACAAGCCGATTCAAGAACCCATTCATTACAAGGTTTAGAATCCCTGTCAGAAAGCCCTAGAAGCTCTCCACCACTTTGCTCATCTTTCACAACATTAGCATTCACTATATTAACATGTTGCTTCCCTTTCTCTGTAACACCAACAACTTTATTTTTATTTTTCAAGGCGTAGCAATCAGCTCTAATATCCTCCTTCTTCTTACAGTAGCGACATGTCTTCTCAGCATGTCTAGACTTCGATCTGCCCCTCATATTTCTGCCAAAATTCCTATCTTGATTCCTTCCACTCACAACTAAGTCTTCAGCATGATTTCCAAATCCTCCAGCAAGATGCTTCATTTTCTCCTTAGATAGTACAGCAGTATAGACCTCTTCCACGGTGAGAGTATTTCGATTATAGATAATAGTATCTCTAAAAGTCACATATGATGGCGGCATGGAACACAACAACATCAAAGCCAAGTCCTCCTCGCCATACTTAACCTCCAGTGTCTCCAAATCAGCCACGATTTCTTTAAACATATTTAAGTGATCATCCAATGACGCACCTTCAGACATCCGGTGAGAATACAAGCGCTATTTCAAGTATAGCTTGCTGGGCTCTGCCTTGGTTTTCTCTTTTTAGCACTGCGACACCATTCTTTGGCGCTGTAGCACCCCGTCTCTCATGTTTGATATTTCAAAACATTTCTTTAGCCATGCAAGAGTCATTCTACAAGATAAACTCCTAATTATCATTGAAATTTGATCTCCACAACTTACAACTCTACGAGTCCAAATACCTTAGACTTCCTCCAATCAAATAAATACCAAATCACATACAATTTGGATCACAATTCTAGAAGAATACCCAGAAGAGCTTCGCACATCGCCAGTAGCTTTAGCATGTTTGGACGGGTTCCCAGATGTCCACGCGTTAATCACAGGGCACCTTTACTCTCAGCAGCCTCCCATAAATACAATTGCATTGCCTGATTTCTCCAAGATCTCAGTGATTTCCAAGGCTACGAAAGAGAAACTGGCTGCTGGTCCGGCCAAGCCCATTGGTGTAATTATGAAAAGGGATTGGCTTTGGAAGCATCGGACCTGGATGTTAGGAAAACCAACAGTTTTCTAAATTATTTAGGAGGTAAGAAAAACCAAAGATTTTTTTTTTCTATTTAATGACAACATATTTAATTCAATTATAATAAATATGGGCTAATTGAGTAGATACCAATATTTTTATAAATAGGGGACTATGGGAACTCTAATTATGCGATATATAAAGATCCTTTTGGTTATGGTCCCCAACACATCAGATCATACATAGCTTCATTCTCCCCATCTGGAAGAGAGACAACGATCCCATTGAGGAAATAAGGCGATTTGGTTGAGGAAGATCACAAACCACACCCATTCGTTCGTTTTATCAGTACGTGATCGATTGTCATAGTAATTCTGGAAAGTTAATAATCGTTCATAATGGATCCAGGTATATAACTCGAATCTATGAATCCTAATATTCTGGCATGATGTAGATCTAGGCTTTTGGTAATTTTAATCTAGGATGTTTGCATCTAGACTTGATTTCGGTTTTAGATATGATTTACATTTCTAACAAGTGGTATCAGAGCGGTCATCGTTGTTAGATTATTAGGATTTGTGCATATTCTATTCATATGGTGTTTGTATTATTTTTCTCGAATAGAATGTTTGGATTTTGTGAAATTCCTTAAAGTTTAAGAATAATTGAAGTTTTTTTCCTTAGCAATTCAGATTCAAGAATATCTAAATTGGATTTTGATTCATAATATAATGATTGTTGGTTGTTTTTGATGCATTCAGCCATTGAATCAAGTTTCAATTTTGTGAAAGATTTTTTTTTTAAAAGGTTTAAAGTTTAAAATAAATTCAAACTTTGGTTTTGATTATTTCTTTTGGATGTTTAGTATTTTTAATTAAATTGATTGAAGCAACATGTTGCCAAAGTAACCCCTATTGTGTAGATTAGTTTGACTGAAAACACATAGATTCTTTGTGCTGAGTCATTTATGTGAACTGAGCTAGGCCCAAAGGAAGACATAGTTTGGCCAAATAACAACGTACCTACGATGATAAATGTGTGACAATTATAAGGACTTTTCATGTGAACAACAATGGGTCTAAAGAAAGGCTATTGTTTGACAGAATTGATTGTATTGAGAGTACCACTTACAGTTAATTTCTATGTCCAAAGATTAGGAATTAATGTTGTTCTAGGTATCTTGAGATGGATCCCCAATTTGGATTATTTGTGCATGTTTTATTTTTCTTTATTTTGTTCTCTATCCAGTTTCTGTTGCTACTGCTATGAACGTTTCTGCCCAAGTCAATAACATCCTGATGCTGAGCGGAATGAACTTTAAGGTCTGGAAGGAAACCGTGGAGATTGTCCTCGGTTGTATGGATTTGGATCTAGCACTTCGTTCAGATCGACCCACTTCTACTCCGGAAAACCCCAATGAGGTTAACATTGAGAAGTGGAATCGTTCTAACCGAATGTGCTTCATGATCATGAAATGTTCCATTTCGGAAGCATTTCGGGGCTCTATTACTGAGAGCGAAAGCGCCAAAAAGTTCTTTGAGGAAATTAAGCAATATTTTGCTATGAACGAAAAATCAGAGGCGAGTAACCTTTTGGCTAAACTCGTCGCGATGAAGTATAAGGGCAAAGGGAACATAAGGGAATACATCATGGAGATGTCTTATCTCTCATCGAAACTCAAGTAGCTTAAGTTGGAGCTGTCTGAGGACTTGCTCGTGCACTTGGTTTTGATATAACTTCCTGTACACTTTGGGCAATTCAAAGTTAGTTATAACACTAAGAACAACATATGGTCACTCAATGAGCTTATATCTCGTTGTGTACAAGAAGAAGAGAGGCAACATTGTGATAAGACCCCGAGAGTGCTCACTTGGCGTCAACCTCTTAGAACAAGAAAAGGAAGAGAGCTAAGGATACTGCGGAAGGATCTTCTAAGCAGAAGCAATAAAAGAAGCAGGATAAGGAATTTTCATGCTTCTAACTTTAATTTGTTCTGAAGTTAATTTAGCTTCTGTACCTAAGGATACTTGGTGGGTAGATTATGGTGCTACTTCTCACATAAGTATGTCTATGCAGGGCTGCCTGTGGAGCCGATCGCCAAGTGATACTGAAAGATTCATCTTTGTGCGACGGTAATAAAGTTACAGTGGAGGCTATAGGGACTTTCAGATTACAATTAAAAACTGGGTTTTATTTGGATTTGTTTGAGACTTTTGTTGCACCGTCCTTTAGACATAATTTAATTTCTATTTCTAGTTTGAACAAATCAGGATTTTCTAGTTCATTTGGAAATAATAAAGATATTCTCTATCAAAATTCAAATTTTGTTGGTTCCGATTATTTGACTGATAATCTCTATATGCTTGATGTTGTTAATTCCTATAACGAAATACTGCAAACCAGTTCACATGGTACAAAGTGAAAATTAAGTGAGAATTTCGCCACCTTATGGCACAAGTGTTTAGGTCATATCTCTAAGCAGAGAATTCAGAGGCTTGTGTTAGATGGAATTCTTGAGCCCCTAGATTTAACAAATTTTCGAGTTTGTGTTGAGTGCATCAAGGGAAAACAAACAAATATTAGAAAATTAGGTGTCGAGAGAGCTACAGACGTCTTAGAACTAATACATACTAATATCTGCGGTCCATTCTCTACGGCTTCTTGGAATGGACAACATTACTTCATTACGTTCATAGACACTTACTCTAGATTCGGTTACCTATATTTGATACACGAGAAGTTACAATCCCTGGACGTTTTCAAGTCTTTCAAAGCTGAAGTTGAACTTCAACTTGGAAAAAAAAAAATAAAGGCTATCGATCTGACCGTGGTGGTGAATACTACGGAAAGTATTATGGATCGGGAGAACAAAGTCCAGGATCCTTCCCTATTTTTCTCAAGGAGTGTGGAATAGTTCCGTAGTACCGGGCAAACCCAACATGAATGGTGTTGCAGAGCGATGAAACCGAACTCTAAAGGATATGTTAAGGAGTATGGTTAGCCATTCCTCTTTGCCAGAGTCACTTTGGGGAGAAGCTTTGAAGACTGCAGTATACATCCTTAACAAGGTACCAAGTAAAGCAGTTTCCAAAACCCCATATGAGCTTTGGACAGGCAAGAAGCCTAGCATTATGCACTTGCACATTTTGGATTGTCCAGCTGAGGCACGGCCTTATAGGCCACATGAAAGAAAACTCGAGTCAAGGAGAAGAGGAGACTCAGGCGAGAGAAAACATTTGTTTGAAATGAATGTTGATTCCTTTTCCTTTTATATTATAAAATAAAAAAAATTCAAAAATTTTTTTTTGGGGGGAGGGGGGCACCTACCCCCCCAGGTCCGCCCCTGCGTATACGTGAATTATCATTTCATCAAATTTATAATTTATTATCTCTCCTACCCTTCACGCACACATGGGCGTGAGTTGCTTTCTTTTTTTCTTCTCTTTCTTTCTTTAGTACATGTGATTAATATTACGATAATGTAGTAGGTCACTTAACCCAACTTTTTTTTACTCAGATGACAGTAGTGAAGATCGCATGATTTCCTTGAGGAAGCTTGCAGAAGTAGAGTCGAAAAATCTTATCATCTTTGTACTAGATTATCAGTTGGTGCTTAAACAGTCTCTTAACAGGTATAATACATTGACCATGTTCTTATTAGACTTTCTTGCTTCAACCTTTTATGTTTTGTCATAATCTGTTTTCTTGGAAGAAAATGGAGGGTGATTAACAAATATATGGGATTAAGTATTGATTTGTTTTTCTTTATCCCTTTTTAATAAATATGGTTAGAATCTCCCTATGAATAAATATTTGTACGTTATGGAAATAAAATCCCTTTTTTTCTTTTTTAGTATTTTCTTAAGAACTCTTGTTTGAAGTTCCTTAGAAGTTAAAACATATAAATACTAAGTAGCTACCCTGTTGTAGCTAGGGACTGCATGCATTGAACTTGCAAATACATATTATAGAGATGAAGGGCAAAGAGTTAAATCACGTCTTGAAAGGAAAAACTTTGGGATAATAGAGTTACATATTCGCTAATGTTTCAAAGTAAGGGCTATCTTTCATCGGGATGTAGTTCTTCATGTTGTTAGTCTTCAGTTTACTATGACAAGCATCTATTTTTGTAATGATCCATTCACTGGTTTGATCTTTTCAGAGAGAGTAGATTGGTGTCCTGCGATACACACTTAGGCATGCCACTGTCTTTGCCGTTTTTCCGTGATTTCACAATTTATTATGTACTAGTGAAAACTGCAGATTAACTAGTAAAATGTTTCCAATAATCTCTTCTCAACTTTCATAGCATGCATCCAACCATGCTAAAGTAAATCATACATCCAATAGCTTGTGGTTGAACTTCCATTTCCTTTCTCTAAGCTGTCAAAATGAAAGAATCCTTGTATGGAGGGGGTTACACTCTATCCCTTTCAACCTTAAGCACCGATCCTCTTCTATCATCCTAACAAGAGGCAAAGGGTTTCCAATCTTCTATATAATTCAATGGGCTAATTCTATATTAATTGGGATGAGAGTAAGGGGCCCCCATATGTGTTAATTTAAAAATGGCCCATCCCATTATGGGCCCAATTGCCAAATGTAAATGCTAGTCCATATTAAAGAAAAACAATCCGACAATCTCCCATTTGGACAGCATTACATTTGATCACAACATAAACCCAAATCAAGCACCTCAAAACTTAAAGGTCTTGTTCAAAATGTACCTTCAAGTTCAAGCCATTGAATGATATACCGACAGGATATACAAATCATGACCAATACTTGAAATCACGTAACATAAACCAATGAGATGCAAAAGTATAATGGAAAATATATAAAAAAAAGGATAAACACATGTTTCCATATGAAGCCCTAGAGACAAATATGAATGTCTTTAAAACGATAAGCCTTAACCAAAATATAGTAGTAGCACATAGCCTAATGACTATATTGACAGGGTATATGACACCAAACATAAACTCACAACTATCAGACTTAGACATAGACCAAACACGTAATGTCTCTTATAGATAACACGCTTTGTCCATAATGCGCATGACTCAGACATAAGATTAATCAAAATGTCTTAATCCATAAATAAGCATTGCCTTGTCCAAAATGCGCGTGACTCAGGCATGAGACTAACCAAAATGTCTCAATACATAAATAAGCATTGCCATGTCTCTCTCTTTGTCTGCTATCAAAGTCTATCAGGCGGGATTGTTATTTTTCAAGGGGCGTCAGCAATTGCCCCAGGCCTAAGCATTTCGACAATCTTGCTCGGACTGGGCTTTTGTCTTTGGTTGTTATCCTTTAAATTTATGTTAAGGAAGTGGGTTCTGGTTATGAGTCTAGTGGCAAAGAAATGAAATTAGTTTCATACCATCATTCTCGGTTGAAACTATATACTCCCATGCGCTTGTCTTACATATTAAAGTGATCAATAGATTGGGTGGTTAGATCCTACTAATATTTTCAAAATTAGGATCCTACTTCAGATTGTTTTGAAGCGTAGAATCTAAAATTGATAACTTGCAAGTAGGTAACTTCTTTAGTTTTATTATTTTTATATGAACGATAAAACTGTTAAATGAAATCTTGTATGAGAATCTGCCTCCGTATATAGAGACGCTGATGCAAATTCCTTGCTCAGAGGATTGAACTAAAGTAAAGAGCAAAGAGTAGAAGGAATATGATCCGCGTTGATAATGAGTTCACATAATTGAAATAGAAGCAACTAAAGAAAGTATCCCCCCTCCAACATAATAATAATAATAATAATAATAATAATAATAACAACAACAACAACAACAACAACAACAACAACAACAACATGGATTGAGCTATATTTTGTTGACTAACCAAGTGAGGGTTGTAAATTTTATGATATTTTGTTTACTGAAATTACAAACATTACAAAAAGAATTTTTATCATTTCCCTTTTTTTTCTAACAAAAATAAAGAAATGCCCACCTCTTTATTTGGCTACATTTGTCATTTTTATATTACTTACACAGTGAGAGAATTGTTTCTCAATTACTGAATCCGTGACCCCATCAGGCCAGGCTCAAAGCCAAGCCCAAAAACATAGGTGCCCCCCCTATTGGAGGAGGGCTGACTTCGGCCAGAGCCCCCTACAATAGGGGGCGCCACATAGACACCCTGTTTCTTGGCCTGGCTTTGAGCCTGGCCAAGAATAATTGCCCAACAAGTTTTGTCTCACTTGTAGTAGTAGAATAGTTTGTCTCGGGATTGTGGGGTCTTAAATGGGATAAGCCTCAAATGAATTATACTTTCTCTCGAAACCTATAATTTCCTAGGTTATGTTATTCGTAAATCATGCCAAAAATTTTCCCCTCTCGAGTACCAAAATTTGAAGAATTAACACAAATAAATTAACGGGAAAATCAAATGAAATAACTATATTAGAATACAAACATGTCTCAAGTTTAGTTACATTAAACCCTAGATAGTAAAATTAGTTTATGAATACTAGAAACGACATATTAAATTCTAAAATAAAGAACATGGAGAAGAAAAGAATCAGAAAAACGGTTTTGCCGCTTGAATTCTTCTCCAATTTGTTGTCGTTTTCTTCCATCATTTGTTTGCCTTCATTTTCGCCTCTTCTTCAAGCCCACTTTTATGATTACACGTGGCTCCATCCTAAGCTCCAAAATACGTTATTTTTCCCGATATATCTAAACTACAAAAAAACATGAACAAATACATCAAAATGCTCAAAAATGCTCAAGAACAAGCCGAAAACTATGTTTTAAAGGTATTAGTTTAATGAGTGATTTACACTCATTAGCAAAAAAATGAGCTGACTTCGTCAAACGATCAACCACTACCCAATAGCATTGTGACATCTTCCTGATCTCAGAAAGCCTACCACAAAGTCCATCACTATGTGTTCCCATCTCCATTTTGGAATATCCAATGGTTTCAGTACTCTCAATGGCTTTTGATGTTCTGCCTTGACTTGTTGACAGTCCATACATTTCTCCACTAACAGACCAATTCATTTTTTCATATTCTCCACCAAAATGTATCATGAAGATCTCGATAAATTTTTTGCCACCTAGATGTGCAGCAGTAGAGTGGAGCCTCTTCCAATATCTCGTTTCTTATACTTTCATCCTTAGGTACACTCAATCTTCCTCTAAAGTCAGTGCTATATTTGCAGATACTTCAAATCCCATACGTTTGTTTGCACCAACTTCAGCCTTAATCTTCCGCAGAAATGGATCCTTATCAAGTACTTCCTTGATTCGATCTCGAAGAGTAAGTTGAATCATAAACACTTTTATTCTTGATGTAGTCTGAGTTGGAGGTGTGATGACTTCCAATCTTAGTTTCTCAATGTCCTTTATCAAGTGTTCCTGCACCATGGGTAAAGCTGATAACTGCAATCTTGTCTTCTTGCTTAAAGCATCTATGACTACGTTAGCCTTACCCGGATAGTAAAGAATTGTACAATCATAATCTTTCACTAACTCCAACCATCTTCTCTGTCTCATATTCAGTTCCTTTTGTGTGAAATACTTGAGACTCTTGTGGTCCGTATAGATTTTACATTTCTCACTATACAGATAGTGACACAATATCTTTAAGGTGTGAACTACTGCTGCAAGCTCCAAGTCGTACGTTGGATAGTTATGTTCATAGTGCTTCAATTGTCTAAAGGCATAACAATCACTTTTCCATGTTGCATCAAAACACAGCCTAAATCTCGCTTGGAGGCATCGCTACAACACATCAACATACTTCCATAATTCCTCTTCACAATAAGTACTTGAGCGCCCTAAAGAGATACACTCGGTCTAATGAAACCTTTTTTCAGCAACTCTTCCAATTGTAACTTCAATTCTTGAAGTTTCATTTGGTGTCATTCCGAGAAGCAAGTCAATTGTAAATTCTACTTGCCTATCTAGTGGAATGCCTGGTAGATCTTCTTGGAATACATATACAAAGTCTCGCAAAATGTTAATATCATTAACGGTTGTTTCTGTATGTTTGGAACCGATGATATTAACTAAGAATCTCTGGTATGACTCCTTTTATCAGCATCTTCTCCTCTTGCAAAGCCTTTACAAGGCGAGGTAGTGACTTGAATTGTGCTCCAAAGAAATGGATCTCTCTCTCTCTCTCTCTCTCTCTCTCTCTCTCGGTTCTTTGAAATAACACTTCTTTCTCATGACATCGAATGGTCGCATGATTGAGTCCTAACTAGTCATGCCTAAAATAACGTCGAAATCTTTCATCTACAAAAGGTATAAGTCTGCCTGTAGTATTTTTCCTTCAGTCTCTAACTTCATAGTTTTAGTCATCTGATTTGTGCATAGAGTTCTTTGTGAAGGGATGCTAACCTCTAATTCATTATTCATTTTCACACATGTAGAGTTAGACCTAGCAACTAATGATGCAGAGATAAAAGAATTTGTAGCCCCAAAGTCAAAAAGTATGTAAGCAGGTATACCAGATAATAATAGAATATCTGCTATCACATTTGGATCCTGCTCCGCCACATGCTGATTTAGTGCAAAAACTCCAGCCTGCATTTTCTTGTTCTTGTCCTGATCATCAACTTTCTTCTTTGGAGGCTCGGTATAGATTAAAGCAATGTGTCCCGACTTATCACACCGAAAATATATGTTCTTCCCAACCAAGCATTCATCCCTGTGGAGTTTATTACACCTAGGACAAGGTGTAACACTCCCACTCGTCCCACCAATACGAACTCATGTGCTTGATCTTTTATTTTACCTATAACGCATGTTCTTGCTCTGATAATTCAACTTTCTATTTTCCAATGACTCCTTGCACTGCTGGGCATACTGTTCAAATATAGTCATCATATATGAAATAGCACGAGTCATCTCCAAAATTCCACGATATGAAGTGAAACAATGAGACATAATGATAATGCCGATCTCTGGGCGTAGTCCATTTTCGAACCTCCTGATCTTCTTAACTTCTCTATCTACCAAGTGTTCGACATACCTTAAGAGCTGCTCAAATTGCCTCACGTTATCTGTTAGCGACACATCTCCTTGTCTAAGTTTCAGAAACTCTGATTCCTTGAAGTCTCTTAAAGCCCGTGGGAAATACTTTGCCATCACCTTGTCCTTAAACTGCTCCCAAGTCAGGTCATGCTGCTGCTTTTCGATCCTAGTGCATAAGACAGACTCCCACCAGAGAGTGGCTACTCCAAAAAATATAAACTCTGCACATAGTACCTTCTGTGCATTAGTACAAGCAATGTGTCAAAAGATGCGCTCTAGAACTCTGATCCATTACTTAACAGCCAGAGGGTCGGAACGTCCGTCAAAAGTAGGAGGTTTGTACCTACGAAACTGTTCAACCACTGAGACAACTATAGGGACAAACAGAGGTACATTTTGCTGTGGTGGTGCATTTTGTGGTGGAGGTACTTTATTCTGCCCGCTCAACTTTTGTACCGCTCGTAATAAATCAAGCATAAAATTCGTATAGATAGGTGATGCCATTTTCTAAAAATTAATATTAAGTCACTCGTCACATACTAGTACTAAATCTAACTTGTTATACCTATATTATCATAATACATATCATGATTTTAGTGGGAAAAAAATGAGCATGTCTTAAAATTTAAAAGTAGGCAATTTAAAATATTTAAGTTATACAAAAAGTTTAAATAAATTCCTTTTCTTACCCTTTTACATACCTTAGAGTAGTCGAAGGGTGGTCGATGGATGGTAGTTGAGTGGCAAAGATCATTTGTATATTTATATATTAAGAACTTAAAAAAAAAAAAATCATCATTTTTAAATTTATCTCTTAGAAAAATTATTAATTATTAACAAATATTACAAAGGTTAAGGCTAATCACATACATTTATTACACATAATAATTAAAATTAATATCACATTCTCGTGTGTGTGTGTGTGTATATATATATTCAAAAAAGAGTAATAATAATAAGTAAATAATAATTTCCCACTGTTCAGAATAGAGCATGCAACATGAGCTCGGCTACCTATTCAATATAGTCACATTTTTCTTTATCATAAATTGTCATGCCTTAAATATATTATATGATTCACATTTTTATGTTGACAAAAATATATTATACAATGCACATGGTCCCATGCTAAATAATTTGAAATAATGATAATTTTTTAACTGTTCACATCACAGTTCATGTGAACAGTGACACAATCCTCTTTTTTTCCCCTCTCGAGCACTGTTACGTGAACAATGACGTACACTCTTCACTTTTTTTTTTGAAGTAGTTGAAATTGAATTTACGATATCTTTCAAATCTGTTCTTTTTTACCGCAAACGCTAGGACAAGCTTTTTTTAGGTTTAATTCTTTCATGAAACGAGTCTAGATATAAGAAATTGAATCAGCCTAAATGAAACTTAACACTGAACTGTTCATGAACAGACAAGTACATTTACATTAATAGTGTTGTTTATACGATCGTCTATTATTGATGAGTGAGATGGTATATTGGATGTGGAAGTCAATGGTTGATTTGAACTCTATAATCTGTCACCAAAAAAATCAAAATTGCTTGTTTTCTCTTATTTACATTGGGTGTTTCTAACTTCATTTTTCCTTCCCCATCCCCTTGATAAAAAGAAATTAGTGAAGAAAGTGAAAAGAACAAGATTGCAAACATGACCTTTTCACTCCTCTATATGAACATATATTTCACTTTTTAGTCTCCCCTTCTTTTCCCTCTCCCATTTTTATTTTGTTTATTTCTGCATGAGCTATCTCTTGTATAATCTTTAGATGTACCATGTTGTACAGTTGGTGTGGCGAATTCAATGCTGTCTAGTGGGTTGTGGGTAGTGTAAGTCTCTTCACATTCCCGTTGAAATCTTTTCACATTCCTTCAACGGTCATATTGATGGTCCAACATTCATGGGGTAGTTTCAACATTTATTGAATTCAATTTCACCATCAATTGATTGGTAATTAAAGCCATAATTTGATGGGAGTTTTGACTATATATATATAGAGGTTTTGGTCCCCAAGCTCCACCACCGAAAATACAATATACACCATCTATTGAGAGTGTTGAGAGTTTGGAAGTTCCATTACCTGTAGAAAGGAGAGCTTCTGCAACATCATCAATGGCCGGAGGTATGAACCGATCCCTATGGCATTTCATTTTTTTTTCGATCCAATTCATTTCCGGATAATTGCTCTGGATCGATTTTTGTCTTTCATTCGGTATCAGAGCCATTAAATTACATCTGCCTTAGTGTTTTACATCAATTTTCAGAATCTGTCTTCTCTAGCAAAAAAATAAACTCAAAATCGTTTTTCTAGCCTTCGGTATTAAACTTGAGTTTTGATGGAGGATAGTTAAATATGAGGCGGGTCTGAATCGGGTTGATTTCAATCCGCTAGAGGAAGAAGACGACTGGTTTTGAGGAATGCGCTGTTTTCTAAATGAATGAATTAATTAGGTTTTGATGTTAATAATTTGGGCCATTTGGAAAAGATATACAATTGGATATTGGTCATTTTTCCAGAATTTAATAATCGGACCGTAATCTATAATTTGATTCTGGACTGATTATCATCATTTGGGCCTGTTAGTTACATAATGCTTGCTAAGTATTTATGGAATTATTTATGGTCAACTTATGGAATTCAAACATGCAATTTTATTGTTGGGCCAATTATGCAGTTTAATTCTTTCGGTATTTATTTTATGCAATTTATAATGTCTATGAGAATATTTGGTGCATAATCGTAACTTGTTAGTTTTAATTATGCTATTAGAATCTTTCTCATAATCGTTTATGCATAAAAGGATAATGTCTAGTGATATGTATAATTTTATTTATTTAATGATTAGCCACAACATCTTTAATTAAATAAAATTATATATTAAGTTTAGGATCACATAAGGATTAACGACATTAGATTGTAATTAATTATACTGGTTATAATGAATTTTATCCCACAGGAATTTTTGTTATATTTATATAATTAATTAGAAGAAAATATCAAATTATTTTATAATATGTCCATAAGTACATAATTTGATAATTCTACCATAAGGGATAATTGAATATACTTGAATTAAAAATTTAGCCCACATGCAATTTTTATGTCATTATATTCAATTTTAGCATGATTTACATTGGTAAAACATGCAAGCTACAATAATGCCTCAGTTTAACATAAGCAATTTTTAATATTATGCAGCTTCATAACCTGCTAATTTCTCTAATATTCGTTACGATATTCCCAAATTAAAGGGTGATAACTATAAAGTATGGAAAGAAAAAATTCTTTTCCATTTAGGGTGGATGGATATTGATTATAATATGAGGAAAAACGAACCACCTAAAATCACTGATACCAGCACTGCAGCAGACATCGTGCTTTATGAAAAATGGAAGCGATCTAATCGTCTCAGCGTGATGTTCATAAAGACTAAAATTTCTGCTGGTATACGTGGTTCTGTCGATCAGTATGGTAAGGTCCAAGACTTGATAAAAGCCATTGATGATTAATTCTTCATTTCAGATAAGGCATTAGCAAGCACCCTTATAATGAAGTTTTCATCTTTAAAGCTAACCAGTGTAAAAGGTGTGCGCGAGCACATCATGCAAAGGAGCGATATTACGGCTCAACTTAAGAAACTCGATGTTTAGATGTCTGATTTCTTCCTTGTGCACTATATCTTGAATACTCTCCCACAACAGTATAGACCTTTTAAAATCTCGTACAACATACGTGTGTTCAAGAGGAAGGGAGGTTAATAATGGAACAAGGTGAAAGTGTAATGTTGACTACAACTCGTGAGAAGGGGAAGGCTCAAGCCAATCAGAAGGGGAAATGTAAAATACCATCCCAAGCTGATATTAAGAAAGAGGCCAAGTGTTAATTCTGTAAAAAGAAAGGACACATGAAGAAAGATTGCGCTAAATTCAAGAAATGGCTTGAAGATAAAGGTAATCCGACCTCATTTGTTTGTTATGAATCTAATATGGTTAATGTAAATATTAACACTTGGTGGAATGATTCTGGATCTACAATCCATATTCCAAACTCCTTGCAGGGTATGCAAAACCCAAGGAAACCAGTGGGAAGTGAGCAAAATGTCTTATCTGGAAACAATATTGGCTCACATGTGAAGGCTATAGGAACGTGCATTTTAACTTTAAGTAGTGGCTTTGTTTTGAAATTAGATAGGACCTTTTATGTTCCAAGATTTTTCACGAAACTTGATTTCTATTTCTAGACTTGTACCCTTGGGATATTCCTTTAATTTTTCAAACACATCATTTAGTTTATTAAATAATTTTGATTGTTGGGAATGATACTTTGTCTGATGGCCTTTATCGTATTAATTTACAAAACAATATCATTTATAGTTCAATGCATGTTTATACTGGCACTAAACAGTGTAATATTAATGAAGACTCCTCTATGTTGTGGCATCAGAGATTAGGACATATCCCTATAGATAGAATCAAAAGATTAGTGAATGATGGGGTACTTAGTACTCTAGATTTCACTGATTTTGATACATGTACGGACTGCATTAAGGGAAAGTAGACCAACAAGTCCAAGAAAGGTGCCAACAGGAGTTCGGACATATTAGAAATCATACATACTGATATATGTAGTCCAGACATGGACTCAAATGGTCAAAAATATTTCATCACCTTTATTGATGATTATTCTCTATATATGTATCTCTACTTGCTTCATAATAAGAGCGAAGCATTGAATGCCTTTAAAACCTTTAACGCTAAAGTAGAGAAATACTATGAGAAGTAGATTAAGATTGTATGATCAGATAGAGGTGTAGAATATTACGGTAGATACACAGAGGATGGACAAGCACCTGTCCGTTAGCTAAGTTTCTTCAAGATCATGGGATAATTTCCTAATATACTATCCTTGGTTCACCAGACCAAAATGGTGTAGCAGAAAGAAGAAATAGAACATTATTGGACATGGTGCGGAGCATGCTTAGCAGCTCTAATCTTCCTAAATCCTTGTGGACTGAAGCACTTAAGACGGCTGTGTATATATTAAACCGAGTTCCAACTAAGGTTGTCTGAAAGATGCAATTTGAACTATTGAAAGGTTGGAAACCAAGTTTGCGACATATGCACATTTGGGGATGCCCGTATGAAGTGAGAATCTATAATCCACAGGAGAAGAAGTTGGACCCCAAGGACCATTAGTGGGTATTTTATTGGATACGCTGAAAGGTTTAGGGGATACAAATTTTACTATCCATCTCACAGCACTAGGATTGTGGAATCAATAAATACTAAGTTTCTTGAGAATGACTTGGTTAGTGGGAGCAGTCAAACCAGGAACAAAGTTCCTGAGTCTGATCATTTCGAATCTCAACCTTCCACCTTGAGTGACAAATTAGTCATAGTTCACAGCACCCCTCAAGTACAAACAGGTCTTGAATGACCAATCATTGAAATTCGAAAAGCTGCTAACAATGTTCAAGTAGATTAGGTAATTTAGGAATTTCTAGAACCTCCTCAACAAACAGTTGAACCATAAGCTTCTCAAGAAGATGATGTTACAACATTAAAAAGATTTACTAGAACCAAAAGGTCAGCAATTCCTAGTGATTATGAAGTGTATTTACAAGAACCTGACCATAATATTGGAGCTAAAAATGATCCTGAATTATGGTACAATACCATGAAGAAAGAGATGAGTTCCATGAAGAGTAATGGAGTCTGAGATCTTGTTGAGTTGCCTAGTGGTGCCAAAGCCATTGGTTGTAAATGGGTCTTTAAGACTAAGAAAGACTCGCTAGGCAATATTGAAAGATACAAGGTGAAACTTGTTGCTATGGGATTCACTCAAAAGGAGGGAATCGATCATATGGAGACCTTTTCTCCAGTATCTAAGAAAGATTCTCTACGTATTATTTTGGCATTAGTAGCCCATTTTGACCTTGAGTTACAACAAATGGATGTGAAAACAACATTTCTTAATAGAGATTTAGAGGAAGAGGTTTATATGAAATAACCTAAAGGATTCTCCTCTAATGATGGTGAGCACTTTGTCTATAAGCTTAATAAATCTATATATGGTTTAAAATAGCATCCAGTCAATTGTATTTAAAATTTCACGGAGTAATTTCTTCATTTGGATTTGTTGAAATTCCTATGGATCAATGTATATACCAGAAGGTTAGTGGGAGTAAGATTTGTTTTCTTGTTTTATATGTAGATGATATTTTACTTGCGACCAACGATTAAGGCTTGTTGCATGAGGTGAAACAATTCCTCTCTAAACATTTTGATATGAAGGCTATGGGCCAGGCATCTTATGTCATTGGCATTAAGATTCATAGAGACAGGTTACAAGAAATTTTGGGTTTGTCTCAGAAAACTTATATCAACAAAGTTTTAGAGAGATTCCAGATGAAAGATTGTTCACCAATTGTAGCTCCCATTGTGAAGGGTGATAGGTTTAATTTGAACTAATGCCCGAAAAATGATTTAGAAATGGAAAAAATGAAGAACATTCCATATACTTCTACTGTCAGAAGCCTAATGTATGCTCAAGTCTGCACAAGGCCTGACATTGCATTTGCTATAGGAATGTTAAGACGATATCAAAGTAGTCTAGGTATGGACCACTGGAGAGTAGCGAAGAAAGTAATGAGGTACCTTCAAGGAACCAAGAATTATATTCTTATGTATAAACGGACGAATAATTTTGAAGTGATTGGATACTCGGATTTAGACTTTGCCGGCTGTGTTGATTCACGACAATCAACATCATGATATATTTTTATGATGGCTGGTGGAGTTGTATCATGGAGGAGTGCCAAGCAAACCTTAACTGGTACTTCTACTATGGAAGCCGAGTTCGTTTCTTGTTTTGAGGCTACTTCGCATGGTGTATGGATCAAGAGTTTCATATCTGGCCTTAGAGTTATGGATTCCATTTATAGGCCATTAAGAATTTATTGCGACAATTCGGCTGCTGTCTTTGTGGCTAAGAACAACAAAAGTAGTAGTCGAAGTAAGCATATCGACATTAAATATTTAGCCATAAGAGAACGTATTAAAAAAAAAAGAAAGTGGTCATTCAGCACGTAAACACCGAATTGATGATCGTTGATCCTTTGACTAAGGGCATGCCACCACCTGACGGAAAAGAATTCATGTTTGCTGGTATTAATGGAGTGTAGAATCTAAGGTAGCTTCTGTTTACAATGGTCAATTTGCCAGGTTACTAGAGTATGAGGGCACATACACAATGCGAACGCAAGTTTCACTGGCCCAAATTATATTGCTTCCCATTTATGTGCCGTGCTTTCTTACCTTGATATTTCTAAATAAAACGTACCATTTTCCATAGGGTGATGCTAGGTACAGTCCAACATAAAATAGACAAAAAGATCCTCATTTTATTATTAAATTGACCAAATTACCCCTAAATAAAAAAACATAAAATATGAAAGAGCATTTCAGACTTTTAATCTACCCCTCTATTTATCTTCTCTCCATCGACGGATACTCTCAATCTCCTTCTCCCTCTCTGTTTAAAGGTCAGAATTTTTGGATTCTTATTTTTTTGCAATAATTTTAAAATTGTTGATGAAACTTTTTTGGAAATTCTATGTTTGTTTATTTATATAGTGAGTACTAATTAATGTATTTTTTTGTTTCATGTGGTGTAAAAATATATGAAGATTGTTCTTCATGGAGAAAGGTGAAGAAAACACATCTAGTAACCGATCGTTATTTTTTCCTGAAAACAGTAATTAGATGGATACTCCAAATGTGAGAGATGGTGAGAAAACAATTGATGATCATGAAGTTTTAGAACCAACACTAAGGGATGATGATGATGTTGGGGGTTTAGAGCCAACTATTGAGAATGATGATGATAATGGGGGTTTAGAACCAACTCTTGAGAATGATGATGATGATGCGGTTGATGAGCCAACGTCACGAAATGATAATGATGGAGTTGAAGAGCCAACTATTGGGATGTTTTTCAAAACTGAGCAAGTACTCATTGACTATTATAAGCAATATGGGAGACAAACTGGACTTGGCATAATGACTCAACGAAGTAGAAGGGAAGCCGATGGTAGTCTTAGATATGTTACACTTGGTTGTGTGCGTGGTGGTAAGGCAAGAAACTGTATTTCCAACCTTTCTAAACCACGTCCGACAACGAAGACCGATTGTAAGGTGAAGATTAATGCAGCTTTAGTTGATGATGGTCTACGCATAACCATTGTGCAAAATGCACACAACCATGGACTAAGTCCACGGAAGGAAAATTTTTTTAGATGTAATTGAGCTATTGATGACTTCGTAAAGAAGCAGTTAGATATTAACAACAGGGCACACATAGGCACTTCTAAAAGTTTTAATGCCGTGCCTGCCGAGTATGGTGGATTTGAAAAACTTTCATTTATTGAAAAAGATGCACGAAATTATATTGACAAAGCTCGACACCTTAGACTTGGCAAAGGAAGTGCTGATGTACTACGAGTATATTTTGAGAGAATGCAGTATAAGAATGATGGGTTTTACTCATGCAAGGATTTGGATGATGATGGTTGATTACAAAATTTTTTTAGGCCGATGCACGTAGCAGAGCAGCATATAAGTATTTTAGGGATGTTGTGACATTTGATACAACATACTTAACAAATAGACATAACATTACATTCACTCTGTTTATTGGTGTGAACCACAATGGACAAACAATACTTTTGGGAGCAGGTTTGATTTCATGTGAAAATACTGAAATGTTTGTTTGGTTATTTGAGACTTGGTTGAAATGTATGGATGGGAGAGCTCCAAAATCTATCATCACTGATCAAGACAGGGCCATGAAAAATGCGATTGCAATAGTTTTTCCTCACACCCGGCATATATAATGTTTGTGGCATATAATGCAAAAATTACCAGAGAAGTTGGCTTCACATGCTCAATATAAGTGTGGCTTGAAAAGTGCATTGCAGAAATGTGTTTATGATTCTCAGTCGTCTGAAGAGTTTGATAAGTCTTGGGAGATGTTTCTTGACAGTTACAATTGCATGAGAATGCATGGCTTCAAAGTCTCTATAGTGAGCGGATGTTTTGGGTTCCTGTATACCTGAAAGATACCTTCTGGGCTGGGATGAGCACAACTTAGAGAAGTGAGAGTATGAATGCCTTTTTTGATGGATTTGTACATTCAGGGACTACATTAAAAGAATTCGTCGATCAATTCGACAACGCACTGAGGAAGAAAGTAGAGAATGAAATAGCAGAGGACTTTCGCTCATTCAGTTGTACAATCCCATGTATATCCCATTTACCCATGGAGAAGAAATTTCAAGAAACATACACATTCTAAATTTAAGGAAGTACAAGCAGAAGTACATGAGATTATTTATTCTCAGTTTGGTCACATAAAAACGGAGGGGGCGATTACAACATATCAAATAAATGACCAGAGGCAAGTTGAAGATTGCATCATACGATCCATTGTGCACTCATACTTCAATGCAGATGAGTGTGAGGCGAAATGCATGTGTAGACTATTTGAGATGAGAGGAATTGTATGTAGACACATTATTGCAATTTTCGCCGCAAGGGATGTTCGAGAGTTGCCGAAAAAGTATATTATGGATAGGTGGAGGAAGGACATTAAACGTCGATATACTCTGATTCGAAGCAGTTACGATGAATTGAGTAGTAAACCATCGGCTAGTAGGTACTCTAACTTGATAAAGCTATGCTACCAAGTAGCTACAAATGCAACTGAAAGCGAAGATAATTCCATAGACATGACACAGAAGTTACATGCAATGAATGAAATTTATATGAAATCAAAATATCATGCCACGGTTGCTAATACTCGTACTTCAATTGATGCTGAAGCTGGAAGTTCGACAAAAGTGTGGAGTCCTATCGTTGTTAGAGGCAAAGGGCAGCCCCCATCGAAAAGGAAACAACATCCAATAGAAAAGTTACAAACCAAAACCAAAAAGGCTTGGGGGAAGCGACAAAAGATACACTCATGAATGTTCTTTTCAAATCTCCATTGATTATCTTATAATACACTTGAAGTTTGCTTTCTCAGTCCATAGATGGAAGAGAGGGTTATATGCAATGCAAATTTCTTAGTACTCCAAACAAAAATCTAAATTGTAGAGAAACACAAAAGAGGAGGAAAACTTTTATGTAATTCTCATTAATTTTCTTTGTACAGAAGTGAATATACATAGAAAATAACTGATTTGAGCAGAACAATCTAACAATCTTCTCCTAGGAATGTACTTGAGCACTTGCTGTGCATTACAAAAAAACAATCTAATTGAGTAGCAACTGAAACCGCCGGCCATAATACAATACATTACAACCAAACACCAACAATTGATTACTTCACTGGGTACTACACCAAAAAAAACACCAACAAAAAAAAATAAAAAAAGTCTTCCTTGACTGGGTACTCGGCACAAACAAAAACACAAACTAACAGAAATCAGTCTTCTGAAACGCAACTGGGGTTTGCTTGACTGGGGATACGAAGGTGTAAATTAATGGACATCACAGGATCTGACCTGAAAGTGAACGAGATGGGCGAAATTTCTCCCATCTGAAAGTGACCCTCGCTTGTGGAAAATCGGCATGTGGTTGCTATGAGAGACATCGACGTTATAGTCCTCAATTGGGTAATTTGATTTCCCGCAAGTGAATGGGGTCGTGATCAAGTAATATGTAGTGTGTAAAGTGTCGAACCTACGAGGATTACGTGTTTGATTCGAGTTAAAGTTAATAATACCCTTAATCGAATAGCAATAATATTTCTAATAAATCTATATCTAATTTATCACGTATAAGAAACTAAAGTAAGAGTTTATCAAATTTTTGAGAAACATTACTAAGATCTAGAATCCCCCTTGTTTATCCATTTTTAGTTTAACAATTAAATTGACAATTTGTTATCATGCGAGTTGGTTGACGTTCCAAATTTATTTAAAAGCTTCTCTCGATAGAAATTAAATATATTCCCCTCGTGTGACCTTCCTATCTCTCGATGAAAAATAGGAACATGATAAATTCATAACAAACTAGAACATCTTTATGAACCATGCAAAGTATAGAAGTATATATCTATCTCCTATCGAACTTCACAATATTTATTACTACGTGCTAACGATTCTATTACCTCTCTCGATGATAATAAATCCACAAACAACTCAATTAGTGGCCAATTAATTGAAAAGCAAACTAAACCATAATAAATATCGACGCATTCATACAAATTAACGTCAAAATAATTAATTAATACTAAAAATTTCAAAACAAGGGTTCATCTATATCTTTAGCAATGTAACAATCTAGCCTAATATAATATTAAAATTAAACAAGCAAAAGTGGAACGACATCACCGAAAATTGACGAAACGTGAAAAAAATCTGGAATTAATTGAATTTTCAATCCAATTGCTATGTTCTCTGTCTTGATTTCCGTGTGAATATAATAAGAATATTGCCTACAATTTGTCAACTTCTCTCACTGTGTGTCTATATGTTTTCTGCCTTTCTCTTGTACATATAGATATATATAAATATATCCAAGGCTGCCAATGTGTGTATATGATAATCAATTCCCCAGCAAATTATCTCACTTTGGCTGCGTATTCTCTTTTTCGCCTTATCCACTCAGGCTGTGCATATATATATATATATATATATATATATATATATATATATATATATATATATATATATATATATAAGAACTATCAAATGTAGTTATTTTAGGTCCCGAATAAGTGTAAAAATTACACTTATCAAATACCCCCAAACTTAAACATTTGTTTGTCCTCAAACAAAATTATAATCTAAATAACAATGAACACACAAGCATGCAAAAGTATTTGGTTAGACAATTTAGCTTTTTATCTCAGTATTTGAAATTATAGTACTAAATCTCTAAACCGCATCAAAATCACAATACCAAACCAATATCTACTCTTCCAATGCAAAATCGACGTGTGTGTGTGTGTGTGAAGAACTAAGTAGACATCATGACTTTGCAAGTTGCTTCAATTTCCGACCCCTTGTGGTCAAATATTCCTTTCACCTCTCGTATGATTCACACACCCCCAAACTTGTTCTTTTTTTTTTTTCCACTCTTTTCCAGTGTGTAATCTAATGTTGAAATTTTCATTACTATTCTCACTCACTCTCGTTCAGGAGGACTTTACTAATTGGAAGTCAACACATCAATAAACAAATATTCTCCAATTCTTTGATTGCTGCGACATCCAAGACTCAATTAGGCTAATTATCCTTCATCAAAAGTCAAATTCCCTCAAATAAGTGTTTGGAGCATAACCAAGGCATTTAGTGCTCTGTTTTTTTATTTTTCAAATGTATTTTTTTTCTATTTTTTCTTCTCTCCCTTAAGATTTCTAAATGACCCATGTAACGGGTTTTAGGCCGATGACTCCCTAGTCAAATGACTTTAGGGCACCAGGTTTTAAACACCCTTATAGGCTTAATAACCCAAGTCAAAAAGGTTTCGAAGAGAATATTCACATTTAAGAATTTATGCTTTGATTAGTGTAATGCCCCTTATCAAACACCTATTCAAGCAAACTGACCTCCAACTTAAGATTTTTGCCCAATTTTATCTCATTAATCTAACAATCCATACAAAAGTTTTCACACATGGAATCCCTATCCCTATCTGTATTTTCTTACAACAGCAAAATCACCCCAAAACTATGCTAAATTTGGTCTAAGGATAAGTAATTTAGTATGATTTGGGTAAAATATTTATGTCCAAGTATATCAACCTATCAATTATATGAATTAACTCGTAGCATCACAATGTCCAACTTAATTCTAATGCTCGTACAATATCGAGTTTTGCAAGGTTAAGCCAATTAGTCTAGCATACAACATATTCACATTTCATAAATCAACACCAAATCTCAATTTCAATCATCATTGTCGGCCAGACTATCTAACCCACACAAAAGCACACAACATAAAACAAGAAAAAATATATATTTTTTATTTGTGTTGAACATTTTCAATTTTATTTTATTTTATTTTTTTTAAATTCTTTAAATTTTTTTATTAAATACTAAAGTAATAATGCAAAACACAAAAACACTCAAAAACAGACGAAAAGTAAAAACTAGAAGTTTTTCCCACCCCCAAACTTAAAATCAACATTGCTCTCAATGTCATAAAACATAAATAAGATTATAAGGGGGACGAAGAAGAAAAGGAAGAAGGTACTCCTTGAATTTTTCTGTTGAAGGCATGAGGCATTATGTGTGATGGCTAGACAATCTTTCTATCATACTTTTCCTTTAGTCTATGTTGGTTTGAATATTCTGCGACATCATGTTCCTGCACATATCGGTCAAATCAAACAATAAAGATTAAATAACCTAGAACATGTGTTACTTAGCCCAAACAATTGAAACAACCAACAATAAATTCAAAGCCTAAGGAAAAACATGATATGATGATGATACCTTATAAATTTAAACATGCATATAACTAAGGCGTCCTATTAATCAAAAATAAAACTACGTACAATGAAATACGAGAAACAAAATAAATAAAAGGATTAGAAAATTGGGTTACCTCCTAGTAAGCGCTGAATTTATGGTCCTTAGCTAGACTATATGGAGGGAAGGATCATGGTGGTTCACATTCGCTTCTTGCAGCCCTACACTCCTTGCAATTTCCAGCTTTACATTCACTTTTTGCCCTCCAGACTTTGAACACTTTGTTCTCCTTTCGACTAAGGCTTCCTAGGAGATTAGGCTCGGTCTCCCTCGAGTCTTGTTGCACCTCTTCACAAATATACTTGCACTCCTCTTTAGCCTTTTTACTAAGCTCTTCATGTAATGGATTTTCGACATTGGTGTAAATCTTGAACTTCTCTTGCTTATCACTAATTCTTAATGTCAGTTCGCCACTTTCAAAGTCCATGATAGCTCTGCTTGTTGATATAAATGATCAGCCCAGGATAAGTAATGTTGCTTCCCATGGCTCCTCTATATCTAGGACAACGAAATCAACCGGGAATATGAATTTGCCCACTTTAATGAGCACATTTTCAACCACTCCTCGTGGGTATTTGATTGATCTGTCTGCCAGTTGAAGGGAGATTGAAGTATCCTTCAGTTCTTCCAAACCTAAATTCCTATAGACAGAAAAAGGCATTAGGTTTATACTTGCTCCTGATTCACATAAACAATTAAAATTAGAATCACTTCCTATTGAACAAGGGATTTTGAGACTCCCTGGATCTCGTAGTTTAGGAGGTAATTTGTTCTGCAAGATGGCACTACACTCCTCATTTAACTTGATGGTCTCAAAACCTGTAAGCTTTCTCTTTCTTGATAGGATCTCCTTCAGAAACTTTGCATAGTTTGGTATTTGAGATATAGCTTCAATCAGTGGGATATTAACATAAAGCTTCCTGAAGATATCCAAAAACTTTGCAAATTGTTCTTCCACCTTTCTCTTTTGCAATCTTTGGGGAAATGGGATATGAGGCACATAGGGTTTAATAGGAGTGGTTGCCTTAACCTTTGGATCCTCTGGTACTCTTTCTTGTTCCTTGTTCTGATCGGACTCTTCCAATTTTCCTCAACTATGGTAGGTACTTTCTCTTGTGTAACATCTGGTCTCTTCACATTTATCTCGGGTAGTTGTACCCACTACGAGTAGTGATAGCCTCAATCTATTCTTCTTCCACAACCTTCGCTATTTGTCCCACATGATTATCCAAGTTCTTGATGGCAGCTCCATGAACTTGCAAGATTTTGTCTATTCTTTGCATGAGTTGAGTAGGTATTTCAGCCAATTTTATCACAAGGTCTTCTAATGAAGATTTCTTCTCAGGTTACTGGAAACTTGGTGGTGCAATCTGAGCCTCCTGATTATTGTTCCATGCGAAATTGGGATGATTTCTCCACCCTGGATTATATGTATTTGAGTAGGGATTATTTTACTGCCTCTGGAAGTTTTGTGTGTAGTTAACATCTTCCACTAATTGGATAAATGGACTACCCATAGTACAATCTACGCTCTCGTGGTTCCCTCCACAATGGTTATATTTTGGTCCCACTGTCTGAGTTACATTCAGCTGTTCCACTTTCCGAGCTAGAGCTGCCAGTTGCGCTGAGATGGCTGTTAATTGATCCACCTCATGTATCCCAACTGCTTTCTGTACACCTTTTCTCTCTGTTGGCCACAGTGCACTGGTGAATGCCAAGTCCTCCATGATTTGATAGACTTGATCCGTCGATCTCTTCGTTATTGATCCATCGCAAGCGGAGTCAGCGTTAGCTCTACTTGTCGGATTTAGCCCATTGTAGAAATATTGCACTTGGAGCCATTTTTACAATCCATGTTGTGCATGCTGGTGGAGCAATCCCTTGTATCTTTCCCAAGCTTCATAGTAGCACTCCGAGTCAAGTTGAGAAAATGTAGTGATTTCATCCCTCAATCTGGCAATCCGTTTTGGTGGGAAGTATTTGTTTAGGAATTTTTGACTTAGGTCGTTCCAACTGGTGATGCTTTGAGGAGGAAATGTGTCCAACCATTCCCAAACTGAATCTCTCAAAGTGTATGGGAAGATCCTCACCCTAATTGCTTCGCTTGAAACACCCAGATATTCGATGGTAGCACACATGTCCAAGAATCTTGAGATATGGGCATTGGGATTTTCAGCAGGTCTCCCAAAGAACTGTAATGCATTCTGGAACATATTGATCACGTCCGTCCTTAGGTGGAAGTTTGCCTGGTCAAACGCCGGATATACAATACTGGATTGGCGTTCCACGACTGGTGGGACCATGTACTCTCCCATTAGCCTTGTATTTTCATTAGCTGCAACTTCCTGTAGTTGCTCTACTCTGAGATTAGCTCTGATGGCTATTTCATTCGGATTTTCTTCTGTCAAAAACTTGATCGCTTGATTTCCCACAGGTGAACGAGGTCGTGATCAAGTAATATAGTAGTGTGTAAAGTGTCGAACCCACGAGTACTATGTATTTGATCGAGTTAAAGTTAATTATACCCTTAATCGAATTGCAATAATATTTATAATAAATCCATATCTAATTAATCACGTATAAGAAATTAAAGTAAGAGTTTATCAAATTTTTGAGAAACATTGCTAAGATCTAGAATCCCCCTTGTTCATCCATTTTTAGTTTAACAATTAAATTGACAATTTGTTATCATGCTAGTTGGTTGACTTTCCAAATTTATTTAAAAGCTTCTTTCGATAGCAATTAATTATATTCCCCTCATGCGACCTTCTTATATCTCGATGAAAAATACGAACATGATAAATGCATAACGAACTAGAACATCTTTATGAACCATGCAAAGCATAGAAGTATATATATCTATCTTCTATCGAACCTCACAATATTTATTACTACGTGCTAATTATTCTATTATCTCTTTCGATGATAATAAAATCCACAAACAATTCAATTAGTGGCCAATTAATTGAAAAGCAAACTAAACCATAATAAACATCCACGCATTCAAACAAATTAACGTCAAAATAATTAATTAATATTGTTGACCTCGAAAAATGGCTCCGACATGTGGCCAATAGAAGATGTCTTCAAGTCAGCTTCTCCCTGCACACGTAGCACACCGCCAGTCGCTTGAGGCCTTTCCCGAAGGGGTTGCGAGTGGCCGTAAGCACTCCAATGGTCAAGTCAACTTAATATTCAACAAGGAGGTTCGCCGGCGGTAGGACACTCGCCGGGAAATGGTTGAGTAAGTATAAAAATGCCAACAATATGGGGGAGAAGATAATACTCAAGTTTAATGTAGTATGATAGACTTAGCAAAAAGAGAGAGATCCCCTTCTTAAGGCACAAGGAGTGAGTATTTATACCAAGGATGGGAAGAGGAGAGCCGTTGGATGAGGAGACACGTGGCTTCAGATCCTGAAGGGCCGTCCTTTCCTAGGCGTCAACCTGTCGATCCATATGTTTGCTGGAATTGAATGCTTTCTGACATAGTGGTTGAATTGACCATTTGGGGGCCTGCCACACGTCCCATCAGTCAGGGATTTGACTTTGGAAAGATCTTTGTATAAGAGATCTTTGACGACGAGGTGAGGCAAATGGGGTGTTGCAACAGTGTAGAAGCGGAGTGCGGGCCTTTGCATCCACTGCGTACTCGTGGATGAGTCCGGTTCATTTGCTGACGCGTGTTCAATTCGTTCCAAAAAGGGGGTAATCGCTTCGGTGGGTGTAGTCAGGTCGTCCCATGCATAATCGTCTCGGCCGACCCGTGGGATGGCTACGTACACAGACACATGGAGGTTGAGGTGGGGGTCTGACATAGACCTGTAACAATAGTCCCGTAAGTCCATGTATGGATATTTATATAGTACGAGGACTTTTGAGTGGGAAAGCATGGGAACGAGCTGCCGGCGACTTCGCATTTGGTTCCGGTCCAATCGAATAGGGTTGGTAACTCTTTGGAGAGCTATTGCAATGCTGAGTTCTACTGTGGTCGAAGCGATATAGGTTGGCAACTCTTTGGAGAATTGTTGCAACGCTATGTTCTGCTGTGGCCGAAGCGATATAGGTTGTCAACTCCTTGGAGAGCTATTGCAACGCTGAGTTCTGCTGTGGCCGAAGCGATATAGGTTGGCAACTCTTTGGAGAGCTGTTGCAACGCTGAGTTCTGTTGTGGCCGAAGTGATATAGGTTGGCAACTCTTTGGAGAGACAGTCTTGGGCTCTGTGTCAATGATTTGAAGGCTTTCGTGTCTTCCCAAGGCAATCATAAGGGGGCGTTCACTTGCTTTCAAGGCACGCTTCTCCTGCCATAAAGGGTAATGATGGCGATGGTTCTCGTTCCTCAAGGTGACGTGTTTGGGTCGCGCGTAAAAGTCACGGCTTCATCGAGATCGTTGGTTCAAATGACCCTTGACTTCAACGTAGATCCTTGCATCTCAACATTGCATGGTCCAGATTTGATTTGGAAAATCCAACGGTTGGGGTGAGTCCAGTACGCCTATAAAAGTCCCATTACTTTCATTTTGAAAAGTTTACTTTTGCGAAAATCTCCAAGAATCGTTGCAGTGTTCGTGTTCCCTTCTCCGTCAACCACCAAGAATTCCGGCAATTGACCTTGCGAACTCCGATGATCGTTGAACTAGGTAACCAGACTCGATTTAGTTTATTCCCTTCTTTCCTTTTTCTTTAGATTCCTCCAAAAGTCTATATGGCGAGTGAACAGTCAGTGAGTGCCTTGGGGAGCGAGGAGAGGAGAGGTGAGTCGTGGCCACTTCAAAGCTGGACACAGCCGAAATTCAAGTGAACCGACTAAGGAACGAACTTCATGAGTCCTCCTCCCAAGTGGCAGCCTTGACCAAGAGAGTCGACGATGCTAATCATCACCAGCGGCTGGCCTCGGAGGCGTTGGCTGAGGCGAATAAGGAGAAAAGTGAGCTGAGGAAGCTTGCTGAGGCTCGGGCTGAAGAGATTGATTCCCTCAAAGCTGAGGTGAAAATGGCAGGCGAGGCGGCGGTCCAAAACTACAAGGACAATTTTGATCAAACGCCTGAGTACGACGACTTCGCCAACTATTGGGCCTCCTGGGCAGCTCAGGAAATGATGTCCCGTCTGAGGGAGAAGTACCCAGCTCTTGACATAGAATTTCTTGAAGAAGAGTTTGGCAGGCTGACAGGAGGTCGCCCAATGGTCGAGGAGGAGAAGGCTCAGCAGGGGGATGCTCAACAGGAGGGAACGGCAGGAGCCGGGGCGATAGTAAATATAGATTAGCTTTTTCTTTGCTTTGTAATGGCTTCAGCCTCTTCTTGTGATGAATGAATTATTTTCTTCCAAGTGTTGACGCCTTTCTTTATTTCTTTATGATGTATCGGACTTACCCAAACACTTAATAAAATGGAAGAAACCAATGAATTAAGTAATGACGCATCGGACTTACCCAACTACTTAATAAAATGGAAGAAGCCAATGAATAAGTAATGACGCATCGGACTTACTCAACCACTTAATAAAATGGAAGAAGCCAATGAATAAAGTAATGACGCATCAGACTTACTCAACCACTTAATAAGTACTTGGATGGGCTTGCACCTCGCCAAATTCGCTCGAGGTTCGTTTACTGCTGCGTCAAGGGTGGCACCCGCACCGCCTCTGACCAGTCAGAATTGTTTGGGGGTGTACCCATTAGTTGGGCTTGCACCTCGCCACATTTGTTTGTATGCTTGCTGCTTCGTCAAGGGTGGCACCTGCACCACCTCTGACCAGGCAGAATTGCTTGGGGGTGTACCCTTTAGTTGGGCTTGCACCTCACCACGTTTGTTTGCATGCTTGCTGCTTCGTCAAGGGTGGCACCCGCACCACCTCTGACCAGGCAGAATTACTTGGGGGTGTACCCTTTAGTTGGGCTTGCACCTCACCACGTTTGTTTGCATGCTTGCTGCTTCGTCAAGGGTGGCACCCGCACCACCTCTGACCAGGCAGAATTGCTTGGGGGTGTACCCTTTAGTTGGGCTTGCACATCGCCAAGTTTGTTTGTTTGCTTGCTGCTTCGTCAAGGGTGGCACTCGCACCACCTCTGACCAGGCAGAATTGCTTGGGGGTGTACCCTTTAGTTGGGCTTGCACCTCGCCACGTTTATTTGTATGCTTACTGCTTCGTCAAGGTTGGCACCCGCACCACCTCTGACCAGGCAGAATTGCTTGGGGGTGTACCCTTTAGTTGGGCTTGCACCTCGCCACTTTTGTTTGTATGCTTGCTGCTTCGTTAAGGGTGGCGCCCACACCACCTCTACCAGGCAGAATTGCTTGGGGGTGTACCCTTTAGTTGGGCTTGCACCTTGCCAAGTTTGTTTGTTTGCTTGCTGCTTCGTCAAGGGTGTCGATATAAGAGGTGAACAACATTGATTTGATTGCAAAAGTTACGACATTACATATTTTCTACTGATAATACTTCCTCAAGTGTTCGATATTCCAGGGGTGAGACATCATCTTTCCACTCAAATCCTCAATTCTATAGGTCTCGGGGCTAACCTCTGCAGTGACACGGTATGGCCCCTCCCAGCTTGGCCCTAGAGTCCCTGTGCTAGGGTCCTTGGTCAAAGGGAAGACTTTGCGGAGCACCAGGTCGCCAATGCGACATACTCTCTGCTTTACTTTGGCGTTGTAATAGCGCATCATCTTTTGCTGGTAAGAGGCAAGCCTGACCTGGGACTCATCCCTCTTTTCTTCAAGGAAATCTAGCTCGATCCTTCTCAGATCATCGTTCATTACTTCGTTGAAGTGGAGGCGACGGGGAGACGGAACACCAACCTCTACGGGGCACATCGCCTCAGCTCCGTAAGCCATGGAAAACGGGGTTTCCCCGGTGGCAGTTTTGCAAGTAGTTCTGATAGCCCACAGGACCTAAGGGAGCTCGTCCACCCAGGCCCCCTTGGAGGCGTCCAGCTTTCTTTTTAGGGTGAGCTTAATGGTCTTGTTGACCGTCTCAACCTGGCCATTTGCCTGGGGGTGATGAGATGAGGAGAAATGCTTTCTGATCCCCAATTCGTAGCATAAATTCCGGATCTTCTTGTTGTCGAACTGTTTGCCATTGTCAGAGACCAAGGAATGAGGAATGCCGAACCGACATATGATATTCTTCCAGAGGAATTTGGAGGTGTTGGCCTCCGTGATCTTGGTTAGAGGCTCTACTTTTACCCATTTGGTGAAGTAGTCGATAGTGACTATGGCGAAGCATGCACTTGCCCTTCCCTTGGGCAGGGGGCCAATGAAATCCACTCCCCACTTGGCAAAGGGCCATGGGCTAGATATGACGGTGAG
Organism: Fraxinus americana; assembly: GCA_035079005.1. Classification (NCBI taxonomy): domain Eukaryota; kingdom Viridiplantae; phylum Streptophyta; class Magnoliopsida; order Lamiales; family Oleaceae; genus Fraxinus; species Fraxinus americana. The sequence continues at coordinate 204,029 of CM068715.1, read as the reverse complement.
TTCTTGAGATGGTTGCCTCTGCACGTTGGAGAAGCATTGGCATTTTTCGCATCTGCATACGAACTCTATGGCATCCCTTTTCGAGGTTGGCCAGTAATACCCTTGCCTCAGTATTTTGTGTGACAAGGCCGGTCCGCCGGAGTGATTCCCACATACACCTTCGTGCACTTCTCTGAAGATGTAATTCGCCTCCTCTGTTCCTGCGCATCTAAGAAGGGGTTAAGAGAAACCGTGCTTATATAGGATATCATCCTGTAGAACGAAATGAGCAGCTCTCTTTCGGAGCCTTCTCGCTTCAGTTTCGTCCTCTGGCAAGACCGGCTCCTTCAAGTAAGCCAAGATAGGCATCGTCCAGGATGGTACGCTTTCAACCCACATCAACATTTCAGCCCTTTTGATGGAGGGCTCTGCTAAGTTCGATTGGCACTACTTTGAGCAACTCAGAATCTTTGCTGCTGGCCAGCTTTGATAGGGCATCCGCATGAGAGTTTTCTTGACGAGGCACCTGAATCAGCTCAAACTTCTCGAAGTTTAGCAGTAAATTCGCAACCAGCTTTAGATAAGCAGCCATGTGTTTATCCCTGGCCACGAAGCTTCCATTAACCTAATTCACCACCAGCTGTGAGTCACTGCTGATACTCAGTCTCTTCACCTGTAGTTCCTTGGCTAATCGAAGTCCGGCTAAGAGAGCTTCATATTCGGCCACATTGTTAGAAGCCTTAAATCCGAGCCTTATGGCACAGTTGAGTTTGTGTCCCCCTGGGCTTTCTAGCACAATACCAACTCCGGAGCCCGTTTCTCCAGACAAACCGTCGACAAATAGATTCGAGGTGGGGGGCTCTGCTGGTTCCATATTTATTTCGATTTCAGGGGTTTTGGCGAACTCTGCAACGAAGTCAGCCAGAGCCTGTCCCTTGATGGCTGTCCGGGCCATATAGGCTATGTCGAATTCACTAAGTTCAACTGCCCACTTTAGTAGCCTTCCTGAGGCGTCCAACTTCTGCAAGACCTGCCTCAGCGGAAAGTTTGTCAGAACGCGAATGCTATGGGACTGGAAATATGGCCTCAGCTTTCGGGAAGCGGTGACCAATGAAAGGGCCAATTTCTCCATGTTTGGGTACCGAGCTTCAGTGGGGAGTAGGGCTCTGCTTACATAGTAGATTGGCAGTTGGTGCGTTTCTTCTTCCCGCATGAGCACTGAGTTGATCGAACCCTCAGCCACGGCCAAGTATAACAATAATGATTCCCCTTCCCTCGGTTTGTTGAGGAGGGGTGTTCGTCCTAAGTAGTTTTTCAACTCCAGGAATGCTTCTTCGCACTCTGAGGTCAATTGGAACTTCTTGCCTCCCTTGAGGATTTTAAAGAAGGGTAAGCACTTTTCAGTGGCCCTTGAAATGAAGCGATTGAGTGCAGCTATTCTGCCAGTAAGCCGTTGTACTTCCTTAGGCTTCTGAGGCGACCTCATTTCTATCAAGGCCTTGATCTTTTCTGGATTGTCTTCTATTCCCCTCTGGTTCACGATGTAGCCCAAGAATTTACCCGAAGCCACACCGAAAGCACATTTAAGGGGGTTCAGCCTCATGCGGTATCTTCTCAGGGTATTGAAGGCTTCGGCCAAGTGCTTGATATGTTCCTTGGCCACGAGGCTCTTCACAAGCATATCGTCAACATAAACTTCCATTATCTTGCCGAGCTGATCGGCAAACATTTTGTTGACAAGCCTTTGGTACGTCGCTCCAGCGTTTTTCAGGCCGAAAGGCATTACCTTGTAACAGTAAAGACCTCTGTCCGTGATGAAGGAGGTGCTCTCTTCGTCACCTGGGAACATAGGTATCTAATTGTAGCCTGAATAGGCATCCATGAAGCTCAACATTTTATGCCCGGCAGTTGAGTCTACCAGTTGGTCGATTCGTAGAAGCGGGGAAGCTATCCTTTGGGCAGGCCTGATTGAGGTTTGAGAAGTCGATGCAGACCCTCCATTTACCGTTATGCTTCTTCACAAGCACTGGGTTTGAAATCCACTTCGGATACTCGGCCTCACGAACGAAGCCATTATTGACTAACCTCTCCACCTCTTCTTTCAGGGCCTCATACCTTTCGGCATTCAAAGCCCTTCTCTTCTGCCTGTGTGGGGTGCAACTTGGGTCAATTTGCAAGTGATGGCAACTGACCTTGGGGTCTATGCCAATCATGTCCTCATGTCTCCATGCGAAGACATCTGAGTTCTGTCGAATGAAACTTTTCAGTTCTTCCCTAATCCCCTCTTCCAATTCCTTTCCAATCTGCAAGACCTTGAAGGTGTCTTGAGGGTCCACTGGGAACTTTTCCAACTCCTCCGTTGGGGTAGTTTGTGATTCTGACTCAATTACCCTGGGATCCAGCTCTTCCAGGGACATTTCGGGTCTGGCTTCCGTTATGTTAACATCTTGTGTCGGAGGCGGCCCTTCTTTAGGGGCCTTCGCCATTTCAACATCTAGTACCATGTTAACCCAAGGCTCTGCCTTTCTCAAGGAATTGAGGTAGCATTCCCTGGATCCCATCTGGTCGCCTCGGATAGTGGCAATCCCCCGTTCAGTAGGGAATTTCATGCAGAGGTGGTGGATAGACATAACTGCCCATAGTTCCTTTAAAGCAGGCCTCCCCAATACTCCATGGTAAGCGGATCGGCGATCCACAACCAGGAACTCCATGAAGTGGTGTGCTACCTGGGGCGAGGCTCCCATTTCAACAGCTAAAGTAATCTTTCCTCTGGGGACGATGCTGTCCCCGGTGAACCCGTACAGGGGTGAACTCATTGGTGTTAGCTCGTGATCCATTGCCATTTTGTCAAAATTTGTGCCGAACAGGATGTTAACTGAGCTGCCATTATCCACCAGCATGCGTTTAAGCCCGTTGCGGGCCACCACGGCTCTGACTACCAAGGCGTCACAGTGGGGGAAGTGTACGCCCGTCGCGTCTTCCTGGGTAAACGGAATGGGCTCAATGGCTTTCCCATTATGTGATCGACTTACTATATAGTTGGCCATAGGTGAGGTTTTTTCTTCCCTAGTGTAATTCCTTTGTGCATTTTTTGATTCGCCTCCCACATGGGGTCCCCCAATGATGGTGTCGATTTCACGAATCGGTTGCTACTCATTTGGGGGGACTGCGTCTCATCTGGGCGCTGCCCATTTTGGGGCCTGTCCTTGCCATCATTTCTATTATTTGGAGAGTGTCGCCTCGTTTCACCCCTTCTGGAGGGGCTAAGCCTCGAATTGCTGCCCTCGTAGTAGTGATTCCTGCCACTACGAAGATTACTTGCCGATCTCCCTACCCCCACACAATCGCTGGTGTTATGACCGTAGTGGCGATGGATGGTGCAATAAGGTCGTATTTCTGGGGGCCTATCTCTAGGCCTTCCTCCTCTTCCCTTATTTCTAGAGGTTGAGGGTCATCCAGTGTTGGCCCAGTATTTTCGTAAGTCAAGGTGGGGACTGCATTCAGAGTGGCTATGGCAGTGCCTGTCCCGAAGTGGGGGCCACGGTGTGCCCAGCCTGGGTCCACTGCTGACTCACTATCTGAGAGGTGGGTCCTCTACCCATCTGCCTTTGAGGTGGCGGGAGCCCCTGGACGGCTCTATTCCTGTGGTCAATCATTTCTTCATTGACGATTTCAACCTTCATCATTTCCACCAATTCATCATATGTTGAAGGATTCTTGTTTCGGACGTCTCTCCAGAATAAAGTGTTCATGTTCAAGCCCCCTTTCAGAGCTGATAGGGCCTCTTTATCTGTGACCTGCTCGCAATAAGTTATCTCATCGGTGAAGCGGGCAAGGTAGCTTTTAAGGGTCTCCCCTGCTGCTTGCCTCATGTCTTGCAAGCGCTGGATCGGAGCCTCTCCCTCCTTCCTCGAGAGATATTGGTTCAAGAATGCCTTTTTCAGGTCAAGCCAGCTTCGTATGCTGAGTGGTGCCAGTCTACTGTACCATACCTCAATAGCCCCACCAAGGGTTAGGTGAAAGGCTTTGCATTTCAAAGTTGGCGAGGCGCCACGGAGGCTCATCTGTGTTTTATACTTGTTGAGGTGCTTCACTGGATCACCTTTTCCTTCGTATTTGGGGATTTTCGAAGGGACAAAGTTTTGAGGCATCGGAAAAGTGCGAAACTCCCTGGAGAAGGGCAAGTTGTCATCGTCGTCGTCCAGTTCGTATGATCTGCAGGGTCCGTCTGATTCGTTCCCATCTGCTGTTGGATGAGGTGGACACTGGGCTGTTTCAGCCCTATTTCCCCAGTCCACTTGACTTTGCCTCTCCCGCCTATTTCTAGGAGGGGGGTTTGGATTTCATGGCTTTGTTCTTGCCTCTGCTGAGGAGCGGTTTGGCGAGGCTGATCCCTATTTCTAGGCTCTCGCCCAATCCGGTCAAAGACACTAACAGATCTTTGAGGTTGCTCCTCGTACTCTGGAGGAAAATTGTATTCTCCTGCTGGGGCTCTGACCGGGACGGCAGTATAGTTAGAAGTGTCCATCCCCACTTCTCTTTCAATAGGGGCTTCCCCCTTGGGACTTATGTGAGTTCTCCTGCTGGACTCTCCCTCGGTGTGTCTATGAGCAGATTGTTGGGGGTATTGTGGGGTTTGAAAACCGCCTCGATTTTGCACTTGCTTGAGAAGCTCTTGCATAGCTACGTTTTGAGTTGCGATACTTCTCATGTTAGCAGCCATTTAGGCCACTTCGGCCGTTAAACGTGCAGCAGTTCTTCCACCGCTTCGGTAACGGTGGTGAGGCCGTCGTTGCTTGACATTAGTTCGGATAATCTCTTCTTCAGAGACATCCCTTGCTTCTGCATTTGCCTCTTCGCCGCTTGAACTTATGTTCCAAAGTGGTTGAAGGGTCCTTTTTCAAGAATTAGTCCCTTTCTCAAATGGGGACTGTCGACCGGATGTTCGAGCAACTTTTGGTGGGAAAACTCGTGGTTAAGTTAGTTCCCACAGATGGCTCCAATCTGTTGACCTCGAAAAATGGCTCCGACACGTGGCCAATAGAAGATGTCTTCAAGTCAGCCTCCCCTTGCACACGTGGCTCAAATGGCTCTGACACGTGGCTCAAATGAGGCCTTTCCCGAAGGGGTTGGCAGCGGCCGCAAATACTCCGACGGTCAAGTTAGCTTAATATTCAACAAGGAGGTTCGCCGGCGGTAGGACACTCGCCGGGAAATGGTTGAGTAAGTATAAAAATGCCAACAATATAGGGGAGAAGATAATACCCAAGTTTAGTGTAGTATGATGGACTTAGCAAAAAGAGAGAGAGATTCCCCTCTTAAGGCACAAGGAGTGAGTATTTATACCAAGGATGGGAAGAGGAGAGCCGTTGGATGAGGAGACACGTGTCTACCTTTGGAATAGTCCAATTTGGAAGAGTTTGCTCAATTTTTGCAATTTGAATTTCTTTTGAATTGAAATCATTTGAAACAGATTTTTGATCAATTTCTTCTTTATCAAAAAATTTTGACATACTTGAATCTTTTGAACTAGAACTACCATCTTGTGAACCACAACCTTTAGTGAACCAATTAGACATGAAAGACATAATTGAATGATGTTATGAAAACAGTAATCTTACCACTGTAGACACAATGCTACAGGAAATACAGATGCTTGACCAAAGCCTACAAACGGGACCACCCTAAATGCCTACCCTGGCTTGACACGGGCTGACCAACATCTATTCAGCAGACATCCATGGCTACACAAAAGTATGACCTTTGACATTGTAAGGACAGTAATTTGACACAGTTTTCTCACAACACTCTCTTATGGCTCTGATACCAAAATAGGCCCAGGGACAGGGAGATGTAGTGCAAGGAGATGGAAATAGTACAAGAACAAAATTGAAGTAAAAGATAATTTTATTGATATTTGAAAATAGTATTACAAGGATATTGAATCAAACTTGAGATGCAGAGAAAAATAAATACTCTCTATTTTTCACGCTCTGCCTAAAACCTTAGAATGAGCAGATACTTATACTAAGATTTCGGACTTGAAATTACATTGAAATTGAAATAAGAATCTTGAAAAGAGAAAGTAAACTTTCACTTTGAAAAAGTAGAATAAAGTAGGCTACTTTTGTCTCCCACTTGTCTACCACTTGAGTACACCTTTTGACCATCTTTTGATGCTTTTGCAAAAGGTTTCTCCACTTTGAACTTCTTTTGAGAAAGTAATTGATACTTGATCTCTCTTTAGAATTTTTTGAATTTTTATTCTCCATCCTTCCCGGCTTTTTGAATTGATGATTGTCCTTTGAATGTCGGCAAGGGCGGTAGGAATAATTTATTTGCTGGCAAACACATTTTGAACATGAAGTCTTTGGCCTGTTGAGAACAGTATCTTGAAAGTTCATCCAAATAACTGTGGACATGTAGTCATTTGGTATTCAATTCTTGATCAAGGAGGTCGTCAATATCAAACCCATAACAATCATCTTCGTTGTCATAAGCATGATCTGATTCTTCACTTGAAGTAACTGATTTTGATTTCTTTGAAGTTGCTTCTGCTAAATTTGCAATTTTCTCCGAAATTACTGAAAGTTCTTCTAGAGATTTACATTGATTAAGCATAGCAATTAATCTTGATTTTTTTGTCAGAAAGTCTGCAGATTTTTCTTGTTCTTTCTTTGAAGGTTGTCCCATGTTTCTTTGTTCTTGAATCCATGAATCAATTGCTTTTGGGCAACAGTTTGTCTCATGGAATTTTGACCACCATTTGATTTTGAATCGACGAACAATTCTTTTGACATTGAATTCACTGCCTGGGTCTTGAATCAATTGAAAATCCCAGCAGAAAATCCATGAAACCTTGAGATTATGGGCGAATTGAAACAAAAGATTTTCTTGAGGCTTTAAAAAGGTTTTTGCCTCTTTTTTGAAGTATTCGAATCCTTGAAGAGTAAGACTAGGTAAAATTGTCTCTTCAAGTCCAAAATATTCGAACCAAGTTTGAAATCATTTTGGAAAATTATTTGAACAGTTCTGGTTAAAAAGAATAAACCAGGAGTGCGTTATAGGCCTAAAGTAGAAAACGTTAGACCACGCATTGGTGTAATCAAAGTAGTTGAAATGAGATTCGATCGAAGCATTTTTTGAGAGATTCATTCGTTTCTCATTCCATGGGTCGGTCCCCCAGTCTTCGTAAGACCAAACCCTTTGAATTGAAATTTTTGAAAAATCAATATGCTCTTTGTTTTGAGCATTTGGGGTGTGAGTAATAATGGCTGATCCGGTTTTGACAAGGATCGTTCCATAGTACTCACGAGATTTTTTGATATGTGTGGGAAAGAATTGAAATTTTTCTGGAAAAATATCTTGAAGACATTCATCGAAACCAGTGTAACGATGAATCCATGAAGTTTCCATTTCACAAATTGATAAATATCGATTCTTTGTGAAATATGAAAAGGTTCTTTGAGAAGGGTTGATTTCTGGAAGTCTTCCAGTTCCTGTTTGAAGAGCTTGTCTGAAATTTGAAGGTGTTTGAGCTTTTCTTTGTGCTGGATGGGTAGGAATTTTTGAAGCAAGGGTTGTTTTTTGAGAATTTTGAGATGATGATCCTTGAGAAAGAAAATCATCGATTGAAGGCGAAGGATTTTGAGGGTTGATTGAGGTCTTCTTTTTGTTCTTCTGCTTGACAGTCACAAAAGAACTCATTTTCTCTCACTCTCCCTTTCTTTCTGAAGAAATTCTCTTGTAAGGAAATCTGCAAGAAAGTTTGAGGATCCTTGTATAAAAAGTATTTGAAAATCAAAACAAGACAAAATTGCTTGCCATCTTGCAAAGATTTGTTTTGAGACAAGATTTTTCACATCTTTTTGTAAAACATCTTTTGAGGCTTTACAGTCTGTTTTAAGAATAAAATTTTTATTGATCAAATCATCTTGAAATTTTGAAATGACTAGCACGATAGCTAAAATCTCTTTTTTGATAGTGGAGTAATTCTTTTGAGGACCTGACCAGACTCCTGAGTGAAATCTGACCAACTGTTCTTGGCTTGTTTGGGAAGACACTTGTTTGAGGACCCCACCAAACCCTATGTCTGACGCATCTATCTCGACAATAATGGATGCACTAGGGTCAAGGATTGAAAGGCAAGGAATGCTTTTGATAGCTTTTTTGACATTTTGGACAGCAAGGGTACACTCGTGACTCCATGGGTCAGGGTGCTTTTTCAGTCTTTTGAATAAAGGGGCACATAGGATTCTTATCTCTTTGACAAAATCTCCTACGTAATTGACGCAACCTAAAAATCTTTGAAAACTGTTTTTGTCTAAAATTTCATCAGGAAATTTACAAGTGAAATCTAGACTTCTTTGAATTGGTGTAAGTGTTCCTAATTGAATGTTATGACCAAGGAACCTTATCTTTGTTTGACACAAAACAATTTTCTTAGCTGAAACAGCTAAACCATTTTGTTTAATGACATGAATGAATGTATGCAAATGTTTGAAATGTTTTTCAATACTTTCAGAGAAGATTAAAATATCATCAATGTAAGTAATGATAAAATCTTGAAAAGGATTGAAAATATCATTCATAATTCTTTGAAATTCAGAAGGAGCATTTTTTAGACCAAAAGGCATAACATTCCATTCGTATTGACCGAAAGGAACATTGAAAGTAGTTTTGTACTTATCTTCTTCTTTTATTTGAATTTGCCAAAAACCTGACTTTAAATCAAATTTGGAGAAGATAATAGCTTTGAATAATCGATTCAGAAGATCTTTCTTCTGAGGAATAGGATAACGAATCCATTGAAGAGATGAATTGAGAGGCTTGTAATTGATAACGAGTCGAGGAACTCCTCGTTCGATTTCCGCAGAATTATTGACATAAAAAGCATAACAGCTCCAAGGCGACTTGCTTGGTCTGATAAGCTTCTTATTGAGAAGATCTTGAATTTCAATCATACAATGATCAAGTAATTCTTTGTTCATTTGAATAGGACGGGATTTTGTTGGAATATTGGATTCTTGAAAATCTGGAGTATATGGAAGGGAAACAATATGTTTCTTTCTATCCTAAAATGCATTTGGTATAGTTGAACATATTTCTTTTTCAATTTGTTTTTGAAAATCGGAAATTTTTTGAATAATGGAAGAATCTTGCAATCTCTCCCCGATTTTTTGAAATCGAATTTCTTCTTGAAGAAATTGGATATGATTTTTCTTGAAATTGATATTGTTAACAATTTTTGAAATAGAAGCATCTTTTAAAGTATTGATATCTTTAAAAGAAGGAGGATTAGAAAATTTAAAAACAATTTTCTTTCCAAAAATGTTTGTAGTAAGTCCTTTAGCATCAGCTGTAAAAGGATAAATTTGAACAAAAAATGGAGTACCAAGAATAATTTCTTGATCGAGATCTTTGACAAGATAAAAAATATTTTTGAAACAAATATCTGAATGACAGACATGAGTTTTTGAAAGTTTGTATTGAATATCAAGTTTTTTACCACTGGCTCCGTAAAGTCGTTCAGTAGTTATTTCGAAATATTTTGTGGGAATAAGACCTTCCCGAATACAATTTTGATCAGCACCTGAATCAATTAAGACTTGATGATGAATTTTGAATTCTTTATTGATAACAATAGTCATATTGCAATACCATTTTTGAAGTTGAATTCTTGAAATAACATTGACCTTTTCTTCTTCAGTGAGTGGATGAAAAGATTGATGAGATTTTTTGCTAGATTTCGAAGAATGACGAGATCTAGAACTTGAAGAATGTTTGGATTTGGAAGTATGATGATAAGCATGAGAAGTATCACTGCTTGAAGATGATTCAAAAGAATTATCCTTTTCAAGTTTATCAACTTGAAGATGAACAACTTCCATTTTGACATTGCGAACCTGTTTTTCAAGGTTGGAAATTTGAGATTTCATGATATTAACTTCTGCACAAAGGTCAGAGGTAGATATCACAGCTTTTGGTTTTTGAAACCGATTGAGAGCATCTTGAAGGTTGAAAGCTTCAGGAGTAGATGTTGAAGGAAGAAGCGAATTGAATTTGCTTTTCAGTTTTTGATCAGGAATTTGATCAATGATTTCTTTGATAAGTTCTTCTTCTTTAGTAAGGACATTTATAGTTTTACAACCACAAATTTCTTTACTTTGAGAAGAGAATGAGGATGATTTTGAACTTTTATCAGAATCAGAAGATTCTTGATTATGATAAATCTGTTCAATATCAGAATTTGAAGAATCTGACTCAGAATTCACAAGATTGAGAAGTGCAAGTTTAGTTTCTTCGTCGCATTGAAGATTACTAATCTTACTCTTGAGAGGACATTTATTTGAATAATGACCAGATTTGTTACATTTCCAGCATGTAACATTGGAAGTTCTTTTTCTAAAAATTTTCTTTTTAGAAGAAGATTTTGGAAAAGATTTTCGAAATTCTTTCTTTGGAAAAGAAGATGTTGAAAAACGATTTTTTCTTTGAAAAGAATTTTGCTTTGGTTTTGATCTTGAAGGAGGAATGATTTTTTCAAATCCATATTGTTCGCAGAATGATCCAAGCTCTTTACGACCTTGAGATTTTTCAGATTTGAGTTTGGCTTTGAGTTTGAGATCATTGCAGAGTGATAATCCTTCTTGATTAACAAAACTTATGATTTCACCATAAGTGAGTTCATTGAAGGTAATTGATTGTTGTTGAAAATGTTGCTTGATAGCGTTTTTACTCTTTCTGCAAAGAGTTTAGGAAGACCGGAAATAAATCTTTCTTTCCAGTATGATTGATCACAATCACGTCGAACAAAGACACGAGTAAGAAACATGTCTTTATACCAACGGAAATCTTGAAGAGTTGGACAGTTGAGATTCATCAGACTTTGAGAATTTCTTTCTTGAATGTCTACAATATGTTTCTTTCTATCCCAAAATGCATTTGGTATAGTTGAACATATTTCTTTTTCAATTTGTTTTTGAAAATCGGAAATTTTTTGAATAATGGAAGAATCTTGCAATCTCTCCCCGATTTTTTGAAATCGAATTTCTTCTTGAAGAAATTGGATATGATTTTTCTTGAAATTGATATTGTTAACAATTTTTGAAATAGAAGCATCTTTTAAAGTATTGATATCTTTAAAAGAAGGAGGATTAGAAAATTTAAAAACAATTTTCTTTCCAAAAGATGAGAGTCTTTTAGTTGAGGTCAATCCTCTTCATTCAAACATTTCTATTCAAAAGAGAATTCCTTGGAATCTTCAAGAAAGATTTCTTGCTTGGGATTTTGATAATGTTCAAAACCCAATCCATCCACCTGTCAAGAAAATTCCTGAACAAATTATGTATTTACCTAATGGTAATATTAGAGTTATCTTTAATAGGCCGTCATCTTCAAATACTCTTCAAAGATCTTCCTCTTATAGATCTGTTGATAGATCTAGAGAAAGTTCTTTTCAAGCAGCAAGATCTTCAGCATCTTCACTCAAAGGTGTCAATTTTAATCCAAAAATTCCAAAACCTTTTTATCAAAATGAATCGGAGAAAGAAGAAGAAGAAGTAGAACCTCCTGCTTCTCCTACTCTTTCAGACATGATTCCTCCTCAATCAGAACGACTTGATCGTCAATGTAATGTTATTTCTTCAAAAATTGATAGAAGAAATGAATTCAAGACTGATCAAACTCCTGAAGTCAAAAAATTCCGTCATTTGATCAAAAAATCCTTTTCAAAAGATCAAATTGAGTCTTATTGGGATGAATTCTTTGAGTCCCAAGAAGATAAAAGTTTTTATGAATGGACTTATTTCAAGGTTTTCAAAAAATCTCCAAAAAAGATTTTCTCTTCAAAACCACAAACTATTCAAACTCATTCATCTTCAAAAAAGACTTGGAATACTTCAGATGGAAAAACCTTCCAGTCAGTTCATCCTCCTTTGCAAGAAATTGCAATCCAACATGGCACTACTAAAGTAGTTGCTTCTCCTTTCAAGAAAATTGAAAGACCTGATGATACTATGGCTATAGCCAGTGATATCAAAAAGGTTTTATCTCAAAATAATTATTCAAATGTTGTCTTTCAATCTATTTGTTCTCAACTCGACAGAATTGAAATAAATTCTGAATCTGAAGCTCAATCTTCTGATAAAAGAAAGAAGAAGAAAAATATTAATTTTTCAGCTTCTTCTATTTATCATTTTCATGATATTCCTCCTCCTCCGAAGCTCAATACTCAAGAGAATGTTCTCAAAGAACTTGCTTCTCAATTTGCAAAACTTTCAACTACTTCAACAAATATCAATACCATTGAATCTGCTATCAATGATATTGAATCTCAATTTCATGAAGAAACTGATTTGCAAATCAATAAGCTTCATGGACAAAGATTTCAAAAACCAAATCTTCCAACATATTATCCTCGTCCAACTCCTCCTGGTCTTCTTTTTGAAGAAAATATCAAAAAATCATTTTCATATTATGGTAATGCTATCGTTGAATGGTGCATCGATGGATTATCAGAATATCAAATTATTCAATTACTTGAAAAAATGGGTATTTGTTTCAATGCCTATTTGTGTAAAGGACTTGATCATCATATTGCTACAAACAATATCATCTACGGCTTTTCAGGTCAACTAAAAAGCTGGTGGTTCAACTATCTTCAAGAAGAAGATAGAACTGAAATCGCTAATACCGTAAAACCACATAATGGAAGCAATGATAGCTTCGCTCATATGGTTTTTAGCATTATCAAACATTTCGTTGGAATTCCTGTAGACATTCAAGAAAGAAATTCTCAAAGTCTGATGAATCTCAACTGTCCAACTCTTCAAGATTTCCGTTGGTATAAAGACATGTTTCTTACTCGTGTCTTTGTTCGACGTGATTGTGATCAATCATACTGGAAAGAAAGATTTATTTCCGGTCTTCCTAAACTCTTTGCAGAAAGAGTAAAAACGCTATCAAGCAACATTTTCAACAACAATCAATTACCTTCAATGAACTCACTTATGGTGAAATCATAAGTTTTGTTAATCAAGAAGGATTATCACTCTGCAATGATCTCAAACTCAAAGCCAAACTCAAATCTGAAAAATCTCAAGGTCGTAAAGAGCTTGGATCATTCTGCGAACAATATGGATTTGAAAAAATCATTCCTCCTTCAAGATCAAAACCAAAGCAAAATTCTTTTCAAAGAAAAAATCGTTTTTCAACATCTTCTTTTCCAAAGAAAGAATTTCGAAAATCTTTTCCAAAATCTTCTTCTAAAAAGAAAATTTTTAGAAAAAGAACTTCCAATGTTACATGCTGGAAATGTAACAAATCTGGTCATTATTCAAATAAATGTCCTCTCAAGAGTAAGATTAGTAATCTTCAATGCGACGAAGAAACTAAACTTGCACTTCTCAATCTTGTGAATTCTGAGTCAGATTCTTCAAATTCTGATATTGAACAGATTTATCATAATCAAGAATCTTCTGATTCTGATAAAAGTTCAAAATCATCCTCATTCTCTTCTCAAAGTAAAGAAATTTGTGGTTGTAAAACTATAAATGTCCTTACTAAAGAAGAAGAACTTATCAAAGAAATCATTGATCAAATTCCTGATCAAAAACTGAAAAGCAAATTCAATTCGCTTCTTCCTTCAACATCTACTCCTGAAGCTTTCAACCTTCAAGATGCTCTCAATCGGTTTCAAAAACCAAAAGCTGTGATATCTACCTCTGACCTTTGTGCAGAAGTTAATATCATGAAATCTCAAATTTCCAACCTTGAAAAACAGGTTCGCAATGTCAAAATGGAAGTTGTTCATCTTCAAGTTGATAAACTTGAAAAGGATAATTCTTTTGAATCATCTTCAAGCAGTGATACTTCTCATGCTTATCATCATACTTCCAAATCCAAACATTCTTCAAGTTCTAGATCTCGTCATTCTTCGAAATCTAGCAAAAAATCTCATCAATCTTTTCATCCACTCACTGAAGAAGAAAAGGTCAATGTTATTTCAAGAATTCAACTTCAAAAATGGTATTGCAATATGACTATTGTAATTAACAAAGAATTCAAAATTCATCATCGAGTCTTAATTGATTCAGGTGCCGATCAAAATTGTATTTGGGAAGGTCTTATTCCCACAAAATATTTTGAAAAAACTATTGAGCGACTCTATGGAGTTGGTGGTAAAAAACTTGATATTCAATACAAACTTTCAAAAGTTCATATCTGTCATTCAGATATTTGTTTCAAAATATTTTTTATCTTGTCAAAGATCTCGATCAAGAGATTATTCTTGGTACTCCATTTTTGGTTCAAATTTATCCTTTTACAGCTGATGCTAAAGGACTTACTACAAACATTTTTGGAAAGAAAATTGTTTTTAAATTTTCTAATCCTCCTTCTTTTAAAGATATCAATACTTTAAAAGATGCTTCTATTTCAAAAATTGTTAACAATATCAATTTCAAGAAAAATCATATCCAATTTCTTCAAGAAGAAATTCGATTTCAAAAAATCGGGGAGAGATTGCAAGATTCTTCCATTATTCAAAAAATTTCCGATTTTCAAAAACAAATTGAAAAAGAAATATGTTCAACTATACCAAATGCATTTTAGGATAGAAAGAAACATATTGTTTCCCTTCCATATACTCCAGATTTTCAAGAATCCAATATTCCAACAAAATCCCGTCCTATTCAAATGAACAAAGAATTACTTGATCATTGTCTGATTGAAATTCAAGATCTTCTCAATAAGAAGCTTATCAGACCAAGCAAGTCGCCTTGGAGCTGTTATGCTTTTTATGTCAATAATTCTGCGGAAATCGAACGAGGAGTTCTTCGACTCGTTATCAATTACAAGCCTCTCAATTCATCTCTTCAATGGATTCGTTATCCTATTCCTCAGAAGAAAGATCTTCTGAATCGATTATTCAAAGCTATTATCTTCTCCAAATTTGATTTAAAGTCAGGTTTTTGGCAAATTCAAATAAAAGAAGAAGATAAGTACAAAACTGCTTTCAATGTTCCTTTCGGTCAATACGAATGGAATGTTATGCCTTTTGGTCTAAAAAATGCTCCTTCTGAATTTCAAAGAATTATGAATGATATTTTCAATCCTTTTCAAGATTTTATCATTACTTACATTGATGATGTTTTAATCTTCTCTGAAAGTATTGAAAAACATTTCAAACATTTGCATACATTCATTCATGTCATTAAATAAAATGGTTTAGCTGTTTCAGCTAAGAAAATTGTTTTGTGTCAAACAAAGATAAGGTTCCTTGGTCATAACATTCAATTAGGAACACTTACACCAATTTAAAGAAGTCTAGATTTCACTTGTAAATTTCCTGATGAAATTTTAGACAAAAACAGTCTTCAAAGATTTTTAGGTTGCGTCAATTACGTAGGAGATTTTGTCAAAGAGATAAGAATCCTATGTGCCCCTTTATTCAAAAGACTGAAAAAGCACCATGACCCATGGAGTCACGAGTGTACCTCAGATTTCACTCAGGAGTCTGGTCAGGTCCTCAAAAGAATTACTCCACTATCAAAAAAGAGATTTTAGCTATCGTGCTAGTCATTTCAAAATTTCAAGATGATTTGATCAATAAAAATTTTATTCTCAAAACATACTGTAAAGCCTCAAAAGATGTTTTACAAAAAGATGTAAAAAATCTTGTCTCAAAACAAATCTTTGCAAGATGGCAAGCAATTTTGTCTTGTTTTGATTTTCAAATACTTTTTATACAAGGATCCTCAAACTTTCTTGCAGATTTCCTTACGAGAGAATTTCTTCAGAAAGAAAGGGAGAGTGAGAGAAAATGAGTTCTTTTGTGACTGTAAAACAGAAGAACAAAAAGAAGGCCTCAATCAACCCTCAAAATCCTTCGCCTTCAATCGATGATTTTCTTTCTCAAGGATCATCATCTCAAAATTCTCAAAAAACAACCCTTGCTTCAAAAATTCCTACCCATCCAGCACAAAGAAAAGCTCAAACACCTTCAAATTTCAGACAAGCTCTTCAAACAGGAACTGGAAGACTTCCAGAAATCAACCCTTCTCAAAGAACCTTTTCATATTTCACAAAGAATCGATATTTATCAATTTGTGAAATGGAAACTTCATGGATTCAACGTTACACTGGTTTCGATGAATGTCTTCAAGATATTTTTCCAGAAAAATTTCAATTCTTTCCCACACATATCAAAAAATCTCGTGAGTACTATGAAACGATCCTTGTCAAAACCGGATCAGCCATTATTACTCACACCCCAAATGCTCAAAACAAAAAGCATATTGATTTTTCAAAAATTTCAATTCAAAGGGTTTGGTCTTACGAAGACTGGGGGACCGACCCATGAAATGAGAAACGAATGAATCTCTCAAAAAATACTTCGATCGAATCTCATTTCAACTACTTTGATTACACCAATGCGTGGTCTAACGTTTTCTACTTTAGGCCTATAACACACTCCTGGTTTATTCTTTTTAACCAGAACTGTTCAAATAATTTTCCAAAATGGTTTCAAACATGGTTCGAATATTTTGGACTTGAAGAGACAATTTTACCTAGTCTTACTCTTCAAGGATTCGAATACTTCAAAAAAGAGGCAAAAACCTTTTTAAAGCCTCAAGAAAATCTTTTGTTTCAATTCGCCCATAATCTCAAGGTTTCATGGATTTTCTGCTGGGATTTTCAATTGATTCAAGACCCAGGCAGTGAATTCAATGTCAAAAGAATTGTTCGTCGATTCAAAATCAAATGGTGGTCAAAATTCCATGAGATAAACTGTTGCCCAAAAGCAATTGATTAATGGATTCAAGAACAAAGAAACATGGGACAACCTTCAAAGAAAGAACAAGAAAAATCTGCAGACTTTCTGATAGAAAAATCAAGATTAATTGCTATGCTTAATCATTGTAAATTTCCAGAAGAACTTTCAGTAATTTCGGAGAAAATTGCAAATTTAACAGAAGCAACTTCAAAGAAATCAAAATCAGTTACTTCAAGTGAAGAATCAGATCATGCTTATGACAACGAAGATGATTGTTATGGGTTTGATATTGACGACCTCCTTGATCAAGAATTGAATACCAAATGACTACATGGCCACAGTTATTTGGATGAACTTTCAAGATACCGTTCTCAACAGGCCAAAGACTTCATGTTCAAAATGTGTTTGCCAGCAAATAAATTATTCCTATCGCCCTTGCCGACATTCAAAGGACAATCATCAATTCAAAAAGCCGGGAAGGATGGAGAATAAAAATTCAAAAAATTCAAAAGAGAGATCAAGTATCAATTACTTTCTCAAAAGAAGTTCAAAGTGGAAAAAGCTTTTGCAAAAGCATCAAAAGATGGTCAAAAGGTGTACTCAAGTGGTAGACAAGTGGGAGACAAAAGTAGCCTACTTTATTCTACTTTTTCAAAGTGAAAGTTTACTTTCTCTTTTCAAGATTCTTATTTCAATTTCAATGTAATTTCAAGTTCGAAATCTTAGTATAAGTATGTGCTCATTCTAAGGTTTTAGGCAGAGCGTGAAAAATAGAGAGTATTTATTTTTCTCTGCATCTCAAGTTTGATTCAATATCCTTGTAATACTATTTTCAAATATCAATAAAATTATCTTTTACTTCAATTTTGTTCTTGTACTATTTCCATCTCCTTGCACTACATCTCCCTGTCCCTGGGCCTATTTTGGTATCAGAGCCATAAGAGAGTGTTGTGAGAAAACTGTGTCAAATTACTGTCCTTACAGTGTCAAAGGTCATACTTTTGTGTAGCCATGGATGTCTGCTGAATAGACGTTGGTCAGCCCGTGTCAAGCCAGGGTAGGCATTTAGGGTGGTCCCGTTTGTAGGCTTTGGTCAAGCATCTGTATTTCCTGTAGCATTGTGTCTACAGTGGTAAGATTACTGTTTTCATAACATCATTCAATTATGTCTTTCATGTCTAATTGGTTCACTAAAGGTAGTGGTTCAAAAGATGGTAGTTCTAGTTCAAAAGATTCAAGTATGTCAATTTTTTTTGATAAAGAAGAAATTGATCAAAAATCTGTTTCAAATGATTTCAATTCAAAAGAAATTCAAATTGCAAAAATTGAGCAAACTCTTCAAAATTGGACTATTCCAAAGGTAGACAAGAGTTCTATCTATGAAATAGGAGCATTTGATTTTACTCAAAATCTTGTTATCAAAACTTTGGAGCAAACTACTCCTATTAAGGAACAGATTACTTCAATCAATTTACTTTCAAAAGAATCTATTCAAGCTCATCGCAAGAAGTTTCAATATCTTCATATTGGACTTGTTCAAATAGCTGTCAAGCCATTGTTTCGACTTGGCCTTGATATTCCAATTCTCATTACTTTAAGAGACAAAAGACTCTTAAGGTTTGAACATTCATTACTTTCCATGCTCGAGTCAAATCTCGAAAGTGGTCCAATATTTTCAAATTGTTATCCAAATTTTGCCGTTAGTCTTCAAGATGGTGCTATCTTGAATACTCTCAATATGCGAATTCAAACAAAAAACTTTGAAATTGATGATACCTCAAGAGCCTTTGCTTTAATATACAGAGTATATTACAAGCTTTTGAACACTCAACTCAACATAAGAGCTCTACGAACATCTCCAAAAGATGAGAGTCTTTTAGTTGAGGTCAATCCTCTTCATTCAAACATTTCTATTCCAAAGAGAATTCCTTGGAATCTTCAAGAAAGATTTCTTGCTTGGGATTTTGATAATGTTCAAAACCCAATCCCTCCACCTGTCAAGAAAATTCCTGAACAAATCATGTATTTACCTGATGGTAATATTAGAGTTATCTTTAATAGACCGTCATCTTCAAATACTCTTCAAAGATCTTCCTCTTATAGATCTGATGATAGATCTAGAGAAAGTTCTTTTCAAGCAGCAAGATCTTCAGCATCTTCACTCAAAGGTGTCAATTTTAATCCAAAAATTCCAAAACCTTTTTATCAAAATGAATCGGAGAAAGAAGAAGAAGAAGAAGTAGAACCTCCTGCTTCTCCTACTCTTTCAGACATGACTCCTCCTCAATCAGAACGACTTGATCGTCAATGTAATGTTATTTCTTCAAAAATTGATAGAAGAAATGAATTCAAGACTGATCAAACTCCTGAAGTCAAAAAATTCTGTCATTTGATCAAAAAATCCTTTTCAAAAGATCAAATTGAGTCTTATTGGGATGAATTCTTTGAGTCCCAAGAAGATAAAAATTTTTATGAATGGACTTATTTCAAGGTTTTCAAAAAATCTCCAAAAAAGATTTTCTCTTCAAAACCACAAACTATTCAAACTCATTCATCTTCAAAAAAGACTTGGAATACTCCAGATGGAAAAACCTTCGAGTCAGTTCATCCTCCTTTGCAAGAAATTGCAATCCAACATGGCACTACTAAAGTAGTTGCTTCTCCTTTCAAGAAAATTGAAAGACCTGATGATACTATGGCTATAGCCAGTGATATCAAAAAGGTTTTATCTCAAAATAATTATTCAAATGATGTCCTTCAATCTATTTGTACTCAACTCGACAGAATTAAAATAAATTCTGAATCTGAAGCTCAATCTTCTGATAAAAGAAAGAAGAAGAAAAATATTGATTTTAATGCTTCTTCTATTTATCATTTTCATGATATTCCTCCTCCTCCGAAACTCAATACTCAAGAGAATGTTCTCAAAGAACTTGCTTCTCAATTTGCAAAACTTTCAACTACTTCAACAAATATCAATATCATTGAATCTGCTATCAATGATATTGAATCTCAATTTCATGAAGAAACTGATTTGCAAATCAATAAGCTTCATGGACAAAGATTTCAAAAACCAAATCTTCCAACATATTATCCTCGTCCAACTCCTCCTGATCTTCTTTTTGAAGAAAATATCAAAAAATCATTTTCATATGATGGTAATGCTATCGTTGAATGGTGCATCGATGGATTATCAAAATATCAAATTATTCAATTACTTGAAAAAATGGTTATTTGTTTCAATGCCTATTTGTGTAAAGGACTTGATCATCATATTGCTACAAACAATATCATCTACGGCTTTTCAGGTCAACTAAAAAGCTGGTGGTTCAACTATCTTCAAGAAGAAGATAGAACTGAAATCACTAATGCCGTAAAACCACATAATGGAAGCAATGATAGCTTCGCTCATATGGTTTTTAGCATTATCAAACATTTCGTTGGAATTCCTGCAGACATTCAAGAAAGAAATTCTCAAAGTCTGATGAATCTCAACTGTCCAACTCTTCAAGATTTCCGTTGGTATAAAGACATGTTTCTTACTCGTGTCTTTGTTCGACGTGATTGTGATCAATCATACTGGAAAGAAAGATTTATTTCCGGTCTTCCTAAACTCTTTGCAGAAAGAGTAAAAAACGCTATCAAGCAACATTTTCAACAACAATCAATTACCTTCAATGAACTCACTTATGGTGAAATCATAAGTTTTGTTAATCAAGAAGGATTATCACTCTGCAATGATCTCAAACTCAAAGCCAAACTCAAATCTGAAAAATCTCAAGGTCGTAAAGAGCTTGGATCATTCTGCGAACAATATGGATTTGAAAAAATCATTCCTCCTTCAAGATCAAAACCAAAGCAAAATTCTTTTCAAAGAAAAAATCGTTTTTCAACATCTTCTTTTCCAAAGAAAGAATTTCGAAAATCTTTTCCAAAATCTTCTTCTAAAAAGAAAATTTTTAGAAAAAGAACTTCCAATGTTACATGCTGGAAATGTAACAAATCTGGTCATTATTCAAATAAATGTCCTCTCAAGAGTAAGATTAGTAATCTTCAATGCGACGAAGAAACTAAACTTGCACTTCTCAATCTTGTGAATTCTGA
The DNA here is from genome assembly GCA_035079005.1 of Fraxinus americana. NCBI lineage: Eukaryota > Viridiplantae > Streptophyta > Magnoliopsida > Lamiales > Oleaceae > Fraxinus > Fraxinus americana. The sequence continues at coordinate 183,169 of CM068715.1, read as the reverse complement.
GTCAGATTCTTCAAATTCTGATATTGAACAGATTTATCATAATCAAGAATCTTCTGATTCTGATAAAAGTTCAAAATCATCCTCATTCTCTTCTCAAAGTAAAGAAATTTGTGGTTGTAAAACTATAAATGTCCTTACTAAAGAAGAAGAACTTATCAAAGAAATCATTGATCAAATTCCTGATCAAAAACTGAAAAGCAAATTCAATTCGCTTCTTCCTTCAACATCTACTCCTGAAGCTTTCAACCTTCAAGATGCTCTCAATCGGTTTCAAAAACCAAAAGCTGTGATATCTACCTCTGACCTTTGTGCAGAAGTTAATATCATGAAATCTCAAATTTCCAACCTTGAAAAACAGGTCGCAATGTCAAAATGGAAGTTGTTCATCTTCAAGTTGATAAACTTGAAAAGGATAATTCTTTTGAATTATCTTCAAGCAGTGATACTTCTCATGCTTCTCATCATACTTCCAAATCCAAACATTCTTCAAGTTCTAGATCTCGTCATTCTTCGAAATCTAGCAAAAAATCTCATCAATCTTTTCATCCACTCACTGAAGAAGAAAAGGTCAATGTTATTTCAAGAATTCAACTTCAAAAATGGTATTGCAATATGACTATTGTTATCAATAAAGAATTCAAAATTCATCATCGAGTCTTAATTGATTCGAGTCTTTGATCAAAATTGTATTCGGGAAGGTCTTATTCCCACAAAATATTTCGAAATAACTACTGAACGACTTTACGGAGCCAGTGGTAAAAAACTTGATATTCAATACAAACTTTCAAAAACTCATGTCTGTCATTCAGATATTTGTTTCAAAAATATTTTTTATCTTGTCAAAGATCTCGATCAAGAAATTATTCTTGGTACTCCATTTTTGGTTCAAATTTATCCTTTTACAACTGATGCTAAAGGACTTACTACAAACATTTTTGGAAAGAAAATTGTTTTTAAATATATTATATATATATATATATATATATATATATATATATATATATATATATATATATATATATATATATATATATATATATATATATTGTAATAAAATAAAATAATTTGTAATATATTTTGTCAAAAGAACTATCCAATGTAGTTATTTTAGGTCCCGAATAAGTGTAAAAATTACACTTATCAATCTGTATGTGGAAAATCTCTTGATTGCTTTGCAGATCGCTTCTGTGTACATGACCAGGGGATGTAGACTCGTAGAGGGTGAGAGGACGAGGGCGGGGGAGAGGGTTGCGAAAAGTGTTGGATTGCATCTATGGCAAGGGCGAGAGTTGGACACAGATAATGGAATGGCCTAATGAAATGCAACGTTTCATTAATGGATTGCATTACAGTCCATATAAGTGGACTGCAAATAGAATTACCCTTTTCCGTAAGAGTATTTAGAAATTCTTTAATAAATTTTGTTTCAGCCTAACAGATATACTGTTGCTGAAGGGAAGAGGTAGAGATGGCAATAGGGCCGGTTCGGGGCGGGGCACTCCCTCCCCACCTCGTCCCGCCACGCCACTCCCCCACCCCGTCCCGCCCCGCGCCCCTCCCCACCTTAGATGGAGCGGGGCGGGGCGGGTTCGGGAGAGGGCTTGCCCCGTTTCCTGCCCCGTTTATATTTTTTTTTCCAAAAACTTCCAATTAACTATTTTTTGTTTTTAATTTGTAGTTAATCATTTTTTTTATTCTTCACAGGGCGGGTTAGGAGCGCTTTGGGGCGGGGCACCCCCTCCCCACCCCGCCCCACCAACCCGTCGGGGCGGGGCAGCGCCGAGGCGGGGCGGATGGAAGAGGTTCAAGGTTTTTTTGAAATTATTGCTCTCGTTAAAAGATCTTTTGAAGCATACAATAACTTAGAAGGCTTCAAGGTTGGCTTCCTATTGTGGAGTCCAGATGGCCAGAGAATACTTTGTAATAGCCGAATGCAAAGCAGATCTTTGAAAATGTTGCAAGTCTTTATCGTCAAGAGGGATGGGTTACTTTGTTGTTGGAGGTCTAGGTTATCTTCGAGAGATTGCTCTAAGGGAATTAGTTCAGCGAAAGAATTTATAGAGTACTCACTTGAAATGGCTGCAATGCCTATAACAACTAATAATGTTTCCCCATCTTTTAGAGACTGTGGCCCAGCTGAACCTGCAAGTCTTTTGCAGAGAGAAGATGCACAAGGAAGCATTTGGGGTCGTCATGGGGGAATCAGAAACATCCGAGTGAGAACAATGGCTTCAAAGTAAATGGTGACTGTCCTCTTCTCCTGAGATTGATCTTGTCAGTCCCATAAGAGTAGTGCTTCTTGCGTCAGTTGCTTTCCATGAACAAATAGTTAAGCCAGGTGCACGAACAATGATCACAATATCACTTCGGTCACAATTGCCACTAAATGTTGAGATAGATCAGTTGGAGATGCAATTCAATCAATCAGAGTGTAATTTTATTATCACAAGTGATCAGAAGCCACATTTAGCTGCAATCTCCCATCTGCATCCTGATCGGTGAGTGGAGACATAGTTTATTATCTGTAATTTTGCTATTGATAGATTTATCGGGTGCATCTCTCTGGGAGCATAGTTTTATTTTACTAGGTCGTTAATTATTTATATTGCTGTATTTTAGATTTCCTATATCTGGCTTCCTGGAAGTTACATCCTACATTTGTTGATGCAAACATAACTGTCTCTGCTCCCTATGATATTTAGGTGCTAATTAATCAGCTCTGATGGTTGCAACTCTTTCATGGATTACATTTGTTTTCTTCTTCCAAAACACGTGATTTATTGGTCACGCATTTTGAGCTGGTTACTTCTTGGTCCTCTTGCATACTCCTGCTTTGGTAGGCCTGAACAATTGTATCTACCGTACCATACTTTCTACCTTCGTGTTACTTTACCACCTTCAAAAAACTAAAATAAAGGAAAGTGCTAATAGATACATTGTGACCCATACGTTAATCTAGTAATCCTTTTCAGTTTTTGTTAGTTTTGCCCTGACATCTGTGCCTGGAGTCCTGATATGTCCAACCACAATAAGTTGCATGATTTATTTCACCTTTTATTCTTTCTTCTTTTACAGTGGACAGATAGGTGTTTTGTTAGTGTGAAATAATATAATCATTAATAAAGCAGATCAAAGTGGGAAGCTGGAATGTATATATTGTTGGTCCCAGAGTTCACAAAGAACACAGAAACAGAACAATTGTGCGAGAAATAAAGAATCAACACAAAGGATTTTTCACCCAAAAGGGTCCGGATGTTCAGCCAAAGGCCTACTCACCCGTTGAGCATCCACACAAAGGGATTTTGCTCTAGTTCTACTAAGATCACCAAGAACAGTTACAATGTATGAAGAAATCAGAGATTTCTTCAAAGTTTCTCTCGCCTCAAGAATCACTCAGAAATTATACACAATCTCATAGAATCTACATCAATCGTAGCTACTGCCTTACCACTAAGAATTTACACAGAAAATCACTCAGACTTTCAAACGACAGAGAGAAAAGGAGATAACCCTAATCACACAGAGAGAATATCTCCCAAAGTTATCCAACCGTCTCACAAAATGAAGCTTCGAGAGACACTTAGCAGAAGGCCAAGAGATTCCAATCAACGGTGAGGATCTGGCCACAAGTTAAGGCCAGATAGCAGAGCCCAATAAGGATCGATTCTGGGCCAGACAACATTTAGCAACACAGGCCCACAAATAACCAACAGGGCCAAGAATTATGAGGCAGTTTATAACATAACAATCTCCACCTTGCTGAATAATTCTTGGTGACTTTAATGTACTAGAGACACAATGTGTTTCATTTGCTCTTACCTGAAAAAGAAAAAAGGAAAATTAGAATTTATATTCATACAAAGCTCTACTTGATTTATTCTAAATATTATTGCAAGTTAGTAATGTTTAGAATATTCAAGCAGTTTCTAAATTTATTCAAAGGTAAAACTTTGGTTCCAAGATCAGAGGGATTGAATTCAGTTGAAATTTTCACAAGGCTAATCAAACCTTTTTCAGCCATATTCCTCACAAAGTGGAATTTAATGTCAACATGTTTAGTTCGATCATGATACATAGGATTTTTGCTAAGGTGTATAGCACTCTGATTATCTGTATAAATCTTGACAGAGTCATTCAAAAAACCAATTTCATTCAGTAACCCTCTTAACCAAAGACTCTCCTTAACAGCATCACAGGCAGCTATATATTCTGCCTCGGTAGAAGATAAGGCAACAAGTTTCTGCAATTGAGATTTCCAGCTAATGCAGCCATCACACAGAGTGAAAACATAAGAAGAAGTGGACCTTCTTTTATCTAAATCTCAAGCAAAGTCAGAGTCTGTATAACCCTTTAAAATAATGCCATTATTACATTTTTTAAAGAGCAGACCTAAGTCAGAAGATCCTTTCAAGTATTTTAACATCCATTTCATAGCAAGCCAATGTGTTTCACCAGGATTAGCCATAAATCTACTTAAAATGCTTATGCCATGAGCTAGATCAGGTCTGGTGCAAACCATAAGATACATGATGGACCCAACAGTATTAGCATAAGGAATAGATTCCATTCTTTTAAACTCTTCATCAGTTTTAGGTGACTGTTCACTGGAAAGTTTAAAGTGATTTGCAATAGGTAAAGATGCAGGTTTGCAATCAATCATAGAAAATTTCTCAAGTATTTTCTTAATATAAGTGCCCTGTCTAAGCCATAGCATGCAATCAGTTCTGTTCCTCTTTATTTCCATGCCTAAAATCTTTTTAGCTTGCCCTAAATCCTTCATTTCAAACTCAGATTTTAGTTTTGATTTAATAAAATCTATTTCAGATCTGGTTTGACAGGCAAGTAGCATATCATCAACATATAAAAGCAAATAAATGGATTCAGGTCCTCCTGACCCTTTGAAAAATAGACATGAGTCATAACTGCTCTTAATAAAGCCCAAGGTCTCAATGTAAGAGTTGAATCTTTTGTACCACTGTCTGGGGGCTTGCTTTAAGCCGTAAAGATATTTTTTCAACAGACAGACCTTGAGAACATTTGATTTTACTTCATAGCCAATAGGTTGTCTCATGTAGATGGTTTCTTCAAGATCCCCATTCAAGAAGACAGTTTTCACATCAAGCTGATCAAGTTCCCAGTTAAAGTGAGCAGTTAAGGCCAGCAGGATTCTAATGGAGGTGTATTTAGCAACAGGGGAAAAAATCTCATTATAGTCTATTCCTTCCTTTTGAGTGAAGCCTTTAGCAACAAGTCTCGCTTTATATCTTTTACCACCTACATTAGAGTCCCCTTCTTTAACCTTGAAAATCCATTTGCAGTCAATAACTTTCTGATTCTCAGGTTTGTTTACTAAAATCCAGGTCCTGTTTTTAATCAAAGATTCCATTTCCTCATTCATAGCTTCTTTCCAAAACTTAGACTCAGGGCAGTGTACTGCTTCTTCAAAGGTGGAAGGTTCAGAATTTAAGGAGTCAAGGGCAGTAAACAAGGTAACAAAGTCATCTCTGTTAAATCTGGTAGAAGGAATTCTGTTCCTTCTATCTCTGTCTCTGGTGAGTTGGTAGTCAACTAAGGAAGGGTTTATAGATTCTGTATCATCATCAGGTTCACTCAGGTCCTGATTAGTATTAGATTGAGAAGACTCCACCTCAATCAAATCCTGTTGATTCCCAGTTGGATTTTCAAGAATGGTCTCAATGGAAGGTGCAACATCATGAGAAACAGATTTTGAATCAGTTTTGCAAGGAAAATCATTCTCATTAAAGATAACATTTCTGTTGATAATAACTTGAAAGCCATTTTTACATTTCACCCAAAGTCTGTATCCTTTGGTTTCTTCCCCATATCCCAAGAAGACACACTTCAAGGACCTTGGTTCAAGTTTACCTTCATTTTGATGAGAATAGGCAGCACAGCCAAAAACCTTAAGTCTAGTATAATCAGGCACATTTTTAGACCACAGCTTTTCAGGAATTTGAAAATCAATGGCACTTGAAGGACTCCTATTGATGATATAGGTGGCAGTTTTTAAAGCTTCTCCCCAAAAGAATTTTGGAAGACCAGAACTGTGAATCATACACCTGACCTTCTCCAATAAGGTCCTATTCATCCTCTCAGCAATACCATTTTGCTGAAGGGTGTATGTTACAGTCCTATGCCTTAGAATTCCATTATCTTTGCAAAAAAGGTCAAATTCAGTTGCAGAATTCAAGGCCATTGTCAGTCCTAAGTGCTTTGATTTTCTTATTTGTTTGATTTTCAATCATCAATTTCCATTGCTTAAAGTTTTGAAAGGTGTCAGGCTTATGTTTTAGAAGGAATGTCCATATTTTCCTTGAAAAATCATCCACTATAAGTAGGTAGAATCTGTAACCACTCAAGGTGTTCACAGATGCTGGACCCCACAGGTCAGCATGCAAATAGTCTAAAATAGAGGTGGATTTATGGACTCCAATTTTAAAAGGAAGCTTATTTTGTTTTCCCAAAACACAGTCTTCACAAAAGGTAAGTTTTTCAAAATTTTCTTTTCCAAAGTAACCAAGTTTATTTAAAACAGTTAAACCCTTTTCAGACATGTGGCCAAGTCTTTTGTGCCAGATTAAGGACTTATCAGGCTTGATACTTACAGCTGCTGAATTGTAACCTACTAAAGGTTCAGCATGCATAGTGTAGATACCATTCACCTTAGGCAAAGAAATGATTTCTTTGTCATTCTGATGGAGTTTGATGAGACTTTTGTGAATCCTTATATCATAGTCTTCATCTAATTCTCCTAAGGAAATCAGATTCCTTTTAAGTTCAGGAACAAACCTGACCTTGTCAAGAGTGAGAGTCTTGTTGTTATCAATTTTGAGATTCACTTTTCCTATTCCCTTTATCTTACAACTCATGTCATTTCCCATCTGAACCTGCCCCCCATTCTGATCAACAAGTTCAATAAACCAATCCCTTATAGGACACATGTGAAAAGTACATCCAGAATCCAGGACCCATTCTTTTGGGTTCCTATTGGTGGTATTAACTAGGACAACTCCCTGAATATCACACTCATTATTGCAGGCAATGACAGACCCATCGATGTTATGTCTGTCTTTACGATCGAGAGATCCTTTTGAAGCAATCTTTAATCGGGTGTCTGTTTTTCTACGATAGTAGCACTTTACGGGTTGTAGTTTAGATTTAGGCTGAGGCCTGTTTTGATTTCTGAACTTGTTAAATTGGGGTTTATCTCTTTTGTGAGAGTTGAAGTTACACTGATTTCCCTTTCTGTTCTGGTTTGATTTCTCCCTTACATTCAAAGCTTCATTGTTTTTGGAGTCCTTGAAATCAGATTTCAATTCAAGTTCTCTATTCCTCAAGGATGAAATGACAATGTCAACAGTAAGGTCAGTTCTACCATACTCCAAAGCATTTCTAAGGTCTCTATATTTGTCCCCCAAAGCATTCAACAAGGCTACAACTTGTTGATCCTCAGACAATTTTTCATCACAGTCTGTTAATTCTTGAACAAGTCTTGTGAATTTATCAATGTTATCTTCCAGTGTAGAGGAAGGATAAAATCTAAAGTTGTAGAACTGTCTAAGGAGATAGCATTTGTTTGGCATACTCTTAGCATGATAGAGGGATTCTAATTTAGTCCATAAACCCAGAGTACTAGTGGTTTCTCCAACTTTCCTAATGACAGTATCAGACAAGTGAAGGAAAATGGAACTCCAGGCAACCTCATCTAACTCCTGCCTTCTATAGACACTAAATTCAGGAGGCCAATTCCCATCTAAGGCAGCAGCACACCTCTGTTGTAACAACAGAGCTCTCATTTTCTGTCTCCAAAGACTAAAATCCCCAGTACCCTTCCAAACTTCTACTTCAAACTTAGTAGACATTGATAAAAGAATAAGCAGACAGTAACAAGTAGTACAATACACAGTAATTTACAATTATTGGAAGTAGGAGAACAATTTAAGAAGCCATAGACTATAAAGGATGCTAACTAGTGATCAGTCAGTAACAGTAGTAACATGCAAGAACCGTAACTTCTTGAAAGTGTTTAAGGAGTGATAACCCTGTTATCCCCTACTCCCTCAGATTCCCAGATCCTCAATGAGATCTTGGACAAAGGAAAGCAGGAGAGGATTACTTACCTTAATAACAGATTTCAAGAGTTGAAACAGGTACTTAAAAATAAAAGGGGGTTTCAGAGAATACCAGAAGCTGATGAGGGCAAAACTCAAAGCAGGTGCAGGAAGCAACGAGTCACACAGACTCAGTGAAGAAGTGGGTGGACTCGGACAAGTCAACTCAGCCAACCACGACTCAGTACGAGTAGAGCGAGTTACCACGACTCAGTGACGAGTTGTATCAAGATTATCACAAACTCAGTAAAAAAAAAAATCAGATCAGATGAGATGTGCCAGGGTAGGACGATCCAAACTTATTTACCCTTTTCACAAAGATCTTTTCAAAGAAAAGAGAAAACAGAGATCTATTTGCTAGACACGTTTTAACAAAATTTTTGGGGTTTCTGAAAATCATATACCACAAAGATCAACAACAGTAGTGTTCTTTTCAAAGAAAAACAAGATCTGTTCACTGAATAAATTTTTCGAAAGTTAGGGTTTCTGAAAAACATGTACCACAAAGATCGACGAACAATAGTGGCTCTGATACCACTTGTTGGTCCCAGAGTTCACAAAGAACACAGAAACAGAACAATTGTGCGAGAAATAAAGAATCAACACAAAGGATTTTTCACCCAAAAGGGTCCGGATGTTCAGCCAAAGGCCTACTCACCCGTTGAGCATCCACACAAAGGGATTTTGCTCTAGTTCTACTAAGATCACCAAGAACAGTTACAATGTATGAAGAAATCAGAGATTTCTTCAAAGTTTCTCTCGCCTCAAGAATCACTCAGAAATTATACACAATCTCATAGAATCTACATCAATCGTAGCTACTGCCTTACCACTAAGAATTTACACAGAAAATCACTCAGACTTTCAAACGATAGAGAGAAAAGGAGATAACCCTAATCACACAGAGAGAATATCTCCCAAAGTTATCCAACCGTCTCACAAAATGAAGCTTCGAGAGACACTTAGCAGAAGGCCAAGAGATTCCAATCAACGGTGAGGATCTGGCCACAAGTTAAGGCCAGATAGCAGAGCCCAATAAGGATCGATTCTGGGCCAGACAACATTTAGCAACACAGGCCCACAAATAACCAACAGGGCCAAGAATTATGAGGCAGTTTATAACATAACATATATGTAATTGCAAGAATTGGACCCAACTTTACCATATGTTGCAGAGCGGAAAGTCCTGCCTCAATGAATGATTTACCACTGTGGAAATATGAAGACATAACAGAAAGTATTCCTACCAAGGATCCAGGTCTAGCATTTTCTGGTCTGAAGGCCATACAGATACAGGTTGAAGAATTGGAACTACAAGTGGATCAAAAATTAGGTTCATCTGGCCCTGCATTAGTTGGAGAAAGCTTTATTTTACCTGCGATACTTGCCTCTAAAGGTCTTGCAATCCATTCCGGCAAGTTAAAGATTAATCTGGTAGATACAAAATGCAGTGGTTTGCTTAGTCCAAGAGAAGTTGAGCCATTCTTGGCCGACAATCTACATGTTGAACTTGTTGTCTGGGCAAGAATGTTCGGATCTTTCTGAAGCTAATATTGATAACGTTCAGAAAATCCAGCCATCTTTTGGACTGATTTCTGTCCTGTTTCATAATGTGCTGGAATCCTGGTCCTGCAAACTGAAAATGTAATGGAATCGTCCCAATTCCCAAACCTATCATGGTTTATGCCTCGTTAGGCTACCTTCACAGCTGTGAACCTAGTTCCCAGAAAGTTCATGTACATAAAAGCTTGCAGATTGAAGGCAAGACTGCTGTTACAATTAGCCATCATTATATGCTTCCATTTCGACGGGATTCTCTTTTGCTGTCAAATATCAAAGCAAATCTTGATTCTGATAGTATACTGTCACTAGCTCTGAATGAAACAAGTATTCTTATAATTAGTGCAAATAATTGTTCAGAAGTGCCACTGCAGTTGTTGTCAATGTCTTTTGATGTGGAGGACGATGATTCATGCACCATACAACCTCAGGAGGAGGAATTTAGAGAACCCGTTCTTCATGTTCCTGGAGAGGATTTTAAAATGGTTTTTGCTGTCATTCCAAAGGTTATTTGTTCAATGCTAAAAATGGGGACGGTTAGTCTAAAATGGCAGAGGGATTCTGGATTAGGAGAAGATTTTCATTCTTGTGCTATCACATCTCAAGTTACAAAACACAGGCTTTCTTGTGTCAATGTTGAGCTATCTCCATTAGTTATCAGTTTAAACTGTCCACCTTATGCCATTGCTGGGAATCCATTTACATATGCAGTTACCATTCAAAATCAAACAGAGTTGCTCCAGGAGATCATGTATTCATTGGCTGATTCACAAAGTTTTGTGTTGTCTGGGCCTCATAATTAAGGTATCACTAATGCTTGTGCTACGAGTATATAATGATTTACATACACATGAAATGGTGAGATATGATCGTGTCAGAATTTCGTCAATCAAACAAAATAAAAAAAATAAAAAAGAATCTCAGCTCTCTTTTGTACACCTCGTCTGTACGTAACTCATGATGTACAAGTAGTATTATTCTTCATTTCCTCTTTAATAAATAACAAAGATAAGATAAACTATACTTTAAATTAGGTTCAAATTTAAATAAAAGCAGTTGATATCTTTAATGAGAATTTATGATAGAGAGTTTATTTTTTAAATCGTAATAGCAGTTGACTAATAACAGTGCATTCTTTTCAGTTGACATTTTTTTTTTCCTTTGAAATTGTTGCAAGCAACACTGTTTTCGTTTGAGTTTCTGAAACTTTTGAATTGCACTTTAAATATTCAATCATCTTTTTCCAGAATCTCATAATATGGTGGGGACAACACCTATGCTATGCATGAATGATTCAATAAAAAGTAATTTCCTTCAATTAAGGCCCTGTTTGGGAGAGATTAGATTTTTCTACAGTAAATCAATTCTCATTTTCAACCACACATTTTTCAATAAAATAATATTTTTCATCACATCAATAATTTTTTCTTCTTTTCAACCACACATTTTCCATCATATCACTATTCAAAATTAATTTTTCTCCCAAAAATCTCTTCCAAACAAGCTCTAAATATCAAAAAGTAAAAGGGACCACAAATGCTTTTTAAAATGAGGAAATTACATGGAAACAGGTGTTTAAAGTTTCAAATTCAAAAATCAGGGACCAAGTTTCATTCTTCAAAAATCAGGTGATATATAAAAATTATTAACCCTAATTTTTCACTCTCTACCCCCTCCCCTCTCTCTCTCTCTCCCCTCCCCTCCTCTCCCCTCTCTCTTCCGTCTCGCCCCCGCCACCTCCCTTTCCCTCACCCTCCCCTCCTCTCCTCTTCCTCTTCTGTCTCGTCTTTGTCACCTCCCCTTCCTTCCCTCCCCCTTCCCCTGCTGCGATTTCGCGAATCGTAGTAGCGTCTCAGACGCTGCTGTGACCCCACAGCAGCATCGCGACGCTGCTGTGGGTGTGGTGGTTTGTGGTGGGTGTGTTATGCGACGCTGTTGGGGTGTGCGGGTGTGTTGCTTCGACGTCGTGGGTGTGGCGGATTGGTGGTTGGCTGTTTATGTTTGCGGTCGTTGGTGGCGGATCTATTGTTGGTGGTGGCGGATCTGTTGTTGTTGGGGTTCATTTTTCGTCCCGTGACTGGTTAGTTTGTGTTGATCGATCTGTGACCTTGACCAAGCGGCGATAGTATGTGACCAAATGTTTGGTAATATATTTGACCAATTAATCAACTGTGACCTAAAAATTTAATAATACGTGACTCAAAAATAATATGTGACCAATTAATTTAAAAATCTGTGACCTCGAAATAATCTAATATGTGACCTTGAAATAATCTGGGATCAAAAAATTTGAAGATATGTGACCAGTAAATAAATCTGTAACTTATAATTATGAATATGTGACCATTAATCACAAACTGTGATTTTATTATCTTTATTTAATAAATATTTTTAATTAGTTAAATGGGTTAATTTCACAAATGGTCACTGAAGTTACCTGAAAATTTCAAAACGGTCACTGAAGTTTCAAAATTTCAAAAACGGTCACTGAAGTTTGAAATTTCTTTCAAAACGATCACTGAATTTTCAGATTTTTTGTACAAGTTTGAGGCAATTTTTCAGCAACTTCCGACCACCAAAACCACCGATTTCGGATACCGTTGGAAAGCCCACGATGTCCTCTTCAATTATCACAAAAATCTCCCCAAAACTCCAAGTGATTCAGCCGGAATAAACCCACGAAGTTGGCAACCGAAAATTGTGAAAATCTGCCCAGATTTTCAGATTTTTTGGGCAAGTTTGAGGCAAATTTTCGGCATCTTCCGACCACCAAAACCGTCGATTTCGGATACCGTTGGAAAGCCCACAATGTCATCTTCAATTACCACCAAAAATCTCCCCAAAACTCCAAGTGATTCGGCCGGAATAAGCCCACGAAGTCAGCTACCAAAAACGTCCTAAAATCTGCCCAGTTTGGGTAGCTGACTTCGTGGGTTTATTCCGGCCGAACCACTTGGATTTTTGGGGAGATTTTCGGTGGTAATTGAAGAGGACATTGTGGGCTTTCCAACGGTATCCGAAATCAACTGTTTTGGTGGTCGGAAGTTGCCAAAAAATTGCCTCAAACTTGCCCAAAAAATCTGAAAATCTGGGCAGATTTTCACAATTTTCGGATGCCGACTTCGTGGCTTTATTCCGACCGAATCACTTGGAGTTTTGGGGAGATTTTTGGTGTTAATTGAAGAGGACATTGTGGGCTTTCCAACGGCATCCGAAATCGGCGATTTTGGTGGTCGGAAGTTGCCGAAAAATTGTCTCAAACTTGGCCAAAAAATCTGAAAATTTAGTGACCGTTTTGAAAGAAATTTCAAACTTCAGTGACCGTTTTGAAATTTTCAGGTAACTTCAGTGACCATTTGTGAAATTAACCCTTAGTTAAATTCATACCTGATTTTTGAATTTTCAAATTATTTACCTTACTTTTGAATTGTGGTAAAGAATACACCTTAAATATGATTTTTTCCCTTTTAAAATTGTCAACAGATACTAAAGTCTCTAAATAATTTCAGACAACACGTTTGTGCTTGTAAATTTTGACAGATATATCTTCTCCTTTCAAATGCTTTTCCAAATTCTTTATCTTCATTTTAGCACGAATTTGAAATAAAATGGAATTGCCGTCAAACTAAGCAAAGTTGAAGACAATTTCTAATCCTTTTTGCACAAAATTTGAATCATTTAGGTATTACCGTCAAATTAGACAATTGAGAGTTTTTAGTCCATTTATACACTCTAATTTTCCTTGTTAACTTTATTTAGATTACCTAGACGATATTTTAATAAAGGACTCTGCAATTGTTTTACAAGACGAAACGAGAATATCTAGTAAAGAATTTTTGGCAAGAGACTTTTCTTGCCAAACTTTACCTTGGTCAAAAAAATTAACTAGTTAGAAAAATTTCCAAAATAATTTTGTCATCATAAAAACATTCAAGTGGCCCCCGAGACTGATCATACCAGAAGTATAATATAAGAAATTGTGGAGTACTTGTTTAATTTTATTAGAGATTGAATGAAACTAGAATACATCTGAAAATGTTGTAATCTATGCCTCAAGGCCTTGGCTTTTTGCAGCCTTAATCTCTCGTACAAGTAAAGTTGTTACTACTTATTTTGTATCAAGAATCAGCACAATTACACAAGTCACAAGAAGTAACTGTACATCCTCTGCTGATTATGGGGCTTTTTGTACAAGAAAATGTGCTGGTTCATATTTTGCTGTATATCCCAACTTAGATGTGTTGTACTTTCTGTAAACCCCTGAAAGTTTCCCGGTTGCTGCTTTCTGGTGGAACCCGACGATCAATCTTGAGCATTCCCTGGTTGATGATTACAAACAATGAGCCTCAAAATCCTGTTATCATGTTTAATCAGTATATATATTTCGACCAGGAAAGTATGGCTCACAGTAGTCCATCTTCTGTGTAGCTTGTATGCCATTCGCACGTCTTACACCATTGTCCAAGACCATAAAGCGTACATTGAGCTGTATATATTGCAGCAGCAGCCAAAAACGAAGGCGAATATTTGAGCATTTCATACTCCACCAAGCAAAGCTCAATCAAGTAGAAAGACTGAAGCTCAAGCTAACAGAAAAAAAAAACGCATTTTTAGGTAATTTCTCCGTTGACACATTAACGCCGTGTTTGGTACACAGTACTGGGTGACAGGTGAAGACTTGTACAACTGACCTTCCTATCCGACTGAGCTGTCTTGAGAAATCTTCTCATAAAAACGTGCGCAGTTGGAGGAGACATTGTAAATTGCAATGTGTGGAGCATCAACCACTCCATTTGAAGAAGTTCTTGTCTTGTGTAAGCTTTGTCCGATATAAATATCAAATCATCGACGACTGGGAATAAAACTTCCTCATATTTCGAGGCTAATAGCATAGCAACCAAACCAACAAGCTGCAGCTTCTTTCTCTCTACACTTTGCTTTGCTAAAAATCTGTCTATTAAGTTTACAGTTAGAAACAACGTTTCATCCCTAAGGTCGAATTTGTGGTGTACCTGTTGAATATGATTCCGAAAAAGAGATCACTAGATTCCCCACAATTGATTGTAGTCTGGCGAAACACAACATGTTATAAGAGGGAACATTGTATACCTCAATCAGCCAGTCAATTAGAATAGCCCTCATCCTCTCATTTATGTCATATTGTTTTACCATATAATCTGGCGAAACACAGCCACAATTCTGCAGAATCTTAATAGTATTTCAGTCCAAATAAATAATGGTGAAAAGTGCTTGTGAGATCTATCATAATCATCAAATGTTGAAAATAAATCGAGGATAAAATGTTGATTATTGTTGACATAATCATCGACATAATACTACATGGCATCCCATCATTGATTGTTTTAAACACAGTCAACATGCTCATCGAATCATTTGTTGCTAACGGGAATTATGTCCACCTGTTACAATTTTTCTATCAAAAATTTGTTTTTGTAATAGGATCTATGGATTGTTACCTCCATTTTCTTGTAGTATGCATATAGATCAACATAGTCAACAACTGCAAGGGGGTTTTTTGCATCACAACTATCAATATCAATAATATTCTCTTCAAATGTGTTCTCCATTTCAACCTCCTCCTACACATTGTATTATCAATTCATCCCCATTATCTTCAGATAAACATATTGAAAAAAAAAAACTCTGAAAACAAATATATACCATTTGATCTTTTTCGTTAATGTCAGTTTCTGATTGTTCCAAAGATATGGACACAGGTTGATCCTCTACGTCTGTTAGAGGGATATCCTCCCATATGGTGAACTCGTTGACCGTTGTCTTTGGTTTCTTCGCGTCCTGTTCAAAATCAACGGAATAGTGCCAATTAACGAGAATTAAAAAAAAAAAACAAAAGGTGAAAGTATAGCTTTATGTGGAAAAAATCAAAAATATCCTCACTTTACAATTTCGACTGTTAACAGCTTGTTCAGCCGGCCCAAATCCGACTGTTAATAGTCGGATCTGGGCCGACTGTCACTTGGGCCACAGCCGGCCCAGATTCCGACCCAACTGTTAACAGTCGAATCTGGGCCGGCTGTGGCCCAGAACACTAAATTTCTGGGCCGACTGTTAAGTCGGCCCATATATATATATATATATATATATATATATATATATATATATATATATATATATATATATTTTTTTTTTTTTTTTTTGATTTTTTAATAATTTAATATAATAAATGATATAATAAATAAATATTTATATAATTAAATATTTTACGTAATTGAATAAAAGTAATATAATTAAATATTTTACCCATTTTATTAAAATTAATATAATTAAATAAATGATTTACGTAATTGAATATTAAATAAATATTTATACAATTAAATATTTTACTTAATTTAAGAAATCGAAAATGAAATAAATATTTATAGAATTAAATATTTGACGTAATCGAAAAATATGTATATAATTAAATAATTAATTTTAATTTGATAATTACTAATATCATTAAATAAATCATTTTAATTATTAAATATTATATTTTAACATTTTATCAACTTCTTTTTTTTTCTTTAAATTTTATTAATAATTGAATAAATCGAATATGAAATAAATATTTATAGAATTAAATATTTTACGTAATCGAAAAAAATTTATATAATTAATGTTAATTTGATAATTACTAATATCATTAAATAAATCATTTTAATTATTAAATATTATATGTTAACATTTTAGCAACTTCTTTTTTTCCTTTAAATTTTATTAATAATCGAATATGAAATAATATTTATAGAATTAAATATTTTACGCAACTGAAAAAAATTTATATAATTAAATAATTAATTTTAATTTGATAATTACTAATATCATTAAATAAATCATTTTAATTATTAAATATTATATGTTAACATTTTAGCAACTTCTCTTTTTTTTTTTTTTCCTTTAAATTTTATTAATAATTCAATAAATCGAATATGAAATAAATATTTATAAAATTAAATATTTTACGTAATCGAAAAAAATTTATATAATTAATTCTAATTTGATAATTACTAATATAATTAAATAAATCATTTTAATTATTAAATATTATCTTTTAACATATTAGCAACTTCTATTTTTTTTCCTTTAAATTTTATTAATAATTGAATAAATCGAATACGAAATAAATATTTATAGAATTAAATATTTGACGTAATCGAAAAAAAATTATATAATTAATTTTAATTTGATAATTACTGGAATCATTAAATAAATCATTTTAATTATTCAATATTATATGTTAACATTTTAGCAACTTTTTTTTTTCTTTTAAATTTTATTAATAATTGACTAAATCGAATATTAAATAAATATTTATAGAATTAAATATTTTACGTAATCGAAAAAAATTTATACAATTAAATATTTAATTTTAATTATTAATTATTATCTTTTAACATATTAGCAACTTCTTTTTTTTCCTTTAAATAATATTAATAATCGAATACGAAATAAATATTTATAGAATTAAATATTTGACGTAATCGAAAAAAATTTATATAATTAAATAATTAATTTTAATTTGATAATTACTCGTATCATTAAATAAATCATTTTAATTATTCAATATTATACGTTAACATTTTAGAACCTTTATTTTTTCCTTTAAATTTTATTAATAATTGAATAAATCGAATATGAAATAAATATTTTACGTAATCGAAAAATATTTATATAATTAAATAATTAATTTTAATTTGATAATTACTAATATCATTAAATAAATCATTTTAATTATTAAATATTATATGTTAACATTTTAGTAACTTCTTTTTTTTTTCCTTTAAATTTTATTAATAATTGAATAAATCTAATATGAAATAAATATTTATAGAATTAAATATTTTACGTAATCGAAAAAAAATTATATAATTAAATAATTAATGTTAAATATATTATTTTAATTATTAAATATTATATGTTAACATTTTAGCAACTTCTTGTTTTTCCTTTAAATAATATTAATAATCGAATATGAAATAAATATTTATAGAATTAAATATTTTACGTAATCGAAAAAAATTTATATAATTAATTCTAATTTGATAATTACTAATATAATTAAATAAATCATTTTAATTATTAAATATTATCTTTTAACATATTAGCAATTTTTATTTTTTTTCCTTTAAATTTTATTAATAATTGAATAAATCGAATACGAAGTAAATATTTATAGAATTAAATATTTGACGTAATCGAAAAATATTTATATAATTATATAATTAATTTTAATTTGATAATTACCGGTATCATTAAATAAATCATTTTAATTATTCAATATTATTTTTTTCTTGTTGTAAACCACCTAAGGATAAGTGCTCCTTATTGTAAGTCATTTAAGGATCGGTATTCCTTGTTTGTAAGTTATCATTATAGTGCATTTGGCATTGCTCGTGACAGAGAGCTTGGTAACGGGGGACGTAGATCATTGCTTTGGATCGAACCTCCATAACATATCGTTTGCATTCTCTATCTCTTTTATTTAACGTATTTACTTTGCACTAATTTATATTGTTCTATTTACGCGTTTACTTGTATTTAGAACATTTGCGTATTCAGTACATTAGAATCTTGAGTAATTAACGAAAAAGTTTCAATAACCAATTCACCCCCTATTGGTTAGTTATTCTTGGGCTAACAAAATGCTCTTTGAATTGAATTCTCAGTACCATATTTTATCGAGACGAATCAACGTTAGCTTGTTCTATATATCAAGGTACTCAAAAGTTGTGTCGAAACTCACGACGAAAATTCGAGAATGTTAGGGGTCAAATGGATACAACTAAAGATCAAAATGAGTGAATACAAATCAATTTTTCACCGCACAAGGATGTCCAAATTTTTTGTTGGAGTTTGAAATCCATTTTTGACCCAGTAAACGTTCGAATTGAGAAAGAGCTATTTCTACCAAAGTTGTAGCCCTTTGAGTTATCTTTCCAACGCATTTTAAATCGCCTTAATCGGATATCGGAAACAAAAGTTATGATAAAAATACTCAAACAGCCTCAGCTTAACAGCCGACTTTTCGGCTTTTAACAGCCGAAAATTCAGCTGTTAACAGCCGAATTTTTGGCTGTTAACAGCTAATTTTTTTGACTATTAATAGCCGGAAAATCAGCTGTTAACAGCTGAATTTCCGGCTGTTAACAGCCGAAATTTTTTCTGCCGTTAACAGCCGAATTTTCAGCTGTTTGTGCTGATTGTTTTTTTGTAACGGTAGTTTTATTTGTTAACTAAAATGGTAGTATTGTCTTTTTAATACAAACATGTTTTGTAATTGTTTTAGTAACTTAAGGGTGTTTTTGTCTTTTTACAGCAAATGGGTCATTTTGGAAATATGGTTGAGTGTAAAAGTCAAAATGGAAATATGTCCCTTTGACTAGGTCATTTTTAAAAGAACCCGGCCAATTAACTCTTCTACTTTTCAGATGATAATACATCTAAATTTTCAGTGTTTTCTTGAGAAAGAGAACAGATACCTCTTGGCAGGTCTCTTGGGAGAGTGCCATTTGTGAGGCATATTTCCTTTATAAATCAAGAAATTAACATTAGCAAAAGTTGAAGATAGAATATAAAAGCAAGAAAGTAAAGGGCAGACTCTGACCTTGGAAGTGGAGGATTTGAATCAGAAACTCCAGTTGTTCTGAGTTTCAAATGGGAATTACCCATCAAATACTTATTCAAAAAGATATACGCTAAAAATGTTATGGAAGAGATGAAACTTACTCCGATAAAACCCTCTTGTTAACAACACAAGGAAATGGATTAGCTGCCGCTATGTTCTGATTCAGCACACTTAAAGCTCTTCTGTTAGGTCTCAACTCCATTCCAAATTTCCTGCTATCCACTTCTGGTTCACGATTTTTTTTCACAAACGAAACCGTTTTAGATTTTGAGTTCTGAACTCAAAAACCAAAAAAAAAAAAAACTAACAGTTACCTTGTGCATTTGTGGGTTTAATCTGAGTAGAATTGTTCTGGTTAGATAAAACCATTTTGAATTTGTTTTTATCAGAAGCACTGATTAAGTAAATGAAAAAAAAATTCAAAACAATCCCAGAATGTAGATGAGCATCTACACAAGTATGAAGAGGAGAGAAGTAGTAGTAGGTAGTGCCTGTATTTGTTGATTTGTTTTTGTGTATATTTGAAATACAACGGCTAGCACAATGCCTTTGGAAGATGGCTATGGTAATGACTTTTTTACAACGGTCACCTTTGTCTTGGGCCATGTGATTTGTAATGTCCCGAATATTTTCATAGAATAGAATTTAATGTTCGTATGCTATATTTTAATATTTTGAAAGTTAGGAACTAAATGATACATTTATCAAATTATATTTTATTTGGGTCAAAAATCTAGATATTGATGGAGTTATCGAAAATATATCAATATTGATCTCATTGGATAGACGGTAATTAATTATACATATTAAGCTCGAGAAATAATCGATTCGGATAAGTAAGCTCCAAGATATGTAGTTTGAAGAAGTTGAAGAAAAACTAGTTTTATATTTTAAAAGGTTATCTGCCACGTGTTCATGTGTATGGGGTGTTTATTTTGATTTTGAATTGTTTGGTTTGGTAAGCACGTGTTGGCAAGATAGATAAGGTAGTTTTGATTTAAAAAGATCTGTTTGCTTTGATTTTGGAGTGTGATAGGGATAGGTGTCAATTGATTGTACTTAGATATTATTTAATTGCTTTGAAATTGGGATTTGGTTATGGCAGTGCACGTATCCTATTTTGATTATGACTTTTTGCCAAATTCCTTTCATATTTATCCTATGAAGTCAGAAAAACTATCAAACAAAATAAGAAACAGTTGAGAGAGAGAGAGAGCAGGCTGATTTTATTCATCACGCAGTCAAGAAATTAAGAAGTTTTGGAACGTGAACTCATTATTTACGTGAAAGTTATTTCATCTGACGAGGTAGGAAAAGAGGTGCAGTTGATTTATCTCGTTTAAATCTTTTGTTCATACTGATGAATTTTATACTTATGAAAGTTAAAGTTATGAGATGATATTTTATGATATGATGTTATGGCCATTCCGGTACCAATGTTATGTTATGATATGATATGAGCTCTTACCGGATCTCTAAAGTTATAATGACGGTATGATTTTCTGACGTTTGTTCTAAAAGTTTTTATTCGAGATTGCACCATATTTTGAAGTTCCTACTGAGTATTCCCATGTACTCACCCTTTTTTTTTCCTACATCTCACAGATTAGATCGGGTCGTTGGATGGCGGGCGATGAGGTGAAGTCGTTGTGCCAAATGTTTGGAATTAATAAAGCAAATCCGGTGTAACGTGCCTTAAATTTTAGTTTTAGCAGAAATCTTGGTTTATCAATTTATTGAACTAGTTTATTTTATTTGAAATTTGGAACAGAGTTAGGGGGACATGTAATTTCATATGATAATTTGGAAATTTTAACTTGCTTATGATATTTGATGTCTACCTTATTATTCACTTTTCCTGCATAAATAATTGAGTCAAACCTTAAATGGGGAAAGAGAAGGACTTAACTTTATACATATCATTGTACTATTCCAATATGCCTTAAATGGAATTTTATTATTATAATAATTCATGACCCATTTTTCTTTGTGTATGTGTATGTAAGAGTTTGATTTTACACCTATTAATTGAATTTGACCAGTAGCGATTTTGGAGGGAAAAGCCATACCAATTTGCCTGCCAACCTATAGTATTTTAATATAAATTCTATCTCTTGATTTTAACAAAGCAATGAGTAATTTGACTATCTAGTTGGACCATCGTATTAATTATGTCAAAGAATTGAAATTTTTTTTGACTGCTACTTGTATCAATTTCGTAAATTTGGTTGCATGTCATTTGTTCCTAATATGTTAATTATCAAATTTGGGGTATAGCCAAGCACGTATGAATAAATTGTGGTTTTGGAAAAAAGTCCCTACTTTAAGTGGAACGTTTGATGACGATCTAAACTAAAAATTGGGTCGTTACATGATTCGCTTTCAAACTACTATTATTTGCACTTTCTTGGGCTCACTCTTGCGCTCTAATCCACCTTCGTCTTTCCTTATTTCTCCTCGGCCCCTCGAGATAACCATAGAAAGCCATCAGGATGTGATATGCGGAGTTATAAAAAAGCTGTATTAATGTCTTCGCATTTGTTAAGAATAGATGATTGATGTAGAACAGATGACTGAATTGATTGAAAACAAATTGGATCGAAAAGGAAAAGAATAATAATGCGAGTGTGGCGTCTGAGGACTCATAATATCATTTTAGAAAAAGAACGACGAGACGAGTAGAACACATAGCTTAGTTGTGACATATGATGAATTTTAGCCATCCAAGTTCGTTTAAGATTCAAAAACTGTTTTTAAAGTTTTAGTGTTGTTTTTGTCATTTAGTTTATTTTGGAGTCTTTTTAATTTTTGATTAAACTCATTATTTCGTGCTGCGTCAATGATGTATATTGTAAGGACAAATTATGGAAATATAAGCTCAAACTCGATCGCACTTGTAGTGGAAACAACCAAAGATTACATACAATGTTAGATTGTCAACCAATCCAAAGTTGCGATAAGACATCTGCAGCTCGAAGATGACGACAATACCCATAATTGACCAAACACACCATTTGTGCTAGTCAATAAGAGCAGAAAGTAAGTTGTTGAGCGTGATACATATTTAGGCGATTTCTAATATGTTTGATGTGATAACAACATAGTTCGCCCTCGCTTCCTATAAATGGCCTACATGTCCTCACAGTCCACTAACTCAATTAACTTTTACATTGGCTCATTTCCTACCTCATTAACTTAAATATTGAAGAGTGAGTCTTCGGTCATTCCATCCTCTCACTTCAAAATCCAAATAAGTCTAATTGATTGTTGTTTTGCAGATACCACTATCTAAAAAATTGGTTCAAAAACTGCCACATCATTTTTTACATCAACAATTTGTTACTAAATGAAGCCTCTTTCTTTTGGAACGTCCTAATCTCCCAACAAAAAATCTCAAACTTTTATTCCCATAACACTAAAGAAACTGTCCTAAGAAACATTAGAATGATGAGAAGACCATTCAAAATTCACAATTTACAAGAATCTGACTTGTAACAGGATACACATTTAAGGTGAATGCACTAAACAGCGTGCTAAAATCTTGGTAGAAACAAAAATTTACTCTAGAGTAAGAGCTACTCTATTACGGTTATAGAAAATTAAATTACGAACAATCATGCTACGAACAATGCTAGAGTTACATCAATTTTGACATTAATTTTGACAGTCCTCTCACATACATTTGGTGCGGTCCACGATTAAAATAATCGCGGGCCACACACATGGAAAAGTTGACAGAATGTCACGACATTTTATCATTGAATTATTTAAAACACAGTCAGCTTTCTTAGTTAATAATATGTTGCCACCTACACTTCTATCATTGCATCTGTCAAGATCCTTCGACAAAGTGGCATGATCCAATTATGAAAAACATGAAACATCTCATGGGCCAAACGATGCAAATTAGTGAAAATCAATATTTGGGTAGAAAGTAGAGATACACTTGTACTAATTTTGCAGTCTTTAATTGAGTTCTCTTACTTATCTCATACTCTGATTCACGTAGAGATATACTAAGTTCATTTAATTGACTATAATTAGTTTGAACACAAGAGAGGTAAATTGCCTAATTTAGAAAAATTCGACCGGATATAAATTATTAATTGTTAATGAAATTTGGTGATTGGGATTAAGAGGGTGATTACGATGAATATGTGAATCCTAACACCTCTCGTACGTGGTAAACGTTCAAAATTGTCAATTTGTGCACTTCTTAATTGTTTTCTCTAAGATTAAAACTTTTAGGATCTTAATTAAGGGGATATATTCAATCGTGACTTTTAAAAACTTTTATGAACTTTTTTAAGTAGGTGACTTTTGTGGATTTTATGGAATTTCAAGTAACTTCCATGGATTTGTAAAGAATTAATTAAAGTCTTCCATCCATGAACTTCGGTAGACTTTGATTAAAGACTTTTAAAGGCTTTTCATCTGACAAATTTATTATATACTTGAAAAATTACAATCTTTCTTACTACCTAATTATAAAAAACTTTTACATCAATTTCTAAGAACATAACCAAATTTTTTTTCATGAAATTAACATAAATTATAAGAACACAAACTGTTCTTAACCCAAAAAAAAAAAAAAAAAAGATCGATTACATGAAATTCTACGTTTTGAAACAATTACACATAATTTCAATTCACAAGTAATTATGTACATATAGAATAATCATAAATTGATTAGAATAAATGAATTGAAGAGAGATGAGAAAATTGAAAGAAAAGACGTTCTTTTTTTTTTTTTGGCTCTGAAATTTTCACAAATCTCAGAGTATATGAAAGATTTGTTTTGAGATTTGCTATTTATATTTTTACCAAAAAGTTTTCAGAAGTCCAATAAGTAGAGAATTCTCCAAAAGCATTTGCTATTTATATTTTTACCAAAAAGTTTTCAGAAGTCCAATAAGTAAAGAATTCTCCAAAAGCCATTGTCTATTTTAATATCTCATGACTTATAAAGACATTTAAAAAAATTTAAGTGAATATCCCATGATTTTTAGAGACCTTTTAAAAGTCTATAGAAGTTTCAATTGAATACAACTAAACTTTTAGAGAGTATTTAAAAGTCTCAATTGAATACACAAACTTTTTAAATCATCAAAAGTCTTTAAAAGTCCCAAATAAAAACACAAAATCATTTTAAATGTTATTAATAAAATAAAAGTTAGGAATTGTTAAATTGTAATCGTAACATTTGTAATGTTTTTAAATTTATACAGTAGATTTATATTTTGTTAATTTTAAGTAAAATGTAGTGGGTAAATTGTAGATTTTAAAAATATGACATGAAAAGTAAAATACACCCTTTTATGCATGGTGTATTGTGTCAATTTTCCTTCATAAATTATCATATTTACTTTTATGTTTATATGTGGCCAAAATGATCTTGAAGTATATAATGCATAAATAAATCTTATTTGGTAATAGAAATGTATTTGAAGTATAAATAGGTTATTACTTTTAATGCACTATCCCTTGCATATCTAACTGTGAGATGGAGTCATCATAATAGAGAGTATTTTAAAATTTAAAGAGAATTTTTTTATACATTCTAACACACTCTTTATTTTTTTCTCTTATTTTATTTTTTTCAACAATCATTTTAACTTTTCAACTTTTTTCAATTAATATATATGTATTTAGATATCAATAGCTAAAATATTTAATATAAGTAGTAGAGCATTGAAATTTACAATTTTATTAAATTGAATCATGTTATCTAGCACAACTGGTGCACAACACCCATCTAGACGCGGTAAGTAATAAGCTCAATAAAATGTAGAATTAAATGATTTATTTAGTTATATATCATTTAATGTCATATTAGTGTCGCTTAAAGTTGTGTTTTAACAACAATGATGCTAAATATCATTACTCGATACAAATAGAAAGTAAATTTGCTCACCAAAAATATAGAGAGTCAAAATCACTCTCTATTTTAAAAAAGTTAAAATAAAGAGTTTCTTGAAACTTAATTTAAGATTTGACTCTATAAAATAAAACGTTAGTCTTTTGGAGATACTTTTAAAAAATGATGGGTGCAATTAAATGCTTGAAACTAGCCTTAGGGTCCGTTTAATTGCAAGGGTGGAAAGAAAATGAATTTCATGGAAAGTAATTCCTTATAAATTATTTTCCAGGTAATTGGAAATTAAGTGTGTTTGATTGGTATAATTTTCCACTAGAAAAATTTTTAAATTTTGTATTTGTTTGACTTTATTTTACATGGAAATTGTCCATGAAAGTGATAATTTTTTCCACAATTTGTTATAAAATTTGTTTCTATTGCCAAAAAGTAAAAAATAATAATAATAATAATGAAAGTTTAGTGTTCGTTTGACTTTGTTTTATATGAAAATTGTCAATTAAAGTGAATTTTTTTTTTTTACAATTGATTATGAAATTTATTTCCATTGTTTAAAAAAATAAAAAACAACATGAAATTCATTTTCCCACCAAAAAAGGTGGGAAGACCAATTCCACCAAATCATGAAATTGGCACGTGTGAGGAAATTGTGGAAAAAAAATTTCTAGGGAAAATTTGTACTATCAAACATGCCAAAAGATGGAAAATATTCCATATCAAACACACCCTTATTTCTTCTGGTTACTACGGTTACTTTTTGCAATCAGATTGTGAAAAATCAACGGTCCCATCGAATTAAATATCAATGGATAAAACTGTACTTAAAATTGCTTTCCAATGGATCAACCAATCATGTTACATATAAGGCTCACCAAAAATGAAACTGCAAAACTGAAAAAATTGTGAAATCAGAACAAATCTTTATTATGATGACAAACAGCTTTAGAAGCATTACTCATTTTGCAAACAAAACTGCACACTTCATGTAAAATAAAAAGCAAAGTATTATAGAATTTCCTAAGAAAAGAATTGAGCATATGTTAAATCTAAATAATTTCGAATTTGAACAAACTATAACGTGGGAACTTACAAATTGTTATTTCTAACATATTAGCTTGGCCCTCATTTTATCTTCTAGATCCTACTCTATCTCCATGGTGATGGTGATGAGACGAAGAATGCACGGACTTACTTTTGGATTCTTTTGGTTTTCTAATAGTTGCAATTTGTTCCAACGTCTCTGCAACTTCTTTCATTGAAGGCCGCTTTTTGGGTTCTGATTCAAGGCATCTTAAAGTGAGCTGAGCGGCATCTAATGCCGCCTTCGAAGAATATTTTCCCTCCATCCGTACATCCATAATGGATATTAGCTTCCTTTTCTGACAGAGAAAGGGTTTAGCATAATCTACCAAATTATGCTGGCCACTAGGTCGGTTGGTATCAAGTGCACGCAAGCCTGTCAACATCTCAAGCAGCACCACGCCAAAGCCATAAACATCACTCTTTATGTAGAGATGACCTGTTTTCAAAAAACTATATGCTGAACAACCTGGAATGGAGCTTGAGCATAAGTTCAATGCATTGTCAGGTTAAGTTTCGACAAGTTGGAACTTCTAACCAACACAGTTTTTATCTATTCACCAATCTTCTTCCTCCCTTTCTTTTTCCATATAATGATTTTGTAGTGTTCATGATGCCAAACTAAAAGTGATAAGAGTCCAAATCATTGCATCCTAAAAGAGAAACTTATTCAGAACTTAACACTACTATTTACGAAAATGGTGTGGCTGAGTCCAAAGCTGAATTTTTCATAAAATGCCAAATCTTATCCATTATGATCAGATCTAACAAGAATCAAAAGTAGTTCGAGAAGCTCAGAAAGGTATAACTTACAATCAAATAGAGACCAAAGACTCACCAGTTGCAACATATTCGGGAGCCGCATAACCATGTGTTCCCATAATTCGGGTTGTTACGTGTGAATTCCCCTCTGCGGGCCCTAATTTTGCCAAGCCAAAGTCTGATATTTTTGCATTGTAATTCTGCAATACAAGAAAAGAGCATTCAAGAGCTGAACTCACATAATATTCTACTAATTTACTTCAAACAGCACTGAGTAACATTAGAGATAAAAAGGGAAAATCTTGAAACAACTGGACAGGATAATAAATATTAAGATCTAGTTGGCAATTTGTGGGAAAAATGACAAGATGTTAAAACATAGGAGTTTGCACGGATTCCCTTCCGTTGGAGGTATAAAGGCATGCTTGATCAATAATTAAAATTATTATTTCATATAATCTCCATGTAATGCAAATCATTCAGTAATCTGTGAGCCGCACACGACCGTCCTGAACCCACCCCAACCCATCGGCCCTCAAGCAGGGAGAGTTCTATTATCCATTCACAACTCTAAGTACTTATAACTCGACATCATATACTTGATGATGCTGGTTCTGCTTCCTGGCAACACTGACTTCAAATTCTGTGTCTCTAGTTTTAGATGTTAGCTTAGTACCTGAATAGCAAATGGGTAAGGAGGACAAGAAAACAGTTTAGTAAAAGGGACTCTTACAACTGGCAACACAGCCCACTACCAATGTAAGATAAATAACCTTGCCTTTCAATTTCTTTGGGCACGTCTTCAATAAATGAGGCTCAAAGTTGAATTCTGTGCAAGTTATCTTTCACAAACTAACACGAGGACAATAACCTATAATCACAGTATATGTGTCCAAATACTTTTTCGGACACGAAATTGTCCTAAGTAAGTTGCCAACTTAAATAACTCGATTATCCATACAGGTCATAACTAATAGTCGAAGAACTCAGAAAGAAAAACATCAGCTAGTAATAAATTAAAACACGGAGTCATACCCCATCAAGCAAGATGTTGGAGGCCTTAAAGTCTCTATAGATGACTTGCTTATCTGAAGTGTGCAAAAAAGCTAGGCCCCAAGCAGCTCCTATAGCTATTTTGAGCCGTATGTCCCATGATAAGGGTTCAATTGCAACACTTCCTGCATACATAATCGAACAAAAAATCAGCATAAGAAATTTTTTTTTTTCCCATTCCTTGCTTCTCTCAATTTCAAGTTCTTACTTCTAAAAAGATGGTTTTCCAGGCTTCCCCTCTGCACATACTCATATACAAGTAAAAGCTCTTTATCTTCCCAACAGTATCCATGGAGCCTAACCAAGTTAGGATGTGAAAGCCTTCCTAAAAAGTTGACTTCTGACTGCATATCCGAATTAAGTGAAGATATTGTAAATATTAACTAAAGCATCTGATGTCAAACGATATAAAAAATAATATCATAAGACAGTCAGTCAATTAAGACTTTTAAAATGGAGACAATGGCAATAAACATGAAGAGAAACAGTCAATAATAATCTTGACACACAGACACAGCTTAAGTTACAATGATACCGATTGATCTAGGAACAATTTGACTACTCAAAATCTATATCGTTCTGAAGTAACAAAATCATTCTGGAGAAGAGTTTGATAGTCTTTTCCACATTAGTACTTGACTATAGTTGGTAAGACTTGGATTTAGGAGAAGCAGCAAAGCCAAGTAGTCAACAAAAAGTATTAGTTCATTATATTATTCCTCCTAAAACGAGAAAAAAAAAAAAAATCTTTGTCAGTTGACATGCACATTATCTCAATATAAACCATGGGTAACAAGCTTGTTAATGTGAAAGTTCACCCTCATCAGATAAAGACATGTCTAAAATTCGATTCTCAACCATAATTTTCTTAGGGACATGCTTCTGTTTGAGATGTCACCCATCTCTCTTTTGTTAACAAACTCTTGCACTATCAATGCATCAATTTCAAAATCCTATTGGTTTTAAATATTCAGTTAGGAAGTTGGCGACATAATGATAATTAAGCAAACTTTTTCTTTGTAGAACTAGTTCATGTTAATGAAACGAGGAACCATGGTTCCTTTGATATATGTATCGATATAGTCATTCATTAATCTAATTCACCTAAATGAATTCCTTACTGTTCTCACCATTATAAAGGTTTTTAGTTTAACATGGGAAAAACTGTATTAACATTAAGCCATTAAATTACTGAAATAATTCAAGCCAAACAATTTCAATAATATCACCTGCCATTCTTCGAGTCCTTGTGTGCTCTCAGGGTTCAACTTCTTAATAGCAACCATTATTCCAGTACCAACTTTGGACGGTAAAAGTGTCTTTGAATCTACCCAACCCTTAAATACAGTTCCAAAGCCTCCGACCCCCAAAATCATATCAGACTTGAAGTTCTTTGTGGCATTCCTCAAATCAGCAAAAGAATAAACCTTCAAATTTGATGTCGGCAATATCTCCCCGGACACACACGTATCATCACTTGCTGCAGCAGAAAACCGGCTCAGCCCAGCACTGCTGCTCGTCGCAGAAAGACCTCCACCATTGCTGTTGTTATGTGATGTCCCTAAAATATGGATATCATGTAAATACAAAAGGATTCTGCTCAATCAAGAAAATAACAACAAAAATACTGCCCTTAATTTTTCACAAAAATGATAATTCATACATCTTGTCGAAATGGAAAATGTCTAAAAATAGCAGGACAAACAAAGAAAGAAACCCTCAAGGCTAGTAATAAAGTTTCTTCACTTTTCTGTAGCAAGAATAAAGATACTCATGAATTCTCAAAGACCCATAAAAGGAAACAGCATATATTCTGATATAAACGCAAAGTGAACAAACAAACAAAGAAACAAAACCCTCGAGATAAACTTGAATTCTCAAAGACCCATAAAAGGAAACAGCATGTATTCTGATATTAACACAAAATGAAGTAACATAAAGTATTCCCTACCTGGTGTAGAAGTTGAAGCTCTAGTGGAGCTAGAGGGATTAGGGTCAGTAGCAGGCTGAGATCCAAAGCAATTCCCCATTAAAATTTACTCTTAAAATTGTGTTGTGCTTAATCTTCAATATCAATAATCATAAAAGATGTAGCTAGTATAATTTGGTTAAAGAATCTGTCTTTTTTTCAACAAAGAAAGTGGAGAGAGGGAAAATAACTTCTACATATATGATAAAAAAATGATATGAGACAAATTGGGAAGTTCTAACATAACATATTAGTTATTACTAGGAAATTCCTATGTTGTTTCTATGATTTTGTGGTTGTTAGTGTTTCATAGTATTTTCCTCTGTGCGTTGGCGCCATAATTCTTTCTCTCTCTCACTCTTTTATTTCAGAGTATTTGCTTAACTAGATTTTTCAATGAGAACGCGTCTTTTATTCTTCTTACCTCATTATAATGTTAAATGTACATTTTTTGGTTGATACTATCTTTTATATTGTCTTTGTTTTATTAAAATTGTAGGCGAAAAAATTGGATGTTTTGTCATGTGACACAATGTAAAGAAAAATATAAAAAACGACTTACATGTAGCATGATTACCTTAAAATGCACCCATGAAATATTCTTGGTGTACATAATATATGTAGATAGGGGTATCCATTTTTTTGTGGACCCCACCACATGTGAGGGGTATGGACATCCCTGCACACATTTACACAATATAGTGCACGTTTCCACTACATTTTTGCGAGTGCACATTTCAAACCATTTTATACACTTTTCTTTATACAAGTTGACGATGTCAAGTTGCATACTTTATTAGTAATAAAAGAAAAATAATATAATAGAAGTGGGACTAGGCCTAAGCACTTAATCTAAATAAGCTCTTACATCTTGTTAAATTATTAGATCTAAGATATATAGCATATTGAAATTATAAACTGTTTATGATAATATGTGTAAATTATTATAAAGAAAAACCCATTTTATTAGGTTATTCAAAATTAGTTTCTCTTGTTTCAGTAGATTTTTTTTTTCTTGTTTTCGAGTTAGATGGTAGCATTGTATTGAACTTAAAGAACACTAATTTTGTTCCTAGTCCCACGTAGTGATTGCTTATATCATAAATATTTTTGAGAATAATAAACTAATTTGTAAAAATTGAACATATTGGATCCGAGATTTTGATCCAAAAAATAAAATAAAATTTAAATCACTCGAACAAGTCAGAAGACCGCTCTTCGAGTTTCCCGTTTTAATCATCATATGCTGAATGTGGCCCAAAGATTAGCAAAAGATAAACAATCATGATAGATGTACAAGCTTTGTGTCAGAATTTTTTTTTTTTTTTTTTTATAAACACATGACGACATTTGATTCGAAGTTGAAAAAAAAGGACCATACGGTGCTGCCGCACAGCACCTTAAAAACATTTCCCCGTAAGATAAATAAGCAAAAGGTGGTCATTCCATCTTTTTACAAGTTAGGAAATTTATTTTGTGGATTTCTTGGTCATGTAATCCACTCAAAACAAAAGTCAAAGAACATATAGATTGCAGAAAGAAAATAATAAACCGCATGTTCCCAATATAACCAAAAGCTATGCCTTCTCAATTCAATAGCTTACACAAACAAGCAGGGTGAATGAAAGGGATTTTAACACACATACACGAGGCAGTTTTTGATTGACAGTCAAAAGGAATTTAAACAAAAAACTGCCAATCAAAAACTGCCAAATCAGTACCTAGAAATTCAACATGCTGTCGAGCCTCTGTTCAACTTTTTCCTTATCAAGAATGGAAGGTGATGTAGTCCTAGTTGTACGTTCACCAAGTGAGGGACTTCTCAAATTTTCAATTAAATCAAGTGAAAATTTATGAGAAGATTATAAATAACTTATAAAAAACACAAATATAGGCTAAGAACATAAATATCATCATTTTGAAATTTTGCATGATATTCTCTCAATGTTAACTCTTCATACTCTAGAGACCATCTTTCAAAAACGATAGACTCATTTTATATTAAGTTGCCTTGATAAACTAGTCTTTCTATATAAAAAATGTTTTCATATTGTTATACTCGCTTAGTTTCCAATTAAATTCTGTATTTTCACTTGCAAATACCAAGAAGAAGATGATGCAAACTTTCCCCTAGTGGGGAATAGTTGTGATGATGATACATTTCAGCATTTGACATCATCTTCACTGTTTAGAAATTTTGTATCGAATCGATACCACTTATTAGTAAATATAGGAATGAGAATAATATGGCAATATGAAAATCAGATAAGAACACAAGATTTACGTGTTAAAAATCTACCACGTGCAGAAGATGGGAATCTATTAATATCAGTAATGGATGACTATAAATTATTGTGTAGAATGTAAGGATAGTCTTTTTCTAGAGGTTTACTCATATATATTATTAGAATCCCACATTGCTTGGAAAAATATAAATGATCCACTTAATAAGGTGATGGGAATCCTCCCCTAATAAGCCGGTTTTATTACGTGGAGTTAGGCCCAATATTCCTAACATGGTATCAGAGTTAGGTCCAATTATGTAATGTTGGGTGCTACCCAATATCGATTTGTTCACAGTTGTTTGGCATGGTCCACGCTGTGCGTGAGGGGGCGTATTAGAATCCCACATTGCTTGGAAAAATATAAATGATCCACTTAATAAGGTGAGGGCAATCCTCTCCTAATAAGCCGGTTTTATTAGGTGGAGTTAGGCCCAATATTCCTAACATATATAGTGCAAGAAGAGCCTAAAATGTGGTGGAGTTCGACTATAATTAAGTCTATACAATAATGGAGTGTTAGAGATAAAATGCCAAAAAGAATACTATTCGAAATTCGGATAAGACCGCTGCTCGAGAGATGATCTAGCGGTTATCGAGCGGTGGCCTATCGCTCGAGCGGCCGCCTCGCGATTAGAGAGAATCCATGCACTTATTCTGGGGGCTCAAGCGACTGCGTCACAACTAGCGAGCATCAATGCTTCTGCCTCATGTTCTGGGAGCTTGAATTCTACTGCAATGACCAAAACTTCAAAAATTCTCCAACTAGTGACAAATTACACTACAAAGAATAAAACTTAGATCTTCAACCAAAAAAATCTCTACTAAAAATCCTCTATCTCTTCCACAAAGCCCAACTAGGGCAAGTTCAACTGAATCCAAACACTACTCAACAGGATTACCTTGAGTACTAAAGTTACTCGAATTATCCTCACGAGCAACAAGATCACAAATAACTTAATAATTATCAAATAGGGCAGAAACATACCCTATGACAGAATCAACATAACAAAATGCTTCTATAGAAGGTTCTTTGCTAGACTCAATATCTTCAACCACACATAAAGTATAAGCAACTTCATCGTATCTTTATAGAAGCCTAATATCTCTCCTAGGTCTGTCTCTAGCAATTGAATATTGAGGCACCATTGGTGATAATGGCAAAGAGGAATTGCCCTTAACTTTTGAGCTTGATTGAAATGTATTCTTTAATATAGGCCATTAACCAAATTCCAACGCTACTAAACTAAACTCAAAATCCACCCGAGTCACTAATTTTCTGCTAATTATTATCCAAAAATTATGTAGAACTAAGCAAGAAATATAATCGGGACCTTCTCTATCTCTTCAACATAACACATGCACATTTACTAGCTTTCGGGGCTCCTACTACACAACTGTACTTGTATTTTTTTTGAATCAAAAGTACCCAAGGAGATAAGATTTCTCTTCAAATCTAGAACATATCTCACATCATCAAGTGTTCTGACAGTCCCATCAAATATGTTAATTCTGACCCTTCCAATACCTTTTATCCTACAAAGTGTATAATTTCTCATTACCATAATCCTGGTTATGACACCTATGAAAAATACAAGTTGTATCAAGAATTCAAATCTCGTCAAGGTTGGAGTCACTATCAGAAATCACCAAAAATTCTCCATTATTGTAGCTACCTTTTGCAATACTGATTTCACCTGAAGTTTCTGATTGTTTTTTCTTCTGATTTGCAGAATTAATTTTTTTCTTATTTGCAATTTATAACAACGCGTCTCTATCTTTTGCAATAATATAGACTTTATTAGTGTAATTAGACCTTGATCTACCCCTCACATAATCACCATGAACAACAAGACCATCTCCTTTAGTTTCAGATCCAACAAGATTCTTCATTTTTTTCCTTTAAAAGCAGAACATCATATACATCTTCAATAGTGATTATCACGATTGTATAAGATCTTATTTCTAAATGATATGTATGAAGTGGGCAGCAAACACAATAATATTAACCCTAAATCTTCTTCATTATACTTAACTTTCAAAGTTTCCAAATCAACGACGATTTTCTTAAAAACAACTAGGTAATCTTCCAGTAATGTACCTTCTGTCACATGATGATAACACAATTGCTATTTCAAGTGTAATTTGCTTGTTAAACTTTTCGTCATGCATAATTAGTCCAATTTAAACCATAATGTAGCAACAATTTTCTCGTTCAAAATGTCCTGAAAAATATTATTCGAAAGATGAAGATATATCTGCGATTGGGACTTTCGATCATTACGTTGTCTTTCTTTCATACTCCAAGTTGAGGGCATCTTGTCAAATCCGAATAACGCATCATCTACATCCATCTGAATGAGCCTACTAGCATATTTACCTACTAAAGCGAAAATCTGGTATTGCGATCCAGTAGCGAAATATTATACTTCACATTTGTTATCACAAAAATCAAGCATCAAGAAGAGCTTAAGATGTGGTGGAGTTCGACTAGAATTAAGGTTTTTCAATAATGGAGTGTTTGAGATAAAATAGGATTCAAAATTTTTCCAAAAATGAAAACTGTTCAAAATTGGGATAAGATCGCCAATCAAACGATGATCTCGTTGTTGTTGAGCCATGGCCTACATCTTGAGTGGCCGCCTCGCGGCTAGCAAGTGCCAATGCTCCTGTTTTGGGCCCTCAAGTGAGAGCAAAGCATGTGCAAGAGCTTGTTCATTGTTTCATTTTTCTTCCACGATGTCTTTATCTCTTATTGCAACTCGGACTCTTTCATGTCTTTTTCAAGTCCAAAATAAATTTCAAACTCCCAAATTGAATTCCAATTAGAATTCAAATAGAATTACCAAGTCGTCTTAAAATAGAATTTTCAAATAGTCTTCTAAATAGATTTGGGGTCACGCTGTAATTATAATATTTACCCTTGTACATAAATAGAAAATCAAAATTAAACCCACCCTTACCCAAGCCCACCCTTTGAAAAAAAAAAAATTGGAGAAAGCCCTAGCCCATTTGAAAAATTGAAAGCCCAACCCACCTAAAATTAAACCCAATTCTCAATCCTACCCATTTAACATCTCTCTCTCACACGACTCCCTCTCTCACTCTCTGCTCTCGCTTCTCTGCCTCAAAGCTGCGAAAGGCAGCCAAGCTGCCAAACCATTCTGTTCGTCCCTCTCTAGTCTGCTCTTTCTCTGTCTGACTCTCTGAAACCCAGAAGTGCGAAACGACGAAACCCTTCCTCCTACCGTCCGCCGAAGCCGAACGCCGTCTGTGACTGAGTCTATGAGAAAAGTAATTTTTTTTTTGGTTTTTTACTGAATGTTGATAGTTTATACTTGATATAATGATACGTACTTGAGGCTGGAGGCTGGAGCTGTAGTTTTTTTACTGAATTTTTTTTATTGGAGCTGTGATTTTGTGTGGACTGTGGACACTGGACCGTGTGGAGTCTGTGGACATTTTCCACATTTACTGTCTTTGTGTGTTTGAATGTGGTTGTGGCCTGTGAGGATTGAGTATGTGTGTTTGAATGTGGGGATTGAATTTGTACCAGGTCGAATTTGTGTGTTTGAATGTGCCTTAGCTTTACTGCCTTACCAGTTACCAATATCACTCTTCAATTTAGTTTTTGAATTGAATTTGGAAGTGTCTGAGTCTCAATTAGTCTGCATTGGAAATTGATAGCGCATCTGCTTCTAGTTTTTGAATTGAATTTGAAAGTGTCTCAATTAGGCATTTTTTATAGTAAATGTTAGTTTGGAAATTTAGTCAACCGCAATTTATAGGATATTAAAGGTTTTTTTTTTAACATTTATGCTCTTAGGTTTAATATGGAGGAAGATCGACCTTCTTCCAAAAAAGGAAGAACTTTATTATCTTTCTTTTCAAAGAGTAACAAACATCAGGGTACAATTGTAATATGTAACGTTAGATATAGATTCTATTATAAATGAATTTTATGCTATAAAATATCGTCGGGTACAATTGTAATATTTAACGTTATATTACAATTTTTCTAGTTATATATAAATTTTATACGTACATTCAATTTTAAAAATTTTTGCCCCCTGTACGACACAATCATGGCTCCGCCCCTAGATGCAAGCTAAATTTCATCCGAACTTGAGAAAAAAAAATTGGAAAGCCTTCAAGAGACCGTTCAAGGCAATTGTCGTCATGTTTTTGGTGAAACTTTATTTGCAAGTCAACACTTGACTTGACCAATGACTATTCAAAAGTTTTCTTTCCACCCCTTTTGTTCTTATCTTGGCCTAGGAGTTTCCTTGGACTAGACCAATTTATTGTTCAAATACTTTTTGCAAAGAAGTGGGTTGGTAGCATCACTTGTAGAATAAAGTTCCCTCAACAATTTAACAATTAAAAATACGTAAATGTCAACACAAGATGATCTCCAGTGGAGCAGACTGAATTCATTTGTTGATTAAAAGTTTAATGTGCATAATTTTTGAAGGATGAAGTGATTGAGAGATTAAATGTTTAATGTGTCCCAACTGAGTCTGAGCCCCATTATTAAACTCTTTTTTTTTTTTTCCAAATTCATCTTCAATCAAATATTTTTTATTAAATAATTTTGCATGTCAGCTAAAACCTTTCCCTACTTAATCACAAATTCTCAAAAAAATAAAAAAAAAATCATTTATACAAAAATCTATTCTGAAAAATGAGTTGGAAGACCTGAATGTGAAGATGAGAATGAAATACGGGTTCGAATTCTAAAGTTGATGAAAAATGGAAATGGAAGAGACAAAAAGTTGAAAAGTTGAACAAAAATAGTTAAAAATAGGAAAGTTAATAGGATTTTGTCAAAAAAGTTAATATGGTCAAAAGTGAAATAACGTTCATAAGACTAAAGGAGTAAAAACACTGCAATCTTTAGACTAATTGAGCCGGAGACAATAAAGTCCATGATTTGTTACCATAAAGTTGTATTTTTCTAATACAGGATTTAAGTTAAATAATGTAAACCTGTCCATTTTTTCTATTAATATCCCATCCCATCCCATCCCACTCCTAAAAAAAATAATAACAATAAAAAAAGAAGGTTTCTATTTTCTATTTTCAGTTTTGGTCATAAGTTACTATTTAATTTTATTTATTTGAGTTCAACGCAGAATAATGCAAATATTGGGCGATCCAATTATTAATGACTGATTTAACTGCAAAAGTGATGATGAACAAATATAACCCACTTTAAAGAAGAGATAGTTAAGACTAATTGAACATTAAAAATAACAAGAAAGACTCAATCTACAAGTCTAATTCTTATATCATGCAATGTTTAGAAGGGGAAAATCAACAAACTTCGAGCTCTCATATTATTTCTCTTTTACTTTCTTCTTTTTCATTTAATTTCTATTTTCATCCACATAATATATAATTGAATTTTTAACAAAAACATTACATTATCTACAATTTCTTTTAGAATAAAATGATTCAAAAAATTATATCATCTAAGAAGCATTGATTTCAGCAAAATATCTTCCATAATATGTCCATACAAACCCCAAAATACAGAGAAACTTCTACTTTAGATATAGCAAAACATCTACCAGCCAGTTGAAAGAAGGGGAAAAGATGAATCAGCTCACAAGGGGAGGGAGAAAATTTTGCCTCGAAATGGAGAGACCTCCCTCGTTACTTTCGTGATCTTGTTGCAGCTCTTCTTGCTTCATCTGGCATTGAAGGATAGAGTTCCACATATCGCGATCCAATCAACATCTTGTCCTTGCACATTGCTTTCTTCGCCTCTTCGGCCGAGGTAAACTCCACATATGCCTCTCCAGTAGCTTTCCCATCAGATCGCAATGCAATCTGGATCTTATCATCTGGGATGTTGAAATCTCCAAAAAATTTAACAATTTCTGATTTTTTGACAGAATACGGGAGTCCGCGTAACTTCAAGATCTCTGTATACTCCATATTATTTTTGTCTGGAGACTTCTTGCGTCGAGGTGGAGATGAGGTTCCATGGTAGTCAATGCTTCCATAAGCTCCTTCATTAACCTCAGTTGCTATGGCATGGTAATACTCCTGCCTTTTGCACCTAAAAACTTCGACGTACCTCCTCCCCATGTTTTGTCGATCCCTCTGAAGAGCAAGCTCTGCCTGCATCGGTCCTGCAAAGACCACAAAACCTTCTCCAGAAAATCGCCCATCCTTGTTAACCAAGAACACATCCACAATGTCCAGCCCAGCAAAGAACTTGAAAATGTCAACATCTGAGCAATTAAAGGGAAGACCCCTTACACGTACGACGGGGAAGGCAGAAGGCTGATATCTACTGGCACTACCATAGCCATAAGGTTGATAGCCACTTGAACCGCTGCTCACTGCCAAGTAGGGATTTGATTCCATCATTCTAGGTCTCTTTGAGCCGATCTCGTACCCGTCCGAAACCCCCCCGCTCCCCAACATTGCCCTTCAATTATTCATACCAAGGAAGGAAAAAATTCCCCCACTAAACCTTGTTAATAAAGCCAATCCCAACCCAGACTTTTCCTAAAATCTATTGCTCTTAATAGTATATCAATATAAAGATTTATCATATTCATGAACCCACTATAAATAAAAGAACTAAACTTCTCAGCAAAAAAAAAAAAAAAAAGTGAACATCCGAATAAAAAGCATGGTGCAGAGATCAAAAAACAATGCACATCATCAATTTAAATGGTAACATGAAATTTTTAAACAGTATAATAACATTAAATGTATACTGATTAATCAATCAAGATGAAAACGCACATCATCAATCCAAATGGTGGCCTCAGCACTGTTGTCCCCAATTACACTTAGGGCTTGTTTGGAAAGGATTAAAATCCAATTAAAATTGAAAATATAGTCGTTATTGGGCCCACTCGTCTAATAAAAGTCAACTTCAACAGCTATATTTTCAATTTTAATCCCTTTCAAACAAGCCCTTAATATTCATACCGACAGTCCAAGATTGACAATCTTGCCCACCGGATTAAACTTAAAATAGAAAAGTTAAAAGCATGACTAAGAACCTCTCTAAAGATCTTTCTAGCACATATATAACTTTTTCATTTTCTCCACTTACGAAATAATCTTGTACCAGAAACAATAACTATTTTTCACGGCCGTTTTACTAACAGCTTCTTAAAGGTTCTATAAAATCATATATTTTGTAAGTACTGATGTTAATCTTGATCTATTCCTCTTTTCTGTAATTTACATATGCCCTAACACGATCCTCTCTTGAGACTTCAATATCCTCTTAAGTAGCATTTTATTCCCTTTTCTCTCATCTTCGTACACTGCGATCTTTAGTAAAATCTATATGCAACAATCACGGGTTCGTAAATTAAAGTTTTATCGGTATTCAATTATCAACTTTTCAACCCACTAAATTTCATAGAATGTTCAGAAACTGTACTGTGAGCCACCGGACAAGAATTATTATCGTTATAATTGCTAAATAAATAATACATCAATTTCAATCAGTTTAGAATCTAAATTTTACCCTACGTATTTTAAGACTGCAATTCAAAAAATAAAAATTGAAGAAATAAGAATCAAAATCAAAATCCCCCAGTTATAGAAGTAAAAAAAAATGAAAATTTGTTAAACAAAACGCGCATACAGATGGATTTTAATGACCAGAAAATTGATGCTAAACTTACCCTCGGTGTCCGTACATCGCTTCAAACTGTTAGATCACTTCTCTTTCCTTGACGAACGACGCCAATTGAAACAAAACCCTAGCCAGACCCAGATAAAATACAAATAAAATTAAATTAAAGAAAACGTGACGGTAAAATTACGTAAATACCCTTTCGGATCTCAATTACAACCCACCCGATGAAAATTAAGCTCATGTTTGAAGACCATTAATTGTGTCAAACTTGAGGTACTTTCAAAATTGGCATCATCACACCCTTTATTTTCACTTTGAATTTTTAACAATTACATATTTTTTACAATGGTCTTTTGAATTGTAAAAGAGAAAAGGGCACTTAAGCAAGCACTATAATTACAAAAAATCATTTTTTATCTAAAAGAAAATACTACATTTTTAGTTAACAAGTAAAAATTAAATATTTCACGTAAAATTTTCAAAATCAGCTAACTTTTTTATCTGTTTATTTCAACACAGTTAAAAACTCTCTCATTTTCATCTGCTTCAACCTCAAAATCTCAGAAATTGGTCAAACACTGAACAATTTTTTCCTTTTTTACGTATATCATTTTGAATCGATAAGTATAATATGTTTAATTTCGTTTTCGCTAAATTAGTATACGTTTTTAATCGATAAATCATATTTCGACATAAATTAACATGTAGATAAATTTTTTTAACATATCTATAATTTTTTCAAGTATAAACAAGAAAAAAAATTCATCTGCATATATCATGGTCATAACAGCTGGCTGTTGATGTTAACAACCGACCGTAACAGTCGCTATTAACTTCCGACTGTTGCGCCGTCTGTTAACAGTTAGCTATTAAGCTTATTTTAATCATAACAATCCAATGATTTGGCTGATTTTTCAACTATTTTTTTATACAATTAAAAATTATGTTTCGTCATGTAGATATGGTTGTGGTTCCAGTTGTTACTTTAGTGATTTCAAATTGGATGAAAAATATCAATGTACATGGAAATGGTCGAGTGATATACGTGGTGGTATTCCAATTCGGTAACATTGAGCACATTATATGTTGAAATGTACCATGATTTAGAAAACATGCTGAAAATCGATTTCTCTCAATACGATATGGAACTGAAATTTAAATTCAACAAGCATTCATCATTTCCGATTCTACCTATGAAACTTGTTTCTGATGTTGAAGTGAATTACTTATTTGAATTGAACAACATGCACACGACTTCTCTTTGCGTGGCTTTAGTGAGGAAGTATGTTACCGAAGGTGAACACGCAGATTCGAATGGAGAGGATTACAATGCTAATGATTTTTAGGACATAGTGGAGATAGCTCGGGATGATGATATGGTTATTCCCGAGGCAGTTGATCTTCATCGTGGTCTCGCTGTTACATACAGAATTCCGTCAGTAGTTCACGACAACGAGAATGATAATGAATTTACAAATGATGATTTGATTACTTTATGCTGTCAAAGACATGAGTTGGATGGGAGCGCAGGGGCTGGATTGAGTGGACCATCATCTAATTCTTGCAGGAAGTTCCGCACCGAATTGCATTGAAATACAACTTTGAGCTCAAATTGAATAAATCAAACAAGTTGTTGTTGACGATTTTCTGCATTGAAGACAGTTGCCATTGGAATTTACGAGCGAAGAAGATGGACACGAATGAGTTTTATGCAGTTCACAAGTATATCAGGAACATACTTGCAAAGTGGGGATTCTTCGAAATGATCACAAGCAAGCCCGTACATGGTTTATTGGTCGACAAATAATGTACAAGTATTAGGATCCACAGACGATTTACAGACCTTCGTACCTCATTACTGAAGTCCGTCGAGAGTACGAAGTGTTCATGGAGGACTTAATGCGCGTTGGAAGACTTAATGGACTCACCCGAGGAGAGCTACGCTAAATTGGCAGCTATTACAATAGCATGAGTACAACTAATTCCAGCTCTGCATTTTTTATTGAGAGAAAGATGAGAATTGCTTTAATTATTTATTTATGGCTCTTGGACAATGTATTTGGAAATTTCGAAATGCGATATGACTCATAGTTTTAGTCGATGGTACAACTCTGAAAATTAGATACGGAAGCAAGTTAATTATTTCTACATGTCAATATGCCACATCCAAATTTTCCATATTGCATTCGGCATAGTCGATAGCGAGAATGATCTCTCAATGCGTTAGTTATTCCAAAGTTGAGAGAATCAATTGGGAAACAGAGGACCTTACCTTTGTAACTGATTGTGGACCATCTATAATAAATGGTATTGCTGAAGTTTTTCCCGAGGCACATCATGGGTATTGCATGTACCATATACAAGGCAACCTGAAAAATAAGTATCGGGGCTAAGACATCGTTTTTTTGTTTAGGAGAGTAGCCGAATCGTATAGTGTCTAAGAGTGTAATAAATTCATGGTGGAAACATAAAGTAAATCATTATCGGCATGTGAGTATCTAATAAAAATGGGAATTGAACATTGGGTGAGATTACATTTTCTACGACATCAATACAACATCAAGACGTCAAACAATGTAGAGTCTCTCAATACATTATTTAAGAAGGATCGAGAGTAACCAATCTTTGCAATGATTGAGAACATTCGTAACAAACTGTAGCAGTGGTTTCACGACCAACGTGTGGAATCACAGAGTTCCACGAGCGTGCTAATCTTGGCTAGGGAAGATAAACTCTTCAAAACTATAGAGGTTGCGAGAAAGTTGAATGTGGAACCACTGGATGAGTTGCGCTTTTCCGTGAAATGTCCACGTAATATGGCATACATGGTGGACTTGATTGATAACACCTGCACTTGTAGTCGATTTCAGTTGGAGAGTTTTCCATGTGAGCATGCAGTCACCGTGGTTTTGTATAGAAGCTTTGCAGCGAAAACCTTATGCTCTCCTTATTACACGACTGATTATTGAAGAGTTGCATACGCTGAGATTATATTTCCTCTACCGAATGAAGTCGAGTGGAAGTTCCCAATCATATTCTCCTATTTAATAGTTTGTTGCCACTGAAAGTTGAACTGTGTGGTCCTGAACATCCACATATATCTAGAATACCATCTACCGGAGAGTTTAGTCGACTGTGTAGGTACAGTAGGTGTAGAGAAACGGCATACTTGCCAATTTTGTACAAGTCAAATTCACATAAATGACATAGATTGATGTGTAATGATATCGCTGATAATTGAATAATATTAACAATTAGTACACAAATAAATAAATAATTAAATTTTTGATATTTACAATTATTTCAAAAATAAATAAACAATTAAATTTTCGATATTTACAATTTGTTTACAATATTTACAATTATTTCACAAATAAATAAACAATATTCATGGATCACAATTGAAATTATATAAATCGCACGCTAACTTATTCCTCCAATATTATATCCAGGATTGGTTGATTACATCAATCTTATGTGCTATAACTCAAAAATTTGATATACTTTATTGCGAATATACCACAATCGCCCCTATAAATAAAAAATAATGTGTTAGCTCGGTCGGTACTGTGTAGCGAAAAACAAATTGTTAAAATTAAAAATTTATAAGTACTCATGATTTTGACTGTCTCGTCGTCGTGTCTCGTACGATGGCTAGTCTGTCCTACACAATCACCCTCTCTCATCTAGCCATCAAAGGAATGATCACAGCCATCGGCTCTAGGTGAAGCTCGAGCTAACCTTGTGTGAGACAGGAATGACCGGAGTCGTACACATATATAGTATAATAATACCTTTAAAATATAGTGTTTTGCTTGTTTTTGAGCACTTTTGAGCGTTTTAATGTGTTTGTTCATGTTATTGTGTAGGTTAGGTAATTTGGAGAAAATGGCGTATTATGGAACTTGGGATGGAACCACGTGTTGATCATAGAAGTGGGCTTGAAGAGGAAGTAAATGAAGAAGAAAAATGAAGTAGAAAAGAGGCAAAAACGGAAGCAAATAAATGAAGGAATAA
This sequence comes from Fraxinus americana, assembly GCA_035079005.1. NCBI lineage: Eukaryota > Viridiplantae > Streptophyta > Magnoliopsida > Lamiales > Oleaceae > Fraxinus > Fraxinus americana. The sequence continues at coordinate 139,175 of CM068715.1, read as the reverse complement.
ACGGGCGCCACACTGTCGCAGTGGCCGCCAGAAGACCAAGAATCAGCAGCAAGCTGGGCCAGCTCCTTGGCACTGCAGCGCCCAGCCAGGATAAAAGCAGAATTCTCGAGAAAGAAGAAAACATATTTTTTTGTAAATTTTTTAGCCTGGTCCAACTCCAATCCGTCGGGATACTTTAAGAGACTATAAATACCAACTTGAAGACCTAGTTTACAGAGGGGAAGACAGCTTAGAAGGCAAGGAAGAAGATGAGTCATTGAGAGCAAAAACGACAACAATTTAGAGAAGAATTCAAGCGGCAAAACAATTTTTTCTTATTTTTTTCTTCTCCATGTTCTTTATTTTAGATTTTAATATGTCATTTCTTGTATTTATGAACTAATTTTATTATCTAGGGTTTGATGTAACTAAACTTGAGACATGTTTGGATTCTAATAAAGTTATTTCGTTTGATTTTTCAGTTAATTTATTTGTGTTGATTCTTGTGCAGTGACAATTACCTAATCAATAATTGAATGATTTGATACCTTAAATTTTGGTACTCAATAGAGGTAGATTTAGGCGTTATCCAAGAATAAATAACCTAAATTTTGTAGATTTCGAGAGAAAATATAAAATCTTTGAGGCTTATACCATTTAATAACCCTACGCATGATAATTTCTATAGATTCAATTCAAAATAGAGATATTGGAATTAAAATATAGAAATATGTTCTATTCAGCACTTGAGAGAGTGAATACAATTAACATAAGGTTTTCGCCTATAAATTCAAGAAAAATTGATAGAAGTAACTATAGATGTTGAAAAACATTGTTGATAGTAAGGTGAAATCAATCTCTGGGCCTTCTCACATTTATAACTCTCCTATAATTTTCTGTATTTTACTTGAATTGTCACAAATCCACGTTCTTTTAGTATAAAAATATTGACTTTTGATTTGATTTTTCAAGATAAAGTAAAAGTTGAAATAATTTTAGCATATGTTCGATTTCTCTCTCTCTCTCTCTCTCTCTCTCTCTCTCTCTCTCTCTCTCTCTCTCTCTTGTTGGTTCTTCTCATTTACTATTGGATTTGAGATTGTGTTTACATAAATTATCAACATTTTTTTCATGTATATTCACTATTAATTGTTGATAGATGATTTTGTAACCACTAACCTCAAGCTCAATTGACGGAGAAGAAAAATTGTATTGTTCAAAAATTTTGAGCTTGTTTTGGAGTGCTTTTTCAAGCTTATAAGTTGGTCAAATATAATTTTATCCACATATTTCATAGAACCCACAATTTTTATCAACTTTTTATATACACATTTCATAAGACTTACAGCTTATAATTTACCTTAAGCTTTAACAAATATTTAGCATATCAAATACAGAACAAGAAGGTTGTGGATCAACATTAAAAAGATGAGTGCTGAATAAATAAAAGTGGTAGAATTTCACAATGAAGAGAAATATCATAATTAAGGAAAAGATACCCATGGCTTCTTACTCATATATAGTCACATTGCATATATAGATATGCATTAACATCTAGCAGTTTGGCTTCTCTACCAAGAATATGAAATAACGAGGACTTCATAAATTATCCAAAACACATTTTCTTATAAAAAATTTCACTGGTATACTTTTAGTTTCTAAAAATTTCCACCTTGGCACATGTACAATAATAATGCCCAAAGGTCAGAAATTTCAATGCCTTCTATATGAGTAGAGGCCGTGGATTGAAAAGCACTCCAAAATGTGTCAAGTAAAATCTCATACTTGTATTTTTGAGTTTGATTTATCTAAAGTAATTGACAAGAATGTAATTTTTTCTTGATTTATTGTTAATGTTTAAAAAATTCTTGTCATTCTTATCAATAATTGCTAGATTACCAAGGATACATTTTTTTAGTTTCTTACTTTTTTTTTTGTCGGTTGTGCAACATGTACATCACAACTTACAGTTTTTTTAAAAATAGAAGATGCCAAATAACTCTAATAACAATTTGTTGAAGACAATACAAATTTGTAGGTACAATATGAAATAAAGATCATAAATTCACAAGAAGAATATAATTTATAGAGTAAAGGAAATTTCGATAAAATATGGAGAAAGAATTACAATGATTTTTTGACGTAGCGGAAGATTATAGGAAACATGAACAACCTCACAAAAATGAGAGAAAACTCCCAAAAATCCTTATTCAATTCAATAATCCGCCTCAAAGTGCTTACAATGCTTTAAATAGTAAAACCCTAGCAAAATTCGAAAAATAAATAATAAAAATAAAAAAACATATTTTTCCATAAATGGAAAAATTCGAGACTTTGACTTAAATAGAAAATCCTAATATTCAGGGTCGTCCTCCAACAAACGGAATCCAAATCCGAATTTTATTGAATGAGATATTACCAAAATAAAAATTACGATAAACGGTAAAAACGCTTAATCGAGTGCCTAAACGACGGAATATGCCCGATATCCGATGTACATCATTGCCAAAGGACATGAGTTGTGATCCTTGGGCCGTTTCCAATCAAATTAGGCTATCAATTTGCCAAAAAGGGACAAACCCGAAGTTACAACTGAATGATCAAAAGAAGGATCTTGACTAGAATCAACACAGTTAACTACATTCAAACCATCAACTAAATCAGTAGAATTATATCTATATAGAGTCTTATGGGACAAAAATGGGTCTGTTACTAACTACTGAATACAACGACATCACTGATAATGGTGGCAAGACAAATTTATCCATAACTTCTAAATTCCACTCAGATTTATTCTTCAAAGAAGAACCTAAACTAGACTCAACTGTACAAAATCCAACTCCAATTCTACCCGAGTTATTAAAATATGCAAATTGATCAAAGATTCTGTATAACACTGCAAAATATATAAATGAGATTTTCTATGTCCCTTTAAAAAAACACCTGCTCCTTTACTAATTTTCAGGACTTCACCTTAAACAGTGCACATGTACCCTTTTGAATCTAAAGTACTTAAGGAGATAAAATTTCTCTTCAGATTTGGAATGTACTTAATTGCATTAAGTGTTCTAATCGTCCCATCTTACAACTTTATTATGACCGAACAATACCAGCTATCCGACAAGGTATATTATTTCCATTACCAAAATACCTTCCAAAATTATTTCATATATTCTGTTAGAATTTTGATATAATTGGCAAGTCCGTGAACAAAAGGGACTAAATTTAATATGTTGTAAAAAGTCAAGGAGTACGTTGTAGATATTATAAATTGAGTTGTATTAGATCTAGGGTTCGAGAATGGAAAAGAAGGAAAAACGGCGTCGTAATTTTGCTAGACTGTCGTCATGACTTGGATCGAGCGGCAGAAATAGTAACATTGCAACTAGCCTGTTTCCAGAGCTTCGGTCGAGCGACAAACTGTTGCCCAACTTTCGCCGAGCAATAGGGTTATCCGGAGAATTTTTAATTCATTTTAAGGCTTTTTATTCGGCCCCATTCATTCCGAAACCTAAACTATAAATACCAAATGCCTCTGAATATAAATTCCAAGGTTGATCATTGTGAAAACACATTCTCTTCATATTATCTTCATCAAAGAAGCTTTCAACCTTCGTGCTGTGATTTGTTCTTGACAGTGAAAAACATCAAATCCACAATCCAAATACCAAACTGCTATTTCATACACATCTGTCAGAGTTTGAAGATCAAGGGAAGGTGACTGGAGTTCCAGTTGATGAAGAACACGGAGTTATTCGTTGATCCATAGGAGATTGACAAATTCACAGAGCCGGGAATTGCTGCAGGAGCGCGCAGTCCATGGACGCTTTGAAAACTGCAGTTGGGAGTTGATGCAAGAGCACGAAATCTAGGAGAGCTGTGAGAATTAGAGTCAGGAGGTCAGAAAATACTAGTGGTAGTCGAGTCTGATGGACTATAAGTAGGGCTGTAAATGGATTGGATTTAGACCGGATCTGCCTATATCCAATCCAATCCAATAAGAAAATTATCCGATCCAATCTAATCCTAAAATCAAATGAATATTTGATTATTAAATCCCTATCCGATTTGCTATGTTATCGAATATCCGATCCGATCTGAAATTATTAAAAATTAAGGAAAAAAATCAATATTCTTTAAAAAAATTTGAACTAACTTGAGGTCTATCTATTTTACTAGCAAGCCCAATAGTAACTTCTATCATCATAAAATTAACTTTTAAAGGAGAGATCGTTTTCTAGTTTTCTATGATATTCGATGTGGGATAATGTAATATTGAATTTCAATTCTAAATATAAATATTTTATTTCATTATTTTCATTAACAAATCAAATTATTTGTTACTTATTAATCATTATTTTTTGAAGTTGTAAAATAAATTACAATAATAAATTTAATTAAGAAAAATATAGATATTTATTTACTTTAAATTAGTAAACTAAAATTAAAAAAAAAATTATTGTTTTTATAATATTTTGCATTTATGTGTATAATTATTTATTCAATTTGACAAATGATTCGATACCGATTAAACTCCGATTTGACTTTTGACCATTGACCCTCTTCCTTTTCGGGGTTGATGCCTGGGTCGATTTTTAAAACATTTGTTGAAATCAAATATTTTTTTTTGCAAATCAATTCTTAAACACGTTTAATAATTATAATTTTTTCAACTTTTTTATGTTTTGAATTTGATTATTTTTTTATTCTAAATTTTTTTATTTTCTCATTTATTTATTTTTGTGACAAATAATATGCCATAAAAATATTTTACCCACTCAATTATTTATAAAAAATCGGATCGGATTGACTTATATCCATATTTGATCCATTTGGTTAATGGATTATCGGATTCGAATATTGATCGGGTTATCGGACTGGACCCTAAATCCATCTCCCATTAATTTCGTCGGATTCAGATCAAAATTCAATCCATTGATAGCCCTAACTATAAGTTCTAATTTGTTTATAGTAGACTGTTGACTGGCAAAGTGCTTGGAGTTTTTATCCAGTTGGGATTTCTCTATGATCATATCTTGCATTTGTTTATTGCTTTCATATAATTGCAGTATTTCAACATAGGAAAAATTGGACTGTTTGATTAACCATCTAGAGATAATTAATAGCGACTTGTTACTAATTTATTATTAAATTTTAATTCTGCATAATTACCTATTCACTCCCTCTCTAAGAGTAGTTTGGGTGGAATCTCGTTATTTCATGTTCAAAACGAATCCCGATTGGGATATATAAAAAAATGAAAGTAGTATCAAGAATCCAATCCTTACCATGTTTGGAGTAGTAGTCAGAAACAAACAAAAGTTCTCCATCACTACGCAAATTTCAACAATGATTTCACCTGAAGTATATAATTGCTTTCCCTTCTGAAAAGCTGCAACCAAATTTTTCTGATTCTGTAACTTATAGCAATCCTTAATTGAGTGCCCTGAATTCTTGCAATACATTTTGAAGTTATACCTCAATTTGTCCCTTGTACAACCACCATCAAGAACAAGGTCATATCAATGAACCTCAACAATATGTTTCATCATCTCCTTTGAAAATAGAGCATCGTATGCTTCTTCAATGGTGAGTTTACGACTATATAAGATCGTGTCCTAAAAAAAAAATGAAGCGGGAAAAATACACAACAAAAAAATCAATCCCATATAAGCGAGCACTGTTCGCTTCCTAATCTGCAACAACGAAAATTTCGTATCACAATCCAATAGCGAAACATCAAATTTCATGGTTGCCCTCACAAAAGATCAAGCTAAACTTTTAACTTGATCAAAACCTCGATCTCTAAAAAATTTCCATGCCTTTCGCTCTGAAACCAGTTTATTAAAAAAATCTAAGATGCAGAATAACTCTGATACTAATTTTTTGAAGACGATATAGAATTATAGACACAATATAAAGTAAATGTCAAAAACTCACAAGAAGAATATAATTTACAAAGTAAACGAGATTTCATTAAAATATGAAGAAAGAATTACAATGATATATATTTACAACTTATCTAACTAATAACGAGGATAAACAAACCTCCAATAAGGTTAAACCAACCTATATTGAGGTTAACAACCCATAATGGGATAAAATCAACCCAACTAAATTGTAGAGAAGAGTTAAATATATGTAGGGATCAAGTAAGGAATGTCCAAACCCTAGTCTTGATGTTGTAGAAGGAAAATGATGCTAAAAATGCAAAATAGATTTGACCTCAAAAAGTAGCGACACTCGAGCGCCAAGGGAGCCGTGGTTGAGAGGAAAGGGCAGTGCTGCCTGTATGACGTCGATGTGTTGAGTCTCGGGACAAGGTTTGTTCCTTTGCTCAAATTGATGTCCAAATGCAAATCTTGATCTCTTCAAGTCAAACACAAATTTTAACTTCCAATATGACTTAAAAATAGAATTTCCACTAGAATTTGGTTAAGTAAATTTGAATAGGATTCCACAATATCATTTCAAATAAAATTCCTCTTAACTTGCACTTTAATTAGAATTCTCAATTATTTTTAACAAAGAATCCGGGTAATACCCCAATTCTAATAGTTTTGTTTACCAATACATGATGTGGCAAGATTTGATTGGGTCAAAATTTCATCAACTAAAAAAAAAAAAAAAAAAAGAGCTTCTCCACTTTCTTTTGACACCTCATCAATTTGTAAAAGATTATATAAATGGTGATGTAGAACAAGCATTTTACTTTTTTTTTTTTTTTTTGGTTTTTGTTTTCTCATCAAGATGCATTAATATCAATATATCACAACATCGATTGATAGACAAAAGAAAGAAATTCACCTCTTCTGGGCTGAATTGCAGGAGCATTGTAACTGCGGGTAACAATCTCTCCACTTCACCTATAATTCACAAACACCACCAGAATAATATAACTTGCTTAGTATGAATTGACCTTTGCTCAAACGGAGAAAGTAAACAAAGGGCAATACTCTTAGAATTAATTCTATAAGTTAATAATCTCGAGTGGCTAATATATTACACGGCAACCAACTGTTTCCCTTAAAAGAAGTAATGTTTCCTAAAGCCAAAGTAAAGAGGTTTGTGGTTGTAAAACCATAAATGTTCTCACTAAAGAGGATGAACTTAAAAGAAATTATTGATCAAATTCCTGATCGAAAATTGAAAAATAAGTTCAAAACTCTTCTTCCTTCTACCTCTGTTCATGAATCTTTTAATATGAACGAGATTATTGAAAGATTTCAAACAGAAAAATCTTCGAAAATTTCTACTTCTGATTTAAAATCAGAAATCAATATCATGAAATCTCAAATTTCCAATCTTGAGAAACAAATGCAAGATATTAAGATGGAAGTTGAATAATTTTGAATAATTTGATAGTCCCAACAAAAGAGTCATGAAACTTTGAGATTATGAGCAAATTGAAGCAAAAGAATTCCTTGAGGCTTCACGAAAGTTTTTGCCTCTTTTTTGTTGTGTATGTTAACTAATCAGCCCAATTGGCAAAACATGCTCTAAAATCATTATACTTGACATCATGCATGTTTCATAACCTTCCATTGTAGAATGCCGCTACTCAAAAAGATATTAGGAGTAATTAGTTAACAAATATGATACTTATCTTTGTACCTAATTACATATCAGTAATTCGTGCATGACGACAACATAATTTAGGTTGTATACATTAAACTTTTGTAAGTTCTGGAAATATAGCCTTAAAGTAAAATGAAAGTGTAGTTCGTGAACGTACATAAAATATTTCATTAGCACAAGTAGTAACATTGCAATTATATATAATCTGTATTGGTCAAACAATTTCTATTATCTCATTTCTCTGTAACTTATTATAGTAAGGCGGTTTGAATGCATGTGTACTGCCAATACATTATGAAGGTACCTGTTTCCAGAAGTTTTAAAATTACATTTTTAAGATATGTCAAATCCACTCCTTCCCTCTTCTGCATTCTTTCCATGTTCTGAAGTTCTTCCTTCAGCACGGCTTCCTGCAGACATGATCATCAGGGTCGAATTGCGGTTATGTTGTGGTCAGTGGTCACAATGGAAATAACCAACTCACATCGGCATTAACTTCCCCCATCCCTACCCTAAAAAAAAAATAACGCTAGCCCAAGTTACCAAATCGAGATGTTGTCGTAGAGTAGAGAGATACGTCAACATTTAAAAAGAAAGATATGACAACGTTTGACAAACGTTGCGAAAGACAGCAAACGTTGCGAAAGAACGTTGTCGTAGGGGGGGTTTTTTTTTAACAACAATTTATGCAAATAGATTGGCAAAATTGAAAATACACATTATTAACAAATTTTGGAATTGCATAAAAAAGCCAATAACCATTTAAGTATGAACTAACTAGAGAAACTGCTTCCAAATTGGCGTTCCACTCCTTCAACTGTTGTTGAAATGGTGCTCCCCTGCTCTGCGGCCTTCTCCATTCTTGATATAGCATCAAAAAGGCATTTTGTGATATCTAGCATAGCTATAACTTCACAATTTTCAACAATAGGAAGGTGCCTGAATTTTCCTGTTAAAGGTAAAAGAAACAAACATGGAAAAATTAAAACAGGGGTAACTCTTTGGTGGAAATTATAAGTAAAAAAAAAATATATCCAAAAAGGTCGATGGCCCAGAAAGTCACTTGATGTCATGTTTAAGGCACAAAACTATAGGGATTTGTATCCTTGAAATCATTCATATCTCCATCTCTTTTTGGTATCAAAATCAAGCTTCCAACTTCATCGATTAAATGAATGTAAAGAACGAAGATTATCTGGAATTGGAAATAGACATTAAAATATAAACCATGCTTCAAGTAAGTTACACCACCTAATAAGATTTGTACAGTCACTCTATCCAGAAACCTCAATAGTTAAATGAGTTTTATTAATTACTATCCTTTTTTCTTAAAGCAAAACTCCATTAATTTCTAGGTGAGCAACCAGAAAACCAGGTAGCATGAACTAGGCACATTTCTGAAAAACATAATAATACATCATTTATAAATTTAAACATTTTTCAGTAAAAAAAATCATGCATTCGGCAATTATAGCACGTGGGCTTCAATTTAAAAAAAAATAAAAATCAAACATAACAATTTTCCCATCAAAACCATTTGATCAACATGGTTGTTGGTCTAAATCAGCCACAATCCTCCCTGGAAACAAGCTCGTTATCTTGTACACAAGAATCTTAATCAAAACAAGACATATGTCAAAAACTATGCCAACCTCTCCAATCCGTATCTCCAATTACATAACAATCCATTAGTCAAAGTAAGCATCGAAGGATTGCATATTTGTATAGGAGTAGAGATTTCTTGCATTGGGTTAAGGCCAAACATCCATTGCACTTTGTTGCAAGTATCAATTTACGCTTCCAACTCAGAAATTACAAATTCATAAAGAGAACATTACTTACCTTTCTTGTTACACAATCTCTAAGACATATATCAAATCACCGTACAATTTAGTAAAAAATTATGGCAAGTGTTTTAAATACTTCAAAAAAATTTATTCCATCAGTAAACAACTTTAAGTTAAAAACATTAACTAAACAAGTCATAGTATGATCAGAAATCATCTTGAAAAAGCAATTACATCAGATATGCACCATGCTATTTTAAATTGGAGAAGTAACATCAACACCACATCCTTACCTCAACAACCTCCACCAGTTGACCCTCATCTTTTATACAAAATACGACAGTGCATGAGGGCACATGGGTTTCGTGGTTCCAATCGGATAACTTCTGAAAAACTCTCATAAGTGAGCCTCTTCAAGTTCTGCATCCATTGCCAAATCCCCTTACCAATGTAGGCGTCAACATTTTTAATATTCTTCTCCAACACATTCTCGTAGACAGCAAGTGCATCTACAAATTTATTCCTGAAGCGAAGAATGTTGGCATAGTATAAGCATCTTTTCCTTCAAGATCGGCCTCATATCTCCACCCCATCATAGATTCAAGAAAAACCCAATTCGCGACTGCGTGAGTTTCTGGCACAAAATCAGGTTGATGAAGGACAAATGAGGAGAGATCCATGGCAGGGCTAGGTGCGCCAAGTGAAGGCAAACCCAGCCCAGGTGGTCCGAGATCGTGGTTCGTTAGGACGGCGCCGAAATCGACAAAAAATGCAGTCTGTGTTGTGACATTCGGGGATGCGCAGCCTTCAATTCCAAATTCAATCTAGTGTGGAGCTATTTGGGACGAATTGACTCCATGGATAAGGTCTTTTGGGAGTGGGCTACCAGATGGTGGTGGTCCGCGGAGTGTTGGTCAGAGGTGGAATTTTCGACAGTTTGCTCCTTTACGAGTGGCTGGGTTTCCTTGCTAATTTCTACCAGATTAATGGATGAAAATGGGAGTTGTTAGGTGGGAAATATAGAGGATGTTGAGGAGGTTATGTTGTTACCAATATCCGACGGTCTAGGTGGCCGAAAGTCATCGAAAATTGGTCCATAGTAGGCTGCAAAAATGGAAACGTGAATGAGTTTAGGATTAAGGTTATTTTTCGTTCCCATATATAATTTAATTTGGAATGTGATGGATTCATTTAAATGGGCCAAAATATCATTTGCAGTGTTTGACAAACGTTGCTAAAGGTGAGATTTTTCACAACGTTTGGTAAACGTTACGAAAAGTCTCACCTTTAGCAACGTTTGGTGAACGTTACGAAAGGTAAAACCTTCCGCAACACTCAATAAAACGTGCTAAAGGTATCTCGTGCAACATTTTTCTAAAAAACGTTTTCAAAACTCATTTATATTAACCAATGGAAACATTCAATTACTAAACCCATTTATATTTTCAGCTCAACTCTCATTGTTTTGTAACAGGTAAGTGGAGCTGGACCCTCAACATAAGAACTTGTACCATTCCACGGTCTTCTCAGAGTTCACCATTTTGGAGTAAAAACAAGGCTAAGATATTCGGGGAGGATGAATCATTCTAAAAGGAATCTAACGATTCTCTCCCATGTTCTATGAGTAAATTCACGGGGAAAGCCACAAAATATAAGATGCATCTGAATTACTTTTTGCATGCTCCCCTTGGCTATCTCTAGGAATATAATTGACCTTTTGAAAATTCTCAAGTGAACGGGATCGTGATCAAATAATATAATAGTGTGTAAAGTATCGAATCCACGAGAACTACGTGTTTTATCGAATTAAAGTTAATAATATTCTTAATCGAATAGCAATAATAACTTGTAATAAATCTATATCTAATTTATTACGTACTATAAATCAAAGTAAAACTTTATCAAATTCTTGAGATGCATTGCTAAGATCTAGAATCTCCCTTGTTATTTCATTTTTAGTACAACAATTAAAATGACTCATTGTTATCATGCTAGTTGGTCAATGTTCCAAATTTATTTAAAAATTTCTCTCGATAACAATTAAATCTAATCTTATATGTGATCTTTCTATATCTCTATAAAAGATATCAACATATAAGAAAACATTAAACAAGTTAGAACATCCAAAAAATCATGTGAAATATAGAGGCATATCTCTATCCTCTATCGAACCTCACAATGCTTATTACTACGTGCTCGATGACAATAAAATTCACAAACAATTCAACTAATAGCCAATTAATTGAAAATCATGCTAAACCATAATAAATATCTAAACATTCAAACAAATTAACGTCAAAATAATTAATTAATATTAAAAATTTCAAAACAATGGTTAATCTATATCTTAGCAATGTAAAAATCTACCCTAGCATAACATCGAAATTAAACAAATAAAAGTGAAATGAGATCACCGAAAATTGACGAAACGTGGTTGATTTACCAATTGATTTTCCAAAGCTGCCTTTTTATTCTTCTTCCTCCAGCCACCAATTCTATTAAAAACTAACTTTCCATCTTTGTTTCTCTTTTTTTTGCGCACACACACACACACACAACCAATTCCCAATTTTTTCTCTCTTTCTGTGGGTGTATTTATTTGGTTTCCCATGTGTATATAATTTCTCAACAGCCGTCATTTTTCTTCTGGCCTCTTTTTTTTTCCCGTTCCGTTTGCCATGTGAACGTCTCATTTCTTCTCTTTTGTTTTCTGTGTGTATAAGCAACCACCAATCTCCTCTTGCTTCTATGCTTCCGTATTTATATATATATTTAACCCAACCAAAAGAGCATCCAAGTTGAGGCCCAATTAGTTAATGTTCGCTATCCAAATCCTCAATTCTTCCTTGTAACACAAGTTAGTCTCTTTCTTCCTTATCTCCTTATTTTGATTCTCCAACTTTTATTCAAATGAGATTTAGTCCTCAAACTTCCATTTAATAGCCTATTGATCTTCTTTCTTTTCCAATTGTTTGAAACGGGCCCAACATTGAAATAACAGAAAATCACCTTACGTTAAGTAAAATTTAACACTTTAACGACATAAAAGTAGTAATATGTACCGAATAAGTGCACAAATTGCACTTATCAAATACCTCCAAACTAAAATCTTTGTTTGCCTTCAAAAAAAAAACTAAGTAACAATGAACACACAAGCAATAAATAATAATAATAATAATAATAATAATAATAATAATAATAATAATAATAATAATAATATTATTATTATTATTATTATTACTATTATTATTATTAAAAAAACTGAAAAATAAGAAAAAATAAAAACATGTGGTTAGAAAATCTAGCTTTTTACCACTGGATTCAAGATCTTATGGTGCGTTTGATTGTCAAAATTTTCCATGGAAAATGTCAGTTTTCCTTCAAAATTCCTACTTTTGTACTGTTTGATTGACATTTATTTCCATGGAAAATGTTTTCCCAATTTTGGTCACGTGACCATATTTTCCTTGAAAACAAGGAAAATATTTTCTTTTGGGGAGGTAGGATTTTATTTTCCGTGGAATTCAATCTTTTCAAAGATTCTAGTTTATCAACTATCCTACCCACCCACGTTACCCTTTCTCTCTCTCATCTCAACCACGTACAAAACTCTTCTCTCTCCTCTAATCATACAACAGAACCAGGAAGAAGATACTGAAAATCTATACCATAAAAAACTCATTACAAGGCTTAATTCTGTTCTTTGCCCTCTCTAATCGGAGGCTCTGTATACTCTCCACTAGCAAGATCTTCGACGAGGTAATTAATTTTACGTAGGCCTCATTCCACGCATTTTGTGCTTCAATTGGATTTTTTTTTTTGATTTTGGAGTATAATTATTGTTGAAAATCTATAAACTGTAGTCGGATCTTTCAATCTTGATTTTAAATAGTCTTTCAATCTTGATTTTAAATAGTTATTTTCCTTATTATTTATGTAAAATATTGGTAAAATTGACCCGTTTCTCGCTATGGAACTGGATATTCACAAATTTCCTTTGCCTCTGTCCCTTTTTCTTTAAATGGATGGGGTGGGATGGGGTGGGGTGGGTTGGTGATCAGAGTCTTTTATGATAAATACAGTTGTTTTCCTTTGTAAATTGGACATTGGTGTTTGCTTTCTGGCCATTTGGGTATAGCCATCAAACAACATGGTACAGCTCCTTGGATGCAGGTCATTAAATGGGACTTATGTGAGAGATATCTAAACTAAACGTAGGAAACTTTACTTGCTGGAATTTCAAGATTTGGCTTCGGTCGACTGATCTCTGCATTGAAATTTTGGCTTCATGTTGTGTTGTTCAAGGCATCTCATATCTGATACTCTAGTATCAGATATGACTTGCCTATTTGAGAACATGTTAATTTCTTTTGGTCAAAAAATTATTGCGTTCATGACATAATTTAGTGAATCATTTTTACTTTCTTTCTTAATCCGTTAGCGTTGGATCCTTTGCTTCTCTCTTAAACAAAACTAGTACATCTCCCAAAAGTAAAAACTATACTGTAATTGATCCATCTGTATCATCACCAAATGCTAAATACGTACACTGGCTTACTTTTGAGACTATCTTAAGGTGTGCCACCCTTGACTCATGCTTATAGACTGCACAAATAAAAATTACTCTCTTAATTTGTTATTTCAAATTGAGAAAAGCATATCATGCTGAAATATTGTAACCACAAATTAGACTTCTGATTTGTTGAAATGTTATAATATGAATATCTTAGATGGTATATGGTATATTATGAGTACAATTTTTCTTTTAATGACTATTGTCTTGTGTGGAGACTTAAACCTCACCTCGCAGTGCAAAATCGTCTAACCCAATTTAGACTTTTTAAGCACTAAAGAGTTCCACTGTCATGTTCAATGTTTCTTTAATTTAAGCTTGTTTAACAGATTTGATCGTGAAGAGGTAATCATTTTATTATGTACACTTTCTACTTCGACATTATTATTTAAAAACTGGCGTCTCTTTGTTTCTTTTCATTATATTTCAATCAATCTCTTTCTTTTTTCTGTTATGATCAAATTGCTTGATCCCCAACATATTATTTTGACAGTGCCAACTCTTTACCTTTTTGCAGGTATTAACATTAGTTGTTGGAGCTTTACTAAACAAACAGATTGTGGTCGTTCGAATTTGGTAGGCGTTTGTTGAAATTGTATAATTATAATATAAAATGTGACCGAATGATTAAATTTATTATGTATTTATATAATCATAATATGTTCTGCCATCCATAACTTCTTAAGGATTGATGACGTGGAAGATGTTTGTGAGGAGGACTTGGATATTAGCGATGATGAGGTAAACCCTACACATGTTGATGTACCTGAAGATGACACTCCAAACGCTCACATATCTTTCACAGCTCAGGAAACATGGTCTAATAAGAGAAATACAATTGCTGATTTAATGTGGGCTGATTATCTTCCCAATCAGAATGCGGGAGTTGATTTTGATTGAATCTGTTATTTTTTTTAATTATTATGTATTTATGTTCTTATGTAATGGACATAATCTTGATATAATTTTATATTTAGTTATTACTTAAATTGAAGACATATTATATTAGACAGAATTTTCTCATGTCCTTATGTAATGGTTGACATAAGGTTGCTAGATTTTTAAATGTTTTAATTGGAATTTTTGTTAATGGAAACAAATTGTTGGTGTATATTTTTTAAAGCTCCATTTAGGGGGTGGATTGATGGTGAAGCATTGTTTTAAATGGTTTTAAAGTTGTAATAATGGATTCTTCTGTTTTGTTATTACAAATGCTTGTTGCTACCATAATACACCGTTTAAAATGCAGATGTAGAGGATACTTGGTTTTTTTAACTTTTATATATGGTTTGTACGTAATGCTTTTGTTATTTTCAATTTATTTTAAAAATTTTTACTTTAAAAAAAATAATTGGTTAGTAAATGTTGAATACGTATATGATAAAAGTTGATGAAATTCAATTAATTAGTAAATTTGTCCGGGGTTTGTTTCTCTTGATTGAACAATTTTCATGGAAAAAGTGACAATTTCCATGGAAAAGGTGACAAGTTCCATGGAAAATAGTTGCTATCAAACAACAAAAGTTGGAAAAAACGACCATTTCCATGGAAAATAATGTCTATCAAACACCTAAATATGGAAAAGTACAATATTTTCTAGGTGAAAAATTAAGTCAATCAAACGCATTTAATTGACAATTTCCATGTAAATAATTTCTAGGCAATTGAATTACCTAGAAAATATTTTCTTTCCATGCAAATTCCATGCTTACAATCAAACACACCCTTAGTGTTAATTCCACAAACTTGTTCAAAGTCTTAATACCAAACCAATATCTACTCCTCCAATACAAAATCGACGCATCTATGAAAAACTAAGTAGACAATCACGACTTTACAAGTTGTTTCACTTCCCTGTGGTCAAATATATCATTTCACATCTCGTATGATTCACACACTCTAAAACTTGTTCTTTTTTCACTCTTTTTCCAGTGTGTAATTTAAGGTTGAATTTTAATTACTATCATCACCCTCTATAGTTCAGGTGGACTTTTCTAATTGTAAGTCAACACATCAATAAACAAGAATTCTCCAATTCTTTGATTGATTCGACCTCCAGGACTCAATTTAGGCTAATTATTTTTCATCAAAAGTCAAATTCCCTCAAACAAGTGTTTTGAGTTTAACCAAGGCATTTGCTTTTTTTTTGCTTCATGCACTTGCTTCTTCTGATTTTCAAAAGTATTTTTCTTTTCGCATTCTCTCTTAAGCTTTCTAAATTACTCATGTAATATGCTTTAGGCTGATGACTTCCAATTCAGATGACATTAGGATACCAGGTTTTAAATTCTCTTAAACCTCAATCAGTCTAGTATGCATCTTATCCACAGTTCATAAATCAACATCGAATCTCAAATTTAATCATCATTTTTAGCCAGATTATCTAATCCACACAAGCATACAATCTAAAACAATAAAATGTATATATTTTTTATTTTTTTATTTGTTGACAATTTTCAAATTCTTTGAATTTTTTTGTATTTTGATGTACGTTGGAGCCCTCTAGGTGAAGGGAGAATGTGGGCCCCAGGGGTTCATGCAACACCACCCCTTCCAATCACTCTCCCACTTGAGGCTCGTGGTTGAAAAAGAGTTTGAAAAACATGGGGAGGCATGTACTCGCCAAGAATGATCTCCTTCCAATGAAGAAAGACCCTTGCTAATTGGTTCCATACGTTTGGCACTAGTTGGGAGGGGGCCAGATTGTTGTGTCTACGGATATATCTAAAGAAAGAGTGTAAGGGTCACTTCATCCCCCCACTCAAAATGGCTTCACTCACTGCCATACACCCCTTCCTAGAGAAGCAAAATCTCCCCTCAAGGGTCGGCACGAACATCTCGATATTATCAGGGATCCTATACCTTTTCCTAAAGGTCTCTAGCTCGCTCTCCTTTATATTCGTCGCCCAGAAGGAGGCCCCCCACCTAATACTACGGTCTACGGGGCACTCCTGCATCATCCATGTATTGTGAGGACCCCTATGGCCTCCATGATTCTCTCAATAGGAATCACAGTAGGCATGCCTACCTCGGCACAATTAGTGCCATATTAACTTCGGAAGACCTCCTGACGCCTTCTTTTTAGATGAAGAAGCCATTTAACGCAAAAAAATATGGAAAATTTGAGAAATGTAGGGTACTTACGTGAGTTCTAGACGCTTGGAGACAGTGAAAATGTATTTTTTTGCCAGAAAAAGGACGGAGAAGGTACCAAAATAATTGTAGGGATTCTCAACACTTAGAATATTAACTTTCACGAAAGAAAATGGAAGAAAGTAGGGTTTTGGCCTTTTATATAGATAAGATGAACGAACCTCAACCGTTGGATTTTGTCCCATTATGATCTAGACCGCACATCTTCCATTTCATCGGCACATCAAAACCAAATGACGCTTGCTCAATATTCGAATCAAGGGCTCAGATAAGGTCATGGATTGTACGCTCCGTAAAGTCACGTAATCTTTACTACTCGTAAGACATCATCATAGCGCATTAAATACGCGCATAGTACGAACCTTGAAAATCATACCACAGTTGTTTCTTATTGGGAACAAAAATGTCTTTCAAATCATTAAAGCACACTGCCCAAGGTGCTTTAGTTTCAACAAATAGGCTCGACATCTTGCTCATAGGGCCTCGCCTCGAACTGTGCAGCCTCATCTCATGCCTAAATTTCATCAAAGGGGCTCGATATCTTGCTCGTAAGGCCCCGCCTCGAACTGTGCGGCCTCGTTACAGGTTTCAATTTCATCAAAGGGGCTCAACACTTTGGTCCAAGGTCCTCGCTCCGTATTGTCCAGCTTTATGATAGATTTCAGCCCCATTGGAAAGGCCATCACTATCACTTCTACTCAAAATTCTATACATTATATGAACAATCACACCTGGACTTCATGGACTGTTGTTACGCCTTGTGAAACTAGGACCAATACATGGCCCCAATCAATGTACGTGGCAAGCAGTTTGGGTGCCTCACGTTCCATACACCGACAAGGACGACCCAACTCCATACAGATGACCCTTTTTAAGAAGTTTGAGTGACCCCGTGTAGGAAGAGGTTGGTCGACCCTGTTACACACAAACCCCATTGCAAGAACTGGTCCGGGGCGAAGCGGTGGCAAGAATCTTGAACAGATCTTATGCCACGTGATTGACAAGACAACTCACTGCCACTGCTTTCACAAACCTATTTGGTCAAATCCAAGCCACAAGCTAAGCCTTGTGAGTACTAAAGTAGTAATAGCAATCAAGACTATGATTGATTGATGCCTATGATTCTAAGAGGTCAGTCATGCAGATGAGGCCACATGCATTATCATCCAGTGGTCCTCGTTCGCCTTGCCTAAGTATAAAAGCTTACACTTAGTGCCATAAAAAGGTAATGCAAGTTTAGATGTTAAAATTATATGGAGAATTTTTCATAAATGTCGGTAAATTTGAAAATCCAAAAAATTCTGTCATTTTCACTTCTTGTGAGCAAAAATGTCACTTTTTTGATGGAAAATGTCCAAGTTACCCTTAATAACACCTTTTTAGGAGTATTTAATGTTTGATTTGAATGTAATTAATGATGTGATGTGATGTGATATTTAATTTAAATATTATAAAAATTGTATATGTATATTATATTGAGTAATATGAGTTTTGTTTAAAAAAAAGATAAAAGAATTTGAAATATTAACATAACCACACATAATCTTCTTCCCATTAACAAACCCTAACTTCTTCTCCATCTTCTTCATTTCTTCATCAGGAACACATTACTATTGAATTCATCATCAATTTTGAGAGGTTAGCCTTTACAATTTGTTTATAGTTTTATCTTATAAATTCCTATTTATTAGATGTTAAATACAATATGGTCAAATGCAATGGGAGAAATTTTTGAAACTATTATTCATTGATTTGTTTGGTTTTTGAAATATTTGTGAAAAATAAAAATACCAATATCTTGTACAAAACTGAAGGACTCCATATTTAATGAAGCATTGAGTTATTTATTAATAAGAAAATGTTTTCATGTGGTAGTTAAGAATTTATTATCACCACAATGTTTTCAATAATTTCTTCAAAGGTACAAAATACATGTTTTGAAGTTTTTCGGCACTTTGTACAGTTCATCTGTGGAATAGTTCTGTTGAAATTGTTTAGACATATTTATTGTGCAGAATTATTATCGTTGCAATCTCAACGTTTTCGGTATGAGTAATCATTTGAGATTCATCTTGTCATATGGGAGACATTTTGTTCATGTAGATGACGAATGGAAGTGGAGAGGCGACAAAACTACTTCCGTTTTAGTGCCGATAGTATTACCCTAATCGGACTTGTGCTAAGATTGAAGGACAAACTTGGTATTCTTGATCCCCTCACTCAAATTGAATTGAAGTTCAAAGTCCCGAACTTGAATATACCTCCGACCGAAATACGCTAATTTGAAGGCTTAAATTGGTACATATCAGTTCATAATGAAACTGCCATATGCGTTACTATTTCGGAAGCCGAGCTCCCAAGTGTTGGCATGGGAAGGGATACAAATTGTTCAGATCATTCGTTTGCCGTAACGGATGTTCACCAAAATGTACAATATGAGGAGCTCAATCATCAGCATAGTGGGTAGATACTAACATAACATAGCCCACAAAGTGGCATCATGAAAATGTATCCCATTTCTCGAAAAGTGAACTGGGTTGTTCCGAACGAAATTACAAGTACTCCTATTTTGCCACCCGTTGTGCGTTGTTCTCCAGGTAGACCACCCATACAACGTAAACGATTCAGATATGAGTCTACCGCACGACTCAGGAAATTCACTCGCTGCGGGAGAGTTGGTCATAACAGGACAACATGTTACGACCCCTCTGTAACATAATCGATTTAAACAGGCTTCGTCTCTAGAAATCGTTGAAGTAGTATGTTAATTGTTCCCCAATGGCATTTTACAATATGAAGTTATGTCATCGTTTTATTTTCATTATGGTTTGTAAACGTTAATGCTTTTTATGTTCGTACGTTATCGTTCTCAACTTGCATTACTATTTCGAACTTAAGTCTCATTCTAAATCCATTATCGTTTGCAGACAGTAGTATCCATCTTCACATGCACTACTAAAATACGACTTCATTGACATTATACTGCATGATAATTCGACACTTCATCTGTCGTTCCCGACAGATTATTTCAATCGTTCTCAACAGTTGGGACATAATACAAACTATAACTATACATATGACAACCCGACAGTTCATATGTCGTTCCCGACAAATTGTCTCTGTCATTCTCAACAGTTGGAACAGGCCACAAACTGGTTTAAGGTCTAATTTGACAACCAATTGGTGTGTTGGTTTAAGGTATAATTGTACTTTAATGACCAAAACTTGTTCCATAATTTATCACAATTGTAAATCTTAATGAGGGTGCACCATTTTCTCTTACAAATTCCCGACTTTAGTTGTTGGCAAATCTTTGTATCTTAATTGTAGTATGGTCATCTGAGATTGTTACATACTTCAACAAATTGAAGCACCACTTGGCAATGAACTATGGCTCACAAAAACCATGAATTCGATGAGGATTCCTAAAGACGTTGATTCACTGCATTACGACATTTAAACAACAAAAATAGTACCCCAGTCCCCAGCTTCAACATGGATAACATAGGCAACATTTTCCCAATTGACATAAAATTTCAGTATCCACAGTTCATTTGTCGGGATAACAACATCTGTCGAGAATTACTACGAGTAACTGTCGGGAACGGCAGTTCAGCACGATGCCAAGTCTCTACTGAAGTAAAATGTCGAGAAATCTACTTCTGTCTAATAATTAAATAGATATTTTCCCGATATACTTACTCCATAATGAATCAGACAGAAACATTAAAAGTAAGAACTTAACGATGTATCATAAATTCAACAGTTGGCATAAGAAACTACAGACGTAATGAATGCAACGTATAAAAGAAATGGCAGACTTAACGATGTCTGATAAATTTAACAGCTGACATATCACAAATATATCAACATCCACCATACATCCAAAAGTTGCAAAACAAATATTGTTCATCATACTATCAAACAAATTTCTTTGGAACTAATTCTTGATTCTCTTCCTCCTTCTCCTGGTGTATAGAGTCCTAGTAAATGAGGCAGGGAAGCGAAGGTATGTCGATCGCCGCCTCTTCGTGTTAACTGCATCGTTGCCTTCGACGGGTATGGTGGTCGCCACCTGTATGTCAGTGACATCGCCTATGCACAAGTAGTATGGACTGAATTAGTTATTCAAAAAGTAGGTAGATACTAACATAATATAGCCCACAAACATCTAATTACAGTCTTCAAGTACCTAAAATCAATAACATGAATCCTTCTTTGGGAACTTACCTTCATGTTGGACCATGGCATTAGAAGTGGGTAGTGTTGTTTCCTTCATGGCATCATTCAATATTGTTGTACCATCTGCATTGAAATCATGAGAATATATTCAACATTAGTTTTCAACTCAACATTCTTGTAGTCTATTAAAAAAATTCAACATAGTATAACTTCTCCAATACTAAACTTACCATCAGCCTCCATGACGTGAAATTTTGAGGAAACTTCCTAGTTATCTGGGCATGACACTTCAGTGTCGATGTCTCCTCAATTTGGTTGAAAACAACGTTTACAATATTAACGAATCATGTCATCAATTCCAAGTTTGTATACTAGAGAACAAGATTAGAATCTTAAAAATTTTGAATTCCTCATACTTTACATACGCACTATTCACTTCCTGCTTCTCACTAGGTAACAGACCCTTCGGTCGTTCAGCCACAGACCTTTAGGACGTATCAACAAAGCATGGATAGTGAAGACATGACGTATCAACAAAGCATGGACAGTTAATAAAATTTTTCAATTTTAGTTATCAAAATATTTAGGCAAACTTTTATTTTGCACATTGTGGAGCTCTTGGTGATGTAAGTTACTCAAAAATTGGTATCAGAGTAAGACATTAGTATTCTTGACATGGGAAAACCGTCCAGAAGTAGTAGATGAGTTGCTAAAAAGAGAGCATTTCCAAACCAACAAAAAGAGAATGAATGTGATTGCTCACGAAGGGAAAGAAAAACACTGGTTCCCTTTCTTTCTTGCCACACTTGCCTTACAAAATGAAAATGCAACACATATAAACATAAAATGTTAGGGCACACAACATATGGGAAAAGCAAATTTGTAAATGGGTTAAGCCATTTAATGGGACATTACTTAGTGAATGGACCATGAGCAAGCATTCATTGAAATGTTGTTTTGAATGGCCCATGGGTAGAATTATTAATTTAGGTCTTGTCTAGAGAGAGAAAATCAAACATTTGACAGATTCTCTTGTCTGTACAAAATATATTCTCAATTTATTGTCCCCCCTCTAATTCTTGAGTGTCCCTTTTCAAAAATTTTAGCAGTAGTGTAATGGAGAGTGGTAAGAGAGAAGAAGCAGGGCAAATTGCTTTAGTGAGAGAAGAGAAAAAACAAGAAAATGAAGAGGGTTTTGATTATGAGGAAGATGGTTTTGACGTAATCGATCAAGAAAATAAAAGGGCTTTTGAGAATTTTAATCCTGGCCCTCTTCTTCCTCTCAAAGAACAGATTGAAAAGGACAAGGCTTTTATTCTTCTTACCCTTTCTAAAGTTGTAGCCTCTAGGGTTTATCAAGTTTTAAATTTTCTTTTTGCTTTTAGATTTCTCTGTAGAATCTTAGACTTGTTTGAATGTAGTTATCTATGAAAATTGTGATTTTGTCGTGCTTTCGTTGAAAAATTGAATCTTGTGTACTTGTGATGGACGTGTTGAAGATAATAAATAAATGCATCTGTCACCGGGAAGTTTATGCTTTTAGAGGAGGTGTTTCAACAACATTTGTTTTGGGTTTGAAGATGAAATTCAATAGTTAAATTGGAATAACATGTATGAAACTGTAAAATAAATGTAATTCTTGAACAACATTATAGTTCTTGCAGACTATCTCATGACTACCAAGAAATCGGCATCTATACTTAGTTAATTCGCTCACAACACTGAGAATTGAACTCATTACTTTACATAGAAGGATTGGTAGTGAATTAACATTTTCATAAATGATGCCCTGAATCATTTGTGCTTTAACTTATTAGAACTAACCTGGATTTTAACGCTTGTAGTGGTGTCGAAGGGGGTCATATAATTCTATATTCCTATTAATTGTTGTTATTCGAAATAATTGAGATCTTGTGAATACTACCAAACTAATTTTTTATATTGTCCTTAAGAGGATAAGAGCTTAAGAAGATAGAAGGAGAAGCTTATTGGCTACCTCGAAAGTGATTTAAATGGTTCGTTTTAAGAATCGCTGCTCCATGATATTGCACCCTTCACTCTATATATTCATCTTGCTTTTTCAATAGTAATTGTGTCTAATTTGTTAGGACAAATGGAGCCTGAGGTTAAATTTCCATCATTTGGGGGGATTTTATCCTCTGATTTTGGGGAGTTCATTAGACCCTTGCCTATTACTGATGACCAGAGAAAACGTGTATTTTTACCCCAACTATATTTCCAAAACCCACAAAATTCAAACATCCAATACTGTTCGAACAAAAAAATTCTAATTTTCCCAAAAACCCTAATTCTTCGAAACCACTAAAATCACCACTAAAAATTTACATAAACACATCAATTTTCAGAAAAAAAAATCATCAAAGAAATATATCCCACAAAATATTTGTTTAAAAAACATACTAGTTTGAGCTATATTAACTGCTATAGAATATATTTAGAATAGAAAAAAAAAAAAAAAAAAAAAAATATATATATATATATATATATATACCTCAATTCTAGGGATTTGATATAATTAGTCTCAAACCTAAAATAGGATTTGTAACTTGTATATATTTCTAATATATTCATGAATATAGAATGAGAAAAACAATTTTTCCTCCCAACTTACATGAGCAAGGTTGAAGATTTTGAAAGCAAAAAAAAAAAAAAAAAAAAGATCAGAAACAGTGCGAAACAGTCCAGTATGGCTAGGGTTTCTTAAGAACTCCAACTTCCAGCCACCTTTGGATCTCACCGCCGCCACATTAGGAAGCCCCACCCACCGACCAGCCTTCGCCCAGAGCCCCATCACCGGAAACCTAGCACGTGAGCCACACGCGTCGCCTGAAGATTCTGCTCCAACCACCACTCGCTCTGAATTTCCTTTTTTTGTACCATTCTGCTCGCCTCGACACGTTCTACTACCTTCTTGGGTCATCATCTACTTATTTGGCTCGATGTGTGATCTATTTTGGGACAGGTTCGGATTTGTCAATTGTTCTGACTTTGTTGTGGCTTTATGCTCGTAATCTTGGCTGATATTTCATAATATGAAGGAAAAGAAATCCATGGTTTTGTCTAATGTGATTCCAATGATGTCAAAAATCACAGAACATAAACTTAATCAATCTAAATATTTAAATTGGAGTAAAGCTGTTAGGCTCTATTTGCGGAGTATTGCTATGGATAATCACCTCACTGATGAACCATATAGTGATGATTCGAAAGCCTCATGGCTAAGAGAGGATGCCCATCTGTTTTTGCAAATACGTAATTCTATTGATAGTGAGGTGGTTGATTTGATCAATCATTGTGAATTTGTGAAAGAATTAATGGAGTATTTTGAGTTTGTGTACTCTGACAAGGGAAATATCAAACACACTTATGAGGTGTGCCAAACATCATCGTTTGAGTTCTAGTCCCAAAGTCAATAAAAGAGCTAGTGCTCATTTTTTTTTAGTTCACTCCGATGTTTGGGGTCCGTGTCCTGTTGGGTCTAAAGTTGGGTTTAAATATTTCGTTACCTTTGTTGACAATTATTCTCGATGACATGGTTATTTTTTATGAAAATTCGCTTAGAATTGTTCTCTCATTTTACCTTTTTTTGTGATGAAATCAAAACTCAATCTAATGTGCATGTACAAACTTTAAGAAGTGATAATGCTAAGGAATATTTATCTGAATACTTCCCAACTTATATGGTTCAACATGGCAATATTTGTCAAACTTTTTGCATCGATACACCATCTCAAAATGGAGTTGCTGAGAGAAGAAATAGACATCTTCTTGAAATTGCCGGAGCCTTATTATTTCAAATGCAGGTCCCCAAGCATTTTTGGGCTGATGCTGTTTCTACACGTTGTTTTCTTATTAACCATATGCCTTCCTTTGCTCTTTCTGGTATGACTTCCTTTCATGTCCTTTTTCCTAATAGGCCTTTATTTCCTATTGAACCTAGGATATTTGGTTGTACGTGCTTCGTTCGGGATGTTCGGCCTCATCTTACAAAACTTGATTCCAAATCTCTAAAGTGTATTTTTCTTGGCTATTCTCGTGTACAAAAGGGGTATAGATGTTACTGTCCCAATCTTAACAGGTACCTTGTGTCAGCTGATGTTACCTTTCTGGAACAAACACCATTTGCTTCTTCTTCAGGTTCTCTTAGTTAGGGGGAGGATGATTTATTAATCTATACTATTACATCCCCTAGTTCTGACCTTCCTTCCTCTGCTCCTGTTAAGCCTCCTATTCAGAGGTTTATTCTCGCCACCATCATCCTACTGCTCCTGATCCGGTTCATGTTCATACACCTCCTGATCCGGTTCACTGTTGTAATTGTTCATTTGTCTGATTACCAAATTTCAAACTTGAGACACGGCATATTGTTAAACCATGTTATTCATAGAGTTGAGTTATATTATTGTTTGAGGACAAACAATAGTTCAAGTTTGGGGGAGTTTGATAAGTGCATTTTTACATACTTATTTTACTGTCAAAACATGCGCAATTGTTGATTAATATGTTGGAATATAGCCTAATTCCATGTAATTTATGTTTTACAGGAAAAGTGATGAATGTAGCGAAATTGAGGAGAAAAGTACGCAAAAGGACTAAAATGGAAGAAAGCGGAAGTCCAAGGACCAAAGTACAAATACTCTAAACTTTTTTCTAACCTTATGACGAAGATTCGAGAGTGAGGTCAATTGGATGAAGGAAGGAGTCAAAGGGATGAAACATTATCATATATCAACTTTCAAGCTGAAAAGTTTTGCACCGATTTTCAGCCTCATCTTGAGACCAGTTTTTGACATGGTAGATGATCGAACTGGAAGTCGACATTGAATAAAAATTGTAGATCTTTGAGTCAACTTTCCAACGCAACTTGAATCACCTCAATCGGACATCAGGAGAGGAAGATAGCACCAAAATACTGAAAAATGCTCGGCTGGAAAAATACGTACCCATGCGATCGCATGGGATTATACCTTGCGATCGCACAGAAGCTTCCAGAACTTCTGTGGCTGAAATTATTTGTTCCTTACGACCACATGGGTTTATACCTTGCGATCGGAAGGAGTAAATCTGGAGAGAATTTTTAGGTTTTGCCCTTTGATTTGGAAACCTAATTTTCTACCCTATTTAAACCCAAACACGCCCCAGAACGCCGCAACTCCGTTTCTTACACTTTTTCTCCACATTTTTGGCTCAAGAAACTCCATGGAAGGCTAAAAACCTTGGTGAAGCAAAGAAGGAACTCAATTGGATTTGGGGATTTCAACATCTTTTATTCATGTAATGTGTTTTTCATTGTTTAAACAATTCTAGAGTTTATGTTTCCACTCTTTATTAATTATTTTGAGATTTACTTTACTTTTATTAAGTTTTCATGGATTTAATCATGTTTCTTCCATTGAACAATTAAAATACTTGTTTAAGTTTCAATTTCAAATACTTTATTGGTGTGATTTAATTATTGCTATATGTTAGAAATATATAGTCACTTTTTGAATCTAATTTCAATAAATTAATGTGGGAATATGGTTTAGGAAACTTAAATTCTAGAATTACATTGTTTTTATGGTTTATTCTTCTTATCATGAATGTATTATAAGATTGACTTAGTTTTATTAAATTGGTCATATGATTAGTCATGCTCTTTCTATGGATTGATTGAAGTAATTACTTAGGTCTTAATCTTAATTATTTTAGTTTATTGGTGTGATTCTCTACTACTTTATGCTTTAGTATATAGTCTATTTTGAATCTAATTTCAATAAACTAAAATAATCCACGTGTGAACATTGCAAATGAAAGATTAACCATTAGAATCATGTTAGAATTAAATTGGTTTGTATTGTTAAATCCTCCGATTAGAAAGTTAGGACAAAAACTTTTAATTGAGTAGAAAATGCATGAATAATTGATCTGATTGATCCAATCCAGTTGAGGAAATTCCGACGCTTCACTACCCCAAACTATTGATTTTAACTTTGCTACTTCAACATTGAATTCATTACAAATTTGAGAGGACAAATTCATTCTTTTTGGAACCTTTAAATATTTTTCCATCTCCCTATGGATACGACACCCCAAAGCTACACTACAACACCGCGTAACACTTTAGGCGTAATCAAATTTTGGCGCCGTTGTCGGAGAGACGGTACAAAATACTAAGGGATCGACTACAAAGGGTGACATCGTTCCTTTACTTTTATTTTTAGTTAGTTTAATTTTCATTCTAGTGTTTTTATTATTTGCACTCTATTTTCTTTTACTTGTGTTTCATGAGTAGGTATCGAGGAGAGAGAGGGAGATCTGCTGACAGACCTGACATAGAGTTTGAATTCCCTTTTAATCCTGCTTTTGAGTCTACATCTAGTGACACGAACACCACATCACATAACATGATGTCTGACAATGAGCATGATGCACCGTATAGAACTTTGCATGATTATTTGCACCCCACGCGTACATCCATACCGTCATGCATTATTTTTCCACCTAATATGCCACGTATGGACCTTAAATCGGGAATGATTCAACTTCTTCCCACTTTTCATGGACTCGACAATGAGAATCCATACGTGCATATTAGGCAATTTGAGGAGGTAGTTGCGACCTTCCACAATCACTATGGTACAGCAGATACATTCAAACTTAAATTTTTCTCCTTTTCACTCAAAGATAGAGCAAAAAGTTGAATGTATTCGTTGAGACCACGGTCGATTGGCATTTGGGCTGAAATGACTCAAGTATTCTTTAGCAAATACTTTCCCCACCACAAAATTACTGCTTTGAAAAGCAGATCTCTTCTTTTATCCAAAAGGAGAGTGAAACTTTATATCAAGCGTGGGAAAGGTATAAAGAACTTCAAACTCTTTATCCACACCATGGTTATGAGAGTTGGCGCATTGTGAGCTATTTCTATGAGGGGTTAACATCTAGAGAGCGTCAGTTTATTGAAATGATGTGTAATGGTGATTTCCTACAGAAGGATCCTGATGAGGCTATAGAATATTTAG
Organism: Fraxinus americana; assembly: GCA_035079005.1. NCBI lineage: Eukaryota > Viridiplantae > Streptophyta > Magnoliopsida > Lamiales > Oleaceae > Fraxinus > Fraxinus americana. The sequence goes on along the minus strand of CM068715.1, from coordinate 110,898 downwards.
ATGAACTAGCAGAAAACGGTCACACTTGGACTGGCCCTAGTGCCACTGATAGCACCAATAGGTCACGAGCCATAGGAAATCCTTCTAGTGCAGGCATCTATCATCTTAGGAAAGAAGATAATTTTAGAGTAAAGGTAGAAGCCCTGACTAAAGAAATTGAGAACCTACGCACCAGTAGTTCAAAGCCTACATCTACTTTTGCTCGTGTTGAGTCTTTTGGATCGTGTGGTGTGTGTGGGGGACTTGATCATCCAGTGCAAGAGTGTTTTGCTCTAGGTGAGATGAGGGGGGTTTATGATGAATACTGTAATGCTTTAGGTGTGTACAAAAAGCCTTATACCCCATATTCTGAGACCTACAATCAGGGGTGGCGGAATCATCCTAATTTCAGCTGGAAATCTAATAATCAGCAACCTACTCAGCCACCTAGAGTTTTCAATACACCATCACATCAACCCTCAACGTCTAGGAATTCTTTAGAGGATACCCTACATGCTTTTATGGAGGTTCAGGGGAAAACAAATCAGAAGTTTGAAACCATGATCAATCAAGTTGTTGAGGAGAGTAAAGAAATGAAAAGCCATATAACCAAATTGACTAATGCTTTAGCAATAGGGGAACATGGAAAATTTCCGACTCAACCTCAACCTAACCCTAAAGGACAAAATAAAGTTCAAACTTCAGTGTAGAAAACAACCTTAAGGAGATAAATGCTATCACCACTCAATATGGGAAGGTTGTAGAACCAATCATTAAGCCTAGGGAAGTAGAAGAAAAAGAGAAAGACTCTAGTAATTCTGAGCCAGTGATAAGGTGGTGGAGAACCTAGCTAGAGCACCATTTCCTCAAGCCCTAAAGCCTAATGTGAAAGCTAATAGCCAACATGATGAGATCTTAGAACACCTTAGGCAGGTAAAAATCAATCTACCTCTCTTGCATGTGATTTCTCGAATTCCTACATATGTAAAAGTCCTCAAAGACTTGTGTACTGTGAAAAGGAAGCATCATGTCAAGAAAACTGCTTTCTTGACTGAGCAAGTGAGTGCAGTGATTGAACAAAGAATCCCACCGAAGTATAAGGATCCTGGTTGTCCAACAATTTTTTGCATCATTGGGATTTGTGAGTTTGCACAAGCCCTTCTTGACTTAGGAACTAGTGTTAACCTCATGCCTTATGCCATTTATCTACTGCTAGGCCTAGGTGAGATAAAACCTACATCCGTAGTTTTACAATTAGCTGATCGATCCACTATAAAACCTAGAGGAGTAGTTGAAGATGTTTTGGTGCAAATAGACAAGTTTTACTATCATGTTGACTTCCTAGTTCTAGATTTAAAAGTTGATGTGAATGTGAACTCCAAAATACCTATTATTCTTGGTAGACCCTTTCTTGCTACTGCTAATGCTCTTATCAATTGCAGGAATGGTCTAATAAAGCTATCTTTTGGAAATATAATTCTTGAAGTCAATATTTTTCACATCACTAAGCAACTTATGGAGGAGTGTCATCAAATGTACATGGTTGATGTACTCACTCAGGATGATGCACCTACAACCATTGATTTCAATCCTTTAAACTCATTTCTTATAAATTCTGAAATTCTTGCACATTGACATAATGAAGAATATGCTAATATTTGTGCCGTTTTTGCTAAATTTCAGGGTTATGGGACATCACCATGGCAACCAAAGTTTGAAGAACTACTAGCTAGAACTAGAGGGCAGCAACCATCAAGTATTGAGAGTCCAACACCGGAGCTGAAACCACTACCCCCAGGACTGAAACATGTGTTCCTTGAACCAGGTGATACTTTTCCTGTGATTATTTCTTCAGAATTAAATGTTTCTCAAGGTAAACAACTTTTAAACATTCTGAATGAGCACAAATCTGCAATAGGATGGACTATAGCTGACATCAAGGGTATTAGTCCCCTAATCTGCTTATATAGGATTCATCTAGAGGAGGGAACTAATCCTAAAAGAGACCCACAACGTAGGCTGAACCCCACAATTAAAGAGGTAGTGAAAAATGAAGTGCTAAAATTGTTAGATGCAGGAATAATTTCTTCTATTGCCGATAGTAAATGGGTTAGCCCAACATAGGTAGTCCCTAAGAAATCAGGAGTCATAGTGGTTAAAAATGAACTTGGTGAAATGGTCCCTACAAAAACTGTAACTGGATGGCGCATGTGTATTGATTATAGGAAGTTGAATGCTGTCACTCAGAAGGACCATTTTCCCCTCCCATTTCTGGACCAAATTCTTGAGCGTGTGGCTGGCCATCCTTTTTACTGTTTCTTGAACAGTTATTCTGGTTACTATCAGATTGAGATAGCATTAGAGGACCAGGAAAACACCACTTTTACTTGTCCATTTAGTACCTATGCATTTCGTAGGATGCCATTTAGATTATGTAACGCTCCTGCTACTTTTCAACGATGCATGATGAGTATGTTTAGTGATATGGTAGAAAACTGTATGGAAGTCTTTATGGATGACCTAACTGTTTTTGGTACTTCTTTTGATGCATGCTTGTTAAACTTGGAGAGAGTTCTAACCCGATGTGAGGAAAAGGGGTTGGTTTTGAATTGGGAGAAATGTCATTTTATGGTTTCTTCAGGTATTGTCCTAGGTTATGTTGTTTCATCTAAGGGGATAGAAGTTGACAAATCTAAGATTGAATTGATCTCCAAGCTACCCACACCTAAGACAACTAAAGATATCAAATCTTTCCTTGGCCACGCAGGTTTCTATAGAAGGTTTATATAAAACTTTTCATCCATATCCAGACCTTTATGTAATCTCTTAGCCAAGGATGCTACCTTTGATTGGACCCCAGCTTGCCAAGAGGCGTTTAAAACCTTGACCGATAGGCTAACTTCAGCACCCATAATGCAATCACCTGATTGGTCGTTACCATTTGAGATTATGTGTGATGCTAGTGATTATGCGGTAGGTGCTGTCCTTGGGCAACGAAGGGAGGGTAAACCTTTTGTCATTTACTATGCTAGTAGGACCTTAAGTGGTGCTCAAATGAACTATTCCACAACCGAGAAGGAACTACTACCTGTAGTCTTTGCTTTAGATAAGTTTCGATCCTATCTAATTGGTCCTCCTATCACAATCTTCACAGACCATTCTGTTCTTAAGTACCTTCTTTCCAAGAAGGATGCTAAGGCACGACTAATTAGGTGAATTTTACTCCTACAGGAATTTGATATTGCTATTAAAGATAAAAAGGGGGTAGAAAATGTAGTAGCAGACCATTTATCTAGGTTAACTTTTCAGGACAATGTGAATCAATTGCCTATTAGAGATGACTTCCCAGATGAACACTTCTTTTCCATTTCCTCTTTACCCTGGTTTCCTCATATTGTCAACTACCTAGCTATAGGTGAAATTCCAGGCGAGTGGAGTGCGCATGATAAGAGAAATTTTTTAGTTGAGGTGCGTAAGTTTTATTGGGATGACCCATGTCTATTCAAATACTGCCCTAATCAGATTTTAAGGCGTTGTGTGCCTAATGAGGAGATACCTAGCGTACTAGACTTTTGTCATTCACAGGCTTGTGGCGGTCATTTTTCCATGAAAAAGACTGCTGCAAAAATTTTGCAATGTGGTTTTTATTGGCCCACTTTATTCAAAGACACTAACATTTACTGTAAATCTTGTGAAAAGGGTCAAAAGCTTGGTGCTTTGTTTCGACACAACATGATGCCATTAAACCCCATTTTAGTGATAGAAGTCTTCGAATGATGGGGTATTGATTTTATGGGCCCCTTTTCACCTCCCTTTGGATATATGCATATCATTGTGGCTGTAGATTATGTGTCTAAATGGGTCGAAGCAGTAGCTTGTCGAGCCAATGACAACAAAACAGTTGTGAAATTTCTTAAGGAAAATGTGTTATCTAAGTTTGGGACACCAAGGGCTATTATTAGTGATAGTGGTACACATTTCTGTAACCGTTCGTTTGAGGCTCTAATGAAAAAGTACGGGGTCATTCATAAAATATCAACTGCTTATCATCCCCAGACTAGTGGACAGGTTAAATTAGCCAATAGGGAAATCAAGCAAATTTTGGAGAAAACTGTAAACCCTAATCGTAAGGACTGGTCGATGAGATTGAATGACGCACTTTGGGCCTACCGAACTGCTTTTAAGACCACTTTAGGCATGTCACCGTATAGACTTGTCTTTGGAAAACCTTGTCATTTGCCTATAGAGCTCGAGCACCGAGCCTTTTGGGCTATCAAACACTTTAACTTTGATCTAGAGGAAGGTAGTAAACTTAGGAAGTTTCAGTTAACTGAGTTGGAGGAGTTGAGAAATGATGCTTATGAGAATGCTAAACTTTACAAAGGAAAAAAGAAAATGTTTCATGATAGACACATTCTTCGAAAAATATTTGAACCAAATCAGAAAGTTTACTTGTATGATTCCCAACTCCATAAGCATCTAGGGAAACTTCGTTGTAGGTGGTCTGGTCCTTTTGTGGTGAAACAGGTCTTTAACCATGAGGCAATTGAAATCGAGGACCCTAAAGATGGTAGGGTATTTAAAGTGAATGGACAGCGTTTAAAGATAGCATATGGGCAACAGGTGCCTGTGGAGGAAGAAATTCCTCTTGCAGACCCAGTTTACCATCCTTGACACCTTCTATGTCCGTCCATCACTTTACTTTTTTGTATTTTCGATTTTTAATTTCTTTTTTTAGTTTGTTTTGCATTATGTTAGGTTCTTTCATTTCTTGCATTACCATTTCAATTGAGTACTTTCAGGTTTCTATTTCTTTTTCGGCTGTTGTGAGTTTGCTGCAATACTCAGGTGATATCTTTCCTTCTCTTCCATTGGAACTATTGTTTTTACATTGAGGACAATGTTTCAATTAAGTTTGGGGGTGGTGCATGAGCATTTCATTCATCGTTTTAACTGCAATTTTTGAATGCTTGTCTGTCGAATGTTTGTGTGTTTAAAAAAATAAAAAATAAAAAAAATTCTAGTTTTTATCTTTTAGTATTAGACTTTAATTCTTGCTTTGTGTGCTTGTGTGGGTTTAATAATTATGCCAGCTATGATGTGACTATTGGAATATGTGTCAGTTATGAATGATGAAAATGGTGTGTTATCCGATTAGTCTATACCTGTTTATGTACAACTTGACATTTTCTATGCACAACACTTATGTTAGCATTTTGAGTTAGTGGATAGTGGAATATAGTGATACAACCAAATAACATCTAGTGCTATATTCCATAAATCCAATTATAGGTTAGTTTGGAGATGATTGAACTGTTACAGGGAAACACTGAGATGAATAGGGATTCCATGCATGAAAACCTTGTGTGGATTGTCTGAAACCTATTGAGATGAAAACGAGGTGAAAGTTTTAAATTAGAGGCTAGTTTTAGATATTGGATATCTAAAAAAAAAATAGGGGCATTGCACTAATCTTTGAGTACATTGAAGCATCTTTTTGAGCCTATATAACTCGGGTGATTAAGCCTGTGAGGGTGATTTAAAACCTGATGCCCTATGATCATCTGACTTGGGATCATCGGCCTAAAGCTCGCTACATGGATTATACAGAAAGCAAATGAGAAGATGCCAAAAAAAAGATGGAGAAAATATGAAAATGAAAAAAAATTCTATTCAAATACATTGATTAAGCCCTAGACATCCAGTTGACAAAACTTTACCTTTGATGAGAAGCAAGTAACTTAGTCTAATCTCAATGGTAGAAGCAATCAAAAATATAGGAGAATCTCGATTTATTGAAGTGTGAACTTGTAAGAGTAAGATCTATCCAAACTACGAGATGGTAAGGAATAGAAATGAAAAGTTGAACCTAGGATGCACCCCGGGAAAAATGAGTGAAAATCATAAGTTTGGGGGTGTGTGAATCTCTCGAGCGAGGAAAGGATATATCGGACTACTTTGGGACAAGTGTTGAACCAATCAAAAATCTTAAGATGTTGACATGGGTTTTCACACACACACGTTAGGTTATGCATGTAACAGGTGGAGACTGATTTAATTTTTGCACTGTTGTAATTGTTCATTTGTCTGATTACCAAATTTCAAACTTGAGATACGGCATATTGTTAAACCATGTTATTCATAGGGTTGAGTTATATTATTTTTTGAGGACAAACAATAGTTCAAGTTTGGGGGAGTTTGATAAGTGCGTTTTTACATACTTATTTTACTGTCAAAAATTGTTGATTAATATGTTGGAATATAGCTTAATTCCATGTAATTTATGTTTTGCAGGACAAATGATGAATGTAGCGAAATTGAGGAGAAAAGTGCGCAAAAGGACTAAAATGGAAGAAAGCGGAAGTCCAAGGACCAAAGTGCAAATACTATAAACTTGTTTCTAACCTTGTGATGAAGATTCGAGAGTGTTAGAGGTCAATTGGATGAAGAAATGAGTCAAAGGGATGAAACATTAACATATATCAACTTTCAAGTTGAAAAGTTTTGTACCGATTTTTAGCCTCATCTTGAGACCAGTTTTCAACATGGTAGATGATCAAACTGGAAGTTGACATCTGAATAACAGTTGTATATCTTTGAGTTAGCTTTCCAACTCAACTTGAATCACCTCAGTCGGACATCGGGAGAGGAAGATACAACCAAAATACTGAAAACTGCTCGGTTGGAAAAATACGTACCCATGCGATTGCATGGGCTTATATCTTGCGATCGCACAGAAACTTCCGGAACTTCTATGGCTGAAATTATTTGTTCCTTGCGACCGCATGGATTTATACCTTTCGATCGTAAGGAGTAAATCTGGAGCGAATTTCTAGGTTTTGCCCTTCGATTTGGAAACCTAATTTTCTACCCTATTTAAACCTAAACATGTCCCAGAACGCTGCAACTCCGTTTCTTACACTTTTTCTCCACATTTTTGGCTCAAGAAACTCCATGGAAGGCTAAAAACCTTGGTGAAGCAAAGAAGGAACTCAACTAGATTTGGGGATTTCAACATCTTTTATTCATATAATGTGTTTTTAATTGTTTAAACAATTCTAGAGTTTATGTTTCCACTCTTTATTAATTATTTTGAGATTTACTTTACTTTTATTAAGTTTTTCATGGATTTAATCATGTTTCTTCCATTGAACAATTAAAATACTTGTTTAAGTTTCAATTTCAAATACTTTATTGGTGTGATTTAATTATTGCTATATGTTAGAAATATATAGTCACTTTTTGAATCTAATTTCAATAAATTAATGTGGGAATATGGTTTAGGAAACTTAAATTCTAGAATTACATTGTTTTTATGGTTTATTCTTCTTATCATGAATGTATTATAAGATTAACTTAGTTTTATTAAATTGGTCATAGGATTAGTCATGCTCTTTCTATGGATTGATTGAAGTAATTACTTAGGTCTTAATCTTAATTATTTTAGTTTATTGGTATGATTCTCTACTACTTTATGCTTTAGTATATAGTCTATTTTGAATCTAATTTCAATAAACTAAAATAATCCACGTGTGAACATTGCAAATGAAAGATTAACCATTAGAATCATGTTAGAATTAAATTGGTTTGTATTGTTAAATCCTCCGATTAGAAAGTTAGGACAAAAACTTTTAATTGAGTAGAAAATGCATGAATAATTGATGTGATTGATCCAATCCAGTTGAGGAAATTTCGACGCTTCACCACCCCAAACTATTGATTTTAACTTTGCTACTTCAACATTGAATTCACTACAAATCTGAGAGGACAAATTCATTCTTTTTGGAACCTTTAAATATTTTTCCATCTCCCTGTGGATACGACACCCCAAAGCTACACTACAACACCGCGTAACACTTTGGGCGTAATCAGTACTTATCCAATTTCCTCTTTTGTGTCATATAATTGTTTGTCACCATCTTCTTGTTCTTTTATTACAACTCTTGATTCTGTCACTCTTCCTAAGACTGTTCATGATGCTCTATCTCATCCTGGTTGGCCTAATGCTATGATTGAGGAGACGAATACTTTAGATGACAATGGTACTTGGACCCGTGTGCCCTTTCCTATAGGTAAAAAGGCTATTGGATGTAAATGGGTGTTTACTGTTAAAGTTAATCCTGATGGGTCCGTTGCTAGATTGAAAGTTCGCCTTGTGGCTAAAGGCTGTGCTCAAACATATGGAGTTGATTATTCTGATACTTTTTTTCCTGTTGCTAAACTTATGTCTGTCAGGTTATTTATCTCTATGGCAGCCACATATGATTGGCCTCTGCATCAGTTAGACATTAAGAATGCATTCCTTCATGGTGATCTTCAGGAGGAGGTTTATATGGAGCAACCACTTGGTTTTGTTGCTCAGTGGGAGTATGGAAAATTTTGTCATCTTCGTAAATCCTTGTATGGCTTGAAACAAAGTCCTCGGGCCTGGTTTGGAATGTTTAGTCAGGCTATTGAAAACTTTGGCATGAAGAAGAGTAAGTTTGATCATTCTGTCTTCTATAAGTAGTCTGCAGCTGGTATCATCCTATTAGTTGTTTATGTTGATGACATCGTTATTACTGGGAGGGATTCTGGTATCTCATCCCTCAAATCTTTCATTCACTGTCAGTTTCATACAAAGGATTTAGGAACACTAAAGTATTTCTTGGGTGTTGAGGTGACGAGAAGTAAGAAAGGGATTCTCTTATCTCAAAAAAAGTATGTGCTTGACTTGTTGACTGAAACAGGAAAATTAGGGGCTAAACCACATAGCACTTCGATGGTTCCTAATTTGTAGCTTACAAAAGATGGTGAATTGTTTGAAAATCCTGAGAGATATAGGAGATTGGTTGGGAAGTTGAACTATCTTACTGTGACTCGTCCATATATTGCCTATTCAGTTAGTGTGGTAAGTCAGTATATGTCTTCTCCAACTGTCGATCATTGGAATGCTGTAGAACAAATTTTATGCTATTTAAAAGAAGCGCCTGGGAGATGAATTTTGTATGGCAATCATGGTCATAATAGGATTGAATGTTTTTCAGATGCTGACTGAGTAGGATCCAAGGAATATAGAAGATCTACTTCCGGCTATTGTGTATTTGTTGGAGGAAATTTAGTTTCATGGAAAAATAAGAAACATAATGTGGTTTCACATTCGAGTGCTGAATCAGAATATAGGGCTATGGCCAAGTCTGTGTGTGAAATAATGTGGATGCATCAGCTCCTCACTGAAGTGGGCCTCAAGGTTTCAATACCGACCAAGTTATGGTGTGATAACCAAGCGGCACTTCATATTGTATCCAATCCAGTCTTTCACGAACGAACTAAACACATTGAGTTTGATTGTCATTTCGTTTGTGAAAAGATTCAGAAATGTTTGATTTCTACAGGGTATGTGAAAACAGGAGAACAATTGGGAGACATCTTCACAAAGGCTCTAAATGGGTTCGGGTTGATTATCTTTGTAACAAACTGGGCATGATAAATATCTAAGCTCCAGCTTGAGAGGGAGTGTTACAGAATATATTTAGAATATGAAAAAAAAAAAAAAAAAAAAATATATATATATATATATATATATATATATATATATATATATATATATATATATATATATATATATATATATATATATACACTTTGATTCTAGGGATTTGATATAATTAGTCTCCTACCTAAAATAGGATTTGTAACTTGTATATATATCTAAGAGATTCATGAATATAGAAGAGAAAAACAAATTTTCTTCCCAACTTACATTAACCAAAGCAGTTTGAGCTAAAATAATCTACCGAAAATATATAAACTTGCAGCCCCAAGGTAAGCATTTTGAAGTAAAGGACTAGCAGAACTAGAAAATCAAGCAGGAATTCCATGTAAGTTACCTGATAATGATATATTGAAAAAGTGGCAGGTGCCTGTAATTAAGCCAATAATACCTCCCTATATCACAAGCTAAACATTGCTAATTAGTATGACTGACAAATCTTTGAAGCCAAATTTCATATAAAACAATTAAAATGGCAACATCAATAAACCTGCCCATTGGGATGATAAGATACTACAGTGATTATATCCTTTATTTGAGCCCAGTCAACGACTTGACCACCATTGATCGTCCAAATGCGAACCATTCCATCTATTGAACCACTGATGAAGTAATCATCAGGGTTAAATTGAATGCAGGTCACTGCATTTTATATCCAAACAATTTGAGTGGAATATGATGAGGAGTCGGGAGTCTTCGACATCTTCGACATCCTTAACTGGTATACAAGTATTAAATAAATAAAAGATCTTTGTAAAGCTAGACCTTCTTACTGTATTTATGAGTTGGGGTTACTTCTTTACGCTTCTGCCCTGTAGAACATTTCTGCCTCACTATGGCGGATTGTCGGATTTGTTTCCCTAGTGGCCTCCTGCCTAATGGTACTCCGTTATCCATAATCCATATAGATTCGTACATAAAGATTGTATAGTAGAAATTGAAAAGCATAGTATTTTATTCAAGAAGGTTTAAGAGCAAAAATTCTCTTAAACTTTATTTAAATACAAGTATGTAGATCCAGTATGGATCTACTGTCTTTGAGGGTTTAGCCTCAAAACGAGTACATCAAGTTTTCAAAAGATAAGAAAGAAAATTTTTCTAAAAAAATTTCTCCTCCCCCTCTTCTTCGAGTATGCATCTTTTTATAGATGAATTCTGAGATTCTCTTTTCATCTTTGTCGTCCATTTGTCATTGATCCACATTTTTTCTTTTTCAAAAGAAAAAGTAGTGATAAAGGGATTTAGACAAATTTGTCTTCTTTTCTTTTTAAAAGTATATGATTTTCTTTTGTTACATCTTCTTTTAAAAAGCGGATTCCTCTTGCCAGCTATCCTGATTTGTTTGTATAGCTTACCGTGGTGCTTCCACTAGACTCTGTCTTTTCTTTTGATAAATCGTTATCTTCTTTTGTCTCACACCATTGGCAAAAATGATCTTTTCCAAGGCTTTGTCTCAATGCTTTAGACAACTCTCCCTTGTAATTTGAAGGGGCATTTGGTAAATTATAAAAATTCTTCTCACAATTACACAAAGTTTTGATTCCATTCATTTCAATCACTGATCCTGTTTGACTTGTCACCAAAATAGTATTTGATGAATAATTTACCTTGATTTTTGACTCATTATTAAAGTTCCTTAAACGTGTTAATAATCTTTGATATGAAAGACTTCTCCATTCATTGAGAATTTTTTCATTCACACATTCAGTCTTTGCTGTAGTTGGTTTATACAGAGTAACTTGCTGTAATGTCTTGATTTGGATATGGTGATATCCTTTAATCAGTACTCCTTCATTGTTCCAAAATGGAATTGTACTGTTTATCTTCAGAACAATGTGAAGATCTGGATCCTTAATAACATATTTCTTAAAGTCCTTCAAGGCCTTTAATAATTTGTCATCAATTAATTTGATTTCTTCCATTGTTTAACTGAGAAGAATCATCTTGATTAATCTACAATGAAAAACTGTTTGTACTATCGTAGGTTCAGATCCTTGACAAAAAATGGCAATCTGGGCCTAGCCCTCAGGTCACTGTCTTGGCAATATTTGGGTCTGAATTGGATATTGTCATTAAGATGGTTATATGAAGAAGGTGTAACTCTTTTGGCTTCATAAAACTGGTTAAAAGCTTGTTGGTCTTCGAGGAAAGTTTTAAAATTTTTGTGTTTGTAAGGCTTGTTTTTAACAATTGGTTCAACTTGTTTCCATTGTGAATAAAAGCCCATGTGTGGACCTTCAAAAATCACATAAAATTTTGTACCTGCAGGCAAATTGTTAATACCAACAAGTGATGAATTTGCAATTCCAACAATTGGAATATTTTTCTCTTGGGCTTCAATGCCTTTGAGTTTCTTTGGGCTTTGAATACCCTTTTGTTCTTGTAAATATTTTTCGTACCATGATTGCGGGCTTGGATTACACTTATGTTCTTTCGAACACTGAGATTTCAAATTCTCGTCTCTATTGCTTTCAATAGTCTTGCTATTGTCAACATTAAATTTTGGGATTTGAATTCCGTTTTGCTCTTGAGAGCACTGAGCTTAACTATGCTCTTCTATATTATTTAGAGTAGTATTACTACTTTCAATATTGAGTCTTCCTCATGACTTTATTTTTCTTTCCAGTAGTCTTGCTACTTTCAATTCCTTCCGTTTGGGGTTTTTCAAAGGTTTTATCCTCCGCTTTTTTTTCAGAAGTTGATGCTAATTTTTGTTTGAGAAGTCTAGCAAACTTCTTTTTCAAAATTTGCAATTTCTGTTGTCTTGTTGAGATCTCCATTTCTTCAATTTTGATCTGTATTTCAAGATCATCAATATGATCTTCAATTGTATTAATTTTTACCCGTAAAAGCAAATTCTCTTGTAAGTGTATCTGCTAAAGAAATATCTTTACCTTTTATAATTTGTATTTCAAAATCATACTGGCTAAACCACATTTGCCATCTCACAAGTCTTCCTTACTTGTAATCTGGATGTACCTGATGTTTTAAAAATGAATTACATGTACTTGAATAATTTCTAACAAGAAATTTATCAGAAATGATATACAACCTGAATTTTGTAATAGCCTTTTTCATGGCTAAAATTTCTTTTTCGTTAATATGATAGTTCTTTTCTGCTCCCTGAAAAGTTCCTGAAGTATAAGAACATAATTTTTCATTTTGATCTTGTTGATTGAAATCTTTCAAAACTGCTCCTCAATATTCATGGGATGCGTCTGTTTCCACAATCATTTTATCTCCTCATTTTGGATGATATAATGAATGTAAGTTTTTTACTTTAGATTTTATTTTCTGAACATAAATACTATCTTCTTTAGTCCATATCCATTTAAAATCTTTTTTGAGTTTCTTTTGAAAAGGTGTTCTCATTTTTGCTAATTCTTTAATGAAAGATTCAGCATAAGTGAGACATCCAAGAAATATCATCAATTGTTTCTGATCTTGAATTTCGTTTGGAAATTCTTGAATATGAATTAAAATATGGGGTTTTAGATTTTTATAGCCATAAGCTATATCCAATCCAAAAAATCCAATTTTTTCTTTAAATAATTGCACATTCTTTTCAGATAACACAATTCCTTCTTTTGTTTTTTTTAAAACAGAAATTACTTGTTTTTCATGTTCTTCTTCTGTTTCAGAAAACACAAAAATATCATCAATGTAAACAAAACAATATTTACTGTATTCTTTAAGGATATTATCCATGTCTCTGGAAAATACACGGTGCTTGTTTTAATCCAAATGGAACAACTTTCCATTGGTAATGTCCTAGAGGACAATTGACAGCTGTAAGGTATTTGCTCTCTTAGTCAAGTATTACTTGCCAAAATCATGATTTACAATCAAATGATGAAAATATTTTCTTTCCTTTAATTCATTGTAAAAGACTTAGCATATTTGGAATTAAATATCCATCATCTTTAGTGATTTTATTTAATTGAGAATAGTCAACAACCATTCTAGCTTTTTCACTCCTTTTTTCTGCTTCTTTTCTTACCATAAAAGCTGATGAAGAAAATTGTGATTTGCGTGGATGTGAGAAACCTTGGGATATGTTAGCCATCTCATTAGAACATTTTTAGGAGTCAAGACATGTAAAATAATTGATTTGTTTATATAGGGCTTGTTTGAGCCCCACTTTTTTTGTAGAACGTATTTTGGAAAGCATATTGATAGAGAATGTATCCACTATATCTAAAAGACTCAACTTCCAAAACACTATTCACAAGCCGACTAGCCATGTAAGCCGCCGTTTCCGAGCCGAACCGTTCTGAAGCCGAGCTGCAAAAGGTAGATATTTTGAAAATTTTGATTATTCGCCGAACCGTTCTGAAGCCGAGCTGCAAAAGGTAGATATTTTGAAAAATTTGATTATTCTCCTGGACTCACCCACTCGAAACCATTCTCACTCAAATTTTCCCCTAAATCAAAACCCTACTTCATCTTCTCCCCCATTCACTTCCCTCTCCTTGCGCCGTTTCCTCCACTGCTCCGCCTCCACAGACCACATTCCACGCCTCCGCCTTCAGGCTTCAGCCCTAAGCCCTTCACTCCACTGCTCCGCCAGTCCGCCTCCACGCGACCACGCATCCACCTTCAGCCCTTCCCTGCGACCCTGCGCGACTACGTCCAGCGTCCTCCGGCGTCCAACGTCCTCTCCATCTTCGGGCCCGTGATTATTGAGTAAGCTGTAAGTATTTGTATGTTTTCCATTTTACCCTCCATTTTCCCAATTCTACTAATTCCCAAACTGAGGTCTTAATGGTACCCACCACCGCAGGTTTCTCATGTTTGTTTAATCCTAAATTTCTCTCTCAGCTAAGGCGAGCGAAAGCCCCCGACAATTTCAATCGACTGCTCCCGGCTTGCAAAAAAGGGCACACAATTTATAGACCTTCCGTATGTTGTAAAAGGAATGGATGTTTCTTTCAGCGGGATATTAAGCTATATTGAAGCCACTGCTGAAGAGAAGCTTAAAGCTAATTAATGCACCCCTGCAGATTTATGTTACTCCCTACAGGTGATATTCAAGATTAAATTGATTTGTGAATTAATTGATATTTTCTTGTGTAGACAATATGCATCTGATGTAGCTGTTTATCAATATCAAAAATCAGAAGGCTTATAAAATTTATGCTCATATCTGTTTTTGAGTGGTATTATGTGATGAATTGGTTATTTCTTCACTGAATGAGCAAATTGAAAGTTCGTCTCTTCTCTCTTCACTTTCTCTTTCCACGTAAATGCTAAATTAGGTTTTTGCTTTTCAGAAAAGAAGTGTTATTTTAAATTTTTCGTTTGTTTTGTTAGAATTATTTATTGATGTATTATTGTTGATTTTAACCATTAGTGTCGTCAGCAAGAGCCCAATCACCGCCATACTCAAGTGCAGCCCGAATTGCCGATTCTAATTGCTATCCACAGTACACTGCTTCTCTCAAATGTAATTGTCAAAATCCCCAAATTTATAGTTTTGATTCATTTTTATTTGAATGACTTCTTGTTAGTTTTATGCTGTATTTGTCAAATATGATTGTTGTTTGATTTTTGTTGAATTATCTCTTTTCCATTGGATCTGTATATTATTTTGTGGGCGATTAAGATTTTCCATAAATTGTACTTCCAACTAATCGTAAAGGAAGGATTTTTTACTGGCAAGCAGTAGGCTTTTATTGCGCTTCTACATACTATGTAAAATTTCCTTTTTTAGAGGGGATGATATATAAGGCTATAGCATTCAAAAGGAGTTAATTTTGCATTTTTATTGTTGGCTTATATTGAAATTCTGATATATGATGGTTTGAAGTATTCCTAATTTCCAAATATTTGATTTTTGATGAGCATCCGCTCCCATATGGACACAACTCTTAGGGGCATTACTTCTTTGTGACTGTGATAAACTAGCTCAGAACACAAGGTTTGAGTTGTAATAAGCATCACAATCTAACTATTCTTCCTAAGCTAGCATATTAAATGATGTCAACATTGAGTTACGACTTCGAACATGTCTAGCCAAGCTTTGAAGTTATTTCATGTAATATTTCTTGCCAAAATGTTTGATATCTTTTAAAAGTTTTTTTCTATTAATATTGAGTTCAAATATTGTCTTATTTGTTCTGGTGCATCTGTTCGACTTATAGAAGAGGCAATCCAGAGATCTAATGCTTTGGAGGAAGATGATATGGAAACTTTAAGGTTTGTCACTGCATTTTCTGATCATTATTTTTAACCAACTATCTCTATTATTTGTATTTCACTACCTTTTTCCTGTATTAATTTGTCACTATCTCTATTAATTTGTATTAATTTATATAAAACTTACATTTCTATCCCCCAACCCATTTATAAGATAAATTAAAGAAGCAATTTTACCCCATTATCAATGTGCTCTTACGACAATTGATTTTGAATGAACTTTGTAGAACAGATGTGGATTTGAGGGGAGGGGCAAGATTTGGGTTCATGACTAATATTTTGTTCGAGACTTCTGCATGTTTATTCCATTCTTTCGAGATTTATTTCTAGATTTTTGTTCTCATTTGTGTTTTCATATATTTTTTTTCAGTTTCTGTTGATTGATGCTTCTCGAAAATCTGTCAATTTGGAATAATCGAAATAATAACAGTAGTGTTAATATAGTATTAATATTTTTTCAAATTTCCTGGAATTTGGTCCGTATTGTGACGATTTGTTCTTCATGAGGCATTACATGTTTCGTACGGTCTGTCGTAGATGATGTTCGTGAATAATGGATATGAGTTTGTGCATTTTCACTCTTGGTCATTTGTTGCAAAATAATTTTGTGGTGGTTATTGTTTGTTTGAATTAAATTTTCTTTGTGAAGATGAGCACATGTTCTGACATATGTAAAAGAACTAGAATCCGAAATGCAGTGAGGTAAATGGTGGAAGATGAGGCCTTTTTTCTTTGGGCCATGGGTGGTTAAAATATATCTGAATTAGATCTCGACATTTCACCCAAATTCAGCCTGAGTATTTTAATGGGGAACTAATAGGTTTAATAAATTCATTTATTTTCGAGTACACTGTGGGTACTTTACTGGATGAGATACAGTTTGATTCTAGCCGTGGTCGAGGCACTCCCTTCAAATTTAAGCTAGGCCAAGGTATATAGGCATGTAAAAAACAAAATTTTTTGAGGTCTATTTCTTGCATCTTCTGTTTGATCCTTGTCAGTTTTGTATGTTTTTTTATTTCTTCCTTGAATTTGGTCTATACATTTCTGGAAAAACACTTTTGAGGTCTATTTCTTGCATCTTCTGTTTGATCCTTGTCAGTTTTGTATGTTTTTTTATTTCTTTCTTGAATTTGGTCTATACATTTCTGGAAAAACACTTTTGAGGTCTATTTCTTGCATCTTCTGTTTGGTCCTTGTCAGTTTTGTATGTTTTTTTATTTCTTTCTTGAATTTGGTCTATACATTTCTGGAAATCTGAGGTAAGGATTCAGCAACTGTGGTTGAAGAAGAACTTGCCGAAGGCAGCAACGATTCTAGCTATTTCTCTTTTTCACATGCTCAAATATTTGTATAAATTTTATTTCTACACTATTGAGGACCCCCACCACCACAAACACACTTTTTATTCTGTTCTAAGTCATGTGAGAGTGAATTAATATGCAAAATGGTGGGAGGATTTTATCTGAAATTAGATAATTTAGTAAATTTACCAAATTTAATCTTTCTTTTTAGATTTGGAAAGTAAGATCAAATACATTTTGATTATTATTATTGTTATGTCAAATTAAATGGGTGCAGTTTCCTTTCCCTGTTCTGGGAGTTAGTTATTACATTACTTTGTTTATATTTTGATGTATAATTGACATGGCCTTAGAGAATTTTGTCATTTGGCTGGAATTACTTATTTATTCTCTGAATTTGGCATGTTTAGGCGATAAATAAAGATTCTTTGTCATCTTGTTCATTAAAGGAACATGGATGTAGCTGTAACATATAAATCTCACCAACAATACCAGGATGGGTGCTGATTATGGCATAAATCGCCTAAATATGGTATTCTAGGACCATTTCTTAATAAGATAAATACTTTTAACCATGAATATGAATTAGAATTTGGGACATTTTTTTTCATTTTTTATGTGATATTGAATTCATTTGTGTTTATTCGTTTCCAATTTACACAGGGAACGTATAATTCGAACTGAAGTAGAAAAAATGTCTTCAGTGTCTAAGAAAAATAAAAGACGAAGAGAAGTGTGCATTGACAGTACTGAATTGGATATGAACGTACTTACGCCGAAGAGAAAATCTCAATGTCTTGTTCAATTGGAAGGTATGTATATCTGACGACAAGGAAACATGTTAGTAATGACATTCTTAAAAATATTATTTCCGAGTTTTTAGATTAAGAATTTGTGCACACAATTTTCCAAATCAAAGAAAAAATGTGACGCAATTTATTCTCTGAAAAAAAATCTACAAATTGATGCTTTACATTAGTCAACTTCAGATTTGTCTTCGCCTCTTCCTTTTTTGTTCAAAACAAACAAAGCAGAAGACAACAAATTTGAAATTTTTTTTACAAGATTCAATTGCACATGTCAACATATGTGAAGGTATTCATTGACTATCAACTTTCACATTTACATTTAAATGAATTATGTTTTAATTTTTGATTTCAAACCAAACTATGTCATCTAAACTTTATTATTTAAAATTTTAAATACTTAAGTTTACAAAGAGACCACAAATGAGTAATTGTCGTTTATGTGTAGATCTAGGTGTTAGTTCCTCTGGTCAAGCTGGTTGTACCGAAGGCAGCCGTGCTCCAAAGACACCACAAATGAGTAATCGTGGTTTATGTGTAGATCTAGGTGTTAGTTCCTCTGGTACGTATATTTCGAATTCTCTAACTTTTTCATTATTTTAGGTTTTCATTGTTCATCTTTAAAAACGGTTCATAGTAATGTATTCCAAATTTTTTTCCTTGTTTTCCAATCTCAGTATGCAGGTCTTCTGATATGGACGAGCTCCCTGCATATAATGTTTTGCCTTCTTGGGCTATCTGTGTACACTGTGGTGCTGTTAAGTTTAGCAAAGAAAGTAAGGGATTTTGTTGTTCAGACGGCCAGGTACACTTACAGTCTTATGCCCCGCCTACAGAACTTGCATTGTTGTTCACTTCAATTTGTCAAGAGACTACAGATTTCCTAAGATATGTGCGTAGTTATAACTGTAATTTCTCAATGACCTCTTTTGGTGTACACTGTGATAAGAGTCTTTTTAAAGACTACAATGGGATTTACACATTTCGAATTCAGGGACAGGTTTATCATTTCCTAAATGATATAATACCGTCAACAAACACTCCTTCGTACCTACAATTATACCTTTTTGATAGCGATGAAGAAATTAACAACAGATTGTCTTTTGGTAACAACCTTACTGAAGTTATCTTAACTAAACTTATTAATGTCTTAAGCGTAAACCCATACGTAAAGTTTTTTCGTAGTCTCGGGAATTGCAATAATCTGAAATCACAAACAATTAGGATTCGGTGTGATCCTGGTCTTGACCAAAGGCGATACAATGCACCCACTGTTTCTCAAGTTGCTGCAGTTTGTGTTGATACTAATGACACAACAGATCTTTCTGCACGTGATATTGTTGTTCATTGTATTGCTGGGGAACATCATAAAATCCATCATTACTTTGGATGTTATGACCCATTGCAATACCCATTGTTGTTCCCATACGGAGAATCTGGTTGGCACCGTGGCATAAAGTTAGTGACTAAAAAACAAAGATCTGATTCCTTTTGTAATAATGCCGATGTCATTAACCCTGGCAACTTTCTTTGCCCAGAAGACTTGATCAACAATGAGCTAAAAGGTTTTCTCTATTCCTTTAGACTATTTATCATATCATTCAATTTCTCCATGATATCCTACTTAAGTTCATTTGTTGATTTCTCAGTTTCGCATGGTCGTAACAGCAGGGCCGATGTGTCATGTCGGGAATACTATTGTTATAAACTTCAGGTTCGTCCAGGTGATGAATCTATACTATTGCATTCCGGTAGACTTCTTCAGCAGTTTGTTGTTGATATGTATGTAAAAATTGAAACTTCTAGGTTAGACTACTTCCGTCTCAACCAAACTGCTCTTCGAGCCGAATTATATCAAGGTCTTGTTGATAGTGTTCGTTTCGGAGAGTCGAGGGGTCAAAAGATTGCCCGCAGAATTGTATTGCCTCGAACTTTTTTAGGCAGCCCGAGAGATTTGAGAACACGTTATATGGATGCAATGTGCATAGTGCAAAAATACGGTAAACCAGATATTTTCTTAACCATGTCTTGCAATCCAAAATGGCCTAAGATAACTGAGCATCTAGGTCATAACGATGAAGCCCAAAATAGACCCGATTTGGTTGTGCGAATTTTTAGAGCAAAACTTGAGGCATTAAAAGAAGATTTGTTAGTTAGGAATGTCTTTGGTCCTGTTATTGCTTATATTTATGTTGTTGAATTTCAAAAAAGGGGTCTTCCACATGTACATTTCTTGATAATCCTTCAAAATGAACATAAATTGAGAACGCCAGATTCTGTGGATACAATAGTCAGTGCCGAATTACCTGATGAGCAAAAGCATCCATCTTTATACTCTCTTGTAATCAAACATATGATGCACGGACCTTGCGGTGTTTTAAATCCTAAAAACGTTTGTATGAAACACAATGATACTTGCAAGTTTGATTTCCCAAAAAAATTTTGTGACCGAACTATTATAGGCAACAATTCTTATCCAACCTATAGGCGTAGAAACAATTGTAGGTCTGCAAAGGTACGTAATCATTTTTTAGGTAATGAATAGGTTGTTCCATATAATGCATACTTGTTGTCAAAGTATAACTGTCACATAAATGTATAAATTTGTTCTTCAGTAAAATCTGTAAAATACATGTATAAATACATTTACAAAGGTCATGATAAAGTGAGCTTCTCTGTGACAGAACCAAATGATTCTGATGTATATGATGAAATAAAATTGTACCAGTCAGCTCGATGGATTTCTCCTCCCTAGGCAATGTGGCGTATATATGCATTTCTCCTATATGATATGACTCCATCCGTGATCTCACTTCAATTACATTTGCCAAATGCTCATTCCGTAACATACAGAGATGTCGATGATCTAAATAGAATTGTGGATGCAGACTATTATAAAAAAACAATGTTGACTGAATATTTTCGTATGAACGTAACTTGTCCATTTGCTAAAACGATCTTATATAGAGACTTTCCAGAGTACTATGTGTGGAACAAACAGACAAAAATTTGGTCTCCTAGGAAAAAAAATTTACGAGTGATTGGAAGAATTGTCCATGTTAGTATCACTGAAGGAGAACGTTATTACTTAAGAAAGTTGCTTAATCATGTAAAAGGAACAAGATCACATGATGATTTGAAGATAGTAAATGGTGTAAGGGTTGCAACTTTTCGGGACGCTGCTTTTTTACATGGTTTGCTCAATGAAGACACTGATTGTCATTTGTGTATGGAAGAGGCATCCCACTATCAAATGCCATACGCATTACGCCAATTATTTGGAACCATTCTTGCTCTTTGTGATCCCCATGATCCAAAAAAACTATGGCTTTCGTTCAAAGAACATATGCTGGAAGATATGTTAACTTCAAAAATGGAGATGAAAGAAGTTGAAATTAGAGTATTACATGATATAGATAATCTTTTACAGTCTTATGGGAAAACAATTGCTGAATTCTCACTTGTTGACACAAATCTATGTTCTGAACATGTAAATCGTGTTCCCAAGGTTATTTCAGATGAATTAAATGTTCCTATATGTGAAGCAGACCTGTCAAATGAACATATGCTTAATACAGAACAACGATGTACGTACGAAGAAATTATGAAATTCACGTTGGCAAAACAAAATGCTGCTTTCTTCATTGATGGTCCAGGTGGAACTGGTAAAACATTTTTATACAAGACCCTTCTTGCAACCGTCAGATCAAAAGGACTAATAGGGCTTGCAACAGCGTCATCTGGGGTTGCTGCTGCATTACTACCACGAGGCCGAACTGCTCATTCTCGGTTCAAGATTCCTATTTCTGTAAACAATGAAACAACATGTGCCATTAGCAAACAATCATCGTTGGCTCATCTTTGTAGAACTTGTGCAATAATTATATGGGATGAAGCTCCAATGGTGAACAAATGTGTTGTTGAGTGTTTGGATAGACTTCTACGTGATGTCTGTGAGTCTGACCTGCCCTTCGGTGGAAAGGTTATTGTTTTCGGAGGAGATTTTCGTCAGGTATTGCCTATCGTCAAAAAAGGTACAAAAAAAGATATTCTCAATGCAACTCTCATCAATTCATATTTGTGGCCTTTTATCATCAAGTTCAAGTTGGTCAACAATGTACGTGCTGAATCAGATCAGATTTTCTCAGATTACTTGTTGCGTATTGGAAATGGGACTGAGTTAGTACACACATGTGGCCTCATAAAACTACCTACTGAACTGCTGATACCGTATGTGAATCAAATTGACTCTGTTCTAATCTTGCTTGATGCAGTATTTCCAGAATTCCACTCTTATATTACAAATACCAATATGATGATGAATAGAGTCATTTTAAGCCCAAAAAATGAAGATGTTGATTTCATTAATGTTTTGTTGATAAATAAATTCCCTGGTGAATCTTTTACCTACTACAGTTTCGACGAGCCACTGGATGCAGATGATGTTAGTTTTAATGAAGATTTCTTAAATTCGTTTACACCAAGCGGTGTTCCACCGCACGAGTTAATCTTGAAAACTAGCTGCCCAATAATTTTGTTGAGAAATATAAATCCGTCAGAGGGGCTGTGTAATGGAACAAGACTTGTATGTAGACATTTTGATAGAAATGTTATTGATGCTGAGATTGCTGTTGGAGAATACAAGGGAAAAAGAGTCTTCTTGCCTCGCATACCTTTTATACCTTCAGAAACTGATGACACGCCTTTCAGATTTAAAAGAACACAGTTTCCCATTCGTGTATGCTTTGCAATGAGTATAAACAAGGCTCAAGGACAAACACTAGATTTCGTTGGTCTATATTTACCCAATCCTATTTTTTCACACGGTCAATTATATGTTGCCTTATCAAGAGCCAAAACAAGTCAGTCTATTAAGATACTTTTGAAGCCGAACGATCAGAACAAAGAACATTGCTCATGCACAAAAAATGTTGTATATACTGAAGTTTTGGACTCTCTAAAATTCTGTGAAACTTCATCCAAGTCGACTTGGAATGATTAGGTAATTCTTAAGGTTGCATTCTCTCATTTTTCTTTTTAAGATTCAAATTCAAAATTCTGATTTTTTGCTTTGTTCGGTTGTTTCTTAGTCTTGGAATTATCATACTTCACTATCTAAATCAAGAACATATAACATCAGCAAGACAAACGCATTTAACATGTTATTAGTCAATTGTTTTTTTCTTGTACAATTCATATAGCTTGATGTTCTAGGGGCCAGTTTTATATTTACTTCTTTTTCTCTAATAGTTTTGTATTACAGGCAACAATGTTATTAGAAACCATAAAAAATTGTTCTTATACTATTTGCCAACCGTGTGCCAGAAAATAATATTGTCCTTCACTTTGGTAAGCAAATAGTAAAATTAACTGTTTTTCCCCAATTGGATCAGATTATGAAGAAGAAGAATTTGCCACTGAAGGCGAAGTCAAGAATAAACCTGGCAAAGCTCCTCATCATTCTTGTATTCCCACGGAAGAGGAGATGAACCAATACAAGCTTGAAAGAATGCTGGAAAAACGACATAAGACAAGAGCTAATTTCGTTACATATGCAGATGATGGTTATGAGCATAAAACATCAACTAAGAGGAACATATATTTACCGTCTGCAAAGGACCCAACAATCTAGAAACTCAAATACCTGGTGTGTTTTCTAAACTTCTGGATTATTTTTCTCTGGAGCTTCAGAATCTTGTTGCGTGCCAAACTTCTATAAAAATTTTGTTCCTGCACAATTTTCTGTCTTAGGTTGGTCGAGAGAGGCGTTCAGCTTTCTGCTTGATGTAAAAATACACAGACTTGAATTATTTAGGTACTAAACTACAAATAATATCCGCATTGGCAGTCGATCATGTGAAGGGTTTTATTTATATTGAAACCAACAAACAATACGGTATTGACCCTTGAAATTCTTTCTCCTGTATATGTTTCTTACGGTTTCTTACGTGCTCTTGTAGTGAAATATGAGCATCTTTCTGAGGTTCATGGAAGAAATTCTACCATTTCTTAGGGGTAAGTGAATATACTATTACAAGCTTGTGTTTTTATATCCTGGCAGTATGTTCTGTACAGTTTCTGATTCACACTGATTTACATACCATTTACATTTTTCTTTTAATGCCATAGTTCCTAAGCAACAAATGGTTCCTTTTTGCAGTAACATTCCTCATATGTGGAGTTTTTGTGATCCTGAACAAGTGAGATTCTTTGTTTTCACATGAACCACATTTATTTTTATGATACACATTTTTTTGGTACCTTATTCCTACACTAGATACAATCTGTTTTCTTATATGCGAAAAAACTGCAAATCTTTAAATGATCAGGATTTTTGTCTAACCGTCTGGTTCTTTTATATATGTTTTAAATGCATCATATCACTATTTTATTTACATAAAATCACTTTATGCTTTCTCTTTCATACATTGTTTTTACTTGTTACAGATACCCGAAGTTATGTAAAATTAGCTTCCAGCATGACAGGAATGCGTATATTTTCTGTAGTTTTATTTTCACTCTAATCTCCCTTCTCCGATTTTGCATCGATTTCTTCATCAAGCAGAGGACGAGGCCGTCGATCTCCTCCTCCATGAGCTCTACCACTCTCCCGTAAATCTTTACTTTTAAATTATTTTACCGAACGTGAATTTTGAATTACTTTTTATGCTACTAATACTGCTTCTCCGCCTCGCACTCTTCAAGTGCTTCTTATTTTTCCCTTCGATATTTTCCAATTGTCATCTAGCTACTTTTTGATGAGGACTTCTTGGCGGATAGTTTTTCCCCTACAGGCAAGTTTATAGTGTCATATAATTTTATCCTTCCACATTTTGTTTAGTGCATCTACTAGAACAGTAAGCTAAAAAAAGAGAAAATGTTCATTTCCAGGATTGTTCAATACATAGATTTGAAATCAGTGAAGTTATTTATCTTATTAGCATTAAATTCTTTGAGAAGTGGAGAGATGTAAGAGTCGATGTCTGTGATATTTGATAACTTTAATCTATTCAACGAGGTTCTAGCTTCCAACGAGAGAGAGAGAGCGAGAGGTAATCTTGGGCTGCTTTTTGTAGTCCCAGGAGAAGAAAATACCAACTAAAGCTTTGAAGAATCTCGAGGGGAAGTTAAATTTCGGTTTGGGATCTGCTATGATGATATTTGGGTTATGAAGCTTTTGTGTGGGACAAATTCGTTACAAATAAATGCAATACCATCTGCAACACGATGAAGTTGCTAACTTTTTTTTTTTTTTTTAAAAAAGCTTTAGTTATCTTTCTATATTTGTTGGATAATTGAGATTGATAGATTCTTTAGCTCATTGAAGGAAATTGCAACGAAGTTATAAGAATATATTCCGAGTTGCTGATGCTGGTAAAATAACAAATATATCCCTTGAATGGTTGGATAGAGAGGATAAAGTGTAGATTTTACATGATAAGTTTTTAGATTGAGCCCTGAAAGTGGAAGAAAAACTACAAGCAAGAACATCTAACTAAATGCTAACTGTCATTAATCAAATAAGTTTGAAGCATGTGAGACTATTTAAATGTGTGAAAGAGCAAAAAATATGTTTTGGGCAATTCGGATTATAACCAGGTGTTTAGACCAAGGGATTGCAATGAAAAATACACTAATTATGGGCCAGAGCAGGTGACTAAAGATGACAGGATAAAATTTTGGATGCATCTCATTTTATTCTTTTTTATATTAATATGTTTTTCTTGAAATGACATCTTCTACCAGAACTAAACTACGTATCTTTCACTAAATTTATTCTTGTTTTCTTATGAAAAAATGAATAATTCCTGGCCTAACATTGCATTATGCCAAAATACCAATGTTCACATTGCCTGAACAGTTTACTTATCAGTAAATAAATAACTTTTATTTGATTAAAATTGGAAATAAGTAAAATTTACTTATTTTGATAGTAAAAAAAAATGTTACTTTCAAAACTACTTTAAAACTTAAATGTAAGGAAAATGTTCTGAACATGTTTGGAAATTGAAAGTAACTTTTATTTATTTTAAGCTAGCCAAACGTGCTCTTTACTATGCGATAGATGTATTTACTTTCTTATTCTCGTCGATGCTTAGGTTGATGAGAAAGGAATGAGGTGGTTCCATACGGGTGATGTAGGGAGATTCCATGCTGTTGGAAGCCTAGAGGTTATTGATCGTAAAAAGGATATCGTCAACTACAGCATGGAGAATATATTTCTCTAGGGAAGGTACATATTTTATGTACCCTTCCAGTTAGCGTGTTTTTTGTCATTAAATGCATTGAAGTTCACCCACTTATTGTTTCATTTTTGTCACCATCGTTAAACTTCAATTTTTATTCAATTTAGGCACTCCATCTTATCAGATTAATGAATATGATGACGTGGTATGAAAAATTTGGTTTGTCCATAGTTTTTGTTGTTCAACTTGGTATAACCGCGTCTTGTTCGACAAGTTTTGCTTTCCTTTTTCTTTATTTTTTTTAATAATAAAAGCTCATTTTACATTACTTCTCCAAAAATATGCATTTTTGCCTACGCTTACGGACTTCTCATGCCACATTTCCTTTAATTCTGTAAGACATTTCTTAACTAAAATAAAAATTAAGTTCAGACACTAACTTGAAACAATAGTTGAGAGCCTGAATGAAACAATGCCACAAGATAGGGGACTAACAATATGCGTTTTTTCTTCAATGGCTTCTATCTGTTACATACGTTTAGAAGAGAATGGCTAATCTTGTTTGCTAAGTACTTGATGCCAGTGGATGAATGGATTAGGTTTTGTGCACCAATTTTCTATCACGAGCACCTTACAATATTATCTAGAAGAGATGATGTCACAGTTTTTCCTATATTTGATATAGCCAAGAGTTCATCAGCAGGTCGCTTTTCATTACACACCTCTGCCCTTTGTTGCATCTTCTGGTTCCTCATATTCTCTCCGACATACAGGAAGATCAAAATAAGCCTTTTTATCCAATTGTGAAAAAGAAAATAAAAATGAAAATCTAATTCTACAATAGAATATAATCAACACCCATATGTGTCATACCAAAGCAAATGAAAACATAACGAATGGTTTTTCTGTTATTTTATAATTCTAATTTCTGTCTCACATATGTATTGTAGATTCTAAATCTTGCGCATAATAAATCTGAAATACAGCGAAGGGTACATGCTGTGATTGATAAATTTGCAGAAAGAGGGTTGAGGTCATTTGTCGTGGCATACGAGGTAAACCGAATAGTAGTTTTATAACCGGTACTTTAATTTTTATTAATTATTCCGTGAAAATGGAGCAACTCATTCTCAGTACAAGAAGCAAGAAGAGGCTGATTTCATTTTGTGGAGAAAACTGATTGTATCAAACTTAGTACTGAAATAACTTGGAACATAAGATGGAATTTCCATCTGCACAAATTTCCCAACAAAAGGATAGTGTGATCATTGAGACTACTCTACGCATGAAAAGGAGACAGTCAATTAAAACAAAAGCAAGCATAAAAAGGTGAAGCTATAGAATTAACCTAATGATCTGAGGCAATGAAGAGGTAGAAATGTCACTGTATAAAAATGAATCATAAGATCTCTCTTTAGCCCCAACTTCTGTTGCAATGCTCACTTGAAGTCGCTGCAACTTAGCCTTTAGTAAAATAAGATGGAGAAAAAGAACAATCAGTAAAAAAAAAAAAATTTAATGCAGAGTAACCTTCGGCTACATGAGGAAAAAATCCCAGGAAAGCAAACAACATAAAAGAGGAAAACTACCGGGCCTTTGGCGACATGAAGAATCCGAAATGAAAGGCATTTGTCTTCTCCCAAAAAGCTTATCTGCAAATAGAAGCCAATAACATAAAAAAACTGGAAAAGAAAACAAAACAGAGTAAATTTGTCACAATCTAAAAGTTCTGTTCATCATATAGCTAACATTGCAGATAACTTCACCATCTTAGGTAAAAAAAAATTATAATATTAATACAAACATTTCTTTTTTCTTAATTATTATTTGTAGTCACAACACGTCAACACTTTAATATTGAAAAGAAAATTGTTTAAATAATCCCTTCAAAATAACTTATTTTTCTCCGAAATTGATAGAAAATGTGACATGTTGCAAATTTACTTGTGCTTTTCCCTAATCTATCTTTAGTTTGTTCTTTTTGATTTTTTGCCCATTTTTGGCTGCAAAATCTACCAAATTTGACTAGAATGTGGCACATGTTTTTCCTTATTAAACGCTGATATGGTTTGTTTTTCCTTATTAAATGCTTTTTCATGTGTTTTCTATAATTTTAACTTTTTCCTGATTATATTATTTTTAAAGTTAAATGTTTCTGTTTTTCTGGATAACTATCGTAAACGGCTAGCTGGTGTTTGGTTTCAGAATTTTCTGATTCCTGATTTTAATTTTCAATGACTACCTAAACTAGGAGAATGTTTTGTAAATTAGTAGTGCTTGATAAGCTATGCGTCCTACAGAGTGCGTGGCTAACAAACAAGTAGTAGTTGTGGGTCATACGAAATGTTTGGATAAAAAGTATGTTTCACTAATTTAAATTGTAATTTGAAATTCATCTTTGCATAATTGCATTTTTGGGTAATTTGTGATATCTGATGTCTAAATGAGGAAATTTTTTTTCTTTAATAATATTATGTTTTCCTTATGTTTTGTGTATATCATATCGAGAATATGAAGACTGTGTGCTTCTCATCGTAATGGACTAATAAGCCGATGGAAAATTAAACACAGAAATGCAGTCTACCCCGGAGTTTCCTTTCCACTCTCAAATTTCTACTTTTAATTTCTATCCTTTTGTTTTTCTTCAACATTTTTAACAATTTTATTATTTTTTAGTAAATGAATGTTTTGGGTTTTCGAAATTTCGTCCCTATCAGAAATAAATTGTGGAGAAAATTTTAGATGGTAAAGATTATTTAGGTGATTATGGCCACTGGCAGTGGTAAGCTTCAATTTATTACTGTGTTCTGTATTATAATCTTAATACACTTGTATGTTTGAAGAAAATATACTTCTGATTAACCATTTTCTTTTAGGCGAGGGCAGCTGCGGTAGAGGACAAGATCTATCGCTTATTTGGCCTCGAAAAGCCCGTGTGCAAGGTTCTAGGCGGAGCAAAATGTACAGATGATCTCTCTCTCTCTATCGATTAATTTGCATCTCTATTAGATATTTTGTAGGACCTTAGCATTTTGATTGGAAAATGACTAATTTTTTTTAATGTGTGTTGATATTACTTGTGCAATTATAGTTTTTTTTAGTACTTTTTATTTTTCTTATTTATTTAATGAATTATATTGTGTGAAATTTTGACTATGGATCTATTTAAGGTTGATTCAACTTAATTGCTACTATTTAGTTGGAATGTGGAAATGAAATTGCAGTTCTGGAATCGTTTATAGCTTTTCACTGCTAATAATTTATTTATTTTACCCTTTTTATTTTGAATTCTTACCATACTTCTGACACATGAACGTTTAACATTCACAGAAATGTAGTACGGGGGTTCAAATAAACTGGTGCATATATTCAAATGTGAAATTATGTACTATACTCAGTTTTAGAAGCTAGGAGTACAGTTTTTGAGGAAGGAATTGGTGCAAAATATTTGATATTTTCTCATTATTAATGAGTAGGCCATTGAAATCGTGAATGGAATGCTATTAAAATTGGAACGAAATTGAAGTACAGAGATGTAGGTCTTCGATAAAATTTTCCTATTCATGTGTCCTACAACATAGTTAACTTTAATTCTTGCATTTTTCGAGGAACCAAGTAGAGACATCAACAATTCTAGATTCCTATCTAATTTAAAATCAGAGTTACAAGTTCACTCTCTTTTCCATGGATACTTGTACAACTTTCCACTTATATTGTCTTACTGCCTTGATTTTTTGCTACAGGTGATGTTTTCCTGTGGATGGAAAATAAAATTTCTGCTGGTGCGCTTGTTCTTCTTTCATGTACATTACATATCTATTGTCAAGTGGGCTGTGGATTATTTAGGTGCTTGGAAGTTGAACTATGATAATTTAAAGGGAAAATTTAGAAAAAAATTGACTTCTTCAGAATTTGTGAATAAAGTTGCAATGATTTCATTAGTCAATTGTGAGCATACACATCAGTTTGTGCTAAGTATTGTACTATAGTAAATCAAAGAATGATGAAATCATTGTAGTCCATTGACGTGATCACATGATCTCTTATAATCACTTTCCCTTGTAAAATAGAATTTTTTACAATTGTGGGGATTCACATCCGTTGGATTGAACTTTTGTATTTTTCATTTTTAGGTCTGATATTTATATTGTATTAATTTGCTTTAGCAATTGTATTCAATCTAAGTTTGCAGTTTAATTCTAGTCACTTGTCACATCTAATGCAGGTCCTGTGGCAGAAGATATATTCCGTTGGCAAGCAACGACTATGGGACCTTTTGATAGTCCTTATTCTGGAAGTGTATTTTTTGTTTCCTTTCATTTTCCTCTCGATTACCCTTTTAAGCCTCCATAGGTGTGCTTGTATCCTCTACATTAGTTTTTTAGTTACTTCCCATCTTTGAGTCATTTGCTCACTTGTATTTACATGGGACCCGATAGTGAAAAGCTGATAACTTTGCAGGCAGATTTCTTTCTTCTTATTAGGTGTTGAAACCCTTCTTACCTTATCAATTTCTAAGCTAAACAATATAAACATATTATTATATGGAATGATTTACTCATTTACCCTGGCCCCAAGTCCAATTTTGCAGATTAAGTCACGTGTTTATTCCCTTCTTTTGCTGGTTGTTCTTTTTCTTATTGTGTCTTGTAAAATGGTTTCCTGAAATTTCAACTTCCTTATACAAGAAGGCCCAAAATATATAGCCCAAGTTCTTTTTTCCGTTTTCACTTTTTAGATTAAAAATTATCCCAACATAAACCATTACCAATATATACACTTGACGTCGAGTCGTGCAACGCACGTCCAGCACTAGTTATTAAAAATGGAGGAAAATTATTTGAGTTATGTGTAATATTATTTTATTAAAGAATATGTGATTGACAAAAAAAAGAGAGGAAAATATATTTCAAGAAAAAAGGAAAAAAGAAAGAAAAAAAAGGGGTTAAACAAGGTCATGGATGGTTCCTTAACGACTAAGCTGAATAGATCATCTTTTGTAATAACAAATAAATAGGGAAAAACTGCAATCATCATTTCCAAAATAGAGAAAAAGAATTCATGGAATTTTACACATATCCATCTAATCCTTTGGCCTTATCTTCATCTTCTGTGTTATCATTTGGGTATTTCCTTGATAAAATTAAAGAATGTTTCGGCTTCGCCGTGTCTGCAATTGTCGGAAATGTATTCTCTGCAATTTTCACCTTTTTCTTTGCAATAGGTGAGTTTCTGTTTTGATTTTTCGTTAATTTTTTCTAAAATTAATGAATTCTAATTGTTTTAATTGTTTATCAATATTGCAACTGTTTAATAAACTTGGCTGTGATTCTTGATTCATTTATGTGCTTTCTGATTCTGATTTTGGTCTCCGTGAATGTGATCTCTGTTAAATATAAGTTCTCGCTATCTTGAATTGGGGACTTCTCCAATTTCGGAATGAATTGGTTTTGATTGAGCAAAATATGGTTTTTTTTTCCTCTTTTTTTTTTTTTTTAAGATTTTGAATTGTTTATCTGTTCTATTTCGGATTATTGTTATAAATATGGGTGATTCTGTTTAGATAATTAATGTGAAGGGAGGCTCATGTTGAAGGGGGATATTTTCTCTGGTTCTCATTATTGAAGCTAAACAAGGAATTCTGGTTTGTTCCTCCACTGCAGTGGGTACTTTATTAGGAGCAATGACCGGAGCTCTAATCGGGCAAGAGACGGAAAGTGGGTTTGTTAGAGGGGCTGCCGTTGGCGCCATTTCTGGTGCTGTTTTCTCGATTGAGGTCTTCGAGTCTTCACTGCTTTTATGGCAATCTGATGAATCTGGCGTTGGGTGTCTCCTGTATTTGGTGAGCAACAGGCTTTACCCGAAAGATTATCTCGTTTTAGTTTACTTTTAAGGTCTAATTCTTGATTGAACTTCTTAATTGAAATTTTTTATATACTTTGATTGTTAATATTCTGAATTTGTGTAGATTGATGTGATTGCAAGCCTTTTAAGTGGTAGACTTGTCCGTGAGCGCATTGGTCCGGCTATGCTTAGTGCTGTCCAAAGTCAAGTATGTTCTATTCGTGACAAGATTTAGGGATTCTACAGAAAATTATATTTCAGATGTTCTAAATAATTTTCTTTTTCTTGAATCAGATGGGAGCTGTGGAAACAACTACATTTGAAGAGGTCCAGAACATTTTTGACACAGGTGGGGCAAAGGGCTTGGCTGGAGACACAGTCGAAAAGATCCCAAAGATTACAATTGGTAAAGATGAAAATGTTGATGCTTCTGGGGAGAGAGTCTCTTGTTCAGTCTGCCTTCAGGTACTATTCATCACGAATTTTCACGTTTCCTTTATTGATCAGTTGAATTGATTGCAAAGAAAATCTCATGGCATCGTCTTTTAAACATTCAGGACTTCCAGGTTGAGGAAATTGTTCGACGTTTGCCTCAGTGCCACCACATGTTTCATCTACCTTGCATTGATACCTGGCTGCTTAGACATGGATCTTGCCCATTGTGCAGGAGGGACCTGTAATGCTATCTTCATTTCTCTGTATATTGTTTAATTGCATAGAAGACCACTTGTTTGATTTCAATATACCTACATCTAGGGTTTCTTTATTTGGTAGATAAACCTTCAGTTATACAAATTTTCCATATGTAATTTAGCTTTGAACTTGAATAATTGAGCTTATTCATTGTAGTTGGATCAATTTTTGTATAGTGAATTTTGGGATATTGGATGTTTACTGATTTGTCAGTACAATAATGTTTATTTCTTAATAGAAATTTGAAGATAGTAGTGCTACTAAATTTTGTTTCCTTCATAAACATAGAAAGTGGTTCTCATTTAAACGATTTCAGACCAAGATTTTGTGAAAACAGGTAGTTTCTTTAGAATTCCTGGATCTGCCAGGATGTAATACGAGTGGTGGTTTGAGATTAAATTGAAAAATGCAAATGGGGTGTTCAGGGGCTGGAAAGATGGCTTTGGTTGTTTTTATTGCAGTTAGAAGGCCTTATGTGGAACTCTAATACCTAAGGGATCATATTCGTGGTAGATAGAAAAATCCTGTGCGATAATAAGGCTGTATATTGAAGTGGACTGAAGTGATAATCTAGATAAATTGTAACATTTCTTTGAAAAGGAGAAGCATGATTCTAACAAAATTGCAGCCGATAATGGATGACTGCATATAGAGCTGCCAAAACTCAAATTTACAGGCAGGTATAAACAAACTATGGAACCTAATAGGATTATATTCAATCACTGTAAAATTCATCTAGTGACAATAAGGTTTTGAGAGTCTAGAAAGATGGAACACGTGATTCTAATGAACTGACAGCCAAATATAGATGAGTCTTGTGCTTGTATGAATGAACCTCATGTTTACTCAAAAGGAAAAGGTTTCTCATATTTAATACTTAAAAGTTTTAGGAAACTTCTACTTTACTCAAGAAAAAGGTCCTAGGCAACCTTTTTATACAACCATAAGTTTATTCACATGTGGATGACATCTTGTGCAAAAGGAAAGGACAATGAAGGCGCATCATTAAATTAAAGTCAAAGACACAATAACGTTCACACAAAATAAGCAACCATAATAGAAAAATCATGGTACAACTTTCAATGGAATGACTATCTTCTAACGTTCACACAAAATGAGCAAACCATAATAGAAAAATCATGGTACAACTTTCAATGGAATGACTATCTTCTAACGTTCACACAAAATGATCAACCATAATAGAAAAATCATGGTACACAAAATGAGCAACCATAATACAATTTTCAATGGAATGACTATCTTCTAGCTCTAGTTCTTAAATAACAGGAACAAATAATTAATATGAATAAAAAGCTACAAGTATTATATACGCGGAGGGAAAGTCAATTTGACGTGGTTTTTAGGTAATGTATGAAGTAAACAAGTTGAAAAGAAATGGTTTTCATGGGAAAATTGAAACATACTTCCTTATCTCTTGAACCAGCCTTCGAAGTTTGAACAAAGAAAAGCGTGTCACAAGTAAAGGATTAATTCCATTACAGGCAGGGCGGACCCAGGGGTCCCGGGGGACACAATTTTTTTTTTTTTTAATATAAAATTATGTTTGGTATCGATTGAAATATAAAATTTAATCTAAATCAAAGTTAACAATTAAATTTAATAACATATTTCATGGAATCCATAACTATTTAACTTTTATCAAAATTTACTAAAAAATTGATTTTAATCTCCATAAAAAAGGATCAAAATCACAATAAATTTTAATTTTTCTCTCGCCTTTAACAAAATCTTAACTCTCCATCAAACAAGGGCAAAATATTGCATTCTTAATACTATTTCGAAGTGTTCACGGTCTAATTTTCTACATCGTTAATGGTGTATAAAACGATCAATCATAACAAATGCTACGACTTGTCAAAGTAAGTCGTTCAAAATTAATATTTCGAAAATTTCGATAATATGCTAACTTTAAAAATTCTTCGATGATCGTACGCTAATCGAATCTACAAATTGCTTATGACATCTCAAAACTTATTTCGAGAACTACATTATATGCATATCAAATAATCCAAACAGATATCGAAAATAGTTAAAAATCCGTTAAACGTGAGTTTTAAAGAAAGACGTTTAACTCGCATTGTCTTTAAAAAAATTCAATTATTTCATTCACATTTATTATTTTTGCAATACAAATTTCTCAATATAATTTTCATCATTTTATTATGAAATTTTATATGGAATATGATATAATTTTTTTTCAAAATTTTACATCTGAAAAAGTCATATCCTATATAAATTTTCGATATTAAATTTATTACATGGAATATGATTTTTTTGGACGTAAATTTTCGATTGTAAAATTTCTCTAAATTTCTTTAAAAGTTCGATTGTGCCCCTACCTTTAAATTTTCGCTCCCGCCCCTGATTACATGTTAATCAACTTTCACCATATTTGCAAATGGATTAATGAACTTCAATATGGCACTTTGTTTGGATTTCGTCAATGAGGTTACATGAAATAGCTGACGTGTTCGTTAAAATCAACGATTTCTCACCTGAGCTATTTCCATGCATAATTGAATATTAGGTTAATTGCACTAGAGGACCTGAAATTTCATCATACTTGCAAGTAAGTGCTTGGACTTCAATTTGGAGAAACAAGGCAACTAAAAATTTGGTCAATTTGGCGCACACACAAGTATGTATGAAATGAACAAATTCAAAAGAAATAGTTGTCATGGAAGAACGAGTCGTAGAAACGAAAATGCACACTTTTCGCTTTTTCTCTTGGACAGTCATTTGAACAAAGAAAAATATTTCACTGGTCATCATTGAAGTTTGTACGAAATTTCAAATTGATCATATAAGAGTGGGTTTGATTAACTTTATTTTCCACTAAAAATATCATTTTTTTTTCACCAAAATTTCTACTGTTTTGGTGTTTGATTGATATTTTTTTCATGGAAAATATTTTTCAACTTTTGGTCATGTGATCATATTTTCCTTAAAAACAAGAAAAATATTTTTTCTAAGGAGGGGTGATTTTTATTTTTCAATCCACTATCTCTCTCTCCCATCTATCCACTAATGAAAAATAGACAAATAGAATATTTTATAGGTTGAAAACTAAACCAATTAAACATATTTAATTAATAATTTACATACAAAAAAGTTCTCAATAATTGAATTGTCTAAACTTTATTTTCTTTCTATGCAAACAGTAGATAACGTAATTAAGGAAATAAGTAAGATAGAAGATACAATTGAGCTAAATAAAGAAAGCAAAGAAAGCTATTAAATTTGGAAATAATCCTATTTATCATTATCTGTGATAACTAGGATTGAGTTTTTCCTTCATGATCGGCCAATTATTGGTATGTAGCAACTTTGTTAATCTCCATCAGTTGGACCTATATAGCAAAATTCAAGAGTGCATAAATTATAAATTGCAAGAAGTAAAACATGTTAGATAATTTCAACATATTTGGGGCCACGCGTTGTTTATTAAAATGTGTGGTGCTATTATTTAAAAAATATTAGTCAATTAAAGTGATCTGTTAAACATAGTGTAGAGACCGGAATATTGTTTTAAATTGATGAGGGACCAATTTGAAACAATTAAAAGATAATGACTATTCATTTACTATTATTTTATATGGTTATGGTCCCCATTTGTTGGTGTTATATCCCCATTAACCAAGAGTTAAAATCAAGAGAAGATCATCAATCAATTGGAAGAGCGTAACCCATCCAGGTAAACAATCTGACATCCATGGATCCAGGTATGTTTGTGGTTTTGTTATTTTCTCAGATTCAACATGAAGTATGAATTTTTAGGGTTTATATGAGAAAATGATTATCTATAACCCCTTCATGTTTTCTCATGCTCAATGGGATAAACTTCAAGGATTGGAAATAGAACGTATTGATTTTTCTTGGTTGCATGGATCTAGATCATGTGCTTCGGATTGAGCAACCCACTTCTCTTACGGATGGAAGTTTGTCTGATGAAAAGAGGAACTTTGAGAAGTGGGATCGCTCAAATCGCATGAGTCTAATGATCATTAAGCGCGGCATTTCGGAAGCCTTTAGAGGCGCAGTATCTGAAAAAGCAACTAATGTCAAGGATTTCCTTACTGAAATTGAGAAACGTTTTGCGAAAAATGATAAGGTTGAAACAAGCACGCTTTTGCAACACTTGATTTCAATAAGGTATAAAGACAAAAGAAATATAAGGGAGTTCATCATGGAGATGTCTCACATTACTTCTAAACTTAAGGTACTAAAGCTCGAGCTGTCTGATGACTTGCTCGTACATTTGGTATTGATCTCGCTTCCTGCACAATTCAATCAATTTAAGGTTAGTTATAACTCCTAGAAGGGAAAATGGTCGCTAAATGAGCTCATTTCATATTGTGTGTAACGACCCGGGTCCCACTTAACGGGCTGTCCCGACCGTTAGATCGACGACGTACTGTCTTCACTGTACCAACATGGGTCTTTTCAGCATACTTTGTCCTCACTCGCAGCTCCTTGAGAAAACTTCCCAAGGGGTCACCCATCATAGAATTGCTCAAAGTCGAGCACGTTTAACTGTAGAGTTTCTAACGATGGACTTCCAGAAAAGAAGGTGCACCTTGTTGGTATGAATAGTACCTATCAAATCTTTTAAACTTTCCTGGTCTGGGTATTACAATCACCCCCCGTTAGACTCGCGACGTCCTCGTCGCGCTTGATACATCTGAGGATCCGTTGCCAGGCATTGGGATTCTAGAGGTGGCTCCTACGGGTTCAAGAGGTGGCTCCCGCCCTATGGCGTAGCACTTTGTCCCGCATAGCACTTAGTTCCCGATTTTCGGCTAACAACAGGGCTCTGATACCATTTGTAACGACCCGGGTCCCACTTAATGGGCTGTCCCGACCGTTAGATCGACGACGTACTGTCTTCACTGTACCAACATGGGTCTTTTCAGCATACTTTGTCCTCACTCGCAGCTCCCTGAGAAAACTTCCTAGGGGGTCACCCATCATAGAATTGCTCAAAGTCGAGCACGTTTAACTGTAGAGTTTCTAACGATGGACTTCCAGAAAAGAAGATGCACCTTATTGGTATGAATAGTACCTATCAAATCTTTTAAACTTTCCTGGTCTGGGTATTACATTGTGTGCAAGATGAAGAAATGTTGAAGCAAGATAGAACTGAAAATGTTCATTTGGCAAGCACTTCTAAGGATAAGAGCAGGAAAAGAAAGAAAGAATATGAAGCTACTCCTAAGGTTCCAGTACAACGAAAACGGTAAGAGGACGAAGAGACCTATTTCTTTTGCAACAAGACTAGACATTTAAAGAAGAACTGTACCAAATATCACGTCAACGTCCAAATAAAGGTACAAATGTTACTTTGGTTAGTTCTGAGGTTAATTTAGTTTCAGTACCTAGAAATATTTGGTGGTTAGATTCTGATGCTACTACTCACATAAGTATTTCTATGCAGGGCTGTCTAAGCTACTGAAGGCCAAATGATGGTGAAAGACACATCTATGTGTGTGATGGCAAATCGGTGGAAGTTGATGTAATATGCACTTTTTGGTTATTGTTGAAAACTGGTCATTATTTGGATTTGAAAGACATTTTTGTTGTGCCGTCTTTTAGACGGAATTTGGTTTCTGTTTCTTTGTTAGAGAAATTTGGATATTATTGTTCTTTTGGAAACAATCAGTTCAATCTTTCATTAAATTGTATTGTTATTGGTACTGGTTTTCAACAGCAAGAGAGAAAATCGTGTCTAGAATGTACTTGGGTAAATTTATACAGAAGATCGACCAGTACATGGCAAAAACTGAAACAACCTTACAAAATCATTCAGCAGCCATAAAGGGGTTGGAAACTCAAATAGGTCAGTTGGCCCGTACTATCTCAGAAAGACCACAATGAGCCTTGCCTAACAACACAGAAACTAATACAAGGGAACATGTGCAAGCAATCACAACAAGTGGGTACAACTGCCTGAAATTACAGTAAAAAGGTCAGTAGCAGAGACAAATAAAGTGCCTAATTCAGATAAGAAGCAAGTGGAGGAAGCTGAAAAATCAATTGAGAAAATTTTGAAAGAGAATTCAGACATACCACAGGCTAAGGTGGCCGTTCCTATCAGAGACTATGTACCCCCAATTCCATTTCCGCAGAGACTGCATAAACATAAATTGGACAAACAGTTCTCCAAGTTCATTGAAATGTTTAAAAAGCTGCAAATCAACATTCCATTCTCTCGGGATATTGCAATCATTTTAGGCAGACCTTTCCAGGCTACTCGAAGATCATTGATTGATGTTGAAGCCTATCTACCTGACAAAAATGAGAGTTATGTGGAAAAACCTTGGAAATCTCCGAATAATGTCAAACCAAAAGAGGTTTTGAAGGCTATATCGAGTTAACGCCATCCAATTCTATCTACCATGCTATAGTGAAGAAGAATTCAAAGCCAAGGATAAAGTTTAGAAACATGAGAGACGTGCCACCTGAAGATCCAACATAGACAATTTGTTTAAGTCAAGCTAATTACGTTAAAGAAGCGCTTCTTGGGAGGCAACCCAAACGTTTTTCCTTTTTATTTATTCTGTTTTTGTGTTTTAGGATACTTTGTTTATTTTAATTT
Organism: Fraxinus americana; assembly: GCA_035079005.1. Classification (NCBI taxonomy): domain Eukaryota; kingdom Viridiplantae; phylum Streptophyta; class Magnoliopsida; order Lamiales; family Oleaceae; genus Fraxinus; species Fraxinus americana. Next base: position 71,740 of record CM068715.1, on the reverse strand, counting down.
TATTTATTATCCATCACCTTACCTTGTTTTCCCTTAGGTCTTTATTATATTGGTTTACTAGATGTTAGAGCTCATTAACACTTGTTTTAGTTCTTTGATCTTCATGCTTTATTTGATTTTTCAGGAACATGACGTCGCGGAACATTTAAACCAATTTCGACCAAGGAGCCAACAGAAGTAATAGGAAAGCTCGTCGTTGAATTACACACCATATCATAGGAGTCTTTTCTTCATTCTCCACCCCTTTATATGCTGATTTAGGATTTAAGATATTGAGAATCATGTCTAGTTTAAGTTGGGGGTCGAAAACAAAAGTTTTCATTTCTTTTTTTTTTGTTGAAAATTTTCAAAAATATTTTATTTGTGTGCTTGTGTGAATTAGTTGACCTGACTGACAATAATAAATGTATTGAATCATGAATTGGTCTCCGAACGGTGAATAAGTTGAATATTTAGATTAATTTTTAACTTTTTCATCTAAAATTTGATATATATTGAGCACGTGAATTAAGTTAAACATTATGTATGAATGAATTGAATTTATAATTGGATAGATTGAAATAGTATACCATAGATGCTAAACCAAAACCACAAAATTTTACATTTTTGGACAAAAAATTTAGAATAGTTTGTGGGATTTCATTGTTGTGGGAAGATATTGAAATAAATGGGGATTCCATGTGTGAAAAAAATATATTGTGTTGATTGTCTAAGGTCAATAGGATGAAATTGGGTGAAAATCTCGTGTTAGAGGTTGTTTTTCTTAAATTGGTTTTTAGTGAGGGATATTGCACTTATCAAGGTATAAAAAATAAAAAAAATAAAAATTTATTATTTTATTTGAAAATTTCTCTTCATAGCCTTTATGACTCAAACAATTAAGCCTGCAAGGATCTCTAAAACCTGGTTTTCTATGGTCATCTGACTTGAGAGTTATCGGTCAAAAGCTTGTTACATTGGTCATTTAGAAAGATTAAGGTGCTTCAAATAAAAAATTAAATAAAAAAACTAGAAAATCAGAAAAAGCAAGTGTATGAAACAGAATACGCCCAAATGCCTTGATTATGTCTCAAACACTTATTTGAGAAAACTTGACTTTTGATAAGGGATTATTAGCTTAGTTAAGTTCTAGAGATTGAAACAATCAAACTATGGATAAACCTTATTTATTGACATAATGATTGGCAATTAGTTAGATTTACCTAAACTAGAGAGGTGATGATAGAATAAAAGTCAACCTTAGTTCACACATTTGAAAAGAGCGAAAAGAATAAGTTTGGGGGTGTGTGAATCTTACGAGTGATGTAAGAATATATTTGACCATTGAAGGTCGGGAATTGAAACAACTTATAAATTCATAATGTGATGCTTAATTCTAAACACACAAAAATCGATTTTACATTGAAAAAGTATATTTTAATTTTTGTATTATGATTTTGAAGCTGTAATTAGATTAATATTATGATTTCAATCCTGAGATAAAAAGTCAGGTTAGCTAACTAAATCTTTTTGGTTTGCTTGATTGACTGGCCACCAATTAGGTAATTAGTATTGCATGTTTGTATTTGTTAGGTTTTAGTTTTGTTTGAGGACAAACAAAAAGTCAAGTTTGGGAGTGTGATAAGTGTAGTTTTTATACTTATTTGCGGCCCTAAATCATGATGTTTTGTTGTCTTTTAAAGAAAATCCTACCTAATTTATGTTAAATTGTATTTTGTAGGTAAAAATTTTATGTTTATTGAAGAATTGAAGAAGAGAATGTAAAATAGTGGAAAAATGGCAAAATTCAAAGTACGAGAACTAAATTGCATTAATTCTAAAGATTGGATGACTTGGAGAAACATAAAGTTAATGGGCCTTGAAAGGAAGTTTATAGGGAAAATTATATAAAACCAGGGGTTTAGTTTGACGTTTTTAAAAATCAGGGTTTTAGTTTATTTTTTGCAAAAATCAGGTAGTATAAAACCCTAATTTTTAACCTGATCAATTTCCTCCCAACATTCTCTCTACCACTTTCTCTCGCCACTTTCTCTCCCAACCCACTGCCTCCCCATTCTCTCTCTCTGTACCAATACACGATATCCATCACCTCCGGCAGCTCTGGCGACTCCTACAGTGGTTGGGTGCAGTGGGTACAGTGTTGTGCGTGCGGTGGTGGTGGGTGCTGTGGTTGGGTTTTGAGGCGTGCGGTGGTGGTGGGTTCTGTAGTGTTGAGGCGTGCGGTGGTTGGGTTCTGTGGTGTTGAGGCATACGGCGGTGTTGGGGCGTGCGGTGGTTGGGTGTGGCGGCGGTCGTGGATGTCTGTGACCTAGGAATTGTGACTGTGACCTGTGTGGTGGTGGTGTCCGTGACCTAGGAATTGTGACTGTGACCTGTGTGGTGGTGTCCGTGACCTAGAAATTGGGACCGTGACTCGCTGAAATAGAGATGTGACCCGTAAAAGTTTTGAATTTTTTAAATATGTGACCTATGAAAAAGTACCTGTGACCTTAAAATTTTTGATTTGTGACCAACGAAGTTAACTGTGACCTATAAATTTTTTCATCTGTGACCTCGAAATAATCCGAGACCAATTAATTTGATAAGCTGTGACCTGAAATTAATTTTTAACTAATTAATAAGATATACGCTATTAGATTACACAATTAAATATTTAATTAATTAATAAAAAGTAGAAACCTGATTTTTACAATTTTAAAGTTTAGCACCTGATTTTTTAAAATGACAAACTAAACACCTGAGCAATAAACTTTTCCCAAGTTTATAATTAGTTGGGATTTGTAATTAGACTAAGCCCATTTCGTGGCTGACTTGGATTGGGATTAAAAATCAATTGGACTTGCAATTGGAAGGGCAACCACTTTTGACATAAAAACACACGCAGCACAGAAGAAAACAGGGGCGGAGAAGAGGATTTCGGAGGCTGAAAAATTGGGCAGAAAATAGATAATTATTTACACAGAAAAGCAGGCAAAAATAGAGATTAGAGATACACGTAGTGGGATGTTAAAAATACATTATTCAAGAAAAAAGTGGGGGAAAGGTGCAACAGTTTATATATACATATTCACGTAGAAGCCGACTTTTGTGAGAGTGAATATTATATATACACGCATAAGCCGGTAGTTCAAGAAGAAAGAAAAGGAGGCAGCTTCAACCGAAATTAATTACGTTTTGTCAAATTTTGGTGTGTCTTTTCACTTTTGCGTGTTTAATTTCAACATTATGAGTAGCTAAATCTTTTTATGTTAGGATTGATAATGTAGCTTAGGTTTTTATTATATATTAATTTCAAGATTTTCATGCCATTTTAATACTTGCTAATTAATTATTGTGTGTTTAATGCTTTAATTGTACTATCAACATCTAATTGATTTAGGGATAATATTGAAACCGAGAGGTGATGTATAATTTTAGCTCGTGCAATAATTGACATAGACATTATAAGAGATCGAGAGATAATTATAATCTATGCGATCCTTGTTGAATTCCTATAGATTAATGTGTTCGTATGTGTGTGGATTTACATAGAGATATAGTAAGTTCGGGCATATGAGTAGGATTAATGTTGTTTGAGAGAGATCACTAAATACAGCAGGTTAATTCGATCGTTGGCACGTATGAAAAATGGCTGAATAAATTAGAATTAAATGTATGTTAAATAACCTAAGTGAAATCGAAAATCTTAACTACCTCATCATATAATCTATCTCAAGTTTTAATTTGAGTTTGTTATTTTATTAATTAGAATTTCACGTAGAAAATAAAATTTGATTTGATTATTAGTTACCGTTTTAATTTAAATTGAAACTAGATTAGTTTAAAACTTTATAGTAAATACTAGTCTCTGAGGGATGATATTCAGACTTGATAAATCCACTTTATTACTTGTCACAATCCGTACACTTGTTAAATTTCATGAACTGATCCTATATCAATATGACTAATGGACGACATTGTTTGGTAATACCCATAATAATGATAACAAAATTTTGAGCTCATAAGGTTGTGCACATTTGTAAGATTACATGTATGACCTAGTGGGAGATTGTTGGATACTTTCAATATATTTTGGGCCACGCGTTGTAGATTAAAATGTGTGGTGCTATTATTTAAAGAATATTAGTCAATTAAAGTGATCTGTTAAAGCTGTATTTTGACTAATGGGTATTAGGTTTCATGGAAACATAGTATAGAGATCGAAATGTTGTTTAAATTGATGAGGGGCCAATTTGAAATAATTAAAAGATAATGACTATTCAGTTACTATTATTTTATATGGTTATGGTCCCCATTTGTTAGTGTTCTTCAGATTCTCTACATCCCCATCAACAGAGATTGAAAATCAAGAGAAGTTCACCAATCAATTGGAATAGAGTAACTCATCCATGCAAACAATATGACATCCATGGATCCAGGTATGTTTGTGGGTTTGTTATTTTCTCAGATTCAACATGGAGTATGAATTTTTAGGGTTTATATGAGAAAAGGATTATCTATAATCCCTTCATTTTTTGTATCAAAACAAGCATCACCATTGTAAGAAATAGGCAAAATATCACCATTAATTACCAACAGTCATAGGATCCCCAACTTTTCAACAACACATTTCATGAATTTTTATTAAAATCTACTATAAAGCTGATTTGAATCCCCAACCAAACCATAGTCTGATGAGAATGATAATTCAGATTCTTTATATCCATTTTACTAATTATTAATTAACACTATATACATAAAAAAATCACACAACAATTGCGCTGGATTATTCATGGAAGAGTTGGAACTAGATAAGTTCAGGTTCTTTATCATCATGAAAATCCGAAGGAGACAACATGGGAGGAGGAGAAGGAGATTGCTAACATCATATTGTCATGATAAATCGAAATAACGAAATTCTTTACTCAAGTCCTGGTTATGTGGTCTTGAGGTTGGCATCTTTGCACAGTCTTTTTCACCGATTATTAGCATGTTTATTCGATGTCTCAAGATTCATTCCATGTCGTCTACAAGAGGAAGGAATTTGTTTGGTCATATGAAACCTAAGGGGTGACGAGTGCCTTTCCCCATCTCCCCACAAGGCATAGGCTTCCTCCCTATGTGCTATATTGTCCCATATCTCAAGATCATGTTCATCCATTCTTAGCTTAATATACAGCTTATAAGAATGGATATTAAGCTCATCACCACCACGTTCCAAGCCGTTATGAAAAATGCTCCTAAGAGCCAGTAACCCAATTGTCGTAGTCCATGATAGAACTTTCCATTAAATATGCGATAGACAAAGCCTAGACCATGTTTGTCCGTAGTGGCGAATCTAGGATCTGAAGTGAGCACGGACTGTTATTGACCATTGACAGATGCACGAATAATTAATACCTTGAATTAAAATTAATTATATCTTAGTTCGAATTGTAAGTACGAATGTGCATTATCTACCCATCTAATAATATTTAATGTGTAAGAATTTAAAGTTTGAAAAATGGATCCAATTACGTACTTTCAAGGTTCAATTCGCTATAATATAATTGTAGCAGAAAAAGGACTATTTCATAGTTTTAAATATGACAAAAATTTTGTCGTTCAATGTGAGAAGAAATATTAGTGTCAATGCTTATCACTTCTACCAATTTTTTTGTCGATTAAATATTCTCTAATGACAAAATTAAAACAAATGCATTTTTGAATTTTAATAAATGTCAACTGCCAATTTATTTTTCTCCTTCATTATTCATCAAATGCCATAGTGGTCAGGGCTTTTAAATTCTTAATGGAAGTCACAAGTTCGAATCTTCCTATGCCTATACTCTAAAACAGTGAAAAATATTAAACTAAAATCATTTTTATAAAAGACTGCAATTGTTGAGAGTCGATCCTATGCCTATACTCTAAAACAGTGAAAAATATTAAACTAAAATCATTTTTATAAAAGACTGCAATTGTTGAGAGTCGATCCTATGCCTATACTCTAAAACAGTGAAAAATATTAAACTAAAATCATTTTTATAAAAGACTGCAATTGTTGAGAGTCGAATTGAAGACCTCTCATTCATTAATGTGAATTCTTACCAACTAAACTAGAAGAGGTTTTTTAAAAGAAAATGAAATATAGTTATATCTATCCATAATACACATTGACACATAAATGGTGAATGCCGATGGATCTAGCGGCCGCTGGTGCTCGCCAGGTGTTGGATCAGCCATTTTTGTCTGGTTTATAGAACATATAGAGGAGATGAAGCTTGGAAAAGAGGATAGAGAGAATCCTGTTATATAATTATTATAATTATTATTGTTTAAAATTTAGGTTGAAATATGAATGAATGAATGATGAAATTGAAAGACAATGTTGGATGAAATTGGAAGGCGATGTTGGGTGATTTCTGCTTAACCATGTATAAGCATAGGCCAAATAGCATTGTACACATAAGAAGTTTCCTATAGGAAACTGATGCAACTTTGCTTCTACAATGTGTACAGAAGGATATAACCATGTGTATGCATGGTTAAAAAATTTAGTGGTTGGGCTAATTTTTCATTTGAATTTCTGGTACTTTTTGGTGGAAAGTTCTCAATTTTTCATGAATGCTTGGAGACTTTTCATGGTATAATGTTAGAAATCTATAAATAGGTCATAAATTTCCAATTCCAAATATAAGAAAACAACATAATATTTCATCATTCATTTTTACAATTGATTTTTCACATTCTAATACATATTCAAACCTTCTTCAAGTTTTAACAAGTTTGACTAGAAAGAATCATTTTTGCTTTTTTGCTTCTTTTTTGAAAGCTTGTGAATCCTCTAAACTATATACAGGAAATCCTAAAAGCATATTAGAGGAGGCAAATATCGTTTTTAGGACAATGTATCACATACGCGTTCGAGCATTATTCTTCATTTCTTGTTTCCATCTCATTTTTCTCCTCTTCGATATTTCCAACAAAACCTTCATAATAATCCTGCTACGGCATGAGTGTGAAAAAATTTCAAAGTATCATCAACCTATTGGAAGAATGTCGATTTCTTGTGTAGAACCATCATGGTGAACCATGGTATCGACCCAGACAATGCTCCCATCATTATAGCTGCCAACGTATCCACAATTTCTATCATTAGTACAATTTTGATCATTTTAGTACAAGAAAACTCTCCCATCTGATTTTTAGGAAAATAGACGATAAACGAGTAGGAAATGTATATTTTTAGCATTCTAAAATAGAATACTAAATGTGTATACACTAATAAGATGTGATATATTATATACTTGCCCTAGCATTTGTGATGCCATAAATCTAGCTAGCAGGTATCAATTTTACCCTTTGAAAGGACATCGTGATAAGGGTGTTGCTATTAGTTATTCTATTTGTTGTCTATGGAATAATTTATAATTGGAATAGATGTGCAAATATCGACATTATAAGAGATCGAGAGTTAGTCGAGCACAAGTATCTTAATGGAACCAAATATTCGATTGTATTTCTATGAGAGATATTAGCAAAGTAAGTTTCTTTGAGATATATCCACGTATATGATGATATGTAATCATCATACTCCATAAATATTTAGAGAATACTTGTTGATAATGATGAATCTCTAGAATTGCAGAGAATATGATACTTAATGTATCAAAAAACTTTTGATTGAGTTTTGTATGCATATAGATGAACAATTTTAAATTCATATGTAATCTATTATTGGGATTACGAGATAATAATTTATATGCAAATATAAAGTATGTCGAATAGGTTTAAATTCGCTTGGCTCACACGAGCAATCGCCTCAAATAATTTTGGAACGTACCAAGATGAGACAAAGTGATCGTGCTGTGTACATGATCCGATCACCTTTATAAAATATCAAGACTAGATTATTATTCCATTGAACATGTTTAGTAGCTGATCGTGTTCTCAGAAATGAAGATAAGGAAAACTTCAGCTTAGTATCGAGGAATACTTGAATTAGGATCTGTACGCTGTTATTTATTTTTTAAAGAATATGACATACGTCCCAAGAAAGCAAGAAAACACTATAGCATGTGTTTCATACTAGCATGTTACCAATAACTATGATTGATTAGCTTTGATGGGACATGCCCAGGAAAACAGCATATTTAAAGTTAAAATGATTCAAGTAGGAAGTGAAAACTATTTTAATTAACATTTATATTTGTATTTACCAATCATACAATTGTGTTTTAACCATTTAGGGTGCAGAACACAATATTGAATATAATGATATAATGTGGAGTTCAAGTATGTTCCATAAATATTCGAGAGATTGGAAATACTTGAATTAATATGGAAAAATGATTTTGGGGTGTAGCGAGATGTGATGTTCCTATAATAGAGCTAATATATATCCCTAATAGATTTATAGTAACGTAAGCTCTAATATTACTCGTTGGTCGTACTATTTATTTGCCATATGAATTTTTTTGAGATAAATTTTGAAAAGGATATCACGTGAGATATTCTTTGTCATTTGTGGTTCAGGTGAAGCCCATAATGTGCGAGTTGGAAATGCTAGATGATACAGCCCGTGGATCGTCCATATGGAGTGACTCGACCCACAATATATCAAAAGAGTTGGAGGGAGTTGTTTGAATTCGAAATTCAAACCTACAACTCCCCATAATTACCCTAACTCCTGTAAAACCTTCAATGATTATGATCTAGAAAAAAAGTGAGAAAAGATGACAATGAATTATGTGAAATTCATATGAAAAATCACACATAATTAAAAAAAAAAAGTGCCTAGAACCACATATTTGGCATGAACTCACAAAATTAGGCACTTAGATAGTGGATAATAATTTCCTTTCATTGTGATCGAGATTGAGACTATTAGATTGCTAAAATATGGAGAATTTGGTGCTTGAAATCAAGGAGATTCAACAATACAAAATAATTTTGAAATTATTATTTCAAGTAAGAATTATTTACCTGTAATTTATGTTAAAGAATGCGAGAGTTCTTTTCAGAGAAATTAGTGTCACTTGCCTTGGAATGTGCAGGCATGAAAATTCTAACAATTTGTTTAGTTGTTGGATATTAACCATTAGGACCCGTTAGTATTTGGAAAATTTGAAAATTACACTACGGATCATCGGCCACCATTTGACCCATATTATTTGATGTTATAATTTTTGAAATAGTATTTTTTTGTAGACAATGTGTGGTTAAAAGAAAAGGCAAAGCTTTTGATTTATGTGTAGTGCTATTTTATTGGAGAATGCTCGATTAAAAAGAAGAGAGAAAAATATATTATAAATGAATGCGGGCCAAACAGAGGTTCAGTCTAGTTGAAAAAGATCATTTAAGTAATATAATTTTAGAAAAAAATAATATGTTCCACATTAAAAAGTAAGGGTGCAACATTAAAAAGTAAGGTGCATTTGATTTGCTGTTTTCAGTTTAGCAAAATATTAAAAATGTGTTCGACCTAATTTTTATGAAAATGTATTTTTTTTAAAAAAAATTTAATTTTTTTAAAATATAAAAATCAAAACGCATTTTTGATGTTTTGAGCCCTTGTTTGAGCTGAACAGGGGTGGAGCTAAGAATGAATGGTACGAGGGGCAAAATTTTTTAAAATTTAATGTACGAATAAAATTTATATATAAGAGAAAAAATTATAATATAATGTTACCTATTACAGTTATACCGGACGATGTTTTATATCATAAAATTCTTCTATAATAGAATCTAGATCTAATTCATACTAAATTCTCGTTCAATGTTTAGTGTTAAACAATCGACAAGAAAACTATCATCCATTTTGTTACGAATTTCCGTCTTCACAGTTTCATTGCCGAAAATGCTCGCTCCACAGTCGCCGTTGAAAACGGTAGTGTTAGTACTTGATAAGTGTAGTTTTTATACTTATTTGTGGCTCTAAATCATGATATTTTGTTGTCTTTTGAATTAAATTCCGTCTAATTTATGTTAAATTTTCGTTTGTAGGTAAAACTTTATGTTTAATGAAGAATTGAAGAAAAGAATACAAAATAGCAGAAAAATGGCAAAATCCAAAGTACGAGGACTAAATTGGCATGGGCTGTGCAAATAAATTTATTTTAAGGATCAACTTGCAGTACACAAAAGAATTGAGGACTTGGAAAGAAGAATTAATTTAATTTGAGTTTCACGTGGAGAGGGGGGACTATAATTTAATTGGATTGGGAATCCTAATTACCCTAGAATTGGCGGCTGAGGCTTATGTAAATTGGGCCTCAATAATAGAAGAAAGGTCATATATATATATATATATACGGAGGAGAAAAGAGGAGAGCCGGGGGAGATTAAAAGATAAATACATACGGCCCAGGAAGAGAAAAAGTAGAGGGGGAAGAATTGCAGTGGCTGGAGAAATACATAATTACACACAGGCAACTTGGTGGAGAAGGATATATATACAATTGGCTGCATGATATTATACTCGCAGAAGGCTGAAAGAGGAAACAAGGATTGAATTAAATAAAGGAGAGACTCACATAGTGGACGGCTGCATTGAAGAACCAATTGGTTGAATTGGAATTTCATACTCACAGAAAACATAAGCCGAACACGCAGAAGACGGCAGAATTCTCAATTTGAAAACCCAATCACGTTTCGTCAAATTTTGGTGATGTCTTTTCACTTTTATGTGTTTAAATTCAACATTATGAGTGGCTAAATATTTTTATGTTAGGATTGATGATGTAGCTTAGGTTTTTATTATATGTTTAATTTCAAGATTTTCATGCCATTTTAATAGTTGTTAATTAATTATTGTGTGTTTAATGCTTTAATTGCCTGCGCAACAATTAATTGATTTAGGGATAATACTGAGACCACGAGGTGATGTATGATTCTAGCTCGTGCAATAATTGACATAGACATTATAAGAGATCGAGAAATAATTATAAACTATGCGATCTTTGTTGAATTCCTATAGATAATGCGTTCTTATGTGTGTGAATTTACATAGATAGAGATATAGTAAGTTCGGGTATATAAATAGAATTAGTGTTGCTTGAAAAAGATCACTAAATACAATATGTTAATTCGATCGTTGGTACGTATGAAAAATGGCTGAATAAATTGGAATTAAATGTGTGATAAATAACCTAAGCGAAATCAGATATCCTAACTACCTCATCACATAATCTTATCTCCAATTTTAATTTGAGTTTGTTATTTTATCAAATAGCTCGTTATTTTATTTATTAGAATTTCGAGTAGAAAACTAAATTTTATTTGATCATTAGTTACCATTTTAATTTAAATTGAAACTAGATTGGTTTAAAAATTTATAGTAAATACTAGTTTCTGTGGGATGATATTCGGATTTGATAAATCCACTTTATTATTTGTCACGATCTGTACACTTGCGTAATTTCACGAACAAATTTTTGACGCCGTTGCCGGGGACTAGTTTATTTGCTTTAAATTTTGTATTAATTCTAGTTTTGATTAAGATTTTTTTTCTTCGTTATTTTTGATTTTGTGTGTTTTTGTTATTGTTTTCGTTGCTAGTGTCCTTGCATGAGAAGTTCGAGATTAGGTAATCTAGTACCCTTTGATCCAGAAATCGAACGAACCTTTAACCATAGAATTAGGCAACAACGAAAGAACATCATGGCAGAACAAAATAGAGAAGTGCAAACGGCACAGGTTGCACAACCAGTCGAGATTGATGAAGATAATTTGCCACTTGGACAATTCATCATACCACATGTTGCACCAAATCAATCGAGCATAGTTTACCCTCCATTTGGGCAACCAAACTTTCAACTGAGGACAGATATCATTTTATTGTTCCAGAATGGAGTATCATTTTACGGGAAATCTCATGAGAATCCACACAATCACATATCACGCTTTTTGGACATCCACCAAAATTACAATTTCCATGGAGAATCTGATGAATCAATCAAGCTGAGACTGTTCCCATATACACTCAGAGATGGAGCAAGAGAATGGTTGGATGCCCTACCCGCTGGAAGCATTAGGACCTGTAATGATCTCGTACAAAAATTCGTCACAAAATACTTTCCACTGTCGAAAGTAACAAAAATAAGACACGAGATATCTACTTTTCAGCAGGACGAATTATAGAGTTTTCACGAAGAATGGGAAAGGTTTAAGGACTTGATTAGGAAGTGTCCTAATCATTGTATCAAGAAAAATTTGCAAGTTCAGTACTTTTACACTGGGTTAAACCAGCATGTCGTATATCGGTGGATGCAGCTTCAAATGGATCTATCACATTAAAGTCACCCAATGAAGTTGAGGAATTATATGAGACGATGACTGCCAACAATCCTTTATGGCCTTCCGAAAGATCCATACATAAGAAGCACGCAGGTCTACATGAGGTGGATGCTTTCTCGGCATTATCAGCACAGATGTCAGCATTGGAGAAGAGGGTGATAGATCATTTGTCGACTAGAGGTTCAGCAAAAGCAGTGCAAACAAGATATTTGGTTTGTAGTATATGTGATGGAGCTCACAATAGTGGGGAGTGCCACATGTCATCTCAAGATATGGAGGAAGTTAACTATGTACAAAATTTTCAACATCAACAAAACAATGCATTCAGCAATACATACAACCCAGGTGGCGTAATCACCCTAACTTTTCTTGGAGCAACAACCAAAATAATCAGCAGCAGCCTCCCCCTGGTTTTCAACAGCAAGAGAGAAAATCATCTCTGGAAGATATGTTGGGTAAATTTATACAGAAGACCGACCAGTATATGACAAAGACCGAAACAACATTGCAAAATCACTCCGCGGCCATAAAGGGATTGGAAACTCAAATAGGGCAGTTGACACGTACTATCTCAGAAAGACCACAAGGAGCCCTACCTAGCAACACAGAAACTAATCCAAAAGGATAGGTGCAAGCAATTACAACAAGAAGTGGGGTACAACTGCCTGAAATTACAGTAAAAAGACCAGGAGCAGAGACAAATAGAGTGCCTACTTCAGATGAGGAGCAAGTGGAAGGATCTGAAAATTTAGATGAGAAAAAATTGAAAGAGAATTCGGACATACCACAGGCTAAGGTAGCAGTTCCTATCAGAGAATATGTACCCCCAATTCCATTTCCGCAAAGACTACATAAACATAAACTGGACAAACAGTTCTCCAAATTCATTAAAGTTTTTAAAAAACTGCACATTAACATTCCATTTGCGGATGCTCTAGCACAAATGCTCAGCTACGCAAAATTCATGAAGGAAGTTCTCACTAACAAGAGGAAGCTGGAGGATTATGAAACTGTGATGCTAACTGAAGAGTGCAACGCACTTCTACAGAATAAATTGCCCCATAAGCTCAAGGATCCAGGGAGTTTTACCATACCTTGTACTGTAGGAGATAAATATTTTGAGCATGCTTTATGTGATCTTGGAGCAAGTATAAACTTAATGCTATTATCTTTGTATAAGAAACTAAGAATTGGAAAAGCCAAAGTAACCACAATATCACTGCAACTAGCTGACCGCTCCATAAAACATCCAAGGGGGATTATTGAAGATGTCCTGGTGAAGGTGGATAAATTCATCTACCCAGCAGATTTCATTGTACTTGATATGGAAGAAGACCGTGATATTCCAATCATTTTGGGCAGGCCATTCCTTACTACGGGAAAAGCTTTGATTGATGTACACAAAGGGCAATTGATTTTGAGACAAGAGGATGAGCAAGTCACTTTCAATGTCTTCAAATCAATGAAGTACCCATCTGAATCCAACTCTTATTTCCAGATTGATATTATAGATAACTTGGTGGTAAAGTTAGTTTCACATGAACATCTTACGGAGCCATTGGAAGCATGCCTAATTCATTCTGGATCCAAAATAATAGAAAATCTCGAAATTGATGAGTACATCAATTATTTGGAATCATCGCCACATGTTGCATTCACAAGGAGGCGTCAATTTGAAGAGCTTGGTAAGGGCCCTACTAAACCATTGACATCTATTCAACATCCACCAACTCTTGAGTTGAAACCTTTACCAGCACATTTGAAGTACGCCTATCTCGGGGAAGCTTCTACAATGCTAGTCATCATTGCAAGCTCTGTAACAGAGGAGGAGGAAAAGAAATTACTTAGGGTGCTCAGAGAACACAAAACTGCAATTGGATAGTCTATTGTTGACATAAAGGGTATCAGTCCATCATTATGCATGCACAAGATTCTTATGGAAGATGCTTCAAACCATCAGTGGAACATCAAAGGAGATTGAATCCCAGTATGAAAGAGGTGGTTCGGGCTGAAGTACTTAAACTTTTGGATGCAGGTATTATATATCCTATTTCTAATAGTAAGTGGGTGAGTCCAGTGCAAGTAGTACCAAAGAAAGGAGGCATCACAGTGGTGAAGAATGAGAACAACGAACTCATACCTACCAAAACAGTAACAGGATGGAGGGTCTGTATTGATTATCGAAAGTTAAACACTGCCACGAGAAAAGATCACTTTCCCCTACCATTCATCGACCAAATGCTAGAAAGACTAGCAGGACATTCTCATTATTGCTTCTTGGATGGATACTCGGGATACAACCAGATCCCAATTGCTCCGAAAGATCAAGAAAAGACAATAGTTACATGTCCATATGGAACCTTTGCTTTCAGGAGGATGCCATTCGGTTTATGTAATGCACCTGCCACATTTCAGAGATGTATGATGGCAATCTTTTCAGACATGGTTGAAAAATTTATTGAGGTATTCATGGATGATTTCTCAGTATTTGGGTCTTCATTTGATACATGGCTCAAGAATCTAGCATTAGTTCTACAAAGGTGTGAAGAAAGCAATCTTGTGCTGAATTGGGAAAAGTGTCATTTCATGGTTCAGGAGGGTATTGTATTAGGTCATCGAGTATCAGATAAAGTTATTGAGGTTGACAAGGCAAAAATTCAGGTAATTGAAAAACTGCCCCCGCATACTTCAGTAAAGGGAATCAGAAGTTTTCTAGGTCATGCGGGATTTTACAGAAGGTTTATCAAGGATTTCTCAAAAATTACTAAACCATTATGTAATCTGCTTGAGAAGGATGTCAAATTTAGTGTTTGACAGCATTTAACACGCTTAAGGAAAAGTTGGTAACAACACCTATCATTGTAGCACCAGATTGGGATTTACCTTTCGAACTCATGTGTGATGCAAGTGACTTTGCAGTTGGAGCAGTACTGGGTCAGAGAATAAATAAGATACTTCACGTGATCTACTATGCCAGTCGAATCCTCAATGATGCTCAAATCAACTATGCACAACTGAAAAAGAGTTGCTGGCACTAGTATTTGCATTTGACAAATTTCGATCATATCTTATTGGGTCGAAAGTCATAGTTTACACTGATCATGCAGCCCTTAAACATCTACTAGCCAAGAAAGATGCTAAGCCTAGACGTATCAGATGGGTATTACTTCTACAAGAGTTTGACTTGGAAATTCGGGACAAGAAGGGAACAGATAATGTAGTGGCAGATCACCTATCTAGATTGGAGAAGATCACACTAGTAGAGGATGATCAAATCAATGAATTCTTTCCCAATGAATAGTTGCTCTCTCTACTTGAGGTCCCCTGGTATGCAGATATAGTCAACTACCTCGCTAGCAACATTTTACCTCCTGACACCACCCACCAACAGAGGAAAAAATTCTTTTCAGATTTGAAATATTACTTTTCGGAAGATCCATATCTATACAGACGTGGTCCTGATCAAATCATTAGAAGATGTGTACCTGAAGCAGAAATGGTTGAAATCTTAAGGCAATGTCACTCGGCACCATATGGAGGGCACTTTGGGGGAACGAAAACAGCTGCTAAGGTACTCCAGTCGGGTTTTTATTGGCCAACTCTTTTTAAAGATGCACATAGCATAGTTAAGGCATGTGATCGATGTCAAAGAACTGGAAACATTTCTAGGAGAAACGAGATGCCTCTCAACTCCATACTTGAAGTAGAGCTCTTTGATGTTTGGGGTATAGATTTCATGGGTCCATTCCCATCATCCTATTCCTGTCAATACATCTTGGTGGTGGTAGATTATGTCTCTAAGTGGGTTGAAGCAATTGCTATACCAACCAATGATTTTCAGGTAGTCATAAATTTTTTGAAGAAAAACATTTTCAGTCGATTTGGAACACCAAGGGCACTCATTAGTTATGGCGGTAAACACTTTTGCAATAGGATGTTAGATTCGGTTTTGTCGAAATATGGAGTGAAGCATCGCATTACTATAGCATATCACCCACAAACAAGAGGTCAAGTGGAAATCTCCAATCGAGAGATCAAACGAATCTTAGAAACGACAGTTAATGTATCAAGAAATGATTAGGTAAAGAAGTTAGATGACGCTCTCTGGGCATACAGAACAGCGTTTAAAACACCTATTGGAATGTCCCCATATCGATTGGTGTATGGAAAAGCTTGTCACTTACCCCTGGAATTGGAACATAAAGCATACTGGGCATTGAAGAAACTAAACTTTGATATACAACAAGCTGGAGGAAAAAGACTTCTACAGCTCAATGAGATGGATGAGTTCAGGAATGATGCTTATGAAAATTCTCGTATCTACAAGGAACGAACAAAGCAATGGCATGACAAATTCATTCAAGGAAAAGAATTTCAAGTGGGAAAGAAAGTCCAACTCTATAACTCTCGACTAAGGCTTTTTCCTGGAAAACTAAAATCTCGATGGACTGGACCGTTTACGGTGGTGAAAGTATATCCTTATGGCACAATTGAGCTACAACATCCAAAAAAGAGTAATTTCAAAGTTAATGGTCCAAGGTTGAAGCAGTATTTGGAAGGAGAATTCTCGAAAGAGAAATCCTCCATCCTACTAGACGAACCAAAATAATCATCACTCCAGTCAAGCTAATGACATTAAAGAAGCGCTTCTTGGGAGGCAACCCAAGCTTTCATCCTTTGTATTTTTTTTTTCTTTTTAGGATATTTAGTTTATTTTAAGTTTATTTAGGATTCATCATCCCTACCTAATTTCCCCTTAGATCTTCGTTATGTTGGTTTCATAGATGTTAGAGCTAAGTAACACTTGTTCCAATTATTTGATTTTAATGCTTTATTTGAGTTGTCAGGAACATGACGTCGCAGAACATTTAAACCAATTCTGACCAATGAGCCACAGAAGTAACAGGAATGCTAACCGCAGAATTACACGTCATATCAGGGGAGTCTTTTCTTCACTTTCTTCCCCACCCCTTTATATGCGGATTTAGAATTTAAGACATTGGGAACAATGTTTAGTTTAAGTTTGGGGGTGAAAAACATGAGTTTTCATTTTTTTTATATGTGTTTTTGTGTGCTTTTAATAAAAAATTGAAAATTGAGCTATGAATAGTGAATAAGTTGCATGCTTAGATTAATTCTACTTTTTCATGTGAATTTTGATATATATTGAGCACATGAATTAAGTTAAGCATTGTGTATGAATAAGTTGAATTCATAATTGGATAGATTGAAATAGTGGACCATAGATGCTAAACTCGAAACTACAAAATTTTATATCCTTGGACCAAATTTAGAATAGTTTGGGGGATTTCACTGTTGTGGGAAGATATTGAAATAAATGGGGATTCCATGTGAAAAAAAAAAAAAAATCTTATGTGGATTGTCCAAGGTCAATAGGATGAAATTGGGTGAAAATCTCAAGTCAAAGGTTATTTTTCTGAAATTGGTGTTTAATGAGGGATATTGCATTAATCAAGGCAAAAAAATATATATATAATTATTTTATTTGAAAATTTCTCTTCGTAACCTTTATGACTCGAGCAATTAAGCCTGCTAGGGTCTCTAAAACTGGTGCCCTATGGTCATCTGACTTGGGAGTCATCGGTCGAAAGCTTGTTACATGAGTCATTTAGAAAGTTTAAGGGTGAGAATGCTTCAAATAAAGAAAAAAATGAAAAAGTTCGAAAAAAATATATTAGAAAATCAGAAAAAGCAGGTGCATGAAACAGAAGACGCACCAAATGTCTTGATTATGTCTCAAACACTTATGTGGGAAAATTTGACTTTTGACAAGGGATTATTAGCCTAGTTAAGTCCTAGAGATTGAAACAATCAAACTATGGAGAATCCTTGTTTATTGACGTATTAACTAGCAATTAGTGAGATTTACCTAAATTAGAGAGGAGATGATAGTATAAAATTCAACCTTAGTCATACACTTGAAAAGAGCGAAAAGAATAAGTTTGGGGGTGTGTGAATCTTACGAGTGATGAAAGAACATATTTGACCATTGAGGGTCGGGAATTGAAACAACTTATAAATTCACAATGCTGTGCTTAATTCTTCACACACACGTCGATTTTACATTGAAGAAGTAGATTTTAATTTCTGTATTGTGATTTTGAAGCTGTGATTAGATTTAATACTATGATTTCAATCCTGAGATAAAAAGACAAGTTGACTAGCTAAATCTTTTTGCTTTACTTGATTGACTGGCCACCAATTCGGTAATTAGCAATGTGTGTTTGTATATTTGTTAGATTTTAGTTTTGTTTGAGGACAAACAAAAAGTCAAGTTTGGGGGTGTGATAAGTGTAGTTTTTATACTTATTCGTGGCGCTAAATCATGATATTTTGTTGTCTTTTGAATTAAATTCCATCTAATTTATATTAAATTGTCGTTTGTTGGTAAAACTTTATGTTTAATTAAAAATTGAAGAAAAGAATACAAAATAGCATAAAAATAGTAAAATCCAAAGTACGAGGACTAAATTGGCATGGGCTGTGCAAATAAACTTATTTTAAGGATCAACTTGCAGTACACAAAAGAATTGAGGACTTGGAAAGAAGAATTAATTTAATTTGAGTTTCACGTGGAGAGGGGGGACTATAATTTAATTGGATTGGGAATCCTAACTATCCTAGAATTGGCGGCTGAGGCTTATGTAAATTGGGCCTCAATAATAGAAGAAATGTCATATATATATATATATATATATATATATATATATATATATATATATATATATATAGACGGAGGAGAAAAGAGGAGAGCCGGGGGAGATTAAAAGATAAATACATACCGCAGTGGCCGGAGAAATACATAATTACACATAGGCAACTTGGTGCAGAAGGATATATATACACTTGGCTGCAGGATATTATACACACAGAAGGCTGGAAGAGGAAACAATGATTGAATTAAATAAAGGAGAGACTTACATAGTGGACAGCTACATTGAAGAACCAATTGGTTGAATTGGAATTTCATACTCACAGAAAACATAAGCCGAACACGCAGAAGACGGTAGAATTTTCAATTTGAAAACCCAATCACGTTTCGTCAAATTTTGGTGATGTCTTTCCACTTTTACGTGTTTAAATTCAACATTATGAGTGGCTAAATATTTTTATGTTAGGATTGATGATGTAGCTTAGGTTTTTATTATACGTTTAATTTCAAGATTTTCATGCCATTTTAATACTTGTTAATTAATTATTGTGTGTTTAATGCTTTAATTGACTGCGCAACAATTAATTGATTTAGGGATAATACTGAGATCTAGAGGTGATGTATGATTCTAACTCGTGTAATAATTGACATAGACATTACAAGAGATCGAGAGATAATTATAAACTATGTGACCTTTGTTGAATTCCTATAGATAATGCATTTTTATGTGTGTGAATTTACATAGATAGAGATATAGTAAGTTCGGGTATATGAATAGAATTAGTGTTGCTTGAAAAAGATCACTAGATACAATATGTTAATTCGATCGTTGGTACGTATGAAAAATGGCTGAATAAATTGGAATTAAATGTGTGATAAATAACCTAAGCGAAATCAGATATCCTAACTACCTCATCACATAATCTTATCTCCAGTTTTAATTTGAGTTTGTTATTTTATTAAATAGCTCGTTATTTTATTTAATAGAATTTCAAGTAGAAAACTAAATTTTATTTGATCATTAATTACCATTTTAATTTTAATTGAAACTAGATTGGTTTAAATCTTTATAGTAAATACTAGTCTCTGTGGGACGATATTCGGATTTGATAAATCCACTTTATTATTTGTCACGATCTGTACACTTACGGAATTTCACGAACGGTACTAAACCAATCAATTTAGTCAAAATGACGTAACTCTCCGACCTTTTACTTGGAACCAATTCCCGACATAAATCAGAAAGTGTATGCACTTAAAATCGAGGCTCAGAAATCACTTCATTCTGATAGTGTTGCCACTCAATTTTCAAACAATAAATATCTCGTTGCGTAAAATCTTCAGGATAAAATTTCTCTGCAAGCTTGCAACTATTATCCATGTTAAATGATTCAAAAGAATTTTTTGGGTACAAAACCGTACTGAGAGAAAAGAGTTCTATTGATGTCTCATTAAATCTTGTATCTAACAACCATTATGATACGATGAAGATGTACCAATATGAATAAGAAATGCACATTTACTTCCTTGGTTAACACTCTTCCAACTATCAAATCCAATGGTAACCAACTATGAAATATTAGGTGGAGTACTATCATTGAGAAAAATGAAACAATAAAAACAATATGCCTTATGTGTTGAAGGTGAATATTGTAACCTCCTGAAATCGACGTTTCTATTTTCCACATTCTTTACTCTGATACTTCAAAAGTTTTGGTTGATAAGGTCCAGCATTTAGATAGACTCGCCTAATCTGACCGCGTTCATTAAATGGATGTCCACATATTTGCTTTCTTTTTCTTGAGTCTCATTCAATAGAATCAAATGATTCCAAATTAAGATTAAAAGATGAAGGCCGTTCAACTTCAGGAGATGAAATTGGATTTGAAGTAGATGCCTTAGGAATTGGAAGAAGATCGATCTTCTTCCATGTTAAACTTAAAAGTATAAATATCAAAATACTTCAATATCCTATAAATTCCTATCATTATATCATTTGTAATAAGCACAGGGCCCTCATTTTAAAAATTTAACATGGCTAAATTCCCAAACTAACATTTTGTAAATAAATTCCTAATTTAGCACAATCTTTAATACGCCCTTCAAGTATCTTCACCAAGACAAAACTAAAAAAATTAGCATGATTATCTCTACTTCTACATACAAAGATATACATATCCATCAACACCCAATTTTGTCAAGCATTGAGAATTCTCTAATCAAAATTATTGCCTATTGACAATTCTAAATGTCCATCATCACTGCATCACACGTGAACAAATAAAAACCACGGCTAAATCACAACTTTTATCCCAATTTTCACTCAATCACAGTTAAATAAAAATAATTAAAATATATCAAATTGAGTATAAGTTTTCAAAAATAAACAAATTGAACAAGTAATTCGAGTCCAAAACAATTTCAAAAATAGCCCAAGAAAATCATTAATAAATGATAAAACTGTAGTAAATGTCAAAGAGGCCATGGATTTTCAATTACCTGAAGGTCCGACTGCTGAAGAAGAAAAAAAATAGAGACAGTCAGACAGAGGGTCGGCTGATTGCTATTGCAGAAGAACAGTGAAGGGTCAATAGTGAAATTCAAATATTGAAAGTCCGAAGCCTCAAGGCTCAAATCGTTCTGAAGAAGAAGACTTTGGCGGACGGCTGTCGTTTGAAATTTCGAAGGCTGAAAGTGAAGGTGAAATGTCGTCGTCGAAATGGAAACGTCAAACCATAAACCGTGAAAAATGAAAATATATAGGTGAATCCGTGAAACACTACAACAAATGTTACTTTTTACGGCAAACGTTTACGGCCTGCATATACGGCATGCCGTAAAAACAGACTATTTACGACATGCCTTAAATGTACGTCGTAATAATTCAGTTACTAAAAGTATTTACGGCATACATGGATGGTATGCTGTAAAAAGACAACTTTTACGGCACACATTGATTGCACGCCTTAAATTTTTTTACGGAATACATTGACAGCATGCCATATAAAATTAAATTTTACACAAATTAAGCCAATTAACTGTAAATTTAAGCCCATTAGCCCAATACCATTCACATACCCAGCCCAGCCCAGCCCAGCCCAATTACCCAAATACCCCCCTCTCCTACCTCCGCCTCACAATATTGGACCCGCAATCACAACACCTCCACTCTGCCTCCGTCCCTCCGTTCTCCGCATCAGTATCTGCCTCTTCCTTAGTCCTCTCGCCACTCAGTTTCTAGCCCAATTTGAGTTTGGTTGCTACTCGCAGGCTAATAGCTCGCCACACCTCGTGATTGGTCCGTCGGATACTCGAATTTGCAACTCCCCACACCTGCTGCTGCTCGCCTACTCCTTCGGGCCTTGACCTCCGTCTAATCTTCGACAACAGCAGAAGAAAAAGGTGATTAGGTGAAGCCCCGACTTCAAGCTTATACAAGTTTTCCTTTTCTAATTATTTGTTATTTTGATTTGTGTAAATTGTAATATTTTTTTTTTCTTTTTAATACGTGAAATTGGCACTTTACTCTTCAATTGCTTGAAGCCCACACATTGCTCTTCAATTGATTTTCCTAGCAGACTTCCAGTTTGCTGCCTCTGTGACGTCTGTGAGTTGCTTGCTTACTCTGTGATTTGTGAGGTGTGAATTGCATGATTTCTGAAAATAGTAATATGGTATTGCCCTGTAACTTTTGAATTGCACTGTGAAATACGAATTGAATATAGTATTGCCCTAGCCTGCCCTTGTGAATTGGAGTTAGTATTGCTTCTCTTCAGAATCGTTTTATTGTCATGAAAAGGTCAATGTATGATGTCAACTCCTGTTTGATTCTCAAATAAGAGTACATTTTTTCAAAAAAATGAAGGAGAAACTTCTTGCTTCCATCTCTAAGAAAAGTTGTGGCTGCCTTTCTGTTCTTCTAGTAACACACAAAAATAGTATATTTAAATGTTATGGAATTTTATGCTTAACATATCTATGAGATTGGTAGGTCTATGAGATTTATAATGCTTCAGATATGCATTACTACTCTCTCTCTCTCTCTCTCTCTCTCTCTCTCTCTCTCTCTCTCTCTCTCTCTCATCTTCAATTTCAACAATGTCATTGTTACGCATAAATCCCATGCAGGCAATCATGATTTTAGGTTTGGGGTTGTGTGCTCAGTTTAATTATCATGCTCCCACCTCTTCTTAAATATTCTTCTAGAGAAAAAACCATTCCCTGTGTGTGTATGTGTGAGAGAAAGAGAGAGAATAGGGTTTGTCAAGAATTTATTAGTCATTTTCTTGAATTTGTTTCTTGTTGGGCTGTTTTGAGTCATTAAGAAGTGTATCTGGTAGCTGGTTACTGCTTTTCTTACCTAATAATTAATGGTGGGATTGTAACTTGTTACATTTTAACACTTTTTCTCATTTTTCTGGGCACTGAATGAAAGGGGAAGAAAGAAAGGATTTTCATCTACCATATTGCCTCTTCTTGTGCCATTAGTCCTTTTCATTTTCTGCGGAAAATCTTCGGTCCAATATTCGACTTTAAATTGCACAAAATATAGACTAGAAAGAAAAGAGAGATGGTACCTACATACTATTTAGGTTCCCTAGAATTTGTTTGGGAGTTTTCAAATTTGCTCACTTTGCACTTGCTGTGGTGGTGCCTCAAAATGATATTATTTTTTCCATTAATTATTTATTAACCATGTGTTTAATGAACATTTGTATCTGGGACATGTCTTGCATAGATATAGTGAAAATTTCATGTGCATACGTGACATAATTTGAATGAAGTTAAAAGAGGCAGAACACTGTACGCATGGCTATCAATTATTGATTGCATTTGAATTAACTGTTTATAATTTCAGTTTGTGTGAAACTTTATTGTCAAAATGATTTACCTAATTGGAACTAGATTTTTATGATGTCCAAATATGATCTTTTTTTACTTCATTCTTACTGTGTTACAGCATATTATAACTTAATAGTATTGATATATTATCATGGATAAAGATTGGGTACACTTATCAAGGTTATCTTGTCCTCATAAATTTTGAATATTTTAAAATGTGTCCATAAATGTTTTTTAGGTGATTTATTTAGCTTCTTTTTATAGAGTTTCGGAGGCATATCAACATGGTGCAAGAAATAACCTTATGGTGCAAGAAATAAACCATAGCTAAATTGTCGATCAAAGAAGTTAACTTTGATATGGTTTAATTACTTTATTTTTTTTGAAGTAGTAGTCTTTTGAGAATTGTTGAGATTAATTTTATATTGACATACTGTATTGAACTGTATTCAATATTTCTATTTATCGAAACATTGAAAAAATTGATTATTTATGGATTAATTTTGTTTTGTAAGTATTATAGGTTTGCTGGTAATAAAATAAATAAATAATTTTTAAAAAATTAAATTGATATGTATGACGTGCAACTAAGCATGCCGTATATTTCATTATATATTTTACGGTGTTCAGAGGCATGTAAAAAGTACATCATATTTTACAGCATGCATTCACTGAATGTCGTAAAAGGTAATAACGGCGTGCTACTAAGCATGCAGTAAATTTCATGATATATTTTATAACATTCAGAAGCATGCCGTAAAAAGTATATAACATTTACGTTATGCATTCACTGAACGCCGTATACGGTAATAACGGCGTTCTCTAGACGGTGTACGCTGCACGCCATAAAAAGTGCTTTTTACGGCATTGCTTTATACGGCGTGTTCCTGTACGTCGTAAAGAATTATTTACGGCACACGATGCATGCTGTAAAAGATAAACTTTGTTGTAGTGAAAGGGTTTGAGAATTAATTGAGTTTTCAGTTGGACTACAATAGTGGGCTTGAACTGTTAAACAACAATGGGCTACAACCAATTTACCTTCATTTTTAATGCATTTGGACTTGGACAACAGTGGACTACAACCTTGTGTAGCCCATTGTGGGATCCCCCCTTGGCGCTGACGCTATTGTAATTTCCTCTATATTATGTTAGATCCAATTTTTCACATGTAATAAGGAAAACATGATTTCCTTAACTTTCCAAATCATATTCTAAACTAGATTGCAAAATGATTTTATTGTAATGTATCATAAGTTCACATTTAGTCAAACGCATTTCTCGTTAAGTGGCGTTCTTCATTATCAAATTTAAGGAGAAGCTAGACAAGATCTTTAGCTAAAAGTGCTAAAACTATTATTCTTGGTAATTCTATCTAGATTCCTATAAACGGAATTCCGAATAATCATGTCTGTCTTCAGCATAATGGCTATGATTCTGTTGGAAGTCCGTTTTGTGTCCAAGCCGCATATCCACCGGCTATATCCGTAATGCCACTAAATCCCTGCAAATTTAATTTTCTAAATGATATTAAAAAAAATTTGATATAATTAGACAGGACAAATATATTTGCTACAGTATGACTTACAGCATATACAAGTTCAGATGCAGCCATAAGAGACCTCTTTCCAAGCTGGCACGCCTGCAATTACACAACCCAAATACTCAATTATCAAATAAAAAATATATGACAATGTCAATCTATTGAAAATAAAATAAAATAAAAACTCACAACAAGTATTTCGTCATCTTTACCAAAATGTAGTAGTACCTCCTTTAAAAAATTGGGATTCTTTGTCATACCTTCATATAGTTCACAACCACAGCCAAATAAAGATTCATTTAATAAATAATTGAAAACAATATACTAAGAAAATCTGATTATTCATCGAGGTTCACAAACCAGAAACAACTCTATTCATGTAAGGAATATTAACAGCACCAGGAACGTGTCCATTACTAAATTCCTCCGGGGTTCTGTAAAATGAACAACAAAAATATTTGCTAACAAAATAAGTAAAATTCTGTTGCAAAGTTGGAATTGTTTTTCGTAATTTATCATCACCTAACGTCTAAATAACGATGACCAGCTAGATATAGCTCATGCGCTACACGAACGGGTACCGATGTTGGAACAGAGACAGAGGTCAACCGAAAATTCTCCCCAGCTGTTGCATTCGAACTGCACATAAAGATCAATCTTGTTAAAAAGAGTAATTCAGCTTCATAAGTTAGTTTTTTTTTTTTTTTTCTATTATCGATGCGAGATTACTTGCCTGAAGCTGCTGGGAATTCTGTAGCCCGACACGAATCTACGTTGTCGAGGTAGCCTAAACTGGGATACACACCTGAAATTTGGATGCTTGGGAAGATTTTGAGGAAGGGAGATAGCAGTAGAAGTGATAGACTGTGTCATCATCGTTGCTTATGTTTTCAGGTGCTTATTTAGGTTTTAATTGATCAAAAATTCAATTTCTTTATGAATGTTTGGGAAATGAAATTTAACAATGGATGTTTTGGATATACGTATGTAAATTGAGAGTAGATAAATTGAAAACTGGGAATGGGATATTTTGTTATGGTTGGATGAGATACAAGGGATGTTAATATGCATGCTTTAGGGGCCATTAATGGATTGACACGTAACAAATAGATATGTGACTCACTACACCCATCTTTTCGTTGTCCAGAGGATAAGCCAAATTAAGAGACGGTGACATGGATATTTTTATATTTTGGTGAGATAAAGTCACGCTTCCCTATGCATCTTGTCATTTATTTTACTTATGCTATACTTAGGAAACTTTTCTAGGGTGGGTATGTGTACCCAGTTAGATAAGATTAAAATTTTTAGAGTATATATATTGTTTATACTTTGTGGATTTTTTTTATTTAATCGCTCTGAATTTGAAAGAAAGTTCAGAATTTTGAAGTTCGGGTAACTTCCAGATTAATATGATATTTCTTTATTTTTTGGTAACGAAAATATTGGGTTTGTCTTAATTGTTTGATGTAAACAATTTTTGTTTTCCATCTAATTTTGGCGTGAATCGAGAATTTAGTAATAAAAAAAATTCTATCTTTTGATTATTTTTTTTAGGATTTGTATGTTATTTTGAGAATTTTATATGAATATATACTTTTGTGATGAACAATAGCAGTGTACATGGGCTGAATCAAGAATGTTGATCAGTATTATATTGAATCAAATAACAATATTTAGGTTTGCATAGTAACTGATTATGCCCTTTTTTATGGAATTCTTTTTGGTTAGACTCTGATTCTTGGCATTTGAATTGATGCAGGGTACACGTGTGGAAAAGGTTTTGCACTTGTTTGTTATGTCGTGCAGTGATCCTAATAGGAAATTTATATTTGTTATAATGGTAGCTCATGTTTTATTTCAGTTTGATTAAATTAATGAATTTCTGAAATAACGAAAGCATTGAAAAGTTTTTGAGTTATTTAGGTTGATCAAAACTGAGATCATCATACTATAGGTTATAATGACAAGGCATATTTCCAGGAATGAATGATTCGGTAAGATCAATTGATGAGCTATTGGAATCTGCTGATAGATATTCTGATAGTCAATCCAATGGCCTAGAAAGTGTAAATGCTTCTATGGAAAATCGAAAGAAAACCAATCGTTTGTTGAATATTACTATATTGAATACATGATATACAAATAATTATATATGACGATTAATGTGTTTCATGTGTAGACAATATGGTGGTTTTGAATTATTGACACCAATGTAATTTGTCAAATTTTAAATTTCTGTCACTTTTTTAGTATTTGCCATTTTTCAATGTTTTGTCACTTCCAACATACATCTCTTTTCTTCTTCTTCTTTTTATTTTATTTTTTATTTTTTTGTAAAATCTCTATGATATTTGCATAAAGAAAAGATGAAGTCATTTGATTAGATTGTGAAGAGTAAAATCAAGCTAGGTCTGTTTTGGTGAATTGAGGCTTTGATGCCCTGCTCGGATTTGAGAGGATTCTCTATTTTTAAATTTTATAGTGTTGAATTGGAGCTATTTTGAAGTAATACTTTTTTGAGTGGTTTGTCACTTTAAAAAAAATGTCACGTTTTGTAGTGTTTGTCACATTTTTTGAATTTCTATCACATTTTTAAATTTTTAATGTTGAATTGGAGCTATTTTGATCTCGTTAATACTTAACCATAAAAAGTGACACATTTTTGAGTGTTTTTCATGTTTTGAGTCACTTTTCTGAATTTTTGTTATTTTTTGAGTGTTTGTTACTTTCGTTTTGTTATTTTTATTTTTTGTTAATTTTTTTTTTAATTTCTATTACTTTTTGGAGTGACAAACATCAATTTTTAATAAAAGTAATATTGTATATCAGTTTATAATAATAATAATAATAATAATAATAATAATAATAATAATAATAAAAGTGATGCTGAACTCTCAGAAGTCATTTTTAGAATTTAATGGATTGGACGTTTTCGATTGGAGCTATTGTGGTCTGATTAATACTTGATAATTTTCTTAAGTGGGTAGATTGTGTCTTTTTTGGTTAATGTTTTGACAGCTTGTCATTTTTTTTTTTTTTTTGAATTTCTTTCAATTTTTAGTGTTCATCATTTACTTTTTGAGTAACTAAAATAACACATTTATTTTTTTAATAAAAAAAGACACCTAACTTAAAAAGTGACATTGCGTTACTTAGCCTCCGTTTGGCCTCCATTATTTGGTATTATAATTTTGAAATAGTATTTTTTTTGGATAATAGATAGTTTAAAAAGAAGGAAAATTTTTCGATTTACGTGTAATATTATATTATTGAAGAATGCGTGATTAAAAAAAAGAGAGAAAAATATATTGTAATTTTAAGGAATAATTGCAGTAAAAGTCCAAAACCTTTCAAAAACTAGTAGACTTTCCCGAACCTTTGATTTATTGCAGCCGTCACCCCTAACCTTCCAAACATTTCAGAGGATGCCCTTTTGGACGATTTCCATCCAAACGTCTGTTAGTTGACTACCCAAAAAAGATAAGGTTAAATTCGTCCATACATTAGAAACACTAACTTCCAAATAAGTTACTATTTATTTCCCTTCAAATGCAGTAGAATACTACCCTAATAAATTGTTAGTTTCTCATTCTTTATTAGCATACTGAATTGAAGGTAGAAGAAATGGAGATGCCAGTTTGCAGTTGCGAAACTCCTGCTTAGACGAAGACATTGTGGACTAATTTGAACCCAGGCAGACGATTTCTTACATGTCCACGTAGAATTGATTTGCAAGGTTGTACATTTTTTCTTTGGTGGGACCCCTCGATGTGTCAGAGATTAAGGGAGCCGATACCTGGTATTCTACGGTCGAGGTGAGAGAAGGAAGCTGAAATTAAGCAACTTTGTTCGAATGGAGGTGGTTTATGGAAAATTTGGTTTTGTGGGATTGTCTTTGGAATGATTGTAAAGTGGATAATAGTTAAATCTATGTTGGATCTGTTTGGGCAAACAATGCATATATGCAACTCTTGTGGAACCAAGTCATTTCACAACATTCATGAAATCTGCATCAGGTAACTAACCAAAATGACCTTTCTACGAATATATATATATATATATATATATATATCTCATTGGCTCACCATAACCCAACATCTTCATTTTATTGTCTAACAGAAACTGATTGAAGAAATCTGGGTCCACGTAATCAATATAGCTAATCTTACCGTGTTCATACACGTAATTTCGCATTTTGCGAAAAAGAATCTCCCCATGGTTCAACCGGATCGTGAAATACGTGGAGTCCTCCTTGAAAGGCAAAAAATTACACAAGTGAAATCTGAACAAATATAATTATCATAATAGACGTCCCTACATACTCATTACAAAATTTTATCCATATAGTCTATTTCATGTAATTTTTGAAACCCTACCTGTTGTATTCACCACAAACAACGAAATCACAAAATCGATAAATGCAATGAGTTTTAGTACTTCTTCATAACGATCCCAACATTCAAGCATATGAGTTTCCCACAATTACTACATTTTGTACAATTTTACTCTAACTATAACTGACAACAACGGCACTTGCAAAAATGGACCATAGATGGGTTCGGGTAGTGATACTCTTAGATGGCACGCATATCCGACATCTTCGTCGTCAAGTTCTTTGGCTTCAGGCGAGTTCATTGTGAATAATTTTTTAAATTTTTTGTTCTTTTCGTAAGGGTTGTCCTTGAACTTTCCAATTTTTAAAATGAAGATGGAGGTTAGTATTTAAAGTGTATAGATGAATTTACCCCTCTCTATTTGGGTAAAAAAGTGGTCAATCTTTTTTGGGTGGTCAACCGATGGACGTTTCGATGGAAACCGTCCAAAATGGACTCCTCTGAAATGTTTGAAAATGTTAGAGGTGACGACTACAACAATCAAATGTTCGAGACAAGTTGCTAGTATTTGACAGGTTTGAAGCTTTTGCTGCAATTATCCCTAATTTTAATGGGGGCCAAACACGGACTTAATTTTGTACAACATTTTTTTTCCTTTTTTTATATATATTTTTTATTTTCTGTTGCTTTCTTGAAATTTTTGTCACTTTTTATTGAGTGATAAACATTATTTTTTAATTAAAAAAGGAAAAATTGTAGGCATGGTATCAAACCTTTCACTTTTATGCAGACTTTGCCCAAACATTTAAAAATGTCGCAGTTGGAGTCCAGATGTATGGAATCCATTCATTTGACCGTTAATTGACCATTAAATTTTTTTGACCACTTTTGACTAATTTAGAAGGGGTAAAATGGTACTTTTATATTATTGCACATAAAATAATATTGTAGTAATTAAATAAAAATATTAAAAAAAAAGAGAGAAAAAGGAAGAACACTGTTCTTCCGTCCCACCCCAAAAACCGATCCAAAGATCCAGTCAACGTCGGCACCTCACCATGTCCTTCGATCAACACCGCCTAGTCATCCATTCGCACCTCCACTGTGCAATATCAATTGGTGCAATATCAATTTTTAAAGAAATCAAAACCCAAAAAAAGTGGTAGCGAGGGAAACCTAGAATTCTTCACTTTATCGGCCAAAGAGCCACCGGAAGTATACTCCAACAATACATTACACAATTTCTCACCGTTTTCATTAGTAAAATTTTCCCTAAAGTAAACCAAGGCCAAAGCCATTGGCACCACCAAGGGCAAGGATAATTCTGCTATCTGTGAAAACTCCGCCTACACCATCAACACAAAAACCCTCAAGAACTAAGTTGTGAATCAACTCCACCTTTATCGATTTCGACAACTGAACTGAAACCATCACCAATGCCAAAACACACCACTCCAAAAATATCTCCGCCACCAATGCCAAAACCCACAGCCACCCCCCAAAGTTTCCAAACTGACACCACTAACGCCAAAACCAACCACTCCGAAGGCACTGCTACCACGACCAATACCAAAACCCACACCCTCACAACCAAAGGTTTTTCTTTCACCACCTCCACCAAGTCCAAAGTCGAACCCTCCCAAACAATCAAAGGTTTCTGTTCCACCTACTACCGCCCAACCACACAAGGGTACAATTCCTCCAGTTGTTTTCTTTCTTTTTATTTTTTAATATTTTTATTTAATTACTATAATATTATTTTATGTAGAATAATATAAAAATACCATTTTATCCCTTCTATATTAGTCAATAGATGTCAAAAATTTTTTAATGGTCAATTAATGGTCAAATAGATGGATTCCATCCATCTTGACTCCAGGTGCGACATTTTTAGAGGTTTGGTACCTCTAGTGGCACAAATGAAAGGTTTGGACAAAATCTGCATAAATGTGAAATGTTTGGTATCGTGGCTGTAATTTTCCCTAAAAAAAGACGCTTAACTTAAAAAAGCTATATTGCTTCACTTTTTTTTCATTTATAAAAAATGTGACGCAAAAGTGACTTAAAAAAGTGATATCGTGTCACTGTGTCACTTTTTTGACATTGTATTAAAACGTGACACTCAATTTACATAGTATTTTTTACTTCTAAAATATTTTATGTATGATTTTTCAAAAGACTACTAATTTTAAGGGTGTTTTTGTAAATTGCCCTTTCTAATTTATAAAAATCAAATCGAACTAACAAATTTACCATATAAATAAAGAGTCGATCCAAAATCGATTCGATTAAGATGATTTATTCACTAACCGGATGACCCAGAACCAGTTTTACTGGTTTACAAATTGTGGAAATTACTCCTTTCCCTACTTTTGGAGATCTAACTTCTAAAATCAGATTTTAAGTTTTAGTTTTCAAAAGTCAGATATTTTATATATAGATACAGATTTTTTATATTAATAATAATATAAATTAATTTATATACACAACCCTACCCTATCTACCCATCCAAACCCTAAAATGAATTTCTCTCCTTTCATCTACTCTCTCTCACCACCTTCTCTCTCAAACCCAAAATGAAACCGCCACCGCCGTCTCGTCGCTGTAGCAACCTACTCGATGTGACCGCTGCTATTGTGACGGAAATTGGCAGTGCAGCGTCATCTCCTCCCCATTCTCTCTCACCACCGTCTCTCGCCTCCCTCACTCCAACCTCCATCCATTCTTTCTCTACACCGCCCGCCACAACAATTCACAGCCACCATTTCAGGAGCCATTATCGTCAACTTTGCCCGCCACAACCACCAGTTACTCGCGTTAAATGTTTGCAAACCAAAAATCTTCAGATTCCAATTCCGCCACCATCCACATTCCACCGCAATCGCCAAACTCCAATTAGTAAACTTATTAAAACCCCTATCTCGTGTAAATTCATGATCTAAATGTACCACACATAGGCATAGATACAAATTTATTGTATAGATGCATAAGATTCATAATAATCTTGATGGGTCATCTTTCTTGTAAGCAGAATCGGCTATCTCAACTGCCAATTCCAAGACTCCACCTTCATCCTTCTCAAAGAAATCCCATTATTATTCGGAAAAAGAAAAGGAAAAGCCCATCAAAATCTAGGAATTTAATTATAAAGATCTTCAAGCAGTCACTAACAATTTTTCCGACCAAAAGCTATTAGGCAGCGGCAGCCATGGCATTGTTTACAAAGGGGTTCTCCAAGGTCGCCTTGTGGCCATCAAGAAATCCTCGAGCTGCATAAATGTCGGTAACAGATAACCCAAATGAAGTTGAGAATGAAATTGATATATTGTCAAAGCTACAGAACCCAAGATTAGTTAATCTAGTTGGATTCAATAAGAACGATTCCCTAGATCGCCATTCGGTGGTCGAGTTCATGAGAAATTTTATAATCTGTGACCCGTGAAAGAATGTGACAAATTAGTTTGAAAATATGTGACTATGTGACCTATAAATTTTGAATTCTGTGACCGACGAATTAATTGTGACCTACAATTTTTTTTTATACTTGACCATTAAAAAATCTGTGACCTACAAATAAACCGTGAACAAGTTATAATCGAGTTGTGACCAATAAAAGTTTTGATTTGTGATTGATAAATAATTTGTGACCTATAGAGTTTTTGATTCGTGATCGAGAAATAACCTGTGACATATAAAATTATTGACCAAAAAAGAATGTGTAACGTAAAAAATTGTTAATTTGTGACGGTCTATAAGTCGTGACTTATAATATTTGTGATTTGTGACCAATAAAAAATTGTGACGTATAAATATTTTATTTGTGATCGATGAATAAATTGTGACCAATAACATTTTTGATTCATGACTGATGAATAATCCGTGATTTATAAAATTTTGTTTCGTGACCGTTTTGCCATGAATGGAATGTTAAGGTCACTGAGCACAGGTTTGAGTCACAAGTCAAAGTAATTTTTTATAGGTCACAAATCAATATAAATGATTCACAGATCAATATTAACAGGTCACATGTCTTGTAAAGTCACGGTTCAAATTTACATATCACATTTTATATTACTAGTTACAGGCAATAATCAAGAGGTCAAAATCATGTCAAACGCACAAAAAAAAAATGACGGAGTTGTCGCCGGAATATTTGCTGGAGTTGGAACAATTGCCGGAATCAGAGCATTCGTCGGAATAAATCGATGACAGAACGGTCATGGGAATAGTTGCTGGAATCGGTGTTGTCACCGAAACAATCGTCAGAATCGAAGTAGTTGCCGAAACAGTCGTCGAACGGTCATAGGAGTGGCAGGGGTGGTGGTGGTGGAGGTGGGGTGGGTTAATTATATATATATATATATATATATATATATATATATATATATATATATATATATATATATATATAAATAAAAATATATAAATATATGTGTATGTATATGTCAAATATCTGATTTTTGAAATTTAAAAGTTGTTTTCTTATTTTTGAAATAGTCTATACTTAAAATAGGATTTATGAATTTTTCCCTTACAAATTATATAGTGGAAATTACAGAAATCCCTATTTTTCAAAATTCAAGTTCAAAAATCAGATATTTTATATATAGATACAGGTTTTTTTATATTTAATTAAATATTAATAATAATATTATGAAAATTACTATATATACACCCCACCCCCCCTTAATTAATTTTCAACCCTAAATTCACGTCCCTCTCTCTCCATCTCTCTCTCTGCCCGAAATCGCCGCTTTACGGGAGGAAGGCCGCCTCCGGCACACTGCAATAGCACCACGCGTCGGCACTGCCCTTCATCTTCCAATTCCTCATCTTCTTCATCTTTCAATGGGATAATTGCACTGCAGTTCCAAACCTATTGATATATGTGTAAATCTCCACTACAATTTTTGGAGTAAGTGTTGGCAAGTAAAGAGGCTGTGATGATGTTTCTTTCTTTAAGCTTTCTGAGCTAATGAATCAGGCAAAGAGATGAATCTACGCAACGGGTGATTTGCAGCCATGGCGGGTACGCCTTTCTCGTGTCCAATAAAAAAAACAGATCTGAGCCTCAAAATATTCTTTTTTGAGAAATGCTATTCATCCTCACTAAGGATGCATCCCCAGTCTATGTGGCGTTAATGTGTCATTAAATGATTGGTGAAATTAAATAAATCATTTAATTTCACCTATAATTTAGCCAATCATTTACATCCACATAGACTGGGGATGCATCCCCACTGGGGATGAATATCATTTTTCTTCTTTTTTAGGGATTTATATTTCACAAGCACTGAATGTGAATACATATTTGTATTTAAAACCTATGTAATCTTTAATAAACAGGTTAAATTTTAAGTCGTGTTTCTTTTAAAACTTTATTCTAGTTAAGAAATCAACTGAGAAATAAATTGGAGGCCGTAATTTAGACTGACACTGTGATTTTGATTGTTCAGTATTTCTGAATCTTTTTTTTTTTTTTGCTTTTGATTGATATATTTTTTCTGAATCTATAGGTTTTGGTGTATTGCATAGTGCAATTTACTCGACAGAAGAGAAAATGAAAATTTAAAAATAATTGAGTTTACAATTTTCCCAACCGACCAAACATCTATATTCGCACTTCTCTTCCTTTCTATTTATTTTGTATGCTTCGAAGAAATTAGGTTGCAAGGGTCGTAATGTTAACAATGATACAAGTTTATGAGTATTATTTAAAGTTAATTTGTATACTAGTGAAGGAGGTTGTGATCTTTACTGATTTTCATTCTTTGTGGTAGAATTATTAATTTGACGACTTGGGAGGAGTTGTTACATTATAATGATACACGACCTATTATTTTAATAAGTTGTGACCTATAAAATATGTGATTTGTAACCAAAATCGATGAGTGACCAATTAATTTGAGAACGTCATCAATAAAATAATGAGTTGTGACCAATAAAATTTTGAATTCGTCATCAATGCATAATATGTGATCTAAAAATTGTCATTGTGACTCACAATTTAGTATGTTGTAATCGAGTTGTGACCAATAAAAATGTTGATTAATCTGTGACCTATAAAATTATTGATTTGTGATCTCGAAATAATCGGTGACTTATAAAATTTTTGATTCATGACCGAGAAATAATCTGTGACCTATAAAATTCACAAATCAATACAGACAGGTCACCGATCTATATGATCAATTAATTTGATAGCTTTGACCATATTGTATAGAACTGTGGTTAATTATTTCGTCGTTAAGGTCACAGTTATAGGTTTGAAGTCATAGATCACAGTCACAGTCGTTAAGGTCACAGATCACAGTAGTTAAGATTACATATCACAGTCACAGGTTAATTATATGTCACAAATCAATATAAACGGGTCACATATCAATATTAACAGGTCACATGTTGTTTTGTAGAGTCACGGTTTGGAGCAATCGCCGGAGTTGGAACAATTATCAGAATCAGAGCAGTAGTGGAATAAATCGACGGCGGAATAGTCACCGGAATAGTCGCAGGAATCAGAATCGTCCAAGCCAATCCACATGCTGATTATGTTAGGAAAATATAACATATTATTTCACTTTTTCCATCTTCTTAAAAAGTGACAAAAACTTAAAAGGTGACAGAAACCTAAAACAAGTGACACAATGTTACTTTTATAAAACTGACGAGCAATTTTGACATCCCTAGATGGTAATGCATAAAATTAAGTAAGTGACAGTGTGACACAATATCACTTTTATAAAATAAGTGATTTTGTTAATAAAAAAAGTGACCAAAAAACAAAAAAGTAACAGAAAATATATTAACTGGGATATAAACTTGGATTTGGAAGGTACGGAGCCCTTGTTTGATTTCCATTTTTTTAAATACATTTTTTCTATTTTCTTTTCAACCATACATTCTTAATAAAATAATATTACATGGAAATCCAAATTTTTTGCTTATTTTTTGATCACACATTCTATATCAATCAACTATTCCAAAATAATTCTATACAAAAAAAAAAAAAAAAAAAAAAAACGAAACGAAAAGTGAAAAAAGTGACAACAGGTGAAAAAAGTGACAAAAATATATTCAGAATATATTGTTTTCCTGATTGCCTAGCTTTGATTTTTGTTTTCCAAACATTCTTAACAAACTTCACATTTGCGCTTTGATCAGTCCATGATTTTATCGTTGAATAATTAGTATCTATTTTACTTTGTTAAGACTTTTGATAGAAATTTAGAGATAGCAACAATTTTCAATCTATTTGTTTAATCAAAGATGATATAGCGGTAAAATTATTCTATTTTACAAATCAATAGCATTTATAAAGGCAAACCAATGAAATTAAACCCTTGAAATTCATCGTTTACAATGCAACCTTTATGGGCCCTTTATGATTTTCCTTACAATTACGATAATCTGGAATACAAATTTTTAAATATGACAAAAAAAAAAAACAATTCAATCGAGTAAGTCAACTTTGACACAAATATTATGGCATACACAGTTCACTTTGACAAATGCTCCTCAATGAATAGTAATAAGATTTCAACACCAAAGTCGATAGCATCAGTGAATATTGAAACTCCAGCTGTTTATCTACTCAAAACAAGAGGCATATATATCACCTACAAAATTAGAGAGTTTTCTGAGTAAGATCACTCTAGGGTGAGACTTTTACTGAAAGCATACACACTATGCAAACATAAGGAAATGCAAAACTTGATGACTCAAGCAGAATTGGACAATTACAAAGATATGGGAGAGCTAAATAAGAATTAAATGGTGAACCTTTACTGAGCAAGATAAAAATGACTATAAAATGGATTAGGCCAGTTAATGCTAGACAAAGGGGGGCTCTGTCTAAAAATGTAATAACCCACATGTTTTCCTTTAATCAGGAAACAACAATAATCCACATCTGGTATAGGGTTTCGCATCAAGAGAAGGCATTCCATTGTAATCCCTTTTTTGCTTAACAGAGAGGCCATTCACATAAAAATCATGCATAAAAGGCATTTTCACGAAAAAGTGACAATAAGTTAAAAAAGTGGCAAAAACTCAACAAAAAGTGAACAGAACCATTT
This sequence comes from Fraxinus americana, assembly GCA_035079005.1. Lineage (NCBI taxonomy): Eukaryota > Viridiplantae > Streptophyta > Magnoliopsida > Lamiales > Oleaceae > Fraxinus > Fraxinus americana. Next base: position 34,012 of record CM068715.1, on the reverse strand, counting down.
ATCAAACACAAACACATAGTAGAGTTCTGGAATGAATCCATCAAGTCAATAGATATAGTGAAGTTTGCCTAGTTCAGGGGCGGAGCCCAATAAGGCCCAGGGTGGGCACATGCCCACCCTGAACTTCTGGGCTCATTTTTTTTTTTTTTTTTTTTTACTAATATGCTAAAGCTAAACGGCCCAACTTCACCTACCCAGCCCAATCCAAAGACACTAGAAACATCACTACATCAGGTCTTCAGTTCTCGCCTAAGTCGCCCGTTCACTTCACGACATTTTCATCTCTCGCCTGAGTCGCCACTGCCTCTGTTGACTGTTCTCCTCGTCCCGTGACTCCCCCATCGTCCGTCTCTCTAACCAGTCACCTTTGCCTGACTACCTCTGTTCTCCTCCACTTCAGGCTCTGTTGAGTGTTGTCCTCGACTCCTCGTTGCGCAGAAACTGAGAAAAGTGAGGTATAATCTGCGATTTTGCTTGAGAAGTTTATTTTTTTTGTTCATACTGCGGTCTGCCGTCGCCCCTCACCTGTCTGCGTTTGATTAATTGATTTAATGCAGTATTTGATGTTTGAACTTGTTAAAAAATGCGTATTTGATGCTTGATGTTTGAGCTTTAGGATCTGCTTGAGAAATTTGGGTATTGACGTATTCTTGAACTTGAATTGAAATTGTTGTGTACTATGTAGTCGGATTGTTGAACTTGAATTGAAATTCTTTGGCCTTTGGGTATTGTTGAATTGAAATTGTTGAAATTTGAGTATTGTTGAATTGGAATTGAAATAGTTGAAAATATGCTTTTAATTGTTAAAACATGTTTGTTTGGCCTTGCAATGAAACTTATTCAACTACCTAAGAGAGAATTAAAGAAAGCTAATATCATGTTTGTTAAATAACTAAACTGAAGAATTGGTCCTACACTGACTTGTAGCTATGACACTGAATTTTTTACAAGCAGAGTTTCTTTTGGTTTTCGCCACTTGCCGATTCAAGGAGTGTGTCATAAACGTTATCACCTTGGTTTAAGTTTCCATTAGACCAATCTCCATATTGTCTACTCATATTATATCTTTTTCTCCAGACAGTTTGGTTGATTACACTCATACTATTCTTCTCTGTTGTATAGGATTTCATACTGGAATGCATATACAGTATCACATCATTGGAGGACAACCATGTGCTTGAAGCATCAAAAGACCCTGGTGGTGCCACGGTTATTGAAGCATTTCTCAATTCAAATGCTTCGACTAAACATAAATGCAAGTTGGTTATCAAGTATGTTATAAGTTTCTCACTTCCCTTCTTGTTATGTTGTATGTATTGATGTTTTATGTCAATTGAAGTTTGATTGAACAACTTTGTCGCCAAACAGTTTTATCTTGTCGAAGACTAGTTCCCAATGAGCTCTTTAAAGAAACAATCACATAATGAATATCAGATAGAATATTGTAAGAAAATTGAAATTTCAAAGTCACCGTTGAATGCCAATCTTTATTATCTTTGTTCATGTGAGATAGCATGCCTTACACATTCTCATCTGCGAAGCTTATAAAAGGAATATATTTTTATTTTATTTTATCAAATTTAGGTGTCTGAGAAGTTCTTGATTTTATGGATGAGACTGTAAATTGAAGTCAATTACTTCTCAAGAGATTCGAAGTGTACTGTGGATTTTTTGTAGGCATTACATGAAAGTTCATGTAATGCTAAGCCTAAAAGTTCCAATGTTCTTAAAATTATACCCACAGAAGATCATAGAGGATTTCCATCGATAACTTGTGCCCACCCTGACAAAAATTCCTGGCTCCGCCCCTGGCCTAGTTCATTATAGTGTTGCTTGAAAATATATCTATACTCATAACTAATACTAAAAGACATTTCTAGTGAACTCAAGAGAAATCTACAAATGAATGGGATTCTCAGTTTCCTTACTCTTCCTCACAACATTATATGCATTTTTGTTGAGTTTTTGTCTGTTTTTAACAAAATCTTTACATAAACTCAACAAAAAGTGCCTTGAGCTTTTTTTTTTTCCACGTAAACTCAAGACTCATGTTAACTTATATATAAAAAATCTATATTTTTTCTTCACTATTGGGGAAAGACAAATACATTAATATAAGCACAAATGAAAATAAATGGAGGAAAAATTTTCCTATATAAAGAGGAAAAAATGTGTTGTGACAGAGAATGAGAAGACACAAGGTTCATGCAACATTAATGTTTAGCATCAGGCAACAAACTAACCTATAATGCTTTTCAACGTATATGCCTTAATAGTCTAGTTCTTAACTCCTCAAACTCAGAGTGACAAACTCCCAATTAATCCAAACAAAATTGGGAATTTCATTTCTTCAACATGTTAGTATCAAAAATATAATTGGTAAAGAGATACTAGTAATACTCAAGTAAAATAAGTTTTGCAAAGAGCAGGGTATAAGAAATCATTCACCAAGTAATAGATTGAAGTAAAATCTTCACATAACTTATTGTTTTAACTTATTATCTCTTTTTATTAGTGTTTAACAAAATCTTTACATAAATGTAAACAACATGCCCTAGCATATTGAATCAAGTGTTCAGAAGCATCATAAATAATGGCAACAATCATCAATAACAACTAAATTTATTTCAATTTTGCAGTGAAAAATGTTGGCTACCTTAGGTTTATAAAATGTTGATGAAACTCTATTCTTTTTCTTTGAAAATGGTTCTTCATCAATTTTATTTTCCTCTTCAACCCACTTTCTCCAACCATTATAGAAATATGATTCGGAGTTAAGTGTCAGAATCGGCGTCGATGTGAATAAGTCAAAATTCGACTCAAATTTCTGAATTTTGATGGGTACAGGTTAGTCTTTCGGCTATTTTGGATTTTTTAGGGTAGATGTTTAAGATCTCCACGAAATGAAAATGAGAAGAGTGAAGATGAAAGGAGACGGAGGAAGAAGTCGACAAAATCGATGGAAAATGGTCGGAAACGCAGATTTCAAGTTGAGGTTTCTCGGAGATGGAGGAAATCGACTCTGGAATAGGGAGCATTTCTAAGGATGAGGAATGGGTTTCTATCGGGTTAATTTAGGTTGATTGAGTTTTAGCTAATAATTTAGGACTAGGACGTAATTGTTACTTGATTAAAATGTTTAATTAGTTTAAAAAATATTGATCGAAATACTTATTTTTATAGGGTACGTGGCCTAATTTTCCCTTTTATAAATCATTCAATAGTTTCTTCCCCAATTTTGAAAACGATATTCGTTTTTTTCATTCTCTATTCAATTTTTCATGATAAAGTCACGTTAATATTTATTTCAAATTTTATATCACCTAAAGATAAGTTTCTCATTCACGTGAAAGTAATATTAATCAAATAAATAATGGTCATCTCAGTGTAGAAGAGTTCAAGTTCGAACTTGACCCCAAAAAAGTTGATTTGCAGTTCTATCTTAAATATTAGCTCAATGTTAACCTTCGTCAACTTATAAAATAAGATTTCCACAATGGACTTGAGGAGCTTGTCATTAATGGATTTGGTAACACGGATACATGGAGCATGTTTGAAACAATGAACAATATTATGGAAATATTTTGACTTTTTTTAATCTTTAATTTTAGTATGTGTAGTTGAGTACAAAATATTAAACATCTCAACAATGAGTATTGATTAACATTTTTGTATTTTCCATGGAGAACGTAGAATGAAAATTGATAGATTCAGCTAATTAGACAGAGTGAGAGCCGAGGATAGGGCAATTCCAGCCATGTTTGAACCCTTCATCTTGCATTCTGGCACTACAACCCGACTCCAATCCTTCTTCAAAATATCATAGCTTAACCAAGTGATGTCCCATATACCTTCCAAATTAGACATCAAAATTGCCCTAATTATCCCATCTCTTTGCTGTAAACACCCCATCATTGCCCCATATGGCTTCTTTATTTGCTCAATTAATTCACTGGGAACCATTGTAATATATTCCCAATGCCTTCCATTGTTGTTCAACCCCCGTAACTCTACTCCCGTCATCACTCGCACCTTTCTGTTTGCATCATGAATATTGTCTGATCTAACGATCATCATTTTCCCATCACCATATATGTTTAGTTGATCGGCGGAATTCTCCCGACTAAATCCAATAGCTAATTGTCCTTCCTCATTTATTGCTCTGGAAAATCTCGAACGCAAAACGATAGGTGTTTCATATTGACTTCCCGTGGCAATAACAACACTTACACTCCGTGCATTACACGCACTTATGAAAGTGCAACCATTCGATGTTTCAAAGCCACGTGACAAATTCCCATCATTTTCTCTTGCTTCTCTAGACACCCAACTGTCACTTTGAGAATCGTATTCGTATAAAATCGGACGGTTTTCATTTAATTCCGCAAACAAAAACTGAAAATTATTTGATCCGGGAGGGTAGGAGAGTAATTTCATGCTGGATCGTCTCCATGAGGACGTGCCACGTGGACCAAGTGGACTTGGAGGGATCTTTTTAACAGCCCTTGTCACATGATTAACTGAAATGAGTTGCTGGCTAGTATTCAAGGCAAAGAGAAAGAAATTACCTGATGCTGCAAGAAGATAAACATCTTCACCAGGTGGAACCACCTTTTTCAACAGCTCTCCAATCATTATTTTGAACCATTGATTTGAACAATCAGCAAAACCATGAAGAATTGCATCTCTATGCCATCTCTTTTTGTAAATAAATAGCCAAGTTGCAAAGGACGAGGCTGATTGGAGATTATAATTTCGAACGAATTCTTTGTCCGAAATTATAGATAATATCGATTTATTAACAGACTTTATTCGGATAATGTCGGGTAAAGTTAGATGAAGAAATATATGTTGTATGAGCTCAGATGGAAGTAGGCAAAAACCGACCGTGTTTGTTGGCAAGTTCCGGTGACTTTCCATTGTTCAGTTCAATTTGCACTTAGCAAAGCCTTTATATATTTGTGACAAACTAGCTAGCCCCTTGGTGAATTCAATTATTTAGTAAACAAAGAGTTAAATTAATTTAATGCTATTAATATAATAACAATGGACATCATTAGAGAGAAGACAAAGGTGCCCAGATAGGATCATTGTCATGGTCGGAGAAATGAATGGTGGAGATGGAACAAGAAGAGACTTTAACAAGAATATCTGACATATTTGATTGGTACTTAGTGCCTAATGTGTGTATTATAATGCTTTAATAAAGTCAATTTCTAGGCAGTTTTAGCATGAAGCTTGTTTTAGCAGTTGGCCCATATTTTATTAGGACGGGTGCCGAATGGGGACTCTTTTTTCTCTATCCTTGCCACTACTAGTGGTTATTCGATTAGTCCACTTATTAAACAATAGGGTAATTGGCGCAAAACGTCCCTACCTATGACAGGTTTTGTGGAAAACGTCCATACGTTTGATTTTTTGGTGATGGACGTCCCTACCTTTTTATTTTCTTGCTCAAAACGTCCTTCCGTCCAATTCCCGTTAGAATGCACCGTTAAATCCATTAAAAATGAATTTTATTTTCCAAACAAAAGGGTAAAACCGTCAGAACACCCCCTAATTTCCATCCCTTCACTTCCATTTCGAAAAAACAGAGGCCTCGGAAGGGAGACGGACGTGGGTGTCTCCATATCACGCCTTACCATCCTCTTCCGTTCACCGCCTTCTCCTCTCTGTTCATCGCCTCGTCATTCACGGCCCAAGATTTGTTGAACCCCCAGTGAGAAGCGAGCGACTGTAAGAAATGGGTTTCCAAATTTTTGACAGTTCTTTCGATTTTTGGCTTGATCGAACGTTTTCATTTAGTTTTCTAGTGTTTTATAACCGTTTTGCAGGTATATACTCGAAGCACTTATACCTGCACTCAACATGCGTCCGTCGGTTTTGAGGGACCCCGGAGATGATCCACTAGTGTACGGTATGTTCTTCAATCCACCAATCCTCTACGTGCATTTAACCCCAAAAAATGGGCTACATTCACCCAATTTCAGTTTGGGCTACCTTAATCGTGATGTGCAGTAACCACATTTTTGGAACTTTTTGACGTATGAGTGTAGTGGAACCGTGTGAGAGTTGTCAGTTTCCAAAGTGAACATTTTTTTATGATGATTCGGTTTTTTATTTATGTGTGAAATTGGGGGGTTTCTGTTGTTTCTGCAAAATGTTCATGAGTTATATGTATCTGTTTCAAATTCTTGCTGGATATTTGTTTTTGAATTTCCTACCGTTTGCATGCAGGTGGTAATTCTCCATATTTCACTGTTGAAGTTCATCATGGCGGCAATTTTTTTCCAAAGCCAAACAATTTGGTGTATGAAGGGGGGTTTGTGCTTTTCATCGATTATTTTGAGGCTGCATGGTTCACAAAAGAGAATTTGATGAAATTCTTAAGTGTGGTTGGCAATGACGTGGTGTTGGAGTTATATTACAAGAAGGAGGCATACCACTTGACTTATACTCCATCCATCTCCCTCATCACAGGCCCGGACTCATGGCCTAACCCAAGTCTCAATCCTCTCGATCCACCAGTGTACACAAAAGGGCTGGGGAGGCCAAAAAAAAAAAAAAGAAGAAAAGAGCCAAATGAAGTGGCATCAAGTCAGTCAAAGAGGCCTAGAAATACTTCTTCAAGTTAGTCAACTACAGACACATCAACTCCAAGGAAAAGAGCAGGGATGATAATGACATGCAGGAAGTGTTGTGAACGAGGACACAATAGTCGGACCTGCAAAGGGGCACCACCACCAGCCCGGAATTAATATGATAATGCCAAATGCTTTAGCTTTTGTAAAAAAAATTTAGTTTTTTGTTCAGTGAATCAGTGTAGATGAATTGAATATGGTTAAGGTTCATTCATGACATAAGTAATTGCTGTAGGATATGTTGAATTGTATCTGTTTTGTTGATTTTTTGAACTGGACAGAAAACACTGGTTTTTGCTTCATTGACTGCAATAGTATATGCTCCTTGCTATTTTGTTGCTGAGTTTAGGTTGTTGAGTTTGGTTGTTGAGTTTGATGATTGAGTTTATATTGAGCTTGGTTGTTGATTATTTTGTTGTGTTAGAAATGGGTGTCAGGGACAGTGAGTTGCAGGTCGTATAAATAGGTTTGTGGGTTGTATCTGGCAGGGACGTTTTGCACAATTTTTTAAAACGTAGGGATATTTTACGCAAAGACAATTTAAAGGTAGGTTTGTTTTGCGCCAATACAATGTAAAGGTAGGGATGTTTCTCGCAAAGGCAGTGTAAAGGTAGGGATGTTTCTCGCAAAGACAATTTCATGCTAAATTGGGAAGAACACCGTTTCTGTTCATCATCTTCTCCATTCTTACCTCAAACCTCCATTCACAGAAGCACATCTTAATTGTTTTTCTCACTTTATCCCTTATTTACACACTTTGTAAAAACAAAATGGGGATAAGCATCTTAATTTTATCGACCACATTCAATCCTCATATACCATTCCAATTTTTTTTTTTTTTTTTAGATTTACGGCACTCACGATTAACATGCTTCCAAAAATATAGTGATTTCCGGCATTTTCCTTATTTTTTACAACATCATCCAAATTAATTTTCATATTACTTACACTTTTTAGTTATGCATAACATTTGAAGAAGAAAAAGGCTGGATGGAAAGGATGGAAGTTAGGGGGTGTTCTGACGGTTTTACCCTTTTGTTTGGAAAATAAAATTCATTTTTTAATGGATTTAACGGTGCATTCTAACGGGAATTGGACGGAAGGACATTTTTCGCAAGAAAATGCAAAGGTGGTGACGTCCATCACCAAAAAATCAAACGTAGGGACGTTTTCCACAAAACCTGTCATAGGTAGGGACGTTTTGAGCCAATTACCCTTAACAATACGATGATTTGACTTGGAAAGTTTTTTAATAGAACTAGGGAGTAGTAAATGTATACGTCTAATCTGACATGATTTGTGTTAGAAATTTCACGAGTTACTAGTTATAATACAGTAAAGTGTAGAAATAAAAAATTATCGACTGATCGAGTCTCGTGACAGCACGATATCCTAAAATGAAATTGTACGTCGATAACTACTGCGACATCTGTAGACAATCACCTCCAGGATACAACGATCAAATAAATTAATTGAGCAGCAATCACAAATGATTTTCAGAACTCTCAATTGTACTCCAGAAAATATGTAAAATAGAGTATAATATTTTTTTTCTGAATATGAAAATACAATTTCGTTTTGTTTTTTATTTCTATTGCCCATATGCGTGTTTATATAGGCAGAAAAATGACATAACTGCCTCTACCATGATCCAATATTTATTTGTAATTTTATGGTCACTGATAATAGGTTGTTAATACTGGACAGTTAAAAACTATCATATTTTACTGGCTAATTGACACATTAAATATTTCTGAAAATGATTAAAAATAATAATAATTTATTATTAGAATCAATTAAATCCAAGGGCCCAAGGGCCCAATGCCCCAGTCAAATACTTTTAATATAATGCGTGAGGTGTGACTCGAACCCCCGGCCTCCCACACAAATTCCGCACATTTCACCAATTGGACACTTCATCTGAATTAGTTATTTCTTTCACATATTATATTTATTATATAAATATCTAACAATTTGCACATTAGATCGAGCACATCGAATTCTTAATCAGAGTTTAACTTATTGCACATCGAATTCTTAATCAGAGTTAACTTTAACTTATCGAGAAGGCAGTGCGATCCATGATACTTACACCGTAGAGCATCAAACCTAGTTCATTCGTGTTCCGGATTACAAGAGCTACCAACTAAACCTCCTTACTTGGCTAGTCTCATTTCTTTTTCATTGTTGAACAATTTTGTTAGCTTCAAATCCTAGTGCCATCTATATCTACATAATCTTAATTCCAATTATATATTGTAGCGGAAGAATTGACACTAGGATTATTTTCGAGCTCAGTATATAATCCAATCGAGATCGTACACCTCAAATAATGACCCAAAGACCTCAACTCTCGACCCACACTCCTGATGCTTTTCAGCTACCCACAAAGGATACAGTTATTGTAGCCACGAAGGCAACCATACAGGCCAAGGAAGAAGAAGAATGCACAATAAAGAGAAGCACAAAGCGGCATCGATTTCATCAAGAAGAAAAGAACAATAACTGTAAGTGAAAAAGCAAAAAGGGGGGGTGGCATATATAAGTTAGTCATTAGGTATAGTAATGGGTCAAGCCCGAAAGAAAATCAACAGGTAACCAATAAGTGGACCAAGTATGGGTAAGTGGGCTAACACTAAAAATCGTCCAAGAAGTGAAAGGTAGGGCCACATGCATCTCTAATTAAATTGGGCTACTTCCAATGGTTCCAAATAGTTATAGGCTTGGGTCATTTCATTAAGGTGTCGATATTTCAATTCAGTCATTTGGCCGATGCCAATTGAGTAATTCTAAATGTTTAGTATTGTTGCCCGGGACTTATTGGATATCAAAACCCAACAAATCTCCACTTGATGTCCAATCAATCTGCAAGAAATCAAAAAATAAAGTTAATACTTGCATAATCAAGCAGCCAACAAAATTGAGACAACAGACTTTACCTCGTATTTTGAACCCGAAACACATACCATACATGTTCCATGTACTCACCAAGGCTAAGGTCTAAAACATCCAAATAGAAGCAAATAATAACAGCAAACAATCAAGAGCAAATAAAAAATGCAATGAAGATATAACATATGATGACATAGATCTTTTCAAAAACACATTCACACAGAACAACAGATTAACACCAAGTTATTCAACAAACGGCCGAACATATACAACAAATAAATAAATGACCCCACGAAAAGATCTCACTTCATTTGCTCGCACCTCAAGAAAACATCACCTTTCATCGGCCATCGTGGTCACTAAACTGATCACTCAACCCATATCTAATTGGAAAACCCTAATAGATCCCAAATTTAATCAATTTTTACTTCTGATCCAAATGTCACACTCTACATCCTTAAGGCATATCACCAATGCACCCATTAGGAATCTATACTCTATATCACCAATAGACACATAACGTACTTACTACTAATGCATCCCAACCTACTATGTATGCAAACACATTCACCAAGTAATCATATTGCTATCAAATTCATCCAAATGTACATATCAAATACATTGAAATGCAATGTATAGCCATGAAATAGGCTTAAACAATCACATATATGTAGAAAGAATTACATACAGATGCACATGCAGTAACTAAGTTTACTCTCAATAAACCTCACTAGAGTCATCACTCGACCTTATAGCCATATTTGAATTGCCTATCATCTTACCATTTTGCTTATCTTTCTTCTTGGGATAATCCCTAATGAAGTGTCCAACCTTACCACAATTGTTTCTTATTCTTTTTTCAGCCTTAATTTCTATCTCATTATTCTTAAGGGAATCTATGATAATATTGGGTATTAAAGTGTCCATACCATACTTAATTGCATTCTTAACCTCTTTATATGTATCAGGCATAAAATTAAGCAAGATAATAACCTCATATGTTTCAGACGCCATTTCATCACAATTAACAATGTCTTGAACAAGTTTGTTAAAAATATCCAAATTGTCATCAAGATCATTTGAAGAATCCATTTTAAACCTGAAAAATCTTTCGAACAGTTACAACTTATTATGAGTAGACTTAAGCAAATATAAGTTTTCCAACATTCCAAAGTTCTTTTGTGGTATCAAGTTTACCAACTTTTTTCAAAACAGTATCTGACAGTGTAAAACAATTGTAGTGTAAACAAGTTCGTCATATTCTTCTTTTTGTTCTTTTGGTTTTGGGTTTTGGGTTCAGGGTTCGGGGTTCGGGGTTTAGGGGTTCAGGGGTTCGGGTTAGGGTTCGGGGGTCGGGGTTCACGGTTTTAGGGTTTAGGGTTTAGGGTTTAGGTGTTACACCTCATCCAATTATAATCAAAATCAAAGTCCAAGTCAAAGTCAAATAAGGATTAAATTGGAAAAAAATAATTTTCACGGGGTCTAATTGGTAATTAATAATATTTGGAGGGTTAAAAATAATATATAAAGAAATTTAGGGAGTTACTTTACATTATTAGAAATGAAAGGATTAAATATGTTTTGTATGAAAATTTGGGGACTTGACTTTGCAATTTGACCATAGTTATCCAATTACCTTTGACTTACCTTTTCATTTGTGCCTGCCTGTGGAGAGAAAAGAGAGAAACCGTTCCAGAGAAGAAAGAAAAGAGAGAAAGGAAAGGAAGGAAAAAAGGAAAAAGAAAACAAGAAAAGAAAAGGGAGGAAAAGGTTACCATCATCAATTTCCTTATCAATTTTTAAAGGTAAGCATGAATTTTATTCATTGAATAATGATAGTAGATTTTAGGGTTCATAGAAATGTTTCCCTAAATTCGAAATTTTACAAGAAGTAGGAATTATTAATGTTTATTTGATGTTTTAAGTATGAATATAGCAAAGGAATGGTTAATTGAATATTCTAATTTAAGAAAGTGAAAGTTTGGAAACGGGTTTGTGAAGTAAAAATATATTTGATTTTCTTTGGAATATATGATGCTAAATACTTAAATTAGGGATTGGAGGTTGGAATTTTCCATATTTTTCAATTTTCGGACAAAATTATAACATGTGCTAATTCTGAAATTATTTCTCGACAGTGCTAATTCTGTCAATAGTTTTGGCGGTAATTTTTAGCATATAGAAACAGATGACAGATTTCAATATTCTAAAATTTAGCGCTGTTTTTGTCAAGCCTTTGTTTTTTTCAGCTTTTATGAGTTAGAATGGGACTAAATAATAGATATAGAAGTTTGAGTATTGAATTAAATTGTATATGGGGGTTGTATAAGTATAAAATGAATGAGTAATGAATTTGACATGCGGGGTGATTAGTTGGTAATTATTAAAGAAAAGTGAAATGGTTATCCTATTTTTGTTATTATTAAAATGGTGAATTAAGTGTTGACCCGAATAAATTTATTATCATATCAGGAGATAGCGAAGAGATTGGGACAGCTCACCAGCCGAACTTATCGTCCCGTAAATAGTTGTGAGTGGAAAAACTTACATATTTTTCAAGTATTGATCATTAATTATATTATTATACATTTTGTGCAATTATGTGAATTATTTGTCCAATTACATTATTAAAGTGGAAATATTCCTTCATTATGATCGGTGTGGAATTTTAAAGATTGTGTATGGATTATTTGTAACTTGAAATGTGAGACATATGTGATATTGAGATCGACCAGAAAAGTACCCATTATTATATACTTATTCTAGTTCACGGAGTGGGCTTTGGCCTTGTTCTATACTACACGAGGGGTTTTGACTGAGGATGAAGGGGTCTGACCGTGTACATGTAGTTCACAGAGTGGCCTTGGCTGTGTTCTAGTATTGATTATGAGAGGTCTTTGAGACCCACTTTCAGTCACGAAGAGGCCTACGGGCCGTGGCGAAAGTAGTTAGCCCGAGGGGCGGATTATTGATTTCAATCAGAGGGTACATTTTTTGTTGATTACATGTGATGTGATAAGATGATGATATGGATTTACGTTGATGATTATATCATGACTATAGATGATATTGGTCAGTGTTATGAGATGTCTTACTTTTTGATTATCATTATTGTTATATGCTATTATATGATGGACTTGGTGATGATAAAAATGTGTAAATGGAAGGTATAATTATTTTTGAACTTCTCCACTCACTGAGCTATCAACTCATATATTTTTTCCATCATTTTCTTATCAGGTAGCAATTGAGTTTTGGGCATCTGGTGTAGTTGAGCCTGAATTTTGGACCACCGAAGAATTAAGCTAGTATGACTCTTTTTCTAGGGCATGTAGTCAGTGTTTTGGGACACGTGCATTTTTGTATGTCATGGCACGTCACTTGTAAATAGTCAGATGGGCTCGCTATGTATTTGTATCCATATGTAGAGTTGATGTTATTTTCATGGTAAAAGTATTGGGAATTCGGCTTATCTCTATACTGTGGTATATATTTATGAGTTAGTATTGGCATGGTACTATTGTTGGGAGTTGTATAAAAGTGTTTACAGGTTGGTTAGTCCAGAATACAGGGGATATAATGCCGAAATTTTTATTAAAATAAGTTATATGTTTCACATTGTCGTAGCCTTGATGGTGGGTCCAACTTTTAGTTGGTATCCATCATTGGCGCACGTCACACTCCGAGTCCACTAACTTTATCTGAGGTGGGGCGTGTCATTAGGGTTTAGGGTTTTTAGGGTTTTAGGGTTTAGGGTTTAGGGTTTTTTTTTTTTTTTTTTTATGGAAGGAGGGCGGTACCTCCGAGATTTTATTAATATGCCCTCACTTGTGGCGGAGGAATACCGTGGTTACAACTGAAGTAAAGCAAAGCAATAAATGAGGAAGTACTACTTCCCTTACAGTTAAAGTAAATAAATGCAGTAAATGAGGAAGTACTACTTCCCTTACAGCAAAAGTAAAGTAAAGCAGTAAATAAGGAAGTACTACTTCCCTTACAAGAGGAGTAACGTAAAAAAGTAAACAAGGAAGTACTACTTCCCTTACAAAATGAGCAAATGTGAACAAATGTAGACAAAAACAAGCAACAGAAGAAGTGAATGCAAAAAGTAGATAAACTATCACAAAATCAAACTCTAAAGCTGGGTAAGCCATATCTATCTATCTGAAGAAGTGCCCTAATGTGCCGTGGTAAATTAGTAGGTCCATATACCTGGTATCTGCGATAGTGCCAGCCCTCAGTAGCAAGTGCATCTGCAACTTGATTTCCCTCTCTAAAGATACGGGAAACCGTATCTCTATCGAATGATAGACAATCCACAATCTGCCGGAGTATGCCCTAGATAATCCACAGACCACCGCCTCTGAGGATACAGTGAATAGCCACACTAGAGTCTGCCTCAACCCAGATATCTGATAGTCCAAGATCTCTAGCCAGCAGTATACCATCACGAATAGCCCTAAGTTCAGCTTCTAAAATCAAGCACGGTCCATATGATGCTGAAAATGCACTGATGCAGTTTCCTGCATGATCCCTGATAATGCCTCCTCCACTCGCAAGCCCATCCTTGACACAACCATCGGTATTGATCTTTACACATCCAACTGCTGGGGTGCGCCACCAAACCACAATAGGGGATGGAGATATATGAAGAGTCAAAGAGACACCAAAGAATGGAGCGACCTGCATGTCATCCCGCCAATGTAGTGGTCGAAATAATCCACCAGTATGAAGGAATGAAATCATACGATAGACCCTCCATATGATACGCCTCGCACTGATATTAATGCTTCTATGCTTCGCATCATTTCTCTCGGTCCAAAGAAACCAGAAAATCAAAAGAGGGATAATGATGCGAATGTGCCCGGTCCGTGTAAACTGTCCTGAGTACCTCCAACGAAGAAATCTCTGTCTAACGCTTTCTCCTGGACTCATAGTAATATGAAATAAATCCCCAAAATGCTGTCATACTTGCTCTGAAATGCTACTGTCAGTAAAGATATATGTGATGGTCTCGATCGCAGAGCAATACTGACATTTGGAAGCCAATTGAATGCCAGTCCTTCTCTGAATAATAACATCCACTGGTATCAAGTTCTGCCATAATCTCCAACAGAAGAGAGAAACGGTGGGAGGTATGACAGGGTTCCATAATAAGCGAAAGGAATCCTGAGCTGGCTTGCTAGCACGGATCAACTGCCATGCTGATTTAGTAGTAAATCTACCATCGGATGTGGCCTTTCAAAAAATGCGATCCGAAGCTTCAAGGCAAATGGGAATAGATGCAATCTTTTCTGCCATAACTGATGGGAGAATCTGTAGTAATCGCTCAAAATCCCATCCAGTTTCTCCAAAAAATTCCTGCACCCTAACAGATGTATGCTGTCTATGAGGCAAGACAGATGCCAATGGAGCCTCGCCCATCCAGCAGTCATGCCAAAAGAAAATCTGCCCAAAACCAAAATCCCATGCAATATGTGGCTTAGCACGTGGTCCAAATCTTTTCAGTCTCTTCCAAACAGGGGAGGCTGAATGAGGAACAGTTGCAAGTGATGGATGTGTCCTTTTATAGTATTTGCCTAGTAAGAATTGAGCCCAAAGCGAACCTTGAGACCTAAACTGCCACCATAATTTCAGAGAGAATGTGTCCACCGTGTCCTGTAATCGTCTAAAGCCAAGACCACCCTCATCAGTTGGCTGACATATCTCCTTCCAACTCCGCCAATGTAATCTACGTGCATGGTCCTTCGAATCCCATAGGAATCGCGCAAAAATGCTCTCCAACTTTTTCAAGACGACCTTAGGAGGTCGCATAATCTGGAAGAGGTACAATGGTAGGGACGATAAAACAGATCTCAGTAAAGTAATCCTACCACCAGTAAATAGGAGACGTGAAGCCCATCCAGAAATCCTATTCCTGACTTTCATAATGAGGTCGTCGTATAAAAAGCTCCTCTTAGCCCCTTTAAATAGAAGGGACAGCATTTGGGGTTAGAGAGAGAAAGTGCAAGGTGAAGAATGGTTTGGGGTTTGGGGTTTAGGGTTTTTTTTTTTTTTTTTTTTTTATGGAAGGAGTGCGGTACCTCCGAGAGTTTTATTAATATTTCCTCACTTGTGGCGGAGGAATACCGTGGTTACAACTGAAGTAAAGCAAAGCAATAAATGAGGAAGTACTACTTCCCTTACAGTAAAAGTAAAGAAAAGCAGAAAAAGAGGAAGTACTACTTCCCTTACAACGAAAGAAGCAATAAACAAGGAAGTACTACTTCCCTTACAAAATGAGTAACGTAAAGCAGTAGAAAAGGAAGTACGACTACCATTATAGCGAAAGTAACGTAAAGCAGTAAATAAGGAAGTACTACTTCCCTTACAATATGAAACTGTAAAGCAGTAAAGCAGTAAACTAGGAAGTACTACTTCCCTTACAAACTTGAGCGAAAAGTAAACAAAAACAAGGCCAATGAAAGATGTAAATGCAAAATGTAAAGAAAATATCTCAAGTTCAGATTCTGATACTGGGAAATCCATACCTGTCAATTTGGAGAAGTGCCCTAATGTGTCGTGGTAGATAAGAAGGTCCATATACCTGGAATCTGCGCTGGTGCCAACCTTCAGTAGCAAGTGCATCTGCAACTTGATTCCCCTCTCTGAAGATGTGGGAAATCGTATCTCTGTCGAATGAAAGAACGTCTACAATCTGTCGAAGTATGTACTGTATACTCCATGGACCACCACCTCGAAGAATGCAGTGAATAGCCACACTGGAGTCTGCCTCAACCCGAATGCAGTGAATAGTCCAAGATCTCTAGCTAGCAGAATACCATCACGAATAGCCCTCAGTTCAGCTTCTAAGATAAAGCACTGCCCATACGATGTTGAGAAGGCACTGATGCAGTTCCCAGCGTGGTCCCTAATGATACCTCCCCCACTTGCAAACCCATCCTTGACACAACCATCGGTATTGATCTTGACTGATCCATTAGATGGGGTGCGCCACCAAACCATAATAGGAGGGGGAGGTGTAGGGAGGGTCAAATAAACACCAAAAAGAGGAGCGAGCTGTATATCATCCCGCCAATGTAGCGGTCGAAATAATCTACCAGTATGAAGGAATGAAATCATACGATAGACCCTCCATATGATACGCCTCGAACTCATGGTAATGCTCCTGTGCTTCGCATCATTTCTCTCGGTCCAAATAAACCAAAAAATCAAAAGAGGGATAATGATGCGAATATGCCCGTTCCGTGTAAACTGTCCGGAGTACCTCCAACGAAGGAATCTCTGTCTAACACTTTCCCCTGGACTCATAGTGATTTGAAATAAATCCCCAAAATGTTGCCATACATGCTCTGAAATGCTGCTGTCAGTAAAGATGTGAGTGATGGTCTCGATCGCAGAGCAACATTGACATTTAGAAGCCAATTGAATGCCAGTCCTTCTCTGAATAATAACATCCACCGGTATCAAGTTCTGCCATAATCTCCAACAGAAAAGAGAAACTGTTGGAGGTATGACAGGGTTCCATAATAAGCGAAATGAGTCCTGAGCTGGTTTGCTAGTACGGATCAACTGCCAGGCTGATTTAGTAGAAAATCTACCATCGGATGTGGCCCTCCAGAAAATGCGATCCGAAGCATCAAGGCAAAGCGGAATAGATGCAATCTGTTCTGCCATAACTGATGGAAGAATCTGCAGTAATCTCCCAAAATCCCATCCAGTATCTCCAAAGAATTCCTGCACCCTGACTGATGTATGCTGTCTGTGAGGCAAGAGAGATGCCAATGTAGTCTCGCCCATCCAACAGTCATGCCAAAAGAAAATCTGCCCCAAACCGAGATGCCATGCAATATGTGGCTCAGCACGTGGTCCAAATCTTTTCAGTCTCTTCCAAACAGGAGAGGCTGAATGAGGAATAGTTGCAAGTGATGGATGTGTCCCTTTACAGTATTTGCCCGCAAGAATCGGGCCCACAAATAACCTTGAGACCTAAACTGCCACCACAATTTCAGAAAGAATGTGTCTACCGTATCCTGTAATCGTCTAAAGCCAAGACCACCCTCATCAGTTGGCTGACATATCTCCTTCCAACTCCTCCAATGTAATCGACGTGCACGGTCCTTCGAATCCCATAGAAATCGGGCAAAAATGCTCTCCAGCTTTTTCAAGACGACCTTAGGAGGTCGCATAATCTGGAAGAGGTACAATGGTAGGGATGATAGAACGGATCTCAATAAGGTAATCCTACCGCCAGGCGATAGGAGACGTGAAGCCCATCCAGAAATCCTATTCCTGACTTTCATAATTAGGTCGTCGTACAAGAAGCTCCTCTTGGCCCCTTTAAATAAAGGAACTCCCAAGTATGTGAATGGTTGTCTCTGATGCGAAAAGCCGGTCAGAATCACGAGCCTACGTATCTGAATATTCGATGATCGCCTAGGCAGAATAAGACCACTCTTATCCCGGTTTACCAATTGTCCAGAAACTCCTTCGTAGTGTTCCAAACAGTCAAGGACCCTTTTGATAGACTTTTTCTGGCCATTGGAAAATATAATGATGTCGTCTGCAAAGGCAAGATATGAAACAATAGACATACCTCCATGTCGATACTGCATACTGGGATAGGCCTGAAACCTCTGGATGAGCAGTCTAGAGAAGTAGTCAGCAGCTATAATGAACAAAGAAGGGGAGATAGGGTCTCCTTGTCTGAGGCCACGTGTGGATGAGAAGAAGCCACAAGGACGACCATTCAAGAGGACCGAGAAACGACATTCCGAGATACACCTTCTAATCCTGTCAATCCATAACTGGTCAAAACCAAACTCTGCAAGAGTCGAGTAGATGAATCCCCAATCGAGACGATCATATGCTTTGGCCATGTCCAGTTTGAGCATAGCATTCCCTCCACGCACTTTATCGTCCAACGTATGTAAAAGCTCCTGAGTCAGTAATACATTATCGCCAATGAGGCGACCAGGAACAAAACCACTCTGCGGGGGAGAGATGATACGCGGCAGCAATGAACTCAATTTGGTATTCAACAGCTTAGTGATAAGTTTGTTGAAGACCGTGCATAAGCTGATAGGTCTGAATTCCGTCCATTTACAAGCATTCTCCCGCTTAGGGAGCAAAATAATAGACGTGGCAGAAAAGCCTCGCGGCAAATGGCCTCCCTCAAAGAAATCGATGACCGCATCAAAAACATCATCTTTAATAATATCCCAATAGTGCTGATAAAATAAGGATGAAAATCCATCAGGTCCAGCAACACTGTCAGCATCAATGCTGAATACGGCCTCTCGCACTTCGTCGATCAAAGGCAGGCGGTTGAGTTCCATATTGTCAACCTCCGTCAATATTTTGGGTATGATATTAGGACGGATGGGGTCCAAAGGCTGTGAAGGTGCAGTAAGTAAATCCTGAAAGAACGAGATTGCCGATCTCTGTATGTTAGTAGGGGTAGATAGAACTTCCCCTGTCTCCTTCGTGATATTCCTGATACGAGACTTGAGTCTTCTGCCTTGAACCATAGAGTGGAAATATCGTGTGTTGCGGTCTCCCTCACATGCCCAACGGGAACCAGCCTTTTGCTTCCAAAAACCCTCTTCAATTGCTAGGGTGAGGTTTAATTCAGCCTGTGAACGATGAAGTGAATCTCTATGTTCCGGTGTAGGATCACTATCGAACTCAGTCTCAGCCTGATCAACTCTAGCCTTAGCGTCCCTAACCCGTTGGAAAACATCTCCAAAAACATGTCGATTCCACCATCGTAAGCCCTGTTTCAGCCTGAAGATTTTCTCCCAAAGAGCAGCCATTCCCGTAAGATGGGTAGGGAGTGACCACTTCTGAGAGACAAACGTTGAAAAATCATGATGTTTCGTCCACACATTGAGGAACCGGAACGGTCGTGGGCCCAAATCATCCTCAGAAGTCCAATGAAGAAGGAGGGGGGAATGATCGGAAGAGGTACGATTAAGATGGGTCACAGTAAATTGTCTACAAAAATCAACAGCAATAGGATTAATCAGAACTCTGTCCAACCTCTTACTGACTCTTCCATTCGTCCAGGTGAACTGGGACCCAGAAAATCCAGCATCCTCCAAACCACAATCGAGCATCATATCAGAAAAGGCAGTAGACCCACGATCTCTCCTACTGTGTCCTGTACGCTCGCCATCGTGAGTAATAACATTGAAGTCTCTCCCAACTAACCAAGGGTCATCCATGGAGATGGAAATGTGGTGAAGACCCGCCCACAAGTCCCTCCTAGTCGAAGCCTCACATGCTGCATAAACGGCCGTCAAGCAAATTGGTCTAGCAAGTCTGGGATCAGCCACTTTAACATGTAGAAACTGAGTATGATCCTGAAGAATCGAAATATCCGTACCAACACCAGAAACACCAAATCTTATTCGATTCATTCTGAGCACCGTAGTCGAAGTGAGGATATCGGCTAACAAAATCAAAACTCTTTTCCAATACCATAGGTTCCAAAATAACCAAGAAATAAACCTGATGAAGTAGAATAAGTTTCTTCAGGCGTCTGCGAGTAGCTACACTAGCTACACCTCGCACATTCCAGATGATGGCACTCATCTGGAAACGCGCGAGGAAGTATCCTGCGACCGATTCCTGGTCGCCATCCTAGAAATTGAGGTGCTATTACGTTTAACGGTCCTCTTACGACCAACTGGAACAAAACCATCATCCTCCGTTCTGTCAACCATGCCAACTAAATCATCAGACGAAGATCTGCGGTAGGGACCTTGATGATGGACTTCGATCTGAGAGAAACTCTCAGAGTCTGACTGAGTAGATAATGAGGCCTCTAAATTCTGCTGACAGTGTGTAGGTGGGACAGGCACATCCAAACTAAACGAGTCCCTAGGCCTTTCCATCATATCCTGTAGAAGAGGATCGAAATATATAGAATCACCAATCCCAAGGGTATTGCTGTTCGGATCCGAGGACTGAGCAACTGGTCGAACATCAGATTTGGAAATTGGTTGGTCATGATGACCCACTAGAATGGGAGCAAATGCTGACTGAGCTGGTGGTATAGAAAAAGTGACATGTGAGTCAATGGTACTAGTAACAAGTGGAACAGTCGAAGTAGTAGCCGTATGAGCTGCAATAACTGTAATAGGTGGGATAGCTGGAGGTTTGGAAGTGATATTTTCGGTATCAGAGTGGGAATTAAAAGAGGATGTGCCATCCCGTCTTGTCTGGTTACGCTTAATTGGGGTCCATCTCTGGCGAGGTGCAATCAAAACTTCCTTTCCTTTACCCTTATCCTTAGCCGGTGCTGGTGGAGGCTTGGCATTTTGATTAGCAGCCACAGGAGGTGCCAATGTTGGAGGCCTAGGATTTTGAGTAGCAACCACAGGGGGTGCCACTGGTGGAGGAGGTTGTGAGCTACTAGGGCATTTTTCATCAAGATGTCCAAAGTGTCTGCATCGAAAACAGAAATTAGGAACCTTATCATAGACCACAGGCTGCCAATATCCACCCCATTTTCCCGCTCAATCCAGACTCTATCCGGTAGTCTACATTCCAAATCAGCCTCGACATAAACCCTAGCTTCACTAGGCCGGCGAAGATCAGAGGTAGCTTCATCAATACGAAGGGGGAGCCCAATAGTCTTAGCTATAGCGAAAAGAGCACTCTTATCTCGAAAATGAATAGGGAGCAATGGGAATGACACCCAAACAGGAGCAATGGGAGCCTCATACTGTGGGCTGAAGTTAGGAGTCCATTTGAAGACCCGCATTGGACAACCATCAATGTACCAAGTGGGTTTGAGGAATAGTCGTGAATAATCATCCTCGTGAGCCATATGAATAATAATGTGTGCATCGTCAATTAAGCCAATCTCATAATCACCAGTAAAGCCAAAGCGCATAAAGTTTTCGCGGACTTTATTCATAGAGGGTTTGCGATGCATAAATTTACCGACAAGGGTGAACCTGTAAGCCTCGGCCAGGAATATCTCATCCGATTCATCAAAGAAGACAGCAGGCTCACCATGGTGAATATATGGTTCCTTCGAGACCAAACTCCGATATCTAGAGTCCTCTGGAGCATGGAGAACGTTGGCAAATGATTTCTTCTGGCTCCTCTCAGCTTGAGTAATCGTAGGTTTACGATTTAGGGCTGCAACATAAGATCGAGGGGTTTGGGTAATCCCTGCAAGGCCATGAGGTGGGACAGGTGGTCTAGTAGAGCTCGGGGCATTAGAGTCCGCTAGGGTGGGCCTATTCTGTATATTACGGGTCTGCTGGGTATGATGTTGGTGTCCACTAGCCAATTTAGAGGCAACACCGTCAGTTCCGAGATTAACCCGTGGGGGTGGTTCAAAATTGGACGTGAGATTCTTCAAACTATTGATCGATTGCATGGGCATCGAGGTTGTAGTGGGAGGAGCTAATTTCAATGATGAATGTTCTTTAGCATTTGTGGGAACTGAAGTACCCGAATTAGGGATTACAGGAATTTCACTGACCCCATGGGTAGGGATAGGTTCGGGATTCAATTGACCATCAATTCTACCAACTGACACATTACCATGATCATATGACCTTCACTACCATTAGTACCAATTGAATTTGGTGCCAATTCCTCAACATCATTACCAATTGAATCGTTAAAAGCAACATCACATGCAAGCATTTTTGAAGATTTATTTTCATCAATTTGATCATCAATTTGAACAATTGGATGTTGACCCATAACCATACCATCATTAATTAAGGTTTCCCACATCGAATTAACTATATGGAGCAATGAAGAATCATCAAAATTATGAAAACCAAGTTTTTCGCACTTACCTTTAATGGCTTCCATCAATTGATCGGCTTTCGGATGAAATTGGTGAAGACCCGATACTGGAATAGGTGCATAATGCTGTGAGGGGTCTAGCCCAAGTGGACCGCCAGCCTGGGTTGCCGTGGTTGAGCCGGAATTGACAAAAATCAGATTTTCCGTTTGCTGGTGCGTGGCAGCAGATTCTTCAAACTGAAATTCCCGTTGATTGGTTGCAAATTGGAGGGAGCCCATTACATGGCTAGGTGCGCCAGGCAAGGACGCATTTAGCCCAGGTGGTGCGTCGTCCAGATTCGCCGGGACGGCGCCGGAAATTGCTTCGGGAATCGCCGACTCATTGCCGTCGCTGATCGGCGCCGAGTTTGGTCCAAATTCGAGGTGTTGAACTGCTGGTTGGGACGAATTGCTTGCATGAATAATGTCGACTGGACATGGGCTGTCGACCGCCGTGGGTTCGGCGTCATGGGTACGGCCGGAGCCATTGATTCCGGCCGATTGCAAGTTTTGAGGCTGTTTTAGAAAATTGGTCATAACTTCTTCATTTCTTGGCGAAATTGCATGCCGTTTTGTGCTATGGGAAGCTGGTTTCATGGGCTTTCTAGGGGTACCAGAATCAGGAGGTTTGAGAGGACGAATTTTTTCGGTATTTTGTTGCATTTTTGACAAATTCTAGAGAGAAGGGAGAGCATTTGAGGTTAGAGAGAGAAAGTAAAAGGGTGAGGGTTTGGTTCAGGGTTCAGGGTTCAGGGTTCGGGTTCCGGGTCAGGGTTCAGGGTTCAGGGTTCGGGTTCAGGGTTCAGGGTTGAGGGTTGAGGGTTTAGGGTTTAGGGTTGAGGGTTTAGGGTTGAGGGTTTAGGGTTTAGGGTTTAGGGTTTAGGGTTTAGGGTTTAGGGTTTAGGGTTTAGGGGTTAGGGGTTAGGGGTTAGGGGTTAGGGGTTAGGTTGAGGTTCGGTTCGTGGTTCGGTTCGGTTCGGGGTTCGGGGTTCGGTTCGGGTTCGGGTTCGGGTTCGGTTCGGTTCGGGTTCGGGGTTCGGTTCGGTTCGGGGTTCGGGGTTCGGTTCGGTTCGGGTTCGGTTCGGTTCGGTTCGGTTCGGGGTTCGGGTTCGGGTTCGTGGTTCGGTTCGGTTCGTGGTCTGTGGTTCGTGGTTCGTGGTTCGTGGTTCAGTGGTTCAGTGGTTCGTGGTTCGTGGTTCGTGGTTCGTGGTTCGTGGTTCGTGGTTCGTGGTTCAGTTCGTGGTTCGTGGTTCGTGGTTCGTGGTTCGAGTTCGTGGTTCAGTGGTTCGTGGTTCGTGGTTCGTGGTTCGTGGTTCGTGGTTCGTGGTTCGTGGTTCGTGGTTCAGGTTCGTGGTTCGTGGTTCGAGTTCGTGGTTCGTGGTTCGTGGTTCGTGGTTCAGAGTTCAGAGTTCGAGTTCGTGGTTCGTGGTTCAGTGGTTCGTGGTTCAGTGGTTCAGTGGTTCGTGGTTCGTGGTTCGTGGTTCGTGGTTCGTGGTTCAGTGGTTCGTGGTTCGTGGTTCGTGGTTCGTGGTTCGTGGTTCAGTGGTTCGTGGTTCGTGGTTCGTGGTTCGTGGTTCAGTGGTTCGTGGTTCGTGTTCGAGTTCGAGTTCGTGGTTCAGTGGTTCGTGGTTCGTGGTTCGTGGTTCGTGGTTCAGTGGTTCGT